>CAKXYN010000102.1:1720000-2920000 GCA_935064755.1 Tragelaphus eurycerus
TAGGTTGCCATTTCCTTCTCCAGGGGATCTTCCCAAACCAGGGATCGAACCCGGTCTCCCACAATGGAGGCAGACGCTTTAACCTCTGAGCCATTACCCAAACTCATGTCCATTGAGTCGTTGATACCATCCAACCATCTCATCCTCTGTCGTCCCCTTCTCCTCCTGCCCTCAATCTTTCCCAGCATCAGGGTCTTTTCCAATGAGTCAGCTCTTCACATCAGGTGACCAAAGTACTGGAGCTTCAGTTTCAGCATCGGTACTTCCAATGAATATTCAGGACTGATTTCCTTTAGGATTGACTAGTTTGATCTCCACACTGTCCAAGAGACTCTCAAGAGTCTTCTCCAACACCACAGTTCAAAAGCATCAATTCTTCAGCACTCAGATTTCTTGGTCAACGTCAAATTTTCTTTTGGACAAAGGCCTCATAAATGTTGTCATCAGGCATGTCATACCCAGCAGGGTCCACACCACCCTGCATGATACTCAAAGAAGTAGAACTGAGACAGGTGGTAAAGCTGTTGATCTGTTTTTAAAATTTAATTCCCTAAGTTACAATTGCTAGCATTCATGAGAAGGCACTTTCAGGAACTGAAACACTGATAATGTGTTCCCTACATACATGAATCAGAGGAGATGGGAGACTTCAGTACTGCGAAACTTAGGCGGGCCACATGGAAACACAGTGTAGTTCCATTTTAAAGAATTTTTACGATAGCAGCAAAAGTAAGACATTCTCTCAGCTTGGGGACTTCCCTAGGGGTCCAATGGGTAAGATTCTCAATGCAGGGGATAAGGGGTCAGTCCCTGGTCAGGGAACTAAGATCCCACATGCCTTGCACTGTGCAGCCAAAAAATAAAATAAATTTTAAATGAAGACTTTAACAAAGAGAAATTCTCTCATCTTAAGACTCTCAAGATGCATCATGCTTACTCATATGGTGTTGATCAGATCAGATCAGATCAGCCGTTCAGTCGTGTCCATATGGTGTTGAACATGACTGCAAAGCAACCCTTGAAAACCCAAGGAGGGCATTCTACTCAATTCCCTTTGGAAGGAAAATAGCCCCCTAAAGTCTTAATTCCTCCTCAGTAGTACATTCAGCTGCTCAGTCACCTCTGACTCTTTGCAACCCCACAGATTGTAGCCTGCCAAGCTCCTCTGTCCATGGGATTTTCCAGGCAAGAACACTGGAGTGGGTTGCCATTCCCTTGTCCAAGAGCTCTTCCCGACCCAGGGACTGAACCCACATCTCCTGTATTGGCAGGCAGATTCTTTACCATCTGAGCCACCAGAAGATGGCATAATTTACCATCCAAACCAGGACACCTGAGAGGGCAAGGGGGTGGGCTTATCAGCTGGGACCTGGGCAGGGGGTGTTGGCTGTAACCATTCTAGGTAAATCATGATTTACCCAGGCTACCATGATTATTGATGAGATGGTTGGATGGCGTCACCGCCTCAGTGGATGTGAGTCTGAGTAAGCTCTGAGAGTTGGTGATGGACAGGGAGGCCTGGCGTGCTGCAGTCCGTGGGGTCGCAGAGAGCTGGACACGACTGAGCGACTGAACTGAACCATGGTTATTAGAAAGAAGGTTGTGAGTTCTGTTCAGCCATTCTTGCCCTCAACTACACACTAGAATCATCGCAGGTGAACACATACAAGTGTGCCCGTGCACACACACACAAGCATATACCTATACTACATCAGCATACACACATTTACAGGTACAAACACATACGCGTATGCGTATACTGAGATGTCTAAGCTCTACTCCAGACCAGTTAAATGAGATTTCTGAAACTGGAATGAATCTTGAGCATCAATTTTTAAAAGGTTACCCTAGGCGATAGAGTCGGACACGACTGAGCGAGTTCACTTTGACTTTTCACTTTCATGCATTGGAGAAGAAAATGGCAACCCACTCCAGTGTTCTTGTCTGGAGAATCTCAGGGACGGGGGACGCTGTTGGGCTGCCGTCTATGGGGTCGCACAGAGTCGGACACGACTGAAGCGACTTAGCAGCAGCAGCAGGTGATATAAATAGGCAATGGGACAAAAAACCATTGACCTGGACACCCTCCGAAGACCTTCCAGCTCTCAAAACTGTGGGATCCTAATTCCTCAGCATGAAGCTTTCTCACCCTTGTTATGGTCAACTGCAAACTACTCCTCTCTAGAACACAAAAAATTTCACACAATAATAATAATAATTATTATTATTATTACAATAATACAATATTACAATATTACAATAATAACCAACAGTACAGTAATAACCAACATGTATTTACGAAGAGTTTACACTTTACCAAAACATTCTCCCTTTACAAAAACACTTTTTCAACATTACCTTTTTTTCTTTGCATTAACTCTATGAGAAAGTCAGGTTGGTTATTATGATTACTGACTTTCTATGGGTGAAGATATTGGGGTTTCAGAGATGATGACGCACACAGGCACCAGACATCTAACACAAAGAGCGTAATGACGCCCACATCTTGATTAGAAATATGGAGGTTAGGAGCACGCCTGGGGATTCCTACCACATGGGTCTGGATTTCACATCTGTCATTCCCTGGCTTGATAAGCTGGGGCAAGTTACTCAACCTCTGCCTGTATCATCTCTAAAATTAGAATAACCCAGATACTTGCTCTGCAGCAGAGGTGCAAGTACTCCGTAACATTTCACATGGCAAACCTCAGCAGAGTCCAAACAAATAGTAACAATGTTATTATTGTTGCCCTTGTTACTGATTCTCCTTCTGTTACTCCCCTCCCCACCTGCTTTTACTGCTATAAGTCCCCACCCCTCCCCTCCCCCTCCTTCCCCACCAGAACTAATAATAACATCCAGTGCCACAGGCAGAGCCCTTCAGAGGCAAGAGTAATCACGGTAAAACCCCCCGAGCTAATCTTTACCTGCCTCTCACACATGCTCCCCAAAAACCAAAAGGCAACGTGAGTCATCCTCAGAGAAGACGCTCTGTGAAAGCAGACACCCCAGACGTGTGTCCGTGTTGAACCCTGGACATGTCTGGTACAAAGAGCAAATGATCAGACTCTAGACAGATGCTCAGCTGGATTCAGAACCCAGGGGAGAGAGGCCTCAGAAGCCCAGCTCACATCTGCCTTCGAGGGAGACCCTGTGTCCTGTCCTGGGCAGTGAGGAGTACAGCTACGGGCCTCCAGCGGCAGCCCCTGGGTCTGCCCGGGGTTCTGGGAGGCCCCACTCTTTGAGGGAAGTCCCCAGCCAGAGGCAGACCAGGCTCATCAGTACAAGGGTCTGGTCACGTCTGCCCTGGAGCTGCCCTTGGACCAGCACTGCTGCCTGTGGTTCTTCCCATTTCTCTTCCATCCCTCCTTCACAATATCAGGTTATATTGCTTAGTAGAGACTCCTCAGTGAAAAATAACACAAAACACCCCCATACATGTCAAACAACCCTGTCAAGGACAACTGGCGGTACCTTACTCAACTGAGACACCATGAAAACCATACAAAATGTTTTGTTTCAAACTGTATTACTGCATCACTTTCTAAGTTTATTTGCAAGGATTTATAGAGTTACAAAATACGTCTGACTTGTTCCTCTTTCTGATGAAGTGCCTACAGCGTGAGGCTGAAAAAAAGTGATCATAGATCATGTTCTATTCATGTCATCTTTGTTGTGCAAATTAAATTTGTTATGCCACATTAGCTCAAAGATATGAATATTTTAATAATGCTAGATCTATAAATTGCAAGGAAAATGAGTTAGAATTTTAAAATATACTCAGTTCCAAGGAATTGGATTTCTTGAGGACACATTTTTCATCTAGAGAGGAAAGGTGTTCTAAATTACTGCATTTCCAAAGTAACCATTTAATTTCACTCTCATTTGGATAATTCAGGTTTTTCTACACACTGAAAACATGAAAAATAATCAAAACCATTAAAATGGTAGTTGGATCCAGTAATCTAAGTGTTCTTAATGTTAATATTATTATATATAACATTATTATAGTTAAGGATAACAATAAAAATTACTATGTGACAAAGGGTAGTCTATATATTTGTATATATTAACTTATCTTTGTATATATTAACTTATCTGGATTCAGAAATATTTAAAATTTTAAGCATAATAATATCTTCTTATACATATTAACAATTCACTGATTATTTGTCTGGTAAATTAAATATTTCTAATGTTAATATTGTTATGGTGAAAAATAATAACAATGCAACAGTGAAATGGTTCTGACTATGTGACAAACAGAATTCGAGGCTCCTTATATATATACTTCTGCCTGGAGAATCCCACGGACGGAGGAGCCTGGAAGGCTGCAGTCCATGGGGTCACTGAGGGTTGACGACTGAGCGACTTCACTTTCACTTTTCACTTTCATGCATTGGAGAAGGAAATGGCAACTCACTCCAGTGTTCTTGCCTGGAGAATCCCAGGGATGGGGGAGCCTGGTGGGCTGCCGTCTATGGGGTCACAAAGAGTCGGACACGACTGAAGCGACTTAGCAGCAGCAGCAGTAGCAGCAGTATATATATTAACTCACTTAGCCTCACACACATTCTATAATTTACGTGTCAATTACATTATAATTACATTATTAATCAGAGGTTAAAGCGTCTGCCTCCTGCGGAGCCTGTGCCCTGGGGGGAACTTGGGGGCGTTTACATTACATTATCCATAATTACAATACATTATGATAATTACATTATCCATAATGTATAATGTAAGGAACTGAAAAACAGAGAGGTTAAGTAACCTTCCCAAGGTCACACAGCTACAAGCGGCACTTCCTGGATTTGAACCAAGCAGTCTGGACAAACGAGGAAAAACAAAGGCTGACTTACCTTAAGCCACACCCATTAAACTTTCACTGTTGAGTGTGTGTCTGTGTGTAAACTTATCAGTGTACATGTGAACTGAGTTACTTTACCTCCCACTGATGTGACTTAAATGCACCTGAATTTTAAAATCTGAATATGTACGGTCCTGGCTGAGTACTCACCCTGAATACCAGAAGCACATTCAGGGGGTTTTGGCAGCCTGCCTCTCTTGTCCAGGGGAGTCTCTCCTCTCTGAAGAGCGCCTGGAAATGACACAATGAATGAGAAACGCCACGGGCAAGGCCGCCTCAGCACGCGGGCCTGTCTGCTTTTAGGCCAGAAACAGAGCTTTCCAGCTGCACGTCAATCATTTTGTCAGCCCTCTTGTGCAGCCAGTTAGCAGCAAACGGTCACTGAGTGCCTACTGCATGCCGTTCCCTCTCCCAAATCCCAGAGCTTTTAAAAAGTTAGGCATGGGGACTTCCCTGGTGGTCCAGTGATTGGGGCTCTGCCTGCCAATGCAGGCCACACGAGCTTGATTCCTGGTCTGGGAAGATTCCACATGCGGGGAGCAGCTAAGCTCATGAGTCACGACTATTGAAGCCTGGGCGCCTAAAGCCCGTGTTTCGCACCAAGAGAAGCCACTGCAATGAGGAGCCTGCAAACGAAGAGGAGCCCCTGCCAGCCACAGCCAGAGAAAGCCCATGCAAAAGCCAGCCAAGACCCAGCACAGTCGAAAAGAATAAATAAAATGACAAAACGGAAGGTTTAAGTATGACTCTAACACTGTTCTGAACTAGCAGTACTCGTATGAAAAGAATCTGATTTATATGAAATATTTATCATTTGTCCCTCTAAGGAACAGTCAATAAAACACCCTACACTTTTGAAGATGATTCCAAGAGCACCCTGCTTTTACAGTGACTTATGATACAGTTCTGATAATGGACTTTTTCTCCCAGTGTTACTGAGACAGGATTAGTATACAGCACTGTGTACGTTTCAGATGGAGAACATAATAATTTGACTTATACACATCACGAAATGACCACATAGCTGATTAACAATAGTTTTAGGTTTACAACAAACTGATTCAGTTCTGCATACACGTGTATCTATTGTGTTTCAAATTCTTTTCCCATTTAGGTTGTTACATAATATTGAGCAGAGTTCCCTGTGCTGGACAACAGGTCCTTGTTGGTTCTCCTTTTCAAATACAGCAGTCTGTCCATGTCCATCCCGATACTCCCTTCCCATGCTCCCCCTGGAACGTACCCCTTCCCCATGCTTCATGTTAAACCCAGCAGTGTGTCCATGTCCATCCCAAACCCCCTAACTATCCCTTCCCCCCCCCTGGGAACCATAAGGTTACTACAGAGTATTGAGCAGAGTTCCCTGTGCTGGACAGCAGGTCCTTGTTGGTTCTCCATGTTAAATACAGCCGTGTGTCCATGTCCATCCCAAACTCCCTGACTATCCCTTCCCCCATCCTTCCCCCTGGGAACCATAAGGTTATTACAGAGTACTGAGCAGAGTTCCCCGTGCTATCCAGCAGGTCCTTGTTGGTTCTCCATGTTAAATAGAGCTGTGTGTCCATGTCCATCCCAGACTCCCTGACTATCCCTTCCCCCATCCTTCCCCCTCGTGACCATAAGGTTATTACAGAGGATTGAGCAGAGTTCCCCGTGCTATCCAGCAGGTCCTTGTTGGTTCTCCATGTTAAATACAGCAGTGTGTCCATGTCCATCCCAGACTCCCTGACTATCCCTTCCCCCATCCTTTCCCCGAAGCCCCCGCTGCACGCAGGCAACCATACATTCATTCTCTAAGTGTGTGTCTGTTTCTGTTTTGTAAACAGCCAGTTCATCTGTCGGGGAAGGCAATGGCACCCCACCCCAGTACTTTTGCCTGGAAAATCCCATGGACGGAGGAGCCTGGTAGGCTCCAGTCCATGGGGTCGCTAAGAGTCAGACACGACTGAGCGACTTCACTTTCGCTTTGCACTTTCATGCATTGGAGAAGGAAATGGCAACCCACTCCAGTATTCTTGACTGGAGAATCCCAGGGACAGGGGAGCCTGGTGGGCTTCTGTCTGTGGGGTCGCACAGAGTCGGACACGACTGAAGCGACTTAGCAGCAGTTCATCTGTATCATTTTTAGATTCCACGTATAAGCAATATTATATGTTATTTCTCTTTCTCTGTCTAACTGACTTCACTCAGTGTGACAATCCCTACGAGTACCACCCACACTGTTGCAAATAGAACTAATGATAATCAATGAACTTTTAAACTCTTTACTCATACTCTGGAATTCCACTGGCCTGGATTCAGCTTAGGAGTATTTTTTTTTAGTATGGAGAAGGAAATAGCAACCCATTCCAGTGCTCTTGCCTGGAGAATCCCAGGGGCGGGGGGAGCCTGGTGGGCTACCGTCTATGGGGTCGCACAGAGTCAGACACGACTGAAGTGACTTAGCAGCAGCAGCAGCAGTTTATTGATACCAACCCATCTCCCTCCACCCTCATGCACGTAACCCCATGGACTGTAGCCCGCCAGGCTCCTCTGTCCATGGACTCTTCCAGGCAAGAATACTGGAGTGGGTTGCCATTTCCTTCTCTGAGGAGTCATGTTGTTTTAACAAGTGACCTGATGCCAGGGACTAGGTTGGGTAGGATTTCACATCATCAGTGCCAACTTAAGGCTTACACTCCTGTTTTGCAATGGCTGGGTGCCATCTTTCTTCCTCATGAGACTCTAGCCTACCTGCCTCATTCATTATTACACCCATGAGCCGAGGAAAATATCAAACCCACAGCACTCACAGGCGACACTGCTGAATAAATACATTCAGAGATGAAGGAGACAGTTAATCACCTCTTAACAGGACTCTGTAGAATTGAACACTTACTTGAAAGTATGAGCTCTGATGGGTGTGTTAAAAAACTTTACCATATTACTTAATAGACAGCCTTGATCTTCGTGTATTTAGTACTTCTAGCACTGACACCCCGGGGAAGGCAATGGCACCCCACCCCAGTACTTTTGCCTGGAAAATCCCATGGACGGAGGAGCCTGGTAGGCTCCAGTCCGTGGGGTCGCTGGGAGTCGGACACAACTGAGCGACTTCACTTTCACTTTTCACTTTCAAGCATTGGAGAAGGAAATGGCAACCCACTCCAGTGTTCTTGCCTGGAGAATCCCAGGGACAGGGGAGCCTGGTGAGCTTCCGTCTATGGGGTCGCACAGAGTCGGACACGACTGAAGCGACGCTCAGCAGCAGCAGCAGCACTGACACCCATGGCAAGTCGTAATTTATAAGTTTATTAAGACACAAATTCAGACAGCATGGTTGTAAAAGCCAGTGGGAAGACCTCATTTAGGTGGTGAAAAAGCCTACCAAATAATTAAACCTCCATATCTAATATAGTCTTTCTCCTCTTCACATCATTCACAAGTGGACACGATTACATGTTATGATGTTCACGAGTCTAGATTATTGATACGATGTCTGGAAGCGAGACATGCAAAAGGGAGTCTTATATACACTTAATATTAGGTCACTGACTGTATAATCAATCAAGTTACTAGCAGCTATTAGGTTGAAAGTGTTAGTCGCTCAGTTTTATCAACTCTGAGACCCCATTAACTGTACCCCACTAGGCTTCTCTGTCTGTCCATAGGAGTCTCCGGCCAAGAATACTGGAGTATGTTGCCATTTCCTTCTCCAGGGGATCTTCCTGACCCAGTGATTGAATCTACGTCTCCTGTATTGCCAGGCTGATTCTTTACTACTGAGCCACCAGGAAGTTATTAGGTTAGATGATCTCATGTTGATGGCTTCTTATATAATGTTTTGTACCAAGTTTGAGATAGAAATCTCTATAAGTTATACATTCCATTTACCTATGAGTGTATGGTATATTTATCACATACAATTAATTTTAATTGTATTAATTTTACATATTAATTTACATATTAACTTTACATGGGTAGTCAATATTTTCTCTAAATTTGTATCTGTATTCTCTAAATACTCCATGAAGAATGTGTGTTTCTTTAGAAAGAAGAAAAATATTTTATTTCTTAAAATGTAAACTCTTACAAGAGTACAAATAACTCACTTCTTTTGTTAAATAATGATGCCGTCTTGAGAAAGCTGAGCACTGAAGAATTGATACTTTTGAACTGTGGTGTTGGAAAAGACTCTTGAGAGTCCCTTGGACTGCAAGGAAATCAAACCAGACAATCCTAAAGGACATCAACCCTGAATATTCATTGGAAGGACTGATGTTGAAGCTGAAACTCCAATACTTTGGCCAGCTGATGAGAAGAACTGGAAAGACCCTGATGCTGGGAAAGATTGAAGGCAGGAAGAGAAGGGGACGACAGAGGATGGGATGGCTGGATGGCATCACTGACTCAATGGATGTGAGTTTGAGAAAGTTCTGGGAGTTGGTGATGGACAGGGAGGCCTGGCGTGCTGCAGTCCATGGGGTCGCAGAGTCGGACACGACTGAGTGACTGGCGTGTGTGTTTGTCCCTCCACAAATGTAGTTCAGAAGCCTGCTTTCATGACCTTCAAGTTTGCTGCTGTTATTTAGTTGCTCAGCTGTGTTTGACTCTTTGTAACCCCCTGGACTGTAGCCCGCCAGGCTCCTCTGTTACATTACAATACCTCTAATTATGAGAACTCATCAACAGAGAACTACACTCGTTAATATAGAAATTATCTTATATTTACTTTAAAAATTGAGTTTTCTTCACTAAAAACATGGTTCAAACAGTGGACTCAACAAAGTCAGGGCTATTTAGAAACTCAGTGAACGTTTTCTATAAGAATAAACATAGAATCGGTCTAAACAAGTAACATACTCCATAGCCATTTGACTTTGATGCAGAACAGAACTTAATTCACCAGTACTCTACAGAGTCAAGAGCTTTCCTGGTAGCTCAGCTGATAAAGAATCCGCCTGCAATACAGGAGACCCTGGTTCGATTCCTGGGTGGGGAAGATCCCCTGGAGAAGGGATAGGCTACCCACTCCAGTATCCTGGGGCTTCCCTGGTGGCTCAGACAGTAAAGAATCCGTCTGTAATGAGCGAGACCTGGGTTCAATCCTTGGGTAGGAAAGATGCCCTGGAGGAGGGCACGGCAACCCACTCCAGTATTCTTGCCTGGAAAATCCCATGGACAGAGGAGCCTGGTGGGGCACAGTCCATGGAGTAAGGGACAAAGACTGGGACACAACTGAGCGACTAAGCACAGCAATCTAAGTCAGGGGTCCCCGACCTCTGGAGCCAATGCCCAATCATCTGAGGCGGAGCTGATGTCACAATAAGAAACATAAAGTGCACATTCAGCGTAATATGCTTGAACCCGCCAGAAAGCATCCACCTGCAGCCCCAGCTCGTGGAAAAACTGACTTCCACAAAACCGGTTCCTGATGCCAAAAAGGGTGCGGACTGCTGGTAAGCCCCACTCTGCTCTGGCTGGCCCTTACTGTCCCAGCATTTCTAGGACTGGTCAAGAAGCTGTGCGGAATCTTCTAGATCTCCTCATGATGACAAGTGACAGTGAAAAGTGGAAGTCGCTCAGTCATGCCTGATTCTTCAGGACATCATGGACTGTAGTCCATGGGATTCTCCAGGCCAGATTACTGGAGTGGGTAGCTGTTTCCCTTCTCCACAGGATCTTCCTGACCCAGGGATCGGACCCAGGTCTCCTGCATTGTGGGCGGATTCTTTACCAACTGGGCCACCTGGGAAGCCTGATGATGAAGCTGAGGCTTACTTAGCCCTGGCTTTCTATTTAGGCAACTCCCTCTCCCAAACCTGCATTATGGGTTCTGGGAACCTTGTGGCCCAGCTCCCCTGGTGGTTCAGCAGCAAAGAATTTAACTGTCAATCCAATACAGGAGACTGGGGTTCAATCCCTGGGTCAGGAAGCGAATGGCAACCCACTCCACTATTCTTGCCTGGAGAATTGCATGGACAGAGGATCCTAGTGGGCTACAGTTCAGAGGGGGTCTCAAAAGAGTCGGACACGACTGAGTGAATGAACCACCACCACCACCCTGGTGGCCACGTCGGGAACTTCTCAAAGAACGTTCGTCCTCATCAGTGGCTACACCTTAGATTCCCCTGCCAGGAACAGTGGTCGTCAGCCTTGACCACACCTTAGATGTCCAGGCTCCATCATAGACTAAAAAGCAGAAGAGTGAAGCTGGAGGGGCATACACCCTCCACTGCAGGAGGGTGTCCCAGGCCCCAAGGTCAAGTCTGGGGAAACGGTCGCAGTCTGTATTGTCTGCAAGGCCCCTGCCAAGCTGCAAGCAGAACCCGGATGAGCAGGTGGTGGCTCTTCTACCTCAGCAACCTGTCCTCTCCCTCTCAACCGTGCCCGTGAGCGGGAGGGGCTTCCTCCCTGTGCTCAGACAGGGACTTGCTCTAAATCTCATCCTGAGCCCCATTCCTCCACAGGAAGAAAGGACACCTGTGACTCTTAGTCTGGAGAACTTCCGTGCTTAATCATTTGCGGAGGGACAAGCCTCTCATACTGGCTGCTGCTGCTAAGTCACTTCAGTCGTGTCCGACTCTTTGTGACCCCATGGACTGCAGCCCACCAGGTTCCTCCGTCCATGGGATTTTCCAGGCAAGAGTACTGGAATGGGGTGCTATTTCCTCCTCCAAGGGATCATCCCTACCCAGGGAGAGAACCTGTGTCTCCTAAGTCTCCTGCATTGGCAGGAGGGTTCTTTACCACTAAACGTCATCTGTGCACGCGTTCTCAGGCGCTTTAGTCATATCCACCTCTTTTGGACCCCATGGATTGTACCTTCCCCTCCCAGGCTCCTCTGTCCATGGGATTCTCCAGGCAAGAATCCTGGAGTGGGTTGCCATGCCCTCCTCCAGGGGATCTTCCCGACCCAGAGACTGAACCAGAGCCTCCTGCATCTCCTGCATTGCAGGTGGGTCCTTTTCCTGCTGAGCCACCTGGGAAGCCTCTAAAGAGTCTGAGACCGTGCAGCTGGACAGCATCACTGCTGCCTTTAGCTATCCCTGTCTTTATGACCACGATCACTGCAAACACCCTGTGAGTGGATATCTGCTGCTCTGTGTCTGGCACTGGGGAGGCAGCAAAGCAGTCGAGAAATGAATCCTAGGGGCTTCCCCAGTGGGCGAGTGGTTAAGACTTCACCCTTCCAATGCAGGGGACGCGACTTCAATCCCCGTGTGGCAAACTCAGTTCAGTTCAGTCGCTCAGTCGGGTCTGACTCTTTGCGACCCCATGAATCACAGCACACCAGTCCTCCCTGTCCATCACCAGCTCCCGGAGTTTACTCAAACTCATGTTCAACAAGTCGGTGATGCCATCCAGGCATCTCATGCTCTGTCATCCCCTTCTCCTCCTGCCCCCAATCCCTCCCAGCATCAGGGTCTTTTGCAATGAGTCAACTCTTCACATCAGGTGGCCAAAGTACTGGAGTTTCAGCTTTAGTATCAGTCCTTCCAATGAACACCCAGGACTGATCTCCTTCAGAATGGACTGGTTGGATCTCCTTACAGTTCAAGGGACTCTCAAGTCTTCTCCAACACCACAGTTCAAAAGCATCAATTCTTCGGCGCTCAGCTTTCTTCACAGTCCAACTCTCACATCCATACATGACCACTGGAAAAACCATAGCCTTGACTAGATGGACCTTTGTTGGCAAAGTAATGTCACTGCTTTTCAATATGCTATCTAGGTTGGTCATAACTTTCCTTCCAAGGAGTAAGCGTCTTTTAATTTCATGGTTGCAGTCACCATCTGCAGTGATTTTGGAGCCCCAAAAATAAAGTCTGACAATACGCACTGTTAAATTAAAACATAAAATATAAAAAGTGATGAATCTTGGTTGCTGCCAGTGATCAAGCATGTGATCTCGAGAAAGTTCCTTTGTCTCTTTCTGCACCAGTCAGTCAACCTTTCTGGGTTCCCCGGTGGCTCAGTGGTAAAGAATACACCTGCCGACACAGGGGACCTGGGTTCGATCCCTGTGTGGAGAAGATCACTTCGAGGAGGGCATGGCAACCCACTCCAATATTCTTGTCTGGGAAATCCCATGGACAGAGGAGCCCACAGGCCATGGGGCCACAGAGAGTCGGACAGGACTGAGCAAACACGCACGCAGCCATCCTTGAGATGTGAGCACCACGGTCGGTACCACCCCCTCAGGCTGTGAGGAATGTTAAATGCATCAACACAAGCAAGGCCCCTGGAAGAGACGAATGCTAAAGATCACGCAAGCGTGTGTTAAATAAACCACAACAAATCCAAGTTTGGCATCAATGCTCCCTTTCAGTACTGAAACGTGAAGCAAATAAAAAGCGCATCCCAAAAGCTTTTGGTGCTGCATAAAGGATCACAACGATCGTCCAATCCAGCATACAAAGTATACAACGCAGAAAAAAGTGGCTTCAGCCAGGTGTCAAGAAAAACGTGTCAGTGACGAAAACACCTGCGATTTCCACCATTACGTGTCAACATCTGATGTTAAGTACAAGTGGGGTCACAGGAGCAAACTGCTTGTCTACATGGCTAAGCAAAACATTAGTTTCTTTTCTAACTGAAGGAAAACTACCTTTTCAATTGTTCATGTTCGTGGAATGGTGAAATGAAGTTTTGTTGTTGCTGCTGAGTCGCTCGGTTGTGTCCAACTCTTTGCAACCCTTGGGCGGTAGCCCACCAGGCTCCTCTGTCCAAGGGATGTCCCAGGCAAGAATATTGGAGTGGGTTGCCATGCCCTCCTACATGGGCTCCTCCTGACCCAGGGATCGAACCTGAGTCTCTTGCATTGTAGGCAGATTCTTTACTGCTGAGCCCCCAAGGAATCACCTGAAGTGAAGCTTATTTATATTTTAAATATTACCTTATAAATGTTTCTGCAGCCTGAAGTGAAAGAAAGTGAAGTTGTTCAGTGGTGTCCGACTCTGCGACCCCATGGGCTGTAGCCTATCAGGCTCCTCCGTCCATGGAATCCTCCAGGCCAGAATACTGGAGTGCGTAGCCCTTCCCTTCTCCAGGGGAATCTTCCCCACCCAGGGATGGAACCCGGGTCTCCCGAGTTGCAGACAGATTCTTTACCAGCTGAGCCACCAGGGAAGCCTGAGAATGAATTTCATATTATAAATATACCTGTCTATTGGGATCTAGGACTGTTGATCAGACCTGGGGATTTCTTCTTCCCTCAGGAAAAAATGGATTCAGTCTATATGATTCAACACATATGGCTCCATAATGCCATCACGACGGCTCTGCTGCCAGTCTCCTGAGAATTCAAGTCCTGACAGAAGATTCAGAAATTATAGCTGCGTTTTCCATGTCAGCCTGGGTCCTTTCAAAATTTCAATTTGACCTGCATTTCAGACTTCTGACCCATTTTGCTTGTTTAATTTGTAGCATTCCATATAGGGGATGCATCTGTACGGTTTTTACTATTACGTCACGTTCATCTTAGAAATTCTGTGCAGATGTTGTAAAAGATGTTTCTGAAAGCTTATGTTTGTTATGGCTTTAAAATAAAATATGAAAAAACGTTAGTGGACACGGACTAAGTGTGGACTATACTCTTTCCCAATTGCTCTGAAGTGAGGGATGACAGGGAGACATTTGGGATCATTCCCCTCTCTACAAAATGTTCTTGGGAGAAGGGCTTTGTCAGTATTTTCACTGATGTCAAAAACAAACATTTATTTAGCATCTACTTCTTTGTCAAAAACAAACATTTATTTTGCATCGACTTCTTTGCCCCTGTGTACAGGATGAGATGATTGGCAGCACACCTATAGAATGACAGCTTCCTACAGGGAAATTTCACAGGGAAAAATTTGAATCCATTTATACTGATGAGATGACTGGGTGGCATCACCGACTTGATGCACGTGAGTTTGGGTGAACTCTGGGAGTTGGTGATGGACAGGGAGGCCTGGTATGCTGCGATTCATGGGGTCACAAAGAGTCAGACACGACTGAGTGACTGAACCGATACCGATTTCATCAGCAATAGTCGTGTGCCATTTCTAATATCCCAAATTGCCCAGATAATGCAAAAAAAAAAAAAAAAAAGACAAAACTATTCTTGACTTAACGCTGAACAACATTTATGTCAAATAGCATGCACTGCTCATCTAAACATATCTAAAAGTTGCAACTAACTTTTCAATGCACTGAACATCTCACTTTTAAGTCTTATTTGTTTTGAGGAAATACTCATCAGATGCATAGGTATTGTGAATCTTTGTATATCTAAAGGACTGTCTGCCTGTTTTACGTAAGAGACTGCATTATTGCACAGTCACTAGGTTCTGTCCGACACTTTTGGAACCCCGTGGACTGCAGCGCACCAGGCCCCCCTGTCCACGGGATTTCCCAGGCAAGAATACTCAAGTAGGGTACCACTTCCTCCTTCAGGGGATCTTCCTGACCCAGGGATCAAACCCAAGTGTCTTGTGTTTTCTGCACTGGCAGGCAGGTTCTTTACCGCTGAAACACCTGGAAGTCCATATCAGATGCTAATATCTCAGGCTATAATGACAGGGTTGGGCTTTTGTCTTCTGGGTTTTTCGGTCACACCATGTTTCAGTTTGGAGAAGGCAATGGCACCCCACTCCAGTACTCTTGCCTGGAAAACCCCATGGATGGAGGAGCCTGGTAGGCTGTAGTCCATGGGGTCACTAAGAGTCGGACACGACTGAGCGACTTCACTTTCATGCATTGGAGAAGGAAATGGCAACCCACTCCAGTGTTCTTGCCTGGAGAATCCCATGGACAGAGGAGCGTGGCAGGTACAGTGCATGGGGGTGCAACGAGTTGGACCGAGTGACTAACACTTGGGTTACTTTACCACATTTTAGTAAAATTATCAATAAGTAAATGTGAAGACCATATACAAATTCTGAGCAAGCAAAGGACTGAAGTGATAACAAGGTTGTGATACTCATAATGGCCAAACAGCGTAATCCTGGACACATAATGAGAAACACACAGATTTAAATGTTTCATTATTGAGATTATTTCTCATTTTTGAGCCAGTGTAGGGAAGTAGGGTCTGTGTACAGGCTTTGGAATTAGGGAGACTGGGGCTGATAATTTCTGCGTCTGTGTGGATGCGGGAAAACCATTTTAGCTCTAAATTCTCCTTTATCGTCCCACTTGTCATCACTGTTGTCAAAGTTACAAGAGATTTTGGGTACAAAGGACTGACATGGGATGGGCAGTCAATAGGTATAATAATTATTAATAATAGAATTCCAGCAAATAGAAGTACAGGCTAAAACGAAATAGACCAGAATTCTTATTTTCTCCGTTTGAAATGAGCTGATTAGATAAGTGGATATTTTGGCAATTAATGGTATTTCTTTTGAAAACAGTGTCAGTAATGATCAGAGCATGCAATCCAAATTAAAACAGAGGGGCATTTTGGTGAATCTGATGAAGCATAAGTCACCAAAGATGACATTCTGTGTATCACTCAGCAACCTCACTTTCCTGACATTGATATAATTTCCCCAATAATTCCCCCGCTGGAAGATCCTCCATGTACAGGATAACAAGAAGGACTATTTGCAAACATCCGTACAAACTGTGGCTCACAGTCAGGTCAAGGGCAGCGTTGTTTAGCAATAACAATAATAAAAAAAAAAAAAAACAGGGCATAAAATACAAATTTTCATTTATTTGCCTTATAAAAATATTTAGGACTCTGTCCTGCATTTGGTATCCCTCTCCCACCATCACCCCCAATCACCAACATCTAGCTACCAAAGATCTAAACTTCTTTGGTATAAAAAGATATTTTTTTAAGTATGGAAATTTTGAAAGCTTATCTGGTCCATCTCACTCTTATACAGAATATCAATTGCGAATAGTATAAACAATAATAAAAACACCTGGGCAAAAACCTTTTCATTTTGATTTCTCAGTTCAGTGTATATTTGGAACCCTTCACCTGTGAAATTAAAACAAAGTTTATACACAAAGGTTACATTTTAAAAATGCTTCTCTAATGGAAAAAAGCTTGATATTTAGTTTCTAGGCTATGCTAGGATTTGTACTATATATTTTCAGATGTCTCCAATTTTCCAGATGTATCCCCTAGTTTTAAACTACAGACACACACACATATATAATACACACACACACACACACACACATTAAATACATACATTTGCATATATGCATGCATGCTTGCATGCTACTGTTGGTCCAGTCTTATCCCACTCTGCGACCCTATGGACCTTAGCCCACAAGGCTCCCTTGTTCATGGAGATTCTCCAGGTGAGAATACTGGAGTGGGTTGCCATGCCCTCCTCCAGGGGATCTTCCTGTCATCTCTTGCGTCTCCTGCATTAGCAGGCAAATTCTTTACCATTCGCACCACCTGGGAAGCGTGTGTGTGTGTGTGTGTGTGTGTAACCTATATATGTGTGTGTGTGTGTGTGTGTGCGTAGCCTATATATTGTGTGTGCATGTGTGTGTGTGTAGCCTATATATATGTGTGTGTGTGTAGCCTATATATGTGTGTGTGTGTGTGTGTGTGTAGCCTATATAGGTATATATATGTGTGTGTGTATGTAGCCTATATATGTGTGTGTGTAGCCTATATATATGTGTGTGTGTGTAGCCTATATATGTGTGTGTGTGTGTAGCCTATAAGTGTGTGTGTGTGTAGCCTATATGTGTGTGTGTGTGTAGCCATATATATGTGTGTGTGTGTAGCCTATATGTGTGTGTGTGTGTAGCCATATATATGTGTGTGTGTGTGAATATATTTAAAAATGTATGTGTGTAGCCATATATATATGTGTGTGTAGCCATATATATGTGTGTGTGTGTGTGTGTAGTCTATATATGTGTGTGTGTGTAACCTATATATATATGTGTGTATGTATAGCCTATATATGTGTGTGTGTGTGTGTGTGCCTATATATATGTGTGTGTGTGTGTGTGTAGCCTATATATTGTGTGTGTTGTAAATATATATTGTGTGTGTGTGTAGCCTATATATATGTGTGTGTGTGTCTATATATATTGTGTGTGTGTGTGTGTGTAGCCTATATATATGTGTGTGTGTGTGTGTGTAGCCTATATATATGTGTGTGTGTGTAGCCTATATATATTTAATATATGTGTGTGTGTGTGTAGCCTATATATATGTGTGTGTGTGTGTGTGTAGCCTATATGTGTGTGTGTGTGTAGCCATATATATATGTGTGTGTGTGTAGCCTATATATAGTGTGTGTGTGTAGCCTATATATATAATATATATGTGTGTGTGTGCCTATATATATATGTGTGAGTGTGTGTGTAGCCTATATATATATGTGTGTGTGTGTGTCCATATATATGTGTGTGTGTGTGTTATTGTCTATATAGTGTGTGTGTAGCCTATATATGTGTGTGTGTGTGTAGCCTATATATATGTGTGTGTGCAGCCTATATATGTGTGTGTGTAGCCTATATGTGTGTGTGTGTAGCCTATATATATATGTGTGTGTGTGTAGCCTATATATATGTGTGTATAGCCTATATGTGTGTGTGTAGCCTATATATATATGTATGTATGTGTGTGTAGCCTAATATATATTGTGTCTGTGTGTGTAGCTATATATGTGTGTCTGTGTGTGTGTAGCCTATATGTGTGTGTGTGTGTAGCCTATATATATGTGTGTGTGTGTAGCCTATATATATGTGTGTGTGTATAGCTATATATATGTGTGTGTGTGTGGACTATATATATGTGTGTGTGTGTGTAGCATATATATTGTGTGTGTGTGTAGCTAATATATAATTGTGTGTGTGTATATAGATATGTGTGTGTGTGAAAAAAAGAAAAATATGTATGTGTGTGTAGCAATATATATTGTGTGTGTGTGTAGCCTATATAATAATTGTGTGTGTGTGTTGTGTAGCTAAATATATGTGTGTAGTGTGTGTGTAGCAATATATAGTGTGTGTGTTATAAATGTGTGGTGTGTGTGTGTAGCTTATATATAGTATATGTGTGTGTAGCCTATATATGTGTGTGTGTGTGTGTAGCCTATATATATGTGTGTTGTGTGTGTGTAGCCTATATATGTGTTTTGGTATATATGTGTGTGTGTGTAGCCTATATATATGTGTGTGTGTGTGCAGCCTATATATGTGTGTGTGTGTGTGTAGCCTATATATATATGTTGTGTGTGTGTGTGTGTGTGTGTATATATTGTGTGTGTGTGTGTAGCCTATATATGTGTGTGTGTGTGTAGCCTATATATATGTGTGTGTGTATAGCCTATATATATATTGTGTGTGTGTGTGTGTAGCCATATATATATATGTATAGTGTGTGTGTGTGTAGCCTATATATATATGTGTGTGTGTGTCACATATGTGTGTGTGTGTGTGTAGCCTATATATGTGTGTGTGTGTGTGTGTAGCCTATATATATGTGTGTGTGTGTGTAGCCTATATATATATGTGTGTGTGTGCCTATATATATGTGTGTGTGTGTGGGCTATATATATGTGTGTGTGTGTTGTGTGTGAATATATGTGTGTGTGTGTGTGTAGCCTATATATAAATGTGTGTGTGTGTAGCCTATATATATGTGTGTGTGTGTGTAGCTATATATATGTGTGTGTGTGTAGCCTATATATATGTTTTTTATGTGTGTGTGTGTGTGTAGCCTATATATGTGTGTGTATAGCCTATATATGTGTGTGTGTGTAGCCTATATATGTGTGTGTGTGTAGCCTATATATGTGTATGTGTGTGTGTGTAGCCTATATATATATGTGTTTATATATGTGTGTGTGTAGCCTATATATGTATGTGTGTAGCCTATATATTGTGTGTGGTATGTGTGTGTGTAGCCATATATATATGTGTGTGTGTGTAGCCTATATATATGTGTGTGTGTGTAGCCTATATATATGTGTGTGTAGCCTATATATGTGTGATGTGTGTGTGTGCCTATATATATGTGTGTGTGTGCCTATATATGTGTGTGTGTAGATATATATATGTGTGTGTGTGTAGCCTATTGTGTGTGTGTGTAGCCTATTTATATGTGTGAGTGTAGCCTATATATTGTGTGTGTGTGTAGCCTATATATATGTGTGTGTGTGTGTAGCCTATATATGTGTGTGTGTGTGTAGCTATATATATGTGTGTGTGTATAGCCTATATATGTGTGTGTTAATTGTGTTTAAAAGCCTATATATGTGTGTGTGTGTAGCCTATATATGTGTGTGTGTGTGTAGCCTATATATATGTGTGTGTGTGTAGCCTATATATATAGTGTGTGTGTAGCCAATATAGTGTGTATTGTAGCCAATATGTGTGTGTGTGTTCAAATTGTGTGTGTGTACAAATTTTGTTTTTGTATATGTGTGTTTGCAATATATATGTGTGTGTGTAGCTATAATTGTGTGTGTGTGTGTGTAGCTATATATATTGTGTGTGTACCTGTGTGTGTAGCCATATATATGTGTGTGTGTAGCCTATATATATGTGTGTGTGTGTGTATATGTGTGTGTGTGTGATATATATATGTGTGTGTGTAGCCATATAATGTGTGTGTTGCCTAATATGTGTGTGTGTAGCCTATATATGTGTGTGTGTGGCAATATGTGTGTGTGTGAAATTTGGGTTGTGTTTGTAGCCTATATATATTGTGTGTGTGTAGCTAAAATTTTTATTATATATTTTTGTAAATTATATAATGTGTGTGTGTAGCTATATGTTGTGTTGCAAATAGTGTGTGTGTGTAGCCTATATATGTGTGTGTGTGTGTGTAGCCTATATATGTGCGTGTGTGTAGATATATATATGTGTGTGTGTGCAGCCTATATATGTGTGTGTGTAGCTATATTTGTGTGTGTGTGTAGCCTATATATATGTGTGTGTGTGTGTAGCCTATATATGTGTTGTGTGGTATATATATATATTTTGTGTGTAATATATTTGTGTGTGTGTAGCCTATATATGTGTGTGTGTGTAGCCTATATATATGTGTGTGTGTGTGCAGCCTATATATGTGTGTGTGTGTATATTTGTATATATATATATGTGTGTGTGTATATATTTTTTATTATATGTGTGTGTGTAGCCTATATATATGTGTGTGTGTGTAGCCTATATATATGTGTGTGTGTGTGTTTTGTGCCTATATATATGTGTGTGTGTGAGCTATATTTGTGTGTGTGTATAGCCTATATATATTTTTGTGTGTGTGTGTGTGTGTGACCTATATATTTTTTGTGTGTGTGTGTAGCCTATATATATGTGTGTGTGTGTGCAGCCTATATATGTGTGTGTAGCCTATATATGTGTGTGTTGTATATATATGTGTGTGTGTGTGTGTAGCCTATATATGTGTGTGTGTAGCCTATATATGTGTGTGTAGCCTATATATATGTGTGTGTGTGTAGCCTATATATGTGTGTGTGTGTGTATAGCCTATATATATGTGTGTGTAGCCTATATGTGTGTGTGTGTAGCCTATATATGTGTGTGTGTGTGTGTGTGTACATATATGTCAAAAATATATTACATGTGGAATTCATATACTGTTTGAAAACAAATATTTCCATTTAGGATCCAGTCACTGAGTTTTACTTCAAGTGGTCAGTTCTTCTAGCATATTTCTAACAGACAGAAAACAGGTGCAACGGAAAAGGCACTTATATTATGAAGAACTGTTCTGCTTGCAAGATTTAGAAATTCAGTTGCAACTCATTTAAGAAAACAAAGAGAAAAGGGTGGGTGTGGTATGGGAGGATCACAGGTGCCTCCGCAGACCCAACAAATGCCATCACACCTCCCAGGCCAGCTTCTCTGTCTGTCTCTGTCTCTCAGCGTGGTGGTGCGGTGCTGTGCTTAGTCGCTCAGTCATGTCTGACTCTGCGACCCCATGGACTGTGGCCCACCAGGTTCCTCTGTCCATGGGATTCTCCAGGCCAGAATGCTGGAGTGGGTGGCCTTTCCCTTCTCCAGGGGATCTTCACCAACCCAGGGATCAAACCCAGGTCTCCTGCATTGCAGGTGGGTTCTTTACCAACGAACCACCAGGGAAGCCCTGGGTCTGCGCTCACTCTCTCTAAATAGCCTGTATTCCCTCCCTCTGGTATCATTCAACAACAGCTGCCTGCCCTTCCTCCTGAGCAACAACCCATGGGAAGGAACACAGCCTCCTTCTCTGTGGGTGCCCAGGGCATGCTCTACTCCAGGACTGCAGTTGCCTTCCTCCGAACTCTATGGTGGTCTCGACACAAGGGATGCTTTCACCCGGCCATGGCGACCTGCGGTACCACCTTGATGCCTCTGGGGAAGGGTGCCGCTGTGTGGGCCAATGCTCTGGCCACAACCCCCTGAAATTGAAGCCTATGCATTTCTTCTTTCAACTCCATCAGGCTCAGCATGCAGAGTTCTGGGAGGAGGTGAGAGGGGTGAGGAGCTGCCAGACGGAGGGACCATAAGGGTGTCACACGGAATGATGGCATGCCCCACAGACCTGTTCCCCTGTGCTAGGATGCCAAGGCTGGAACACAAATCCCACCACATGGACAGCAGACTGCAACAGGACTCTGGCCCTGTCCTCGGGGCAGAGGGATGGCAGGCATCCCTTGCCTGTATCTTTCTCCCTCTTGATGAAAACATATGATCAAATTTTGCAGGAGCAAGTTGAGGATGGGCTTCCCTGATAGCTCAGTTGGTAAAGAATCTGCCTGCAAAGCAGGAGACCCCAGTTCAATTCCTGAGTTGGGAAGATCCACTGGAGCAGGGATAAGCTACCCACACCAGTGGGCTTCCCTGGTGGCTCAGCTGGTAAAGAATCCGCCTCCAATGTGGGAGACCTGGGTTCGATCCCTGCGTTGGGAAGATCCCCTGGAGAAGGGAAAGGCTTCCCACTCCAGTATTCTGGCCTGAAGAATTCCATGGATTGTATAGTCCACGGGGTCACAAACAGTCAGACACGACTGAGCGACTTTCACTCAAGTTGAGAACAGGGAAAGCCTTGGGCGCTTTGCTTCTGTGCCAGCTGCTCTCGTGGGTGCCTCCCAGAGCTAAGGGTTCACTAGGCCCCAGTTCAGTGTGGACACGCACAGCATCTCAGTGTGTCTGTGTACTAGCACATGATCACGCCTCTACAATTACACATCAACTGTCTGCCTCCCTGCCCGCTAGGCTCTAGGTGAGGAAGAATGAATCCCTGTTAACTGGGTGTGCCCGGTACCTGCACTTATGTCTGTTAAACAATGGGTCCTTAATGTCTGATAAATGGCTAGCAAATAAGCCAGTTCAAAACTAAGTTACTGGGGAAAACAGAGAGGCAAAAATAGGCAAAAGATTTACTGACAAAAAAAAAAAAAAAAGATCTTAAAGGGCAATTAAAGTACTATTTACTCACAAGAGTAATTTACTTAAATCCAACAATCACAACAAATATTTATTAATCATGCACTATGTGACAAGCAGTATGCACGGAGCTGAGATTATGAAAACAAACATGCTTCAATCTGATATTCTTCCTTAAGGAAAGGTAACTGAACCTTTTAATTAATTGCATGAAAATGAACCTTTTAATTAGTTGCATGTAGGTATGACAAGGGCTAAATGGGAGAGAAGAGGGATGTTTCTTTATTTTTTAGAGTTTAAATTGTTAAGAGTTATATTATAGAGCTCGTGAACACTTTCCCGTGACCCTTAAATGTGGTGGGATCACACTCACCGACAGGTGTGGTAATAACCGCTGATCTCAGTTTCCCTTTTAACAAAGGATCTCCGAGTCGTGGTGTTCAGCCTTGCTGCCCCAGGGACACATTTCTCATCTGCTTTCTGAATCAACCTGCTTCTTGGTGTTGTGGCTCAGCCATGTCCAACTCTGCGACGCCGTGGACTGCAGCATGCCAGGCTTCCCTGTCCTTCCCTATCTCCTGGAGCTTGCTCAAACTCATGCCCAGTGGGTCGATGATGCCATCCAACCATCTCGGCGTCTGTCGCCCTCTTCTCCACCTGCTGGCAGTGCCCAAATGCATGAAACAGATGCTTGGCCACCATGACCACCAAATTCTGGCTCTGTGGCACCAAAGACTTTGGCTCTGCGGACCTTCTCTCTTCTTACATTTGTGATGCCACCACATCTCTTTAAGCCAGACCACCCCAGGTGTTAGGCCAGGCCTTTGCCAACTTTAGCATGCAGAGCAACTTCCGGGGATTCTGCTGAAACGCAGACTCTGCTTTAGGAGATCAGAGGCCTGGGTTTCCTCTTTTCCAGTAAGTTCCCTGGAGGATGCTCTCTTGGAAAGACCACACCCTACCAGAGTTAGAAGGCACCAGAAGGATGAAAGATTGAACAGCGCGTCCTTCTACATTTCCTGATATACCCACTCCCCCTTCCCTTCACTAAATCCTAACCGAGTCAAGAATTCAGCATAAGGCAGTTGTGCTACCCATAGTTGTTAGGGTGTTTTCAGGATCTGCTGTTCACAAGAAAGAAAAACAAAATCGCCTCCTTACTCATCACATCCCGCGCTCTTGCTTACAGAAAGTGTCCTGGGGCAGAGTCCAGGGCCCTGGAATCTCAAATGGGGCAGAAAGAAAAGGTCCAACGGAAAGGCCATTTGGGGAGCTCCCGCCCACTCCCTCTCCTGCTTAGAGACACTCCTGGCATTTTTCAGATTCTCTTCTGTAGCTTTGGTGGGAATAAACCTGTCCTCCAACAAAGGGATCTGGACCACCTTCCACCACAAAGCCCACCAATTCCTCCAGGCTTGATTGTTAGGATTAGACAAGGAAGACATTGTTCAGGGACAGAAAGAGCCGCCGGTCCTTTGAGTCTGGGTGGAAATGCCAGCCGAGTGCGGGCCGCCACGCTTAGGTCTATCGAGGGCCAGTGGTGCCCGCTGACGAAAGCAAGAGGCTGGTCCGTTGCAGGCCGGCTCTGCAGCACCAACTGCCACGAGACAGCGCCAGGTCGCATTTTGCCACTCCGTTTTGCAGAGAAGTCACCTGGGAAGCTCAGAAAGGTTAATACAACCCGCGTCCACACAGCGTAAGGCGGCCTGAGGAACCGAACGCGGCCCAAAGCCTTAGTTCGGCCTCTCCAATAATGCTGAGGGACAACAAATCACAGGCTGGGTTGCAAAAGCCGAGGGACGGCCCGCCCCAAGGTGGCCCCTAGAGCCCGCCCTAACACGGACAGCCGAGCCCGCCTCTAGGCGAAGGAGACGGGAAACCACTTCCGGGAAACAGCCGGCCACCGGACCAAGCACTTCCGGTGCAAGGCTCAGGCGGGTCGTTCGGAGGTCAGCGGGCTCGCAGGTAAGGGCCGACCCTAGCTATCCGGAGACGGTACGAGCCCAGAATGTCGTCTCCCTTACCCGCGCGAGAGGAAACACCAGGGTGAAGCGGACCGAGTGCGCGCCGCCATGTTAGGTTCGGCATTTTCAACGGAGCAGGCGGGGCCGAGCGGACGCCGGCGTCAGCGCGATGACGTCGTAGACCGGGCGCCTGCCTTCTATTCGCGGCACTTTCCTGGGCGGGCCCAAGGCGCGCGTCGTCCCGCCCTGACAGGCGGGGCCAAGTTGAATGACGGCCCGGCCCCGCCTTCCGGTTCCGGTTGAGGGCGGGAGACTGCTGCTCTGCGCGGAAGTGCCTCAGACCTGCATTGGTAGAGGGGGACCGGGAGACGGGGGCGGAGGGCGGTGCGGGCGAACCGCAGGTTTGACTAGTCCCCGTGTCTCCAGGGGCGAGCGGGTCTGGGTAGGAGGCGTCCTTATTCCCGCCGCACCCAGACCTCGAGGGTGGGAGGCTGGGCACTGGGCCTGCGACCGCTGGGCCGGCCCCTTGGAGGCTGAGCACCCAAACCCTTCTCCCCGCTACATCCTTAAGAAATCAAACGCAAACCGGGGCTCGGCTTCAGTGGATGGATGCGCAAGGCCTGGCTCCAAGCATCAGGGCCTTCAGATCAGTTCAGTTGCTCAGTCGTGTCTGAGACCCCATGGACTGCAGCACGCCAGGCCTCTCTGTCCATCACCAACCCCCGGATTTGGCTTAAACTCTTGTCCATGGGGACTTCCCTGGTGGCTCAGACGGTAAAGCGTCTGTCTACGATGCGGGAGACCCAGGTTCAATCCCTGGGTTGGGAAGATCCCTTGGAGAAGGAAATGGCAATCCACTCCAGTACTATTGCCTGGAAAATCCCATGGACAGAGGAGCCTGGTAGGCTACAGTCCATGGGGTCGCAAAGAGTCGGTGATGTCATCCAACTATCTCATCCTCTGTCGTTCCCTTCTCCTCCCGCCTTCAACGTTTCCCAGCATCAGGGGCTTTTCAGATGAGTCAGTTCTTTGCATCAGGTGGCCAGAGGATTGGAGTTTCAGCTTCAACATCAGTCCTTCCAATGAATATTCAGGACTGATTTCTTTTAGGATGGATCAGGGCCTTGAGTTCCTGAATTCCAAGCCCAGGCCAAGTACCTAATCTGAAGGTACCGACATCCAGGGTGACGCCCCTTTCCCCTTCACTCGGAGAGCGCCTGAGTGAAGAGCATTGCAAGGGTGAATGTTTTATACACATGGTGAAATAGTGCCCCCAGAGGTTTAGGGGGAAAAATTTTTTTACAGTTAAATTTGTTGCAAGTATCAGGTGGTACAGGTGACATTTCTTTGGGCCTTCAATTGCCCTTGGCAGTCGCGGTCTATTTGGCTTGAGAAACTTCCCTATGAAATACATTAAATTTTTGAATAATTCAGTATTGCATTATGGAATAATTGTGAGCATCAGTTTAAAAACAAAAGCAAAATAAAAAAGGAATGCTCACAAGGGAAACGGGTAGGGAGCCAAGCTGTCTATTTTAAATTTACTGATGCCACTTGCAAAGAGCAAATGTGTCGTTAATCTGGAATTTGGTACAGTCTGTAGGAATGTTAGTAATGTTACCAGTCACCCAGACCCCCAAATGTTTCAAAAGGTTAAGAAGAAAGGCCAAATGCCTTGCCAGTTGAAATTAATCCATTTGCTTTTTGCCAAGTAATTAGAAAGTAGGCTGCATAGTCTATGTACTGAACAGATATAAACTGATGTTAATTTTTTTAATTAATATGATTATATTGGGTCAGGGTGAGCGAGGGAAAAGAAAATGTTTCCTTGAAAGATTTGGATGTTCAGTTAGACTTTGATTGAAAATATGCTTAGACCAGAAAATTATATACATACATACATACATATAATTTTCTGGTCTAAGCATATTTTCAATCAAAGTCTAACTGAACATCCAAATCTTATACCGGAGAAGGCAATGGCACCCCACTCCAGTACTTCTGCCTGGAAAATCCCATGGGTGGAGGAGCCTGGAAGGCTGCAGTCCATGGGGTCGCTGAGGATCAGACACGACTGAGCGACTTCACTTTCACTTTTCACTTTCATGCATTGGAGAAGGAAATGGCAACCCACTCCAGTGTTCTTGCCTGGAGAATCCCAGGGATGGGTGAGCCTGGTGGGCTGCCATCTATGGGGTCACACAGAGTCGGACACGACTGAAGTGACTTAGCAGTAGCAGCACCAGACACATATACATACTCTTTGCAACCCCACGGATTATATATACTGTCCATGGAATTCTCCAGGCCAGAATACAGCAGTGGGTAGCCTTTCCCTTCTCCAGGAGATCTTCTCAACCCAGGAATCAAACCCAGGTCTCCTGCATTGCAGACGGATTCTTTACCAGCTGAGCCACAAGGGAAGCCCAAGCATACTGGAGTGGGTAGCCTATCCCTTCTCCAGGGGATCTTCCCAACCCAGGAATCGAACCAGGGTTTCACCCACATTGCAGGTGGATTCTTTACCAACTGAGCTATCTGTGAAGCCCATATACGTACATTTGTGTATATGCTGCTGCTAAGTCACTTCAGTCGTGTCCGACTCTGCGTGACCCCATAGACGTCAGCCCACCAGGCTCTCCTGCCCCTGGGATTCTCCAGGCAAGAAAACTGGAGTGGGTTGCCATTTCCTTCTCCAATGCATGAAAGCGAAAAAGTGAAAGTGAAGTCGCTCAGTCGTGTCCGACTCTTAGCGACCCCATGGACTGCAGCCCACCAGGCTCCTCCATCCATGGGATTTTCCAGGCAAGAGTACTGGAGTGGGGTGCCATTGCCTTCTCCAATTTGTGTATATATCATTTCTTGGAAGTGATGATATAAATACAATTATGTATGTTTAATTTTATATACACATATATAAAATTAAACATACATAATTGTATTTATATCATCACTTCTAAGAAATGATGACTAGCATCCATGTGGAATAAACTATACCACCTTACAGGCATTTCTTGGGTTCTCTTTCTCCAATTTCGCAGCTAGAATGAACCACATCAACTTGTCGTTTGCAGCGTGTGGGTTTCTGGGCATTTACCACTTGGGGGCAGCATCAGCACTTTGCAACCACGGCAGAAAGCTGCTGAAGGATGTCAAGGCCTTTGCTGGGGCTTCTTCCGGATCCTTGGTTGCTTCGGTTCTCCTCACAGCGCCGCAGAAAATAGAGGTAATTAAGTAGTGACTAGGCTGTGTTGCTCATCAATAAATTAAGAGCAAACGGGGAAGATGATTGTTTAACTCTATTAAGTTAACTGCATAGAAGTCATCCTTTGCCTGGGAAACAGAAAAGGTTAAGACTTGTTTTAAAATGTCACCCTTAAAGAGCTGTGCTCTCCATTTGGAAAAGAAGATTATTTGGAGGGGTGACAATAAGACAAGGAAACAAAATGCCTTATTTTGCTCATGAGTGTTTCTTTAGTCTTAAGATTTCAACTTTGTTTCTTTCCAGCAAAGGTTTATTTCTCCGTTAACTGATCATGAGAACACAGGGCCTGTTCTCATGGCCTGGAACATGTAGCTGATAAAGTCTTTGCTTGCTTCTACTTACAGACAGGCGTGTAAACTAAAACATGACCCTGTAATTTAAATGGGACGATAATGGGATTTAATTAATGGCTTTTTCATTCCCATAGTAAGAAGCCCTGAATTTCAAGTAGTTTATCTAAAAGTAATAATAATAAGCTTTCATTAAGTATTTCATTTAATGCAGTCTATATTTTTAAGCCCTCCATGGTGGCTCAGTAGTAAAGAACCTGCCTGCCATGCAGAAGACTCGGGTTCAATCCCTGGGTCCAGAAGATCCCCTGGAGAAAGAAATGGCAACCCACTCGAGTACTCTTGTCTGGAGAATCCCATGGACCGAAGAGCCTGGCGGGCTACAGTCCATGGGGTCAACAAACACTTAGACACAGCTTAGCGACCAAACAACAACAACGACGGTGTATTTTAAAATCTGTTTTCTGGTTCTAGACAGTCAATTAAAGGACAACAGCAGCAGTGTTTTTAAAATCAATTTTCTGCTTCTAGACAGTTGTGATGCTCTCTCTGACTTTCAGAACTGGCCTCAGCGGGTGGAAAATATTCTATTTGTTAATTACATGCATTCTCTTAACCACTTGGAATAGTCATCATATAATGATTAACACTTCCATGCCCAGGGATGATTTCAAGTTCACACTTAAGTGTTCAGAACCACAACGTTTTAAACGCAAGAGACTTTATTGGGAAGGGGCGCCCGGGTGGAGAGCAGGAGGGTGAGGGAACCCAGGAGGACTACTCTGCCACGTGGCTCGCAGTCTGGGGTTTTAGGGTGAGGGGATTAGTCTCCGGGTGTCTCTGGGCCATCAGTCTGACTCACGGCCCTTCCTGTTTGTGTGCTCAGCCAAGGTGGATGCCTGCAAGAAGGATTCTGGGAGGTGAAAGGACACGTGGTGTCCTCCCTTTGACCTTTCCCGAACTCCTCCAGTCCGTGCTGGCTTGTTAGTTGAACATTGCTCACCGGGAACCTCCTGTCATAAAATAACTCACGTAAATAACTTGGGCTGAGTTAGGATGGACGGTTTCGGGCAGTGTCTCCCCTGACACAGCAGCTCTGTGTATCTCGTGAATCCCAGTGCCTAGCCCAAAGTCTGATGTCAGTAAGTTGCTGGATGGATGAACTAAAAAAACCAAGGATGGGTCTGGGTTCACATCCTGGCTATGACACTCATTCTTGATGACATAGTAGGAAAGATGCTTAACCCTACAAACTTCGGTTTTCCTGTCTGTGTCCTGTGTGGTGATTATATCCACCTTGCATTCTTTTTTTTTTTTTTAACCTTTCTATTCAGTTCAGTCGCTCAGTCCTGTCCGACCCTTTGCAACCCCATGAATCGCAGCATGCCAGGCCTCCCTGAATATCACCAACTCCAGGAGGTCACTCAGACTCATGTCCATCGAGTCGGTGATGCCATCCAGCCATCTCATTGTCTGTCGTCCCCTTTTCCTCCTGCCCCCAATCCCTCCCAGCATTAGAGTCTTTTCCAATGACTCAACTCTTTGCATGACGTGGCCAACGTACTGGAGTTTCAGCTTCAACATCAGTCAAAGAACACCTTTAACCTTTGCTTATTTTTAATTGAAGAGTAATTTCAATATTGTGTTGAATTATTGTTTCTGCCATACATCCACATGGATCAGATAGGTATACACATATCCCCTTCCTTTTAAAACTCACTCCTACGTCCCATCCCAAATTCTATTTTTCTTATTTCTTTTTAGTGAAGTATAGCTGATTTACAGTTGTTATTCATTTCTGTTGTGCAACAAAGTGACTTAGTTATGCATACACACATACGTATATATACATTAATTTTTAATATTCTTTTCTATTATGGTTTGTCATAGGATATTTTTTTCTATTGGAGTATAGTTGCTTTCCGGGCTTCCGTCATGGCTCAGATGGTAAAGAACTTGCCTGCAATGCGGGAGTCCTGGGTTTGATCCCTGGGTCTGGAAGATCTCCTGGAGGAGGGCAAAGCAACCCACTCCAGTATTCTGGCCTGGAGAATCCCATGGACAGAGGAGCCTGGCGGGCTACGGTCCATGGAGTCGCACAGAGTCAGACAGGACTGAGAGACTATCACTTACTTATATAATTACCTTGTGTGGTGGGCACAGAGGTCTGGAACCAGAATGACTTTTTTTCTGACAAAACATAGGGTCACCTATTAATTTTCTTTTTCAGGAGTGCAACAAGTTTACCTATGATTTTGCTGAAGAAATCCGAAGGCAGTCTTTTGGGGCACTAACACCTGGCTATGATATCATGGCCCGATTGAGGTACGTATTTATTTATATATATATATCAATTGGTTCTGTTCAGTCACTCAGTCGTGTCCAACTCTTTGCGACCCCATGGACCACAGCATACCTGGCCTCCTTGTCCATCACCAACTCCCGGAGCTTGCTCAAACTCAGGTCCGTTGAGTCGGTGATGCCATCCAACCATCTCATCCTCTATCGTCCCCTTCTCCTCCTGCCCTCGATCTTTCCTGCCATCAGGGTCTTTTCCAATGAGTCAGTTCTTTGCATCAGGTGGCCAAAGGATTGGAGTTTCAGCTTTAGCATCAGTACTTCCAATGAATATTCAGGAGTGATTTCCTTTAGGATGGACTGGTGGGACCTCCTTGCAGTCCAAAGGACTCTCAAGAGTCTTCTCCAACACCACAGTTCAACACCACCAAAGCATCAGTTCTTCGGTGCTCAGCTTTCTTTATAGCCCAACTCTCACATCCAAACATGACTACTGGAAAGGAAAACCATAGCTCTGACTAGACAGACCTTTGTTGGCAAAGTAATGTCTCTGCATTTTAATATGCTGTCTAGGTTGGTCATAGCTTTTCTTCCAAGGAGCAAGTGTCTTTTAATTTCATGGCTGCAGTCACCATCTGCAGTGATTTTGGAGCCCCCAAAAATAAAGTTTGTGACTATTTCGTCATCTATTTGCCAAGAAGTTTTGGGACCAGATGTCATGATCTTAGTTTTCTGAATGTAGAGTTTTAAACCAACTTTTTCACTCTCCTCTTTCACTTTCATCAAGAGGCTCTTTAGTTCTTCTTCACTTCTGCCATAAGGGTCGAGTCATCTGCATATCTGCGGTTATTGCTGTTTCTCCCAGCAATCTTGATTCCAGGGGAAATATATATATTCCCAGGTGGCACAGTGGCAAAGAATCCATCTGCCAATACAGGACACGCAGGAGACTCGGGTTTGATTTGGAAAGATTCCCCTGGAGAAGGGCATGGCAACCCACTCCAGTATTCATGCCTGGGGAATCCCATGGACAGAGGAGCCTGGTGGGCTACGGTCCATGTGGTCGTAAAGAGTCGGACACGACTGCGTAGCAGAGCGTGTATATAGTGACGTGTCACCGCAGGGTGTGTGTAACCAGGGTGCTGTGGATGAACCGTAGCGAGCTCAGTCAGCATTGTCACTCCTCAGATGTTTACCAGGCAGCCAGTCACCAAAGAGGAAGCATGCGCTGGACGGTCAGGCCGCTCAAGATGGCAGTTCTCTTGCTCTCTGTACATCCCCCGGCCGGACCCGTCCTGGCTACCCAGGCACCCGGTCTCGTGTCCTCGCTTGTCTCTGCCCCGCGATCCTCCTCATCTTTAGGCCAGAGGGGCTCCACCTGCCAGTTTCGTGGAGCAGAATGGCTGTCCTCCACGATGGTCGTTAACCTGCAAGCTGCTGTAACCAAGGAGCCCACCTGACCCCAATGCCCCGTATAAACGGTGACCTGCTCCTCCTGCCGATCTTGACTGCCTTGTCCTGTCCACGACACACGGGCGGGGCGTTGCGCCACCGCTTTTATATCTTTTTTTTTTTTTGGATTTGGACGTGTAAGATTCTGCAGCTGCTAAGCCTCTGGAGTCCCTGTCACTGTCTGGACTCTCATGGATTTCGGGTGGGGGCACCTAGGAGGCTCGCAGACCCAAGGGGGTGCAGTCTGCAGGCCACTCCCTTTCTCTCCTCCAGGAGCGGAGTGGAGTCGATTCTCCCCGCCAACGCGCACGAGCTGGCGCACGGCCGCCTGCATGTCTCCATCACCAACACCAGGACCAGGCAGAACTGCCTGGTCTCCAGCTTTCCCTCCAGGGAGGACCTCGTCAAGGTAAAGGCGGCCGCGTCCCATGGTGCACCTCGTCAAGGTAAAGGTGGCCGCGTCCCATGGTACAGGAAGCCAGCCAGTGCCGGTATGCGTGTTGATCACAGTGAGCGTGCAGGGTCTTTAAATCAGCGGTCCCCATTGTTTCGGGCACCAGGAATGGGTTTCATGCAACACTTTTTTTTTTTTTCCTTAAAGACTTCTTATTTTGTATTGCTGCTAAGTCACTTCACTCGTGTCCGACTCTGTGTGACCCCATAGACCACAGCCCACCAGGCTCACCCGTCCCTGGGATTCTCCAGGCAAGAACACTGGAGTGGGTTGCCATTTCCTTCTCCAATGCATGAAAGTGAAAAGTGAAAGGGAAGTCGCTCAGTCGTGTCCGACCCTCAGCGACCCCATGGACTGCAGCCTTCCAGGCTCCTCCACCCATGGGATTTTCCAGGCAGAAGTACTGGAGTGGGGTGCCGTTGCCTTCTCCATTTTGTATTGGGGTATAGCTAATTAATAAACAATGTTGTCATAGTCTCAAGTGGACAGCAAAGGGAGTCAGCCATACATACACATGTATCCTTGTGGCTCAGCTGCTAAAGAATCTGCCCCAATGCCAGAGACCTGGGTTCGATCCCTGGGTTGGCAAGATCCCTGGGCGGAGGGCATGGTGACCCACTCCAGTATTGTTGCGTGGAGAATCCCACAGACAGAGGAACCTGGTGGGCTACAGTCCATGGGGTTGCAGAGAGTCGGACGTGACTGAGCTACTAAACACAGCACATTCTCCCCCAAACTCCCCTCTCATCCAGTTGGCACATTCTTAAGGAACTGAAGTTATGAAAACATAGAACATGATTTGTTTATCTTTTAAATCTTTTCTTTTCTATTGGGGTACAGCTGATTAATAATATGATGGTTTCAGGTGAACAGCAGAGGCACTCAGCCAGACATACACATGTATCCATTCTCCCCCAAACTCCCCTCGCATCCAGGCTGCCACATGACATGGGGCAGAATTCCCTGTGCTGTCCAGCAGGTCCTTGCTGGTCATCCATGTTAGATATAGCAGTGTGTCCATGTCCATCCCAGACTCCCTGACTATCCCTTCCCCATCCTTCCCCTACCATAAGGATACGGTGCCGGCGCCCCCCCCCCCCCCTCCCTCCCCCCCATCCTTCCCCCTGGGAACCATAAGGCTATTACAGAGTATCGAGCAGAGTTCCCTGTGCTGGACAGCAGGTCCTTGTGGGTTCTCCATGGTAAATATGGCTGTGTGTTCATGTCCATCACATGCTCCGCAAGTATCCATCCCCCATCCTTCACCCTCACCGCCTTAGCCAACCTTAAGTTTGTCCTCTATAAGTCTGTGAGTCTCTTTCTGTTGTGTAACTTCATTTGTATCACTGAGGTCAGTTTTTCCATGGACTGGGGGAAAGTGTGGGAGGATGTTTTGGGGATGATTCAAGCACATTACGTTTATTGCCCACTTTATTTCTATTATTATAGCATCCGTTCTGCCTCAGGTCCTCAGCCATTAGACCCTGGAGGTTGCGAACCCCTGCTCTAAATCCAGCTTTGCATCTCAGGCCTCACAGATAATGGGTGCTCTGTCAGTCCTGCATCTGATGGATGGATCTCAGTGTTGCTGAGGCCACAGCACAGCAGGCGGCTCCCAGAGGCCTGTGGACGAGCCCAGTGTCTCTTCTGTAGTGTGGCCATGTTTACTCTGTGAATGAACTTGAGTGCCAGTAACTGTTCTCTACGCTGTTGTACGCTAATGCTCTGCAGTTCACGTAAGACTGTGTGTGGACCACCATATTCAGTCCTTCCACACGCCTTCTGTAAATCAGGCAGGACAGGCGAGATTTATGCCTCTTCTGTTGCTTTTTGAACAGAAGAAAGGGGCAGAAAGATTTTATGTGACACGCCCCAGGGTGTACTGATTGCCAGTGGGAATCTGAGTCTTTTAACCTTTTCAACCAAATATTCCCTTTCGTTTCTTCCGTTTGGCATTGACGCCTTTCTGTCCACACACATGTGGAAGCTGGTTGAGAATTCATGATCTCTGGGAGCTCTTTCAGCTGACTTGCAAATAGCAATGCATTGTTAAGGGGATACATGAAATATTTTAGATTGTCAAGGACACACTAGGGCTTCCCTAGGAGCTCAGACAGCTCAGTTGGTCAAGAATCCACCTGCCACGCAAGGAGACCTGGGTTCAATCCCTGGGTCAGGAAGACCCCCCTGGAGAAAGAAATGGCAACCCGCTCCAGTATTCTTGCCTGGAGGATCCCATGGACAGAGGAGCCTGGCAGGCTGCAATCCATGGGGTTGCGGAGTTGGAACGACTGAGTGACTAACGTGCAAGGATGCACAGCTCTTAGACACGTCAGCCGAGTTTTATTTTCCTTTTGTAGGTGCTGTGGGGCTTCCCTCATGGTATGGATGGTAAAGAATCTGCCTGCAATGCAGGAGACTTGGCTTTGATCCCTGGGTCAGATAAATCCCCTCAAGAAGGGCATGGCTACTCACTCCAGTATTCTTGAATGGACAGTCCCCACAGGCAGAGGAGAGTCTATGGGGTCTGCAAAGAGTCGGACACAGCTAAGGGACTCAGACTTTATCTTTCTGTGGGAAACATAGCAAGCCTCGGATAACACTGAACATGTGTGTGCAGACAGCAGCAGGTGATGGATTGAGCGTGAACGCTAAAAGTTCCACCTGAATTTATGATAAATGCATTGTTGTTTTTTTTAACTATCGAATCTCCCTGTTTGAATTTTACATTTGGATGATATGATTTGAAATACCTAATGAAGTGTTGAGCTGACAAGTGAAATTACTCTGCGATTTGAGAGATTAGAATATCTTCACTCCATGTACCAATTATTCTTGTCTCACTCATACATTGATATTCAATCTCTCTTAAGAAAATATTTTTCTATAATGTAATTGTCAAGCTTGTGTAGACTTAAAGACTAGAAAGGGGGAAGCTGGCAAATCCATGCCTGAGTTGTCACACATCGTCATCGCCAACACGGAGGCGTCAGGCTGGCAGTGGGTCAGGACACCTCTTCTTGTTCGTAAGGGGACACAATTGTGAACAAAGGACTGTCATCTCATCATAAAACAGGAGGGGAGGGACTTCCCTGGTGGTCTAGCAGTTAATACTCCATGTTTCCACTGAAGGGAGCCCCATCCCTGGGTGGGGAACTAAAGCCCCACATGCTGTGCAGTGGGGCCACCAAAATACGTGTGTGTGTGTATATATATATATATATATTTTTTTTTTTTTTAAAGGAATTCTGCTCATAGTTTCTGCCTTTTCATTGAGTCTGTGCCTAGCTACTCTATCTATAGAACCCCTGATATTTTCTCTCAGTTCAGTTAGCTTCAGTTGCTCAGTCGTGTCTGACTCTCCATGACCCCATGGACTGCAGCACGCCAGGTGTCCCTGTCCATCACCAACTCCCGGAGTTTGCTCAAACTCATTCCATCAAGTCAGTGATGCCATCCAACCGTCTCATCCTCTGTCGTCCCCTTCTCCTCCTGCCTTCAGTCTTTTCCAGCATCAGGGTCTTTTCCAGTGAGTCAGTTCTTCGCATCAGGTGGCCAAAGGATTGGCGTTTCAGCTTCAGCATCAGTCCTTCCAATGAACACCCAGGACTGATTGCCTTTAGGATGGACTGATTGCATCTCCTTGCAGTCCAAGGGACTCTCAAGAGTCTTCTCCAACACCACAGTTCAAAAGCATCAATACTTCGGCTCTCAGCTTTCTTTGTAGTCTAACTCTCACATCCATACATGACTACTGGAAAAACCATAGCCTTGACTAGATGGACATTTGTTGGCAAAATAATGTCTCTGCTTTTTAATATGCTGTCTAGGTTGGTCATAACTTTCCTTCCAAGGAGTAAGCGTCTTTTAATTTCATGGCTGCAGTCACCATCTGCAGTGATTTTGGGGGCCCCCCCACAAAAAATAAAGTCTGTTACTGTTTCCCCATCTATTTGCCGTGAAGTGATGGGACCGGATGCCATGATCTTAGTTTCTGAATGTTGAGCTTTAAGCCAACTTATTCACTCTCTTCTTTCACTTTTCATCTTTACTTCTTCGCTTCCTGCCATAAGGGTGGTGTCATCTGCATATCTGAGGTTATTGATATTTCTCCCGGCAATGTTGATTCCAGCTTGTGCGTCTTCCAGCCCAGCGTTCCTCATGATGTACTCTGCATAGAAGTTAAATAAGCAAGGTGACAGTATACAGCCTTGACGTACTCCTTTTCCTATTTGGAACCAGTCTGTTGTTCCATGTCCAGTTCTAACTGTTGCTTTCTGACCTGCATACAGGTTTCTCAGGAGGCAGGTCAGGTGGTCTGGGTATTTTGTATATCCCACCGTGACTCACTGACCACTGTGCAGCACATATTTGTTACTGCTCTGTTTAACTTAGTTTTTGTCTGTCTGCCCTCACTAGAGTGTAAGCCCCACGGAGGGTCAGGGGCTGCTGTCTTCTGTCCCCTGCTGAGTCCCCAGCCCTCACACTGTGCCAGCTCCATCAATGTATGTTCCATGAATGAATATGAATCACTAAATCAATAAACTGAGGTGGCACCTACTAAAAGCACGAAGAAGCTGCATCCTTCACGTTCAGTGATCTGGACAAAATAAAGGATCTAGTTCAGAGGCCCCACAGCAGCCCAGGTGTCTAACATTCTGCTTGGTCACCGTGCTCCCACTCCACCAACGCTCGATAAAATCACCCTCTTAATTCCTTTCGTGTGGGAGTGTGACGAACGTCCCCCCACCACTAAAATGTCCACACTGTACTCCTGGGACCTGCGAACCAGGCATCTCACTTGGCAGAGGGGATTGTGTAGACAGCATGAACGTGAGGGTCTCAGTGGGGAGGGGGAGATGGTGCTGGGTTAGGTGGCCGGACCCCAGCTAAGCATGTGTGGGTTTAGAGGTCAGAGACGCTTGCAGATTCTGAGATGCAGGAGACTTTGTATAAGGAGGTCACAGAGGGTGTGCACCCCGTGGACCGCCCAGTGACGCTGAGGGACCACAGTCCTGCAGCTGCTGGGACTGCACGCTTTACCAAGATCTAAATGAGCAGGAAACCCCATCTCCCCAGGAGCCCCGGGAAGGAAGGCCCTGCCATCACCCTAATTCTTTGGCTCAGGCGGATCCAGCCCGCTTTGGGTCCTGATCTCCATACCCTAGGATCGTCCATTTGTCTTGTTTTTAGATCTCGGTTTGCGGTTGCTTGTTAAAGCAGCAGTGGCAGGGTACCGTGGTGGCGGTTCAGTCGCGTCCGATTCTTTGCGACCCCACGGACTGTAGCCCGCCAGGCTCCTCTGTCCGTGGGACTTCCCAAGGCAAGATGCTGGAGTGGGTTTGCCATTTCCTTCTCCAGGATAGTGAACTGTGGCAGTACGTAAACAGGATTTTTTTTTCCCCTGATTTGCTTTGTTTTGGATAATAACTGCTCAGAGAACTAGCATAATTAGTTGAGTTCATTGAACAGAAGAGAAACAGTTGACACAACTGTGTAATACCTTGTAAGGAGAATAATTGAATAATTAACATGTATCCTAGGTTATACGAGACACATTTTAAGTGTTGAGTAGAATGCTCTAACCTTTTGCAGAAACTAAAAAAAAAAACAGGTGGCTAGTTCCTTGACAGCAGATGGTGGCAATAACGCATGAAGTAGATGCCTGGAATACGCATGAGCACATAGTTCAAAGAGCAAGATTGGTGAAGCATACAGGAGAGAGAAGAAAAAAGCAGGACGGCGGGAAAATAAAATAAACCCTCCCCCTCTGGGTGGTGGCATGCTGTGTTCTGATGAATGAGGCCAGTGGGAACCACTGTCTGAGATAGTTGTTCTTTCCTTTTTCTTAAATCTAAAGCAAAAAGTGAACGTGAAGGCCGCTCAGTTGTGTAGCCCATGGAATTCTCCAGGCCAGAATACTGGAGTGGGGAGTCTTTCCCTTCTCCAGGGGATCTTCCCAACCCAGGGATGGAACCCAGGTCTCCACATTGCAGGCGGATTCTTCACCAGCTGAGCCACAAGGGCAGCCCTAATTACAGTTACTGTTTAGTAAATAATGAAGAAATAGGATAAGCCACACACATCACTGCTTTGTACTCCTCTGTGAGTCTGTCATGAAATTAAAGCCCCAGATTTGATTTTATTTTATTTAGCTGACTTGATAGAATTTACCCTTTCCTAAAGATTCTTTTACTCCTATCTTTGTTCATAAGCAAAGTGGTCACATGCACCCTAAGTGGCTTCAGTAGAGTCCAACTCTGTGTGATCCCGTGGACTGTATCCCTCCAGGCTCCTCCCTCCATGGGATTCTCCAGGCACGAATACTGGAGTGAATTGCCACTTCCTCGTCCAGGGGATCTTCCCGACCCAGGGATGGAAGCTGCGTCTCTTGTGTCTCCCACAGTGGCCGGTGAGCTCCTTACCACTAGTGACCGGCGTGGCTCACCTACATCTATCAAATCTTGACAAAGGGAAGATTACTACTGGGTTTTGCTGCCTTTAGGCATCTGACTTTTGCACTTCTCACCACTGGCCTGGTGCACATTCACCCATGTGTTTTTGTCTGCTGATTCACACTTAAATTATATTTTTGGCTGCATGGAAATATTTTTCTTTCATCTGAGCTACAATGATAGTTGATTATTTTCTAAGAACCTCTTAAAAAAAAAAAATCTGACTGCGTTGAGTTTTAGTTGGGGCACCAGGGATCTTCAGTTGCAGCCTGTGGCATCTAGTTCCCTGATCAGGGATCGAACCTGGGCCCCCTGCATTGGGAGCACAGAGTGTTAGCCACTGGACCACCAGAGAAACCCCTCTCAGAACCTCCTTTGAAAGTTATGTGGTCCAAAGACTCATTGTATCTAGGATTGGATTTCCGTAGTATTTGGCATCATGTGTCCTTGGCGATGGAACTTACTGCCATGGTCTGAATGTATCCGTCCCAAATTCCTGTGTGGAAGTCTTAACCCCCATTATGATGGTTTCTGGAGGTGGAGGGTCTTTGGGAAGTGCTGAGGTCATGAGGATGGAGCTGACGTGAATGGGATGAGTGCAGTTATGAAAGAGACCCCCGAGAGCACCCCTCACCGCTTGCAGCAGGTGAGGACGTAGAAGTGGGTTCCCAGTAAACACGGAGGCTCGTACTGCCGAGATTCTACAACTGTGCCAGGTAAGCTGTCGTTTCCTGAGCCTCCCAGTCTGGGATTGTGTTGTAGCGGCCTGAACGGACTAGAATGCAGGGCGGTCATTGAGAGGTGAGAAGCCTCCAGAACAAATCCCTGAAGTGGCTCTGGAACTGAGCTAACGACCGGGCGGAGGCTCAGTGAGTTTAGAGGTTAGCAAAAGCCTGCACTGCCGCGGAGGGTTCCAGTGAGGACTCGGGAAGCAGACAGGAAACTGGGGAGAGAGCCTCCGTCTTCTTAGCGAAACCTGGAGAGTGCGGGCCACATGGATGAAGTTGCAGTCCGGAAGCGAGGAGTTTTTGTTGTTGTTAATTATTTGGGGGTGTCTGATCTTGGATGCGGCCCTTGGGAACTTTGCACTGCATCACGTGGGGTGTTTCCTTGCAGCCCACAGGCTCCTGAGTTGTGCTGTGTCTGGTCCAGAGCACGTGGTCTCAGTAGTCGTGGTGCCTAGCCTTCGCAAACGGGATCCTAATTCCCCTACCAAGGATTGAACCCACGTCCCTGGCATTGCAAGGCAGACCCTTAACCCCTGGACTGCCAGCAGAGTCCCTGGAAACCCAGAAACCCTAAGCAGACGGCGGCGGAAAGGTCATCCTTGTCATGAGCGGACCGAGAAGAATCATGTGCGAGTCCTCCCGTGTCCTGTGGATGCTGCAGCTCGCTAGTGCTCATGTCGGATGTTTGGGGGCAGTTTCCAAGCACAGTGTGGAAGGAGCAACCTGGTTTCTCTTGAGTACTTAGAGTGAGAGACGAGAAGAGGGAAGAGAGTTCAAGATGAAATTATTGCGCAAAACGGAAGGAGGACATAAAGGTTTGGGATGTTCTCAGCCTGGGCGTCCTGGAAAGAAGGAGACTGCCTATTTAGGATGCAACAGGAAAGGTGTGGCCATCTGGCCGAGTAACCTTGTGATGACGGGGTCAGGCGAGTTCGGCCGTCTAGACTGATTCCAGGCCCTGTGGTCCCAAGCACGGAAGAAGGCCTTTCAGATAGCACTGGGGGCTCCTGCCACCAGAGGTCTGAGAGTGCCAGGCCCTCGACAACACAGGGCACAGCAGAGGAGGCACTCCCATGAAGGCAGTACCCTGCAGAGCCAGGGGGTGCAGCTGGCCCATCCCACCTCATGACTCCAGCCCTGGGGAGACCCTACCAGGAGACCCACTTGTGCTCAGTCGGGTCCGACTCTTTGTGACTCCCACCCCCATGGACTGTAGCCCGCCAGGCTCCTCTGTCCATGGGATTGTCCAGGCAGGAATACTGGAGCAGGTTGCGATTTCCTTCTCCAGTGGATCTTCCTAAACCGGGGATCAAAGCCGGGTCTCCTGCATTGCAGGCCGATGCTTTACCACCTGAGCCGCTAGGGAAGCCCTGGGGGACCCAGGCGCAGAGGCGAATGCTTGTCATGGGTTCTTTGTTCGTTTGCTTATTCAGTCACCCAGTCACGTCTGACTCTTGGTGACCCCACAGACTGCAGCGCACCAGGTCTCCCTGTCCCTCACCGTCTCCTGGACTTTGTTCTCCTGGACCCATGTTCATGTCCATTGCACCGGGGGTGCCGTCCAGCCATCTTATTCTCCCATGCCCTCTTCTCCTTCTGCTGTCCATCTTTCCTAGCATGAGGGACTTTCCAGTGAGTCGTCTGTTCACATCAGATGACCAAAATACTGGAGCTTCAGCAAAGGTCCTTCCAGTGAATATTCAGGGTTGATCTCCCTCAAGATTGACTGGTTTGATCTGCCATCATGGGTCCTTGGGAATTTGTTTATCTGTGGGCCCCTTTGCGTAGTGTCCCCCAAATGTCTGAATGTGTTCGCTTCAGTTCATGCCTTTTATGCTCCAGGTTTTATTCTGGGCTATTTTTCTTCAAAAGGAAGCATACAATCAGGAAATCCAAACATATTGTAATATTAGCCTTCAGCAAAGGATACGTAGAGAAATAAATCCTTTTTTTAAAACCAAGTCATGTATTTGTTGGCCATCCATATATCTTTTTTTTTTTTTTTGAGAAATGTCTGTTTAGGTCTTCCAAGCATTTTTTGTTTGTTTGTTTGTTTTTTCTTTTCTTTTATTGAGCTGAATGAGCTGCTTGTACATTTTGGAAATTCCTCCTTTGTCAGTTACTTTGTTTGCAAACATTTTCTCCCATTCAGATGGTTTTCTTTTCGTCTTGTTGATGGTTTCCCAGCACAGGGAGCTCAGCTCTGTGCTCTGTGATGACCTAAAGGGATGGGATGGGGAGCTGGGAGGGAGGCTCAACAGGGGAGGTTATATGTACACATATGGCTGACTCACCGGCTTTTGTACAGCAAACACACAACCATGCAAAGCAGTTATACTCAAAAAAAAAAAAAAGGCATAGTAAATCAGCTGTATCTCAGTAAGAGAAAAAGATTTTAAAAAGTCATGTATCACCCCCACAGCTGAGCAGAAATGATTTTGAAATTAACCATGCCACAGAGGGCTGGGCACAGATTCTGGTAAAGAATCTGCCATTTACAAGAGACACAGGAGAGGAGGGTTTGATCCATAAGTTGGGAAGATCCCCCTGGAGAGGGAAATGGTAAGCCACTCCAGTATTCCTGCCTGGAGAATCCCATGGACAGAGGAGCCTGGCAGGCTACCTGCCGTCCATAGGTGTCAGAGAGAGCTGGACGTGACTCAGCAGCTAAATAATGGCAACAGCAGAGGGATAGAGCTTTGGCGCTTGTCTAAATCGGTACAAATCGTTGAATCCGTGTTTAAAGCTCACCCACTGTGTGTATGCTCTGAGATGGTCTTTCGACATCACGGATGCTCTCTGATACACACGCACCCAGGAGGGCGTCCATGCAGAATGGTGTCCCTCTCGGGAAGAAGAACCCTGTCTCCATCACTACGATGTCCTCAATTTCCCTGCACACAGTGAGAGTGTGTTTTTTCAGGGACAGCTCACGTTTAGCCTTTCGAAGGTGAAATAAGGACTGAATTTAAGATTGGTCATTATCTTGGAAAGACTGGGGAAGATAAATTTGAGCCTGTCTTTGAATTTCAACTACGCCAGCAGGCTCTGAATAAACAGCCAGAGTCTCATTAAACGCCACAGTCAACTTTAGGCATAAATGAGACTTGTTGAGAATTTATTCTCCAAGGAGGCCAGGCTACATCATTTTCTAAACAGCTCTTTTCTTTGCAATGAAAAATGAGAAGAGCTAGTCCTAACGTCTGTGGAATACGCACTTGGCTGTGGTTTATACAGTTGTAAAGGAAGTCACTAACTTTTTTTCTTATCATGGTGTACTTGGGGTGTGTGTGTTTGTGCTCATTTGCTCAGTCGTGTTCAGCTGTGTACGATCCCAAGGACTGTAGCCTACCAGGCTCCTCTGTCTGTGGGAAATATCCCAGCAAGAATCCTGGAGTGGGTTGCCATGCCCTCCTCTAGGGGATCTTCCCAACTCAGGGATTGAACCCGAGTCTCCTGTGTCTCCTTACATCACAACTGGAGTCTTTACCACTGAGCTACCAGGGGAGCTCAGGGAAACAAAAGCCAAATGAGCGGTTTAACATACCTGTAATTCTTCCTTTTTTTTTTTTTTTTTTGGCTGTATCGAGTCTTATGGCACACGGGATCTTTGCTTTTTGCTGCAACACGCAAGCTCTTTAGTTGAGGCCTGTGAACACTGAGCTGCGGTGTGTGGTGTCCAGTTCCCTGATCAGGGATGGATCCAGGGCTGCCTGTACTGGGAGCGCGAGAGTCTCAGCCACTGGACCAGCAGGGAAGTCCCGACACACGTGTTAGTTCTTACAGTGCTGGACTAAGTGACGGGGAAGGAACACTAGGTTCCTGCCTTCCCAGGCAGTGCTTTCAGCCAAAGAGCATCCCCAAGACGTGGCTAAATATCCTCGGAGGGCTCAGACACCCCCGGTTGAGACCCCCCGACCCCTGGCCCTAGACATATCGAGATTTATTAAGAAAAATTTCACCAGGACACCAGTGAGGTTAAGACAGTGAAAGAACCTGTTTAGCCGTAGTATTTCATATCTCATTAACCGTCTCCCTCCTTAGAACATCCTATTTGCTTGCAGCAAAACGTCAGTAAGAAAAGCTGCTTAGTTCCTGTCTGTCGAAAGCCAATTTTCCTACTAACCATAGTTTGATACACAAATCAGTAGCCTGAATAAACTGTGACAGAACAAATACATTGATTTTGGGGGAAAATGATGGGTATTTTCCAGTTCACTGCACTCTTCAAACCCGCTCAGAGGATTCTTAACTGTTTCTATCTGTGACAAAGTAATTGGATAGCATTTTTCATCTCAATACCTCCAAAAGAGATCCGGGCATTAACTTGTGAACTTCACTTTATATCTTGTCACAAGGGATGGGGGAACCCACATAGTTCAGCTTCTAAAGGTAGTGGTGTTTTTGTGTGTTTTTTTTTTTTCCTCTTTGTTTTTGCAGGCCACATGTCTGCATAGCATAGTGAAATGAACTGTTATAGCAAAGTTAGGGGTTCAGTCCCTGGGTGGAGAAGATCCCCTGGAGGAGGGCATGGCAACCCACTCCAGTGTTCTTGCCTGGAGAATCCCATGGACAGAGGAGCCTGATGGGCTACAGTCCATGGCGTTGCAGAGAGTCAAACACGGCCGAGCAACTGAGCACGCATGCACAGTGAAATAAGTGACCAGGGTTGTAGAGTGTCTTTGGTTGTTTCAAGGCCCCTGCAGAGGTGGTTAGTTGCTAAGTCGTGTCTGACTCTTAAGACCCCATGGACAGTAAGAAATATGTCCCCTGTATTGACAGGTGGATTCTTTTTGTTTTTTTTTTTAATTGGAGGCTAATTACAATATTGTGGTGGTTTTTGCCATACACTCACATGAATCAGCCATGGGTGTACACGTGTGGCAGGTAGATTCTTAACCACTGGACCACCACGGAAATTCTGTCATAATTTTTCCCCACCACTGTATCCATTGTACTTTATTATTTTTTTCACAGCTTCGTTTTTTTTTTTTTTTTAATTAACTTTAATTAGAGAATAAATGAAAGTGAAGTCACTCAGTCATTTCTGACTTCAGTCTCCTGTATCCATGGGCTTCTTCAGGCAAGAATACTGGAGTGGGTTGTCATTTCCTCCTCCAGGGGGGTCTTCCTGACCAAGGGATCGAACCCAGGTCTCCCGCACTGTTAGGCAGATTCTTCACTAACTGAGCTTGGAGGGAAGCCCAAATTAAAGGCCTCCAAGTCTTGTCATTTCCAAGATGTGTGCCAGACACAGATTGCCTCCGTTGTTGCTTTAGTTCAGCCTTGCCCTTTGCTTGCGGCAGCTTCATTAAAGAGCCGCACTGCGCTTGCGGAGCATACCTAGGGTCTGTAACCGTTTTCTGTATTGCTTTGTTTTCTGTATTTCTTTGTTTTCTGTATTGCTCTGTTTGTGTATTCACGGCCGCACTAGTTCTGCGATGCTATGCGTGGTCTTTCTCGAGTCGCGGTCAGCAAGGGCCACCCTGGAGTTGCAATACTCAGGCTTCTTGCAGTGGCTTCTCGCTGCAGAGCACAGGCTCGGTAGCTGTAGTCAGTGGGCCCGGGTGCCTGTGGCCTGGGGCATCTTACTTTCCTGACCAGGAATCGGCCCGTGTCCCCAGCATTGGCAGGTGGTTTCTTAACCACTGGACCACCAGGGAAGTCCTGTGATCATATTTTTTTTGTCCCAGCACTGTGTCCATTGTGCTTTATAATTTTTTTCACAGCTTATTTTTTTTAATTAATTTTAATTGGAGAATAACTGAAACTGAAGTTCCTCAGTCTTTTCTGGCTCTTTGAGAGCCTGTGGAGGATAATTACTTTACAATCTCATGATGGTTTTTGCATACATCCACATGAACCAGCCAAAAGTATACATGTGTTCCCCCACCACACCACGTCCTGAATTCCCCTCCCATTTCCCTCCCCACCCTATCCTGCTGGGTGGTCCCAGAGCACCGGCTACAAAGTGTTAAGTCATGTCCAACTCTCTGCAACGCCATGGACTGTAGCCCATCAGGCTCCTCTGTCCATGGGATTCTCCAGGCAAGAACACTGGAGTGGGTTGCCGTTGCCCTCCTCCAGGGGATCTTCCTGACCCAGGGATCAAACCCATGTCTCCTGCATTGGCAGGCACAGTCTTTACCACTAGGCCGCCAGGGAAGCCTCTGTAATTACGTTTATTTTAAAAGGAGTGGGCACCTGATGGATTAGGGTAAAGACAGTGGCCGGAACTGTGTCCATCTTGTACTGAAACCTGGTCAGGGCGACTGGGGGCTGACAAGGTTGGGCCTGAGCTTGCTTGGTTTCCATCCTATCAGCCCCACTGATGGCTGTGATCTTCTGCAGACCACCAGAGAGGCTGCTCACCCCGGCTTGCACCGTTCTGGGAAGGGTGCGGGTAGCGGCAGGCGTGGCACCCTATCCTGTTGCGCCCACACCGAAGCTGAGATTTTGGAGATGAATGCCTCAGTGAGGCCTGGTCTGCACCGACCCTCCTTGGAAGGCTGAGACCTCTCGTGCAGGGCTGTCGTCATACCTCGGGTCCACCCTTTGCGCTCGACACCTTACGCTTCTCCCTTTATTTATTTCTCTGTGTTTCATTGGCGGATCGTTGCTTTACGATACTGTGTTGGTCTCTGCCATCCAGTCTACACGTATCAGCCACAGGTACACACGTCGTCTCCCTCTTAAACCTCCCTCCCACCTCCCACCCCAATTTCTTCTTTTATTCTTTATTTTTATGGAAGTGTAGCTGATTTACAGTTGTTATTATCTTCCATTGAATGGCAGTGACTCAGTTACACACACACACACATACATGCACATTCTGTTTTTATATTTCTATTATGGTTTATCACAGGATTTTTTTAACTGGAGTATACTTGCTTTCCAGCGCTGTGCTGGTCTCTGCTGTGCAGTGAAATGCCTCAGCCATGTGTGTCCATCCATCCGTGCCTTCACACCGCATCCCTCTTGCACCTCCCTCCGCCCACCCCACCCCGCTAGGTCACCACAGAGCCCCGGGCTGAGCTCCCTGTGCTAACACGGCCGCTTCCCACGAGCTCTCTGTTGTAGACACGGTCGTGAGTACGTGTGTCAGTGCTTGAGTCGGCCATGCCATCCAACCATCCCGTCCTCTCCCGCCCTCAATCTTTCCCAGCATCGGGGTCTTTTCCCATGAGTCGGCTCTTCCCACCAGGTCGTTAGGCTGGTGACCGGGTCTCTCGTTATTTGCCCTTCAGAATAAATCAGCTTGTGAGAGCTGACCTCACAAATCATAGGTACAGCATCGTTTCTTTGGGGGAAATGCCCTTCTGACTTCTAAGTAACTCTTAATGGATATGGTGTGTGCTCAGTTGCTGAGTTGTATCTGACTCTGCAGTCTCATAGACTGTACCCCACCAGGCTCCTCTGTCCATGGGATTCTCCAGGCAGGAATACTGCAGCAGGTTGCGATTTCCTTCACCAGGGGATCTTCCTGACCCAGGGACTGAACCCACGTCTCTTATGTTCTCTGCCATTGTAAGCGGGTTCTTTAACCCCTAGTGCCACCCGGGAAGCCCCGATGGGCATTGCACAGCTCATTTTTAAGGCTCATAACGCGTCTCTGAAGAATTCCTGCTGGGAAAAGAAACTTGATGAAACCTTTCACAGCAAACAGCCATGGAGTCTTGACTTATCAACTGAAGGTTTGGAGCTTAAGTAGTCAGTATCTAACGCTGTATCTTTCCTGATAGAACACAGCGATTTGCAAACCGCATTGCACAATAAAAACTTGTGCATGTCAGGAAAGCTCCCCAGAACCCGGCTTTGTCTGTGGGAAGAGACCGTAATATTTGCAACACCAGTCCTTCTCGACTTTTTAAATGGAAGGTAAGGTATGATTGGTGCGCCTAGCTGGCAGTGTCTCATTACACATCCAGGGTGTGTCCCTGGCATGTAACATGTGTTCTTCCCTCGGTGACAGCCTGGTGACATAAATGCAAACATCCCTCAGCTGCAAGCTAATCACTGCCATGACAACCAGAGGGATTTGTTCCTCTGGAAGACTGAAACGTCCAAATGATTCTCACAACGTGGCATAGATCGTAAATAACTGACTTGCAGCCTGTACACACGTGGGAATTTAGACACACCTGGACTTTAATCTGTCTAGTCAACAAAGGTCCGTCTTGTCAAAGCTATGGTTTTTCCAGTAGTCATGTATGGATGTGAAAAACAGACTATAAAAAGAGCTGAGGGCCAAAGAATTGATGGTTTTGAACTTTGGTGTTGGAGAAGACTCGAGAGTCCCTTGGACTGCAAGAGATTCAACCAGTCCATCCTAAAGGAGATCAGTCCTGGGTGTTCATTGGAAGGACTGGATGCTAAAGCTGTGACTCCAGTACTTTGGCCACCTGATACAAAGAGCTGACTCATTCAACAGACCCTGATGCTGGGAAAGATTGAGGGCAGGAGGAGAAGGGGACAACAGAGGATGAGATGGTTGGGTGGCATCACCCACTCGATGGACGTGTGAGTAAACTCTGGGAGTTGGAGATGGACAGGGAGGCCTGATGTGCTGTGGTTCATGGAGTCGAAAAGAGTTGGACACAACTGAGCAACTCAACTGAACTGGACTTTAATTGTGCAGTGACTCGACATCTATGTTAAAGTGCCAGTGTTTCTCAGGTGAAGTTGATGGAATCAGAGGACCATGAATTGTGCCGATGTCTAATGTCTTTTCCAACATGAAAAATTTTATCTTCTGTTTAAGTATGTTCTGGTGGCTCACTTGATAAAGAATTCTGCCCACAACGCAGGAGACCCAGGTTCAGTCCCTGGGTTGGGAAGATCCCCTGGAGAAGGGAATGGCACCCCACTCCAGTACTCTTGCCTAGAGAATCCCTTGGACAGAGGAGCCTGGGAAGACCCCAGTCCATGAGGTTGCAAAGGGTTGGGCATGACTGAGCTACTAATGCTTTTGGTTTCACTGTGTTCATGAAATACATGGACGGTATTTCATTTTTATAGTAGGTTTTGGAGAAGGCAATGGCACCCTACTCCAGTACCCTTGCCTGGAAAATCCCGTGGACAGAGGAACCTGGTAAGCTACAGTCCATGGGGTCGCAGAGTCGGACACGGCTGAGCGACTTCACTTTCACTTCACTTTGTGTTTAAACAATTGTAACTTCCTAGTAGGTGACATGTGAAATAGATGGTAGGGCGTGTTGCTGTCTCATTTCACAGGCTGTGTCTTTATTTTGTCCACTAGGTCCTGCTGGCCAGCAGCTTCCTGCCCATCTATGCAGGACTGAAACCAGTGGAATACAAAGGGCAGGTAAGCGTCCTAGAGCTGACTCGGGCTCCGGGGTTCCTGTGCTCATCCGTTTCCTTTCGGAAGGTCCATGATGGTTGTTATTACTCTGGCGGCCCCAACTCTGTTCCTGTGACTTTGGTCTCATAGGTTTGTGTCTGTTTAAAAAAAAGAAAAAAAAACTCCAGTGCAGGGGCCATGGTTCCCTAGAGTTGAGGTTTCGTGATTGAGAATGATCGACTAGGGCTCTCCTTTATTCATATGGTTAAAAAGAAAACTTTACCCTTATTTTTAATATCCAAAGAAGCAACAGAGTTTTTTAAAAATTTATTGAAATATAGCTGCTGTGCAGTGCGGTGTGTGCGTGCCCAGCCACGTCCGACTCTGTGACCCGCCAGCCTCCTCTGTTCATGGGACTGTCCAGGCAGGAATACAGGCGTGGGTTGCCATTTGCTTCTCCAGGGGATCTTCCCCACCTGGGGATCGAAGCCCTGTCTCTTGCATCTCTCGCATTGGCAGGCGGATTCTTAACCTCTGAGCCGTTGGGAAAGCCCTCTGTTGGTTCTGCCGTCCAGCAAAGTGAATCAGCCCTGTGTTTCCATTAGTCCCTCTTCTTTGAGTTTCCTTCCCACCTCAGTCAGCACAGAGTGCTGAGCCGAGCTCCCTGCTCTGCAGGAGTTTCTCGTCGCTTGTCTCTGTCAGACACAGTGTCACTAGCGTAGGGATATCAAGCCCAGGCTCTGAAGTCATCCCACTGCGCCGCCTCTGCTCGTGGTCTGCATACCTCTGTTCTCTCAGTCTGTCTGTCTCTTTCTGCTTTGCCAGCTAAGTTCATCTGTACCATTTTTCTAGATTGCATGTGTAAGTGATCTTATATGATATTTGCTTTTCTCTCCTTGACTTATTTCACTCTGTATGACAGTCTCTAGGTCCGTCCATGTCCTGTCAGTGACACCGTTTCAATTCCTTTCCGTGGCTGAGTAATATTCCATCGTCTTTGTGTACCACATCTTCTTTATCTGTTCTTCTGTCGATGGACATTTAGGTTGCATCCACGTCCTGGCTCTTGTAAATAGTGCTGCATGTGTCTTTTTCAATTATGGTTTTGTTGGGGTGTGTGCCTAGGAGCTTCATGACCCAGATAATCATGATGGTGATCACTGACCTAGAGCCAGACATCCTGGAATGTGAAGTCAAGTAGGCCTTAGAAAGCATCACTAGGAACAAAGCTAGTGGAGGTGATGGAATTCCAGTGGAGCTATTCCAAATCCTGAAAGATGATGCTGTGAAAGTGCTGCACTCAATATGCCAGCAAATTTGGAAAACTCAGCAGTGGCCACAAGATTGGAAAAGGTCAGTTTTCATCCCAATCCCAAAGAAAGGCAATGCCAAAGAGTGCTCAAACTACGACACAATTGCACTCATCCCACACGCTAGTAAAGTAATGCTCAAAATTCTCCAAGCCAGGCTTCAGCAATATGTGAACCGTGAACTTCCTGATGTTCAAGCTGGTTTTAGAAAAGGCAGAGGAACCAGAGATCAAATTGCCAACATCCGCTGGATCATCGAAAAAGCAAGAGAGTTCCAGAAAAACATCTATTTCTGCTTTATTGACTATGCCAAAGCCTTTGACTGTGTAGATCACAATAAACTGTGGAAAATTCTGAAAGAGATGGGAATAGCAGACCACCTGATCTGCCTCTTGAGAAATCTGTTTGCAGGTCAGGAAGCAACAGTTAGAACTGGACATGGAACAACAGACTGGTTCCAAATAGGAAAAGGAGTACGTCAAGGCTGTATATTGTCACCATGTTTATTTAACTTATATGCAGAGTACATCATGAGAAATGCTGGACTGGAAGAAACACAAGCTGGAATCAAGATTGCTGGGAGAAATATCAATAACCTCAGATATGCAGATGATACCACCTTTATGGCAGAAAGTGAAGAGGAACTCAAAAGCCTCTTGATGAAAGTGAAAGTGGAGAGTGAAAAGGTTGGCTTAAAGCTCAACATTCAGAAAACGAAGATCATGGCATCTGGTCCCATCACTACATGGGAAATAGATGGAGAAACAGTGGAAACAGTGTCAGACTTTATTTTTCTGGGCTCCAAAATCACTGCAGATGGTGACTGCAGCCATGAAATGAAGACGCTTACTCCTTGGAAGGAAAGTTATGACCAACCTAGATAGCATATTCAAAAGCAGAGACATCACTTTGCCAACAAAGGTTCATCTAGTCAAGGCTATGGTCTTTCCTGTGGTCATGTATGGATGTGAGACTGAGCACCGAAGAATTGATGCTTTTGAAGTGTGGTGTTGGAGAAGACTCTTGAGAGTCCCTTGGACTGCAAGGAGATCCAACCAGTCCATTCTGAAGGAGATCAGCCCTGGGATTTCTTTGGAAGGAATGATGCTAAAGCTCAAACTCCAGTATTTTGGCCACCTCATGCGAAGAGTTGACTCATTGGAGAAGACTCTGATGCTGGGAGGGATTGAGGGCAGGAGGAGAAGGGGACGACAGAGGATGAGATGGCTGGATGGCATCACTGACTCGATGGATGTGAGTCTGAGTGACCTCTGGGAGTTGGTGATGGACAGGGAGGCCTGGCGTGCTGCAGTTCATGGGGTTGCAGAGTCGGACACGACTGAGCGACTGATCTGATCTCTGATCTGATGCCTAGGAGTGCGGTTACTGGATCAGGTGGTTCTTCTATTTTTCATTTTTGTGAAGAACCTCCATACTGTTCTCCATAGTATCTGCACCAATTTACATGCTCAGCGACAGTGGAGGAGGGTTCCCTTTTCTCCACGCCCTCTCTAGCCTTTATTGTTTACAGATTTTTTTTTTCATATTAAGCTGCATGATCTGTTTGTGTATTTTAGAGATTAATGCCTTGTCAGCTGCTTCATTTGCAAATATTTTCTCCCTTTTTAAGGATTGTCTTTTTGTCTTATTTATGAATTCGCTTGCTGTGCAAAAGCTTTTGAGTGTAACTGGATCCTCTTAGTTTATTTTTGTTTGTATTTTCTATCTTCTAGGAGGTGGGTCAGAAAGATTTTACTGCAATTTGTGTCAAATCGTGTTCTGCCTGTGTTTTCCTCCAAGAGTTTTATAGTTTCCAGCCTTAAATATATGTCTTTGATACATTTTGAGTTTATTTTTGTGTTTGATGTTAGGAAATGTTCTAATTTTATTCTTTTACATGTAGCTGTCCAGGTACCACTGATTGAAGAGACTGTCTTTTCTCCATTGTATGTTCTTGCCTCCTTTGTCAGAGATTCAGTTCAGTTCAGTCGCTCAGTCGCTCTCTGTGACCCCATGGACTGCAGCATTCAGGCCTCCCTGTCCATCACCAACTCCCGGAGTTTACTCAGACTTATGTCCATCAAGTCAGTGATACCATCCAACCATCTCATCCTCTGTCATCCCCTTCTCCTCCTGCCCCCAATCCCTCCCAGCATCAGAGTCTTTTCCAATGAGTCAGCTCTTCGCATGAGGTGGCCAAAGTACTGGAGTTTCAGCTTCAGCATCAAGTCCTTCCAGTGAACACCCAGGACTGATCTCCTTTAGGATGGACTGGTTGGATCTCCTTGCAGTCCAAGGGACTCTCAAGAGTCTTCTCCAACACCACAGCTCAACAGCATCAATTCTTCTGTGCTCAGCTTTCTTCACAGTCCAACTCTCACATCCATACATGACTACTGGAAAAACCATAGTCTTGACTAGATGAACCTTTATCAGCGAAGTAATGTCTCTGCTTTCTAATATGCTGTCTAGGTTGTCATAACTTTCCTTCCAAGGAGTAAGCGTCTTTTAATTTCATGGCTGCAGTCACCATCTTCAGTGATTTTGGAGCTCAAAACAACAAAGTCTGACACTGTTTCCACTGTTTCCCCATCATTTGTCATAAATTAAGTGACCATAGATGTGTGGGTTTATCTCTGGCTTTCTGTCGTGTTCCATTAATGTGTTTTTGTGCTAATACCATGCTGTCTTGATTACTGTAGCTTTGGAGTATGAGGTTGGGGAGCCTGATTCCTCCAGCTCTCTTTTTCTTTCTCAAGTTTGCTTTGGCTATTCAGAGTTGTGTTTTTTTTTTCCATCTCAACCTCTCCTCCCCTCTCCCCATGTCCATAAGTCAATTCTCTATGTATGTTTCTCTAATGTCACCCTGTAAATAAATTCTTCAGTACCATTTTTCTAGATTCTATATGTATGCATTAGAATACAGTATATATCTTTCTCTTTCTGACTCACTTCTCTTTTGTCCATCAACAGATGAATGGATAAAGAAGTTGTGGTACATATGAACAATGGAATATTACTCAGTCTTAAAAAGGAACACATTTGAGTCACTTCTAATGAGGTGGATGAACCTAGAACCTATTTGTAGTCTTTTGTGTTTCCATACAAACTGTAAAAATTTTTGTTCAAATTCTTGGGGGGTAAAATGCCATTGGTGTTTTGACAGGGATTGCCCTGAATCTGGAGAAGGCAATGGCACCCCACTCCAGTACTCTTGCCTGGAAAATCCCATGGACGGAGGAGCCTGGTGGGCTGCAGTCCATGGAGTCGCTAAGAGTCGGACACGACTGAGCAACTTCACTTTCACTTTTCACTTCCATGCATTGGAGAAGGAAATGGCATCCCACTCCAGTATTCTTGCCTGGAGAATCCCAGAGACGGGGGAGCCTGGTGGGCTGCCGTCTATGGGGTCGCATAGAGTTGGACACGACTGAAGCGACTTAGCAGCAGCAGCAGCAGCCCTGTATCTGTGGATTGCTCTGGGTAGTATAATCACTTTCCCAGTGGTGATTCTTCCTTTGACAGAGTGCCCTGAATCTGTGGATTGCTCTGGGTAGTACAGTCCCTTGCCCAGCGTTGGTTCTCCGCTCTGGGAACATGGCACACCTCTCCATCTGTTTGTATCATCTGTGATTTCTTCCTTCAATGTCTTCAGGTTTCTGAGTCCAGGTCTTTCGCTGCCTTAGGTAGATTTTCCTAGATACTGTTTGTGTTGTGATGGTAAATGGGATTGTCTCCTCAGTTCCTCTTTCTGATATTTGGTTGTTAGCGTGTAGGAAGGCACGAGGCTTCTGTGTATTGATTCTGTATCCTGCGGCTTTACCACACTCATGCATGAGTTGTAGTAGTTTTCCGGTGGCATCTGTAGGTTTTTCTACATTATCTATCATGTCATCTCCAAACAGTGACATGACACTTACTTCTTTTCCAACCCAGATGCCTTTTCTTTCTTTTTCTTCTCTGATTGCTCTGGCTAGGACTTCCAAAGCTAGGCTGAGTTAACAGTGGTGACAGTGGGCACCCTCAGCTTGTTCCTAATCTTAGGACAAATGCTTTCCGCTTTTCAGCATTGAGAATGGTGTTTGCTGTGTGTTTCTTGTATATGGCCTTTATTATGTTAAGATCGGTCTCCTCTGTGCCCACTTTCTGGAGCATTTTTATCATAAATTGGTGTTGAATTTTGTCAGAAGTTTTCTCGGCATCCATTGAGATGATCATATGTATATGTTGAAGAATCCTTGCATCCTTGGGAAACATCCCATTTGATCCTGGTGTTTGATCCTTTTACTTGGGTTTGGATTGCTGTTAATGATATTTTTGTTGAGGACCTTTGCATCTGTGTTCATCAGTGATGTTGGCCTGTAACTGTCTTTTTTTGTGTGGTATCTTTGGTTTTGGTATCAGGGCGATGGCCTCGTGAAATGAGTTTGGGGGTATTCTTTCCTCTGCAGTTTTTTGGAAAGGTTTGAGAAGGATAGATATTAGTTGTACTGTAAAAATGCGTGATTTAATGTGCTCATGCAGCCATCTTGTCCTGGACTTTTGTTTTTTTGGGAAATTTTTCAATCACAGTTTCCACTTCCCTCCTTTCGATTGGTCTGTTCATATCCCCTGTGTCTTCTGGGTTCAGTCTTGAAAGGCTGTACTTTTCTAAGAACGTTTCCATTTCTTCCAGGTTGTCCATTTTATGGGCATATGGTTGCTTGTAAGAGAATCCCGGGGATGGCGGAGCCTGGTGGGCTGCCGTCTGTGGGGCGCACAGAGTCGGACACGACTGAAGTAACTTGGCGGCAGCAGCAGCCGCAGCAGTCTCTTATGATCCTTTGTATTTCTGCATTGTCTGTTGTAGCTTCTCTTTTCCATTTCTAACTTTATGGATTCGGGTCCTGTGCCTTTTTTTCCGTGGGAGGTCTTGCTAAAGGTTTATCAATTTTGTTTATCTTCTCAATGAACCAGCTTTTAGTTTTATTGACCTTTGCTATTGTTTTCCTCATTTCTATTTTATGTACTTAATCTTTATGATTCCTTGCCTTCTACGAAGCTTGATTTTCATTGTTGTTGTTCCTTCTGCAGTTGCTTCAGGTGTGAGGTTGGGTTGTTCTGTTTTTCTCGTTTCTTGAGGGCGGATCGTATTGCTCAGACTTGCCTCTAGGATGGGTCGTGCTGCCTCCCATGGGTTTTGGACCATCTTGTTTTCATTGCCACTTGTCTCCAGATTCTCTCTGATTTCCTCTTGGGTCTCTTCAGTGACCTCTTGGCTATCTATTTCAGAGCATATTCTTTAGCCTCCCTGTTTGTGTTTTTACAGTTTTTTTTTCCCTATAATTAATTTCTGATCTCATACCATTGGTATCAGAACAGATGCTTGATATGATTTTAATTTCTGATCACATCTTGGGTCACAAATCAAGCCTCAGCAAAAGACTTCTTTAGACTTCCAAGACGTCCTCTTGGAGAAGGAAATGGCAGCCCACTCCAGTATTCTTGCCTGAAGGATCCCATGGACAGAGGAGCCCGGTGGGCTATAGTCCGTGAGGTTGCAAAGAGTTGGACACAACTGAGTGACTAACAGTTTCAGTTTTCACAGAGAAAATATCTCCACCTAAAATATCTGATTTGCACAGTTGGTATATTATAAGCTACCTTTTTTTGTAATGTTTCCCCCATTGATGGACCAGAGACTATTATAATCAGGATAATTCTTCATAATAAAGTGTTTTATTAGATCTTAAAAAAAAAAGTCCTCTTGACGGCCCCTTCTATGAACAGCTGGAAGCAGAGCGTGCTGTCAGGATGGGGAAACCGATCACGATGTCCCTCACCTGGCCCCCACGTGAGGCTGGAGCCTTTCATGCCGTCCCACCCCCAGGGCTCCCCCTGCCGGCAGCCAGCCCCTCTTCTCTTGGGCCCTCCTCTTAGGAGATGTGGAGATGTGTCTGTGAAGGAGAGGCTGAAACAGCCATCACTGACGGAGGGCTGCAGGAGGCCTTTTAGAGAGACGTAGCGAACTTTGGTGCTGGAGAAGACTTTGGAGAGTCCCTTGGACTGCAAGGAGATCCAACCAGTCCATCCTAAAGGAGATCAGTCCTGAATATTCATTGGAAGGACTGCTGATAAAGCTGAAACTCTAATTCTTTGGCCATCTGATGCAAAGAACTGACTCATTTGAAAAGACCCTGATGCTGAGAAAATTGAAGGCGGGAGGAGAAGGGGACAACAGAGGACGAGATAGTTGGATGGCATAACCGACTGAACGGACATGAGTGTGAGCAAGCTCCGGGAGTTGGTGATGGACAGGGAGGCTGGCATGCTGCGGTCCATGGGGTCCAAGAGTCGGACATGACTGAGCGACTGAAATGAGTGAACTGCCTCCTGCTATCTGCTGTCTGCACTGCCTGAAGTCATTTCTACCAGCTTCTTTCTGCATCCTGCAAAACATGTTTGTGCTATAAAATTTCACCATCCTGTCTGATCCTGCTCTTCCATAGCCTACACACCAGCGCACACACTGATAACCAGACACAGTATCTACTTAATGCACACCAGAGATAAAGCGTTTTATGGTCAAATACAGTGGCTGTTTATTTGTGTGTGTGCTAAGTCACTCAGTCATGTCTGACTCTGCAACCCCATGGACCATAGCCCACCAGGCACCTCTGTCCCTGGGATTCTCCAGGCAAAAATACTGGAGTGGGTTGCCGTTCCCTCCTCCAGGGGATCTTCCCGACCTAGGACTCAAGCCTGCGACTCTCGACGTCACCTGCCTTGGCAGGCAGGCTCTTTACCACTCGTGCCACCATTTAGTTAAATATTATTTGGCTGCTCTGCGTCTGAGTTGCAGCATGAAGTATCTTTTAATTACAGCATGAGATCTCTTAGCAAGGCATTGTGGGATCTAGTTCCCAACCAGGGACTGAAACCATGATGGCCCCTGCATTAGGAGCTTGGCGTTCAGCCACTGGACCGCGAGGGAAGTCCCAGACACAGAAGCTGTGTAACACACACTGCAGATAAATACTTCGTAATCCCGTACACAGTGTAACACCCGCTCAAAATCAGGCACATCTTCATGGATGATTAATGCTGTGTATTTTACGGACAGGTGATACGTATGTATTTCTTTGTAAATGTGTACATGAAAAGCGTTCAGTAGCTGTCATTGGGTCATTCACTTTGAAGACCCTGAAAAAGGCCCATGCTCAGTGGGTGGATGGTCTCAAAACCAGGAAGTTGATTTTTACACATCTCCTGGCTAATGTGTTTTGGAATCTGTCTGTATTTGGACCTTGTGAGCCCTCATGATTTTCTTCCTCTGAGTTTTCCTGGCCATCCCAGCCCTTTTCTGTTCTTCTCATAGGATTCCTGGCCAAACCAGTGTGCCCTGGCATGATTGTCTAAAAGGGGCAGATAAGAAAAGTGAGTCTGTATCACTGGATGAGGTCATGGAGAGGCGGAGACGGAGAACCTTGTCCAGGCTGAGCTCTCTTTATTAGCCACATGCACAGGCATTACTTGCAGGGAATGGGCTTCTGTGCTGTTGGCTAAAACCCTCTACGTGACCACTCAGAAACATCATATACACTGATTTTTTTTTTTGCTTTAAAGCAGCAGGAACAAAACCTCACAGAAAGCCATTTTAAATATTTATTGATTTGTCTGTGCCCTGCCTTGGTTGTGTCACATGGGATCTCTTAAATGAGGCACGTGGGGTCTAGTTCCCTGACCAGGGATTGAACCAGCGCCCTCTGCGTTGGGAGCAAGGAGTCTGAGCCACTAGACCACTTGGGAAATCTCAAAGCTGGTTTTTCCCCCTCTATTCTGGATACTGCCTCTCAGAGGTAGCAGATCCTCAGTTACCAAGGAGCACGATTTTTTTTTGTAATTTAAAAACGTGAAAAGTACCCCACTTGACATAACAATTTTAAAGTAAGCTAAGTAGCATTTTTCCGTTAGAGCAGTAAAAATCAACACTTATTTTACCTATAAATGTTGAACACAGATGCTAGCCAAATCAACTTTACATTACGGTTATGAACTTTAATTTGATGATCTGAAATGTGATGATTTCACTTCAAGTTATTGCTTGATAATATATAATCATGACAGAAATGGCTAAGTGGCAGGAAAAAATATTTATATGCAAACTACTCAGGTGTCTTACGAGATTATATATGATCATGAAAAGGAGATTTGGGATCCGGGAGTCATCGGCATTGCTGATGTGATGGGTAAATTAAGAGGTGCTGACGGAGAAGGTGGATGGAGCTATGGTAAGGAAGGAAGGAAAGGGAGGATGGAACGAAGGTTAGAGAACAGAGACCCAGAAGCTAGTATTGAGTCGGCCAGGAGATCCACTTGGGTTTTCTGCAATATGGGGAAACTTCAGTGATCTTTCTGGCCACCCGAATATGCTGTACGACTATTCTGAACATGTCCCGTGTTTAAGTGGTAGTAACTGTATTATGAATGAGATGCAGATGGTGATGGCTCCTAGTTTCTTCCAACATACAGTGTCCTCTTCTTGTTCCTCAGTAACGGAACTGCAGTTCTTATGTGGACTTATTGCCGTGTCACATTCACCAGTGTTCCTTTATGCTAGGTGTGGCCATCCCCTTAAGTGCAGGAGTGACAGGTAGGCCAGATTACTGTGGGACTTACAGGGAGTGAGGTTGTGTATGGTTGTTTCCTCCCTGCTGCCCGGAACTTAGACGTGATGACCAGAGCTCTGGCAGCTACTGTGGATCATGAGGTCACAGATATTACAGAGGTCACTCTGTAGTTAGAGACAGATAGAGGTGGAAAGACTTGGGGCCTGCATGATTTGAGGAGGGGCACCTTACCAACGTACCTTCTGTATTGCTTTTGTGGGAAAAAGAAGCAAAACTTCTGTTGTTACTGATTTCTATCTGATGCATCAGAGTATGCTGTAGAGAATATTACCACTGTATGTTACAGATGAGGAAACTGAGATGCAGAAACATTCATTCACTTCACTGAAGACACATAGCTGAGTCAGGGGGCACCTTTCCCAGGATGATCTGGAATGTTTGCATCAGTCACAGGCCTCTTGCTCTACGAAGTCTTGTTCATTTCTTGAAATATACATATATTTATATATAAAGAAATATGTATATTTATACATATGAAGAAATCCATATATTCATGTATGTAAAGAAATTCATATATATTTATATAGATAAAGAATTGTATATATTTATATATTAAGAAATAGATATTTATATAATTCAGAAGTAGATATTTATATAATTAGATATTTATATATATTAAGAAAATAGATATTTATATATATTAAGTAGGTATTTTAAGAAACAGATATATTTTTATATATTAAGAAATACATATACTAAGAAATAGATATTTATAATTAAGAAATATGGTTATATTTATATATTTATATATATTTATATTTATATATAGTAAGCAATATATATTAGGAAATAGATATTTATATATTAAGATATAGGTATATTAAGAAATAGATATATTTATACTTACATTTATTAAGAAATACATTTATATTTATATAGTAAGAAATATATATTTATATATAGTAAGAAATATATATTTATATTTACATATAATAAGAAACGGGGAAGGCAATGGCACCCCACCCCAGTACTTTTGCCTGGAAAATCCCACTGATGGAGGAGCCTGGTGGGCTGCAGTCCATGGGGTCGCTAGAGTCGGACACGACTGAGCGACTTCACTTTCACTTCTCACTTTAATGCATTGGAGAAGGAAATGGCAACCCACTCCAGTGTTCTTGCCTGGAGAATCCCAGGGACAGGGGAGCCTGGTGAGCTTCCATCTGTGGGGTCGCACAGAGTCGGACACGACTGAAGCGACTTGGCAGCAGCAGCAGTAGCATAATAAGAAATACATATATTTATATTTACATATAGTAAGAAATCTATATATATATGTGTGTGTATATATATATATATTTGACCTTGGGAGGTAAGACCTGACCCTCTGATGACTGGCCTCCATGCCCAGGAGCAGTGTCATAATGACATGTTTTTCTGTTTGGTTTTTAAACATCACTTACTGACTCACGTTATTTCGTCTCTGGTCGCATCGCGCCTGCCGCTGCGCCCGGGCCCCCTCTGGCTGCAGTGCGGGGAGGCCGCTCTCGAGCTGTGCGCGGCCTTGCCCTGCAGCAGCGTGTCTTCCTCCCGAGCAGCCTCTAGGGCACGTGGGCCTCAGGAGCTGTGCCTCAGGGGCTCTGGAAGCCGTGGCTCCCGCGCTTAGCTGCCCCACGGCATGTGGGGTCTTCTGGACCAGGGACCGGACCTGTGTCCCCTGCATCGGCAGGAGGGTTCTCAATCCGTGGACCTCCAGGGAAGTCCCTGGTCCCCCTTGTGTGTGTAGTAAAGCCCGGGAAGACGGGACCCCGTGTACACGGTGACTGACAGGGTGCTCCTTGGGGTGCTTGCTTGTTTCTGCAGCCACACGGTGGCCATTTGCTGCTTGCTAAGGACTCAGTTGGGAAGATCCCCTAGAGCAGGGAATGGCACCCCACTCCAGTATTCCTGGGCTTCCCTGGTGGCTCAGACAGTGAAGAATCCGCCTGCAACGCAGAGACCTAGGTTCAATCCCTGGGTCGGGAAGATCCCCTGGAGGAGGGCTTGGCAACCCACTCCAGTGTTCTTGCCTGGAGAATCTCCATGGACAGAGGAGCCTGGCGGGCTACGGTCCATGGGGTCTCAAAGAGTCAGACATGACTGAGCATACAGTTGGACTATAAGGAAAGCAGTGACAGGCTTTTATCTTTTTATGTTCCAAAATCACTACAGATAGTAACTGCAGCCGTGAAATTAAAAAACACTTGCTCCTTGGAAGAAATGCTGTGACCAACCTAGACAGCATATTAGAAAGCAGAGACATGACTTTGCCAACAAACGTCCATCTAGTCAAAGCCCTGATTTTTCCAGTGGTCACGTTTGGATGTGACAGCTGAACCATAAGGAAAGCTGAGCACTGGAGAATGGGTGCTTCTGAACTGTGGTGTGGAGAAGACTGTCAAGAGTCCTTGGACAGCAAGAAGATCCAACCAATCCATCCTAAAAGAAATCAGTCCTGAATATTCATTGGAGGGACTGATGCTGAAGCTGAAACTCCAATACTTTGGCCACCTGATGGGAAGAGCTGACTTATTTGAAAAGACCCTGATGCTGGGAGGGATTGGGGGCAGGAGAAGGGGACGACAGAGGATGAGATGGTTGGATGGTATCACCCACTCAATGGAGATGCGTTTGAGCAGGCTCCGACTGATCGACAGGGAAGCCTGGCGTGCTGCAGTCCGTGGAGTTGCAAAGAGTCGGACACGTTGAGCGACTGAACTGAACTGAGTAGTGGATTTACAGTGTTGTGTCAATTTCTGCCGTACAGCACGATGACTCAGGTATACACATACAGACGTTCTTTTCCATTATGGTTTATCCCAGGAGACTGGATGCAGTTCCACGTGCTACACAGCAGGATCTGTTGTTTATCCATCCTCTGTTGGCATCTGCTAACCCCAAGCTTCTAGTCCATTCCTTCCCCACTCCCTCCCTCTGCCCCTCCCCCTGGACAGTTCTCTGTCTGTGACCCTGTTTCAGCTTTGTCGATGAGTTCATTTGAGTCACGTTCCACATAGAAATATTATCATATGGTATTTGTCTTTCTCTTTCTGGCAGAACTGTTTGCAGAGCAAGTCCAGCCCTGCCTCGAGGTTCTAGCATGAGCTTCTCGCAGTGTGGAACATATATCCAGGCACGCATGGCGTGTTCTGAAAGGACTTGCTGCAACAAGCAGTGAGCGCTTTCAGTATTGGGGACAGCCTTGAGCTTTACATCTTTGCCTTCAATTGTGTGACGTGAGCCGCTGGAGATCACAAGCCTGGTGTGAACCCAGAAGGCGTCACCTGTGAGACACGGTTTGACGTGTGCTGGCAGATGACCGCCCCTCTGGATTTGCTGTGATGGGTGTCCCTATCCTGTAGAATCATCGCCTCAGTTCTGGTCTCCAGCACTGTAATCCACCAAGGACAGCCACAGTAGACCACCCCCCCCCCCCCGCCCCCCACTGCCGCCACCACCTCTGGGCACAAGCTCATATTCTCTACTGAAAAACTGCTGTTTCTTTTCTGCTCTTTGGATTCAGTTCAGCTTACCATGGAGCACATTAGAATATGGTCAGAGACTCAGGTAAAGGGCGTTAGGAGAAAAGACAATCAACTGTAGGGGCCAGAATGCAGAGATACGGGTAAAGGGTGTTAGGACAAGTGGCAGCAATTTGTAGGGTCCAGAGTTTTTTTTCATATTTATTAATATTTATACACATTTAAATATTCCCTGGTGGATTCCCTGGTGCTTCAGATGGTAAAGCATCTGCCTGCAGTGCAGGAGACCCGGGTTTGATCCCTGGGTCAGGAAGATCTCCTGGAGAAGGAAATGGCAACCCTCTCCAGTATTCTGGCCTGGAGAATCCCATGGATGGAGAAGCCTGGCGGGCTGTAGTCCATGGGGTCGCAAAGAGTCAGAAACCACTGAGCGGCTTCTCTCTCTTTCTCTCTATACACATTTATAAATGTTTTTTAATTTATAAGAATTAAAAAAAAATTATTAGTTTGTGTGCCTGCACTGGGCCTGTGTTGTGACACATGGAATTTTCTTTTTTTTTTTTTTTTTTGAGTTGGGGCACATGGTATCTAGTTCCCTGATCAGAGATCAAACCTGAAACCCTTTCATTGGGAGTAGAGAGTCTTGGCCACTGGAACACCAGGAGAGTCCCACATGTTTGGTTTTTGAAGCACATTTTTCTCCTGGAATAATTTTATTTGTAACTTATTTGGCCTACTCTTTCCTTTGATGAATGAAGGTGCTATAATCTGAAACTAGAAAGTCAGGGCAAAACTCTGCTGGGAAGAGCCGTCAGCAAGATTTTGGAATCCTCAGTGTCACAGCAGTAGGTGTCACAGCAGCTTATGGAATGCTGCCCATGAAGTGGGAATGATTTTGAGGAATATGTTGCAAACAGCCAGAGAATTCATGGCCAGAAGCATAGGGAATGCAGTTTTAATCTATCCATCAGTCAGTTCAGTTCAGTTCATTTCTGTCACTCAGTCATGTCTGACTCTTTGCAACCCCATGAACTACAGCACGCCAGGCCTCCCTGTCCATCACCAACTCCAGGAGTTTACCCAAACTCATGTCCATTGAGTGGGTGATGCCATCCAACCATCTCATCCTCTGTCGTCCCCTTCTCCTCTCGCCTTCAATCTTTCCCAGCATCAGGGTCTTTTCAAGAGTCAGCTCTTCGCATCAGGTGGCCAAAGTATTGGCATTTCAGCTTCAGCCTCAGTCCTTCCAATGATTATTTAGGACTGATCTCCTTTAGGATGGACTGCTTGGATCTCGTTGCAGTCCAAGGGACTCTAAAGAGTCTTATCCAACACCACAGTTCAAAAGCATCAATCTATCTATAGCACATGAGATATAAGGTATTTGCATTTAGTAATGTCATTGTTGTTTCCAGAAATTTTGCTCAAATTAGCATGCCTGAGAATTTGCTCGCATTATCATGCTGGAGAATACCAGGGATAGGGGAACCTGATGGGTCTACGGGGTTGCACAGAGTCGGACACAACTGAAGTGACTTAGCAGCAGCAGCATGCCTGAGGGTGGAGTGGGGTGTGTGTGTGTGTGTGTGTGTGTGTGTGTGTGTGGTTGTTGGGAGTGATACAGTTCATGAGAGCATCTGAGCTGCTGGGGTTATGGTTACAGAGTAGCGAGTAACACTGAAAATTTAATCAAGCCACTTGATAAGCTGTTGGTTTTCCCGACTCATTTATCCAATCAGAATAAGCTAACAAGAGTGAACAAAATTTGGAAAAAAGACTTTCAATTCCCTTAAGCGGCAGTCATTAGCCCCATGGTAAATTAGAACACTTTGCACATTAACGAGCCAGATTGCCCTTCTTTTCCTTCAGTTGAATAAAACAAGGGAGCTGTCAGTTAAGTTATATGGCACTTGGTGCATATTTTTTATTTCCCTTGAGGAAACCTCTGTGAATTTTTGCATCATTGGTGAGATATTCTACTGAGGGTATGAAAGGTAATTTGGAAGGTGTTCTTTCTCTCTCTCTTTCTAGGTATTACCTATTCCAAAATTTGGTGTCTACATCCAGAGCAATGAGGGAAGAGAAGGAAAAAAAAATAACTCCAGGACAGTAAGGCACAGAACCAGATATCTGGGACCTTGTTGTTTAAAATTAATTAGTTTTTATTGAAGTGTGTTTGTTGTTGTTAATCACTTGCTCAGTGGTGAGCAGCTCTTGGCGACCCCATGAACTGCAGCACGCCAGGTTCCTCTGCCCTCCACTGTCTGCCAGAGTCTGCTCACATACAGTAGTTCCTTTACAATGTGGGGGCCTTCTTAATATAAACCTGTCTTTTTTAGACAGTATTTGTATAGTCTTGTGTGTATCCATATTTATACGTACACAAGCATATATAAATGTGCATATATAATACATAATTATATAATGTGTTTTGTTCTTTTAAAAAATAATGACGGTAAGCAGATTACGCAGGTCAGGTTCATTTTAATCCAATCCACTTATGTTTTTTCTTCCACCAAAATGCAGTTCCTCAACCAGAGATTTTCAACGCATTTTCACCTTCTGTTTACGTACTTGTATTTCCTCTGGGGGGAGGTGGTTGGTGGCCAAGGCCTTTGTAAACAATACCTATCCTTTAGTCACCTGGTCTAGAAATCAAAACAGATAAGAAAAACAGTTTAAAAGAAAAAAGACATCTGAGAAAAGGTGAATGAAGGTGCTTAACTCAGTTAAGGACACTTAATGCTAACCTGTGTCTCAGTCCTCACCTCCTTGCTTTTTTTCTCCAAAATAGATTATTTTGTGAGATTGCTGCTGTTGTTCAATCACTCACTTGTGTCCGACTCTTTGTGACCCCATGGACTGCAGCACGCCAGGCCTCCCTGTCTATCACCAACTCCCAGAGTTTACTGAAACTCATGTCCATTGAGTGGGTGATGCCATCCAACCATCTCATCCTCTGTCACCTCCTTCTCCTCCCGCCCTCAATCTTTCCCAGCATCAGGGTCTTTTCCAATGAGTCAGTTCTTTGCATCAGGTGGTCAAAGTATTGAAGCTTCAGCTTCAGCAGTGATTTTGCAGCTCAAGAAAATAAAATCTGTTACGGCTTTCACTTTTTCCCCACCACTTTGCCATGAAGTGACGGGACCGGATGCCATGATCTTAGTTTTTTGAATGTTGAGTTTCACGTCAGCTTTTTCACTCTTTTCACTCTTCTCTTTCACTTTCATCAAGAGGCTCTTTGGTTCTTCTTCACTTTCTGCCATCAGAGAGGTTATCATCTGCTTGTCGGAGGTCGTTTATATTTCTTCTGACAATCTTGATTCCAGCTTGGGATTCATCCAGCCTGGCATTTCGTGTGATACACTCTGCATATTGGTTAAATAAGCAAGGTGACAGTTTACAGCATCATTTTAGTCCTTTACCAGTTTTGAACCAGTCAATTGCTGCATCTGAGTCTAACTGTTGCTCTTGACCTACGTACAGGTTTTTCCAGAGACAGGTAAGGTGGTCTGGAATTCCCATGTCTTTAAGAATTTCCCACAGTTTTAGGAAAGGCTTTAGTCAAAGGCTTTAGTATAAATCAGTGAAGCAGGAAGCAGAAGTAGATATTTTCCGGAATTCTCTTGCTTTCTCCACGATCCAGTGAATGTTGGCAATTTGATTTGCAATTCCTCTGCCTTTTCTAAATGCAGCTTGTACATCTGGAAGTTCTTTGTTGGCATAACACTGAAGCCTAGCATGCAAGATTTTAAGCAGGATCCTACTAGTACAGGAGATGCAGGCAACTTCCCAGTGGTTAGCACATACTTGAGTACTACCCTTCTTAGAAGTTGGGAGGAGCCCGGCCCTTTTCCGGTCCTGTGGCTACTGCTGAGTCTTCCAACTCAAATTGGCTGACATATTGAGTGCAGCACTTGAACAGCATCATCTTGTAGGATTTGAAATAGCTCAGCTGAAATTTTGTCACCTCCACTAGCTTTGTTCATAGTGATGCTTCCTAAGGCCCACTTGACTTCACACTCCAGGATTCACACTCCCGGATGTCTGACTCTGGGTGAGTGACAAGGTGTTCTCCACAATTTCTAGCTTTGCATTCTCACATCCACGGCAGGATATTTCCAATCTGGATATAGCCTGTAGCTTTTGAACTTCAGTTTTGTGTGTCTGTGTATTTATTGTTAAGAGCTGATTCTGGGGCTCAAGGACAGATTGAAAGTCTTTTTCACTTGAAACACCATGAGGAATTCGGGGTTTGTGTTTCTTCCTCCTTCCCGCAGTGTCCAGGTGTGCAGACGCCTGGGGATGGTCCTCAGTCCTGCTACTGTGTCTCTCCCTCCCTTTCCTTTGGGCCGAGGTCTGAAAGCACACTTTCCGAACAATGCTCCTGTTGAACACTTCATAGCCCTCTCCCACCCTTCCACCCACCCCACCCCGAATTCTTCAAGGCTTGAAGCCTTATGTACTCAGGAGTCACTTTGGAGATGAAAGCATTTCTGGTGGTCCTTTATTTATTTACTTTTCACTTGGCTACAGACAATGCCGATTTGCAGTTCTGAAGTTAACAAGGAAGCCGCCTGTTGTGGGGGATGATCTGCTCAGCGTCAGAGTCCACTTGGCTCTGCATCCTGATTAGATGATAAAGCCCAGGCTCGTTACATGTGGCTTCTTATGCGTGTGCCAGCATCAGTTTAAAAAAAAAAAATAACAATAAGGTCTTAAGTCATCTACGTAAAGCTTTGAAACACCTGGAGAGATTTCCTGATTCCGTCCAAGCTTCTTGGTTTGGTTTAGTCACTAAGTCGTGTCCAACCCTTGCGGTTCCATGGACTGAGAACCTCCCGGGCTGCTCTGTCCATGGGATTCTCCAGGCGGGAATACTGGAGCAGGTTGCCATTCCCTTCTCCAGGGCATCTTCCCGACCCAGGAATCAAACCCAGGTCTCCCGCATTGTCAGGTAGATTCCTTACCAGCTGAGCCACCAGGGAAACCCATGGGTTTCTTGCTATAATTTTTTACTACAAACCCAAACTTCTAACTATATGCGTAAAGGCTGGGTGTGTATGTTCTGTGCTCAGTCATGTCCAACTCTTTGTGACTCCATAAATTGTAGCACAGAAGGCTCCTCTGTCCATGGGATCCTCCAGGCAAGAATCCTGGAGTGGGTTGCCATGCCCTCCTCCAGGGCATCTTCCCCATGCAGGGATCAAACACATTGCAGGCAGGTTCTTTACCACGGAGCCACCGCGGAAGCCTGTGGGTAAATGATATGCATACAAAGATTTGCTTCGCATCCAAAACAAATCCAGTCCGGCTAGTCCTCATCAATAGTAACTCAAGGGCGTTCATCCCCAAGGCTCAGATTCTCAGAAGGATGGTGTCGTCTTGGGGAAGTCCAGGCTCACTGTCTTCACGTGGGTGGGACGCAGTCTCCATGAGCTGACCGGGGCCGTTCTCTCCGCAGAGGTGGGTGGACGGATGCTTCACCAACAGCCTGCCAATCCTGCCTGTCGGCCGCACGGTGACCGTCTCCCCATTCAGTGGGCGACTGGACATCTCCCCGCAGGATAAAGGGCGGCTGCATTTCTACATTAGCGTCACCAACCAGGAAGTACTGGTGAGTCCTGATGTTCCCCGACCATCACAGACCCCCTGAAACTCTCCACATGCTTCCCACAGTTGGCAACTCCATCGTATATACAGATTTTCATGCATATTTTTAAAAATTTACTTATTTTAATTGGAGGCTAATTACAATATTGTAGTGGTTTTTGCCATATTTTAAATGAGTCCGACATATGTCATGCGTATGGACCTGGCTACCTATAGACTGTGAGTGTGCAATCTTTTTTTTTTTTTTTTTTTTTTTACTATTTTTGAACTGTCTCTGTGGGACATTTCCTGTTTCTTCACTTATTTTTCAGGTCAGCATACTTGGCAAGTTTTCAATGCAATTTTATTTTTTTTTTTTTTTTTAAAGACTTATTTACTTACTGGTTGTCTGCATTAGATCTTAGATGTGGGCAGGCTCCTTGTTTCAGCGAGGTCTCCAGAGCTCACAGTCTCTCTGGTTGTGGCTGGAGACTGGAATTCCAGAGTGCATGGACTCTGTGGTTGTGGCGCTCGAGCTCAGTGGTTGAGGTGCTCGGGCTCAGTGGTTGAGGTGCTTGGGCTCAGTGGTTGAGGTGCTTGGGCTCAGTGGTTGAGGTGCTTGGGCTCAGTGCTTGAGGTGCTCGGGCTCAGTGCTTGAGGTACTCGGGCTCAGTGGTTGAGGTGCTCGGGCTCAGTTGCCCTGTGGCATGTGAGACCCTTAGTTCCCCCCATAGAGATTGAAACCTGCGTCCCCTGCATTGGAAGGCAGTCTGAACCATTGGACTGCCAGGGAAGTACAATTTTATCTTTTAGGATTTTTTTTTTTTTTTAACGTGGACCATTTTTTTTTAAAGACTCTTTATTGAATTTGTTATAATATTGCTCCTGTTGTTTATATTCTGGTTTTTTGGCCACATGGAATGTGGGATGCTACCTCCCTGGTGGTGGTGGTGGTGGTTTAGTTGCTAAGTCATGTCCAACTCTTGCGACCCCATGGACTGTAGCCCACCAGGCTCTGCTGTCCATGAGATTCTCCAGGCAAGAATTCTGGAGTGAGTTGCCACTTCCTTCCTGGTATGTCCCTAAGTTTTCTGCTTATGTTTTTACATACTTAATCATTGCCACCTTTTAAAACAATTAAATGATCTCATTTACACCTGTACTGAGGGGACTTCCTTGGTACTCCAGTGGTTAAGACTTCTAAAGCAGGGGATATGGATTGGATCCCTGGTCAGGGAGGTAGGAAGTAAATGGCAAAAATGTTGATTCCCTCAATCTAGTCAAAAATTAGTTCTCAGCAGGGAGTGATACTATATACAGGTGCGTGCGTGCTGAGTCACGTCCGACTCTTTGCAGCTCCATGGACTGTAGCCCCTGAAAGTGAAAGCATTAGTCGCTCAGTCGTGTCCAGCCCTTGGTGACGTGATGGAGTGTAGCCTCTGTCCATGGAGTTCTCCAGGCAAGAATGCTTGAATGAGTTGCCATGCCATCCTCCAGGGCATGTTCCCCACCCAGGGATCGGGCCCATGGCTCTTGCATTGCCCCCAGGGAAGCCCATCATATGCAGGAGACACTGGCTAAGTCGGGAGTGTGTACTGGCACCTCGGGACAGAGCTCAGGGGATTTGCTCAGCCTCCTACAGTGCACAGGACAGACGTCCCCACAGAGAAGCAGCTGGCCCCAAGGTCAGTGGCACCCAGGCTGAGAAGCCCTCTTGCAGTCTTCCTGTGGAGCTGTGTGTCTCTTTGGCGGGAGGGGAGGGGAGTGTGCTGGGGCTTGGTTGCCGTGCGGGTTTCTCTCAAGCTGCAGGGAGCAGGCTTCCCAGTGCAGCGGCTTCTCTGGTTGCAGAGCACGGGCGCTAGGGCACACGGGCGTCAGCAGTGGTAGCACATGAACCCAGCAGTTGCCGCTCCCAGGCTCTCAAGCACAGGTTTAATAATCGTGGTGCTCAGGCTTAGCTGCCCTGAGACACGTGGGCTCTTCTGGGACCAGGGATCCAACCTGTATCCATCGCACTGGCAGACAGATTCCTTACCACCGAGCCATCAGCAAAGCCCACAGTTTAGGTTTTAAGATTATTTTGTTTATATGGACTGGAAAGCCCTGCAGCTCACATTTTAAGGTGATTTTCTTCCTACTGATTTTTTTTTTTTTTTGCATTGCTAATAGCATGTATAACAAGCAGGCTTTGCTTAGAGAAGTAAAGGTTGGTTGACCAGCCCTGTCGTATCCTACAGTGCCCATGTGTCTTTCTGTCCCAGCTGTCCGTGGCAAACTTGGTGAGACTCAACCGGGTCCTCTTCCCGCCAAGCAGGAGGACAATGGAGTCGCTCTATCAACAGGGCTTCGACGACGCCAGCAGGTTTTTACTTAAAGAAAGTTGGTTTGACTAGGACACACACAGCTGTTAACGGAGAACACAGTTCTTCACGGAGGTTTCTAATTAAATCCTGTTATAAAAGCCGACCATCGCTATCAGTTTTGTTAAGAGTTTTTGTAATGCTTGCAGTTTTAAAAAACTTTATTTTCTTTTGAGGTATAGCCATTTTACAATGTTGTGATGGTTTCAGGTGGATGGCAAAGGGACTCAGACATACATATGCATGTATCCATCCTCCCTCAAACTCCACTCCCATCCAGGCTGCCACGTGACATCAAGCAGAGTTCCCTGAGCTGTCCAGCAGGTCCTTGCTGGTCCTCCATGTTAAACACAGCAGTGTGTCCATGTCCATCCCAGACTCCCTGACTATCCTTCTCCCATCCTTCCCCCCGGTGACCGTAAGGTTATTACAGGGTATTGAGCAGAGTTCCCCATGCTGTCCAGCAGGTCCTTGCTGGTTCTCCATGTTAAACACAGCAGTGTGTCCATGTCCACCCGACACTCCCTGACCAGCCCTTCCACATCCTTCTCCCTGGGAACCATAAGGTTATTGCAGAGGATGGAGCAGAGTTCCCTGTGCTGGACAGCAGGTCCTTGCTGGTTCTCCACGTTAGATACAGCAGTGTGTATAGACAATCAAATGCATTCACTACGTCTGGGAGTCTGTTTCTGTTTTGTAAATAAGTTCATTTGTATCATTTCTTTTTAGATTCTGCATATAAGGGATGTCATACAGTATTTCTCATTCTCTGCTTCATTTCACTTGCTGTGACAGTCTCTCGGTCCATCCGTGGTGCTATAGATGGCATTAACATCTTCTTTTTGATGGCTGAGTCATATCCCTGTGAATCAACATCCCTGGTGCCTCAGACGGTAAAGAATCTGCTTTCAATGCAGGAGACGTGGCTTCAGTATCTGAGTTGGGAAGATGCCCTGGAGAAGGGAATGGCTACCCACTCCAGTCTTCTTGCCTGGAGAAGCCTGTGGACAGAGGAGTCTGGTGGGCTACAGTCCATAAGGTCACAAAGAGTCAGGCACGACAGCAACTGAGCATGCATGTAAGCATAGCATGGACGTGTCCATCCCGAACTCCCTAACTGTCCCTTCCCCCGTATCACTCACCTCCCGTCCCCCTGCCTGGGCAACCGTAAGTTCATCCTCTAAGTCTTTGAATCTCTGTTTTGTAAGTACGTTCATTTGTAGCATTTCTTTTTCCATGCCACACCTAAAGGATGTCATACACTGTTTCTCCTCCTCTGTCAGACTTAATCCACCCATGCTGCAAGTAGCATTATTTCATTTTTTTCACGGCTGAGGGATATCCCATTGTATATATGTACAACATCTTCTGTGTCTATCTCATCGACAGAGGAAAGGTCAGCATGTTAGACTTTTAAAAAGTGTATCGTCCCCACACCGCAAGCCTTTGACCTTGTTAGTGGGAGGATCGTGTAAGATGCTTGAAAGGTCTGTGGAGCCTTAGCTTTCTTTTATATGGGAGGTAAGTAAGTAAGTAAGTGTTACTCACTCAGGCGTGCCCAAGTCTTTGCAACACCGTGGACTGCAGCCCGCCAGGCTCCTCTGTCCATGGGATTCTCCAGGCGAGGATACTGGAGTGGGTTGCCATTTCCTTCTCCAGGGGATCGTCCCAACCCAGGGATCGAACCCGGGTCTCCTGCACTGCAGGCAGATGCTCTACGGACTGAGCTACGGGGAAGCCCTTGTGGCAGGCACAGGGACATAACACAGCACTTTCGGCTGCAGCCCCAGGTTCTCCAGGGGTGTCATGACAGCCCCTCACCTGAACCCATCACAGCCGCGTGGCGTGCAATGATGGCAGCACGTCCTCAGCTGCTGCACTGACAGAACGGACGCTGATGTCAGTGTGGCCAGGTCCCTCCCATCAGCCCTTCAAAGCGCGCCCCGGGAGAGGCGTTTGGAAAACCGGAAGAGACTTTCTGACCCAGATCCTGATATGCTGGCACGGTCGTTATCTGTGACCAGCAGCTCGATAAGTTCGCAGTTGCCCACTGGGTCCATTTCCTACTATCTTTGAATCTGTCATTTAAAATTTCATCAGTCATTTCTTTGTTGCCATAGCACTCTTTACTTTGCAACTATGGTAACCTACTGGTTCCACAGAAAAGAGATTTGAAGTCAAATAATGTGCTGAAGGAGCAAGCCATATATTTAAAAAAAAAAAAAACTCTTACATTCTGGTTTCCTAATACTGGGCATCATGTGTACCTACATGAAGCTGGGAAAGAAAGAACCGTGACGCTCTAGGTGTTGAATTAGGATTTTAAACAGACTTGGGCAGTTACAATTATATTGAGTACTGCGGGCAGGAATTCCTCAGAAGAAATGAAGTAGCCATCCTGGTCAACAAAAGAGTCCGAAGTGCAGTACTTGGATGCAATCTCAAAAATGACGAATAGAATCATCTCTGTTCGTTTCCAAGGCAAACCATTCAATGTCACAGTAATCCAAGTCTATGCCCCAACCAGTAACGCTGAAGAAGCTTAAGTTGAACGGTTCTATGAAGACGTACAAGACCTTTAAGAACTAACACCCAAAAAAGATGTCCTTTTCATTATAGGGGACTGGAATGCTAAAGTAGGAAGTCAAGAAACACCTGGAATAACAGGCAAATTTGGCCTTAGACTACAGAATGAAGCAGGGCAAAGACTAACAGAGTTTTGCCAAGAAAATGCACTGGTCATAACAAACACCCTCTTCCAACAACACAAGAGAATACTCTATACATGGATATCACCAGATGGTCAACACTGAAATCAGATTGATTATATTCTTTGCAGCCAAAGATGGAGAAGCTCTATACAGTCAGCAAAAACAAGACCAGGAGCTGACTGTGGCTCAGATCATGAACTCCTTATTGCCAAATTCAGACTGAAATTGAAGAAAGTAGGGAAAACCACTAGACCATTCAGGTATGACCTCAATCAAATCCCTTATGATTATACAGTGGAAGTGGGAAATAGATTTAAGGGCCTAGATCTGATAGATAGAGTGCCTGATGAACTATGGAGTGAGGTTTGTGACATTGTACAAGAGACAGGAATCAAGACCATCCCCATGGAAAAGACATGCAAAAAAGCAAAATGGCTGTGTGGGGAGGCCTTACACATAGCTGTGAAAAGAAGAGAAGCAAAAAGCAAAGGAGAAAAGGAAAGATATAAGCATCTGAATGCAGAGTTCCAAAGAATAGCAAGAAGAGATAAGAAAGCCTTCCTCAGCAATCAGTGCAAAGAAATAGAGGAAAACAACAGAATGGGAAAGACTAGACATCTCTTCAAGAAAATTAGAGATACCAAGGAAACATTTCATGCAAAGATGGGCTCGATAAAGGACAGAAATGGTATGGACCTAACAGACGCAGAAGATGTTAAGAAGAGGTGGCAAGAATACACAGAAGAATTGTACAAAAAAGATCTTCACAACCCAGATAATCATGATGGTGTGATCACTGACCTAGAGCCAGACATCCTAGAATGTGAAGTCAAGTGGGCCTTAGAAAGCATCACTACGAACAAAGCTAGTGGAGGTGATGGAATTCCAGTTGAGTTCTTTCAAATCCTGTAAGATGATGCTGTGAAAGTGCTGCACTCAATATGCCAGCAAATTTGGAAAACTCAGCAGTGGCCACAGTACTGAAAAGGTCAGTTTTCATTCCAGTCCCAAAGAATTCTAAGTCACTTCAGTTGTGTCCAACTCTGTGTGACCCCATAGACAGTAGCCTACCAGGCTCCCCTGTCCCTGAGATTCTCCAGGCAAGAACACTGGAGTGGGTTGCCATTTCCTTCTCCAGTGCATGAAAGTGAAAAGTGAAAGTGAAGTCACTCAGTCATGTCTGACTCTTAGCGACCCCATGGACTGCAGCCTACCAGGCTCCTCCTCCGTCCATGGGATTTTCCAGGCAAGAGTACTGGAGTGGGGTGCCATTGCCTTCTCCGAATCCCAAAGAAAGGCAATGCCAAAGAGTGCTCAAACTACCACACAATTGCACTCATCTCACACGCTAGTAAAGTAATGCTCAAAATTCTCCAAGCCAGGCTTCAGCAATATGTGAACTATGAACTTCCTGATGTTCAAGCTGGTTTTAGAAAAGGCAGAGGAACCAGAGAGATCAAATTGCCAACATCCGCTGGATCATGGAAAAAGCAAGAGAGTTCCAGAAAAACATCTATTTCTGCTTTATTGACTATGCCAAAGCCTTTGACAGTGTAGATCACAATCAATTGTGGAAAATTCTGAAAGAGTTGGGAATACCAGACCACCTGATCTGCCTCTTGAGAAATTTGTATGCAGGTCTGGAAGCAACAGTTAGAACTGGACATGGAACAACAGACTGGTTACAAATAAGAAAAGGAGTATGTCAAGGCTGTATATTGTCACCCTGTTTATTTAACTTATATGCAGAGTACATCATGAGAAACGCTGGACTAGAAGAAACACAAGTTGGAATCAAGATTGCTGGGAGAAATATCAATAACCTCAGATATGCAGATGATATCACCCTTATGGCAGAAAGTGAAGAAGAACTAAAAAGCCTCTTGATGAAAGTGAAAGTGGAGAGTGAAAAGGTTGGCTTAAAGCTCAACATTCAGAAAATGAAAATCATGGCATCTGGTCCCATCACTACATGGGAAATAGATGGGGAAACAGTGGAAACAGTTTCAGACTTTATTTTTCTGGGCTCCAAAATCACTGCAGATGGTGACTACAGCCATGAAATTAAAAGACACTTACTCCTTGGAAGGAAAGTTATGACCAACCTAGATAGCATATTCAAAAGCAGAGACATTACTTTGCCAACAAAGGTTCGCCTAGTCAAGGCTATGGTTTTTCCTGTGGTCATGTATGGATGTGAGAGCTGGACTGTGAAGAAGGCTGAGCACCAAAGAATTGATGCTTTTGAACTGTGGTGTTGGAGAAGACTCTTGAGAGTCCCTTGGACTGCAAGGAGATCCAACCGGTCCATTCTGAAGGAGATCAGCCCTGGGATTTCTTTGGAAGGAATGATGCTAAAGCTGAAACTCCTGTATTTTGGCCACCTCATGCGAAGAGTTGACTCGTTGGAGAAGACGCTGATGCTGGAAGGGATTGGGGGCAAGAGGAGAAGGGGACAACAGAGGATGAGATGGCTGGATGGCATCATTGACTCGATGAATGTGAGTCTGAGTGACCTCTGAGAGTTCGTAATGGACAGGGAGGCCTGATGTGCTGCGATTCATGGGGTCACAATGAGTCGGACATGACTGAGCGACTGATCTGTTCTGATCTGAGAGGTGCAGTTGTAGGCTGGGGTGGTGCGGGTGTGGCTGTGGGAGCCAGTTGTCCTCATGCTCTACAACCCATGGACTGAGATGCTCAGACTTGTGTTTCTTCAGGGCGAGCCTCCTTGGGCCCACGGAATCAGTCTCAGGCACGGGGGCATGGGACACGCTATCTGAGTCCTCACACCTGTTGGCTTAACCACTGCAGGACCACCACACTCTGCAAGCCCAGGCACTCAGGGGTGGGGTGTTTTCTGCATTTCCCATCAAAAGAAAAGAACCTTGCATGTCATGTGTGTACACGTATAGGCTGTGCACTGAGTCACACTGAGCCAGGTAAAACATCCCACTAAACCCTACCCGTGTCATTCCCCCCATCCACCAGATACCCAAAATGCCTGTGATGACTCCAGTGCCCTCCCACTCTGTGAAACCTAGGAAGTGAGGTGCAGAGGAAGGCAAGAGGAAAGGCCCTTAACCGGTGGCAGTGAACCCTCCTTTCTCATCTCAGCAAAGCTTAGGGCAGAGGAACATCGCTGGAAGCCCTGTCTCTTACCCCCCATCTTGGAAGGGTCATGCAGGGGGAGGCCTGCCCCTTTCAGCTCAAAGTCAGCCTGTTTCTAGTTTATACCCACTTAGGAAACTCAAGCATGAGGCCTACCTGTAGGTGTCATGCAAGCAGGACAAGGCCCCGTCGGCAGGGGCCCTCCATGCACAACAGACTACGGCCTGGGGAGCAAGCCTGGACACTGTACACAGGATGTGCCAAGGGAAGACACTGTCTCCCTTTGGAGGTGTCCTCTCTAAAATATATCAGACAAACCCAAAGTTGGGGAGAGGCTTTAAGAGAACCTGACCAGTTCTCTTAAAAGGTGCTGATGCAATGAAAGACCACTGGAGGGGCAGCTCAAAACTGGCAAGAATGAAGACGCCTGACTGCAAAGACAATGCTGCCCCAGCACTGCCCCCCACCCCTGGGTAGAAAATGCTGGACCACAGCGAGAAGAGAACCCAGCCTGGTGGTGGGAGAAGTCTCAATATGGTGTGTAGATCACCGTGTGGTCAACTCGAAGATCTTTTAATTTTACTGAAGTACTGACTGAACTGAACTAAACTGATACTTGATTTACAATGTTGTGCTAATTTCTTCTGTACAACAAAGTGACTCACTTACATATAAACACATACTTTTTTTCATATTCTTTTCCATTATGCTTTATTACAAGATACTGAGTATAGCTCCCTGTGCTACATAATAGAGCCATCTTGTTTATCTGTCCTATATATGTAAATATGTCAGTTCAGTTTAGTTCAGTCACTCAAGTCGTGTCCAAATCTTTGCAACTCTATGGACTGCAGCACACCAGGCCTCCCTGTTCATCACCAACTCCCAGAGTTTACCCAAACTCAGGTCCATTGAGTTGATGGTGCCATCCAACCATCTCATCCTCTGTTGTTCCCTTCTCCTCCCGCCTTCAGTCTTTCCCAGCATCAGGTCTTTTCTAATGAGTCAGCTCTTCATATCAGGTGGCCAAAGTATTGGAGCTTCAGTTTCAACATCAGTCCTTCCAATGAATATTCAGGACTGATCTCCTGTAGGATGTATTGGTTAGATCTCCGTGCAATCCAAGGGACTCTCAAGAGTCTTCTCCAACACCACAGTTCCAAAGCATTAATTCTTCAGTGCTCAGCTTTCTTTATAGTCCAACTCTCACATCCATGCATGACTACTGGAAAAACCATAAGCCTTGACTAGACAGACCTTTGTTGGCAAAGTAATGTCTCTGCTTTTTAATATGCTGCCTAGATTGGTCGTAACTTTCCTTCAAAGCATCTTTTAATTTCATGGCTGCAGTCACCATCTGCAGTGATTTTAGACCTCCCAAAAAATAAAGTCTGCAACTGTTTCCACTGTTCCCCATCTCTCTCTCTCTCTCTCTCTCTCTCTCTCTCTTTCTCTCTGTCTCAGAGAGAGAGATGGGGAAAGAGTCAGACACGACTGAGCGACTGAACTGAACTGATATATTTATATATAGGTTTATCCAGTTGCCAATTCCAAACTCCCAATCATTCCCTCCCCTCCCCCTGGGAACCACAAGTCTGATTTCTGAGTCTGTTTTCCTTCATACATATGTTGATTTCTGTTGTATTTTAGATTCCACATCTAAGTGATATCATATGGTATTTGTCTTTCTGCTGCTGACTTGCTTTTTGTTGACTTAGTATGATCAGACCCATCCCTGTGGCTGCAGACTGCATTCTTTTGGGTTTTTTAATTTATGGTTGAGTAATAATTTCTCTGTATATATGTACCACATCTTCTTTATCCATTCATCTGCTGCTGGACATTTTGTTTTATTCCATGGCTTGGCTATTGTGAATAATGCTATGAACATGGGAATGTATGTATCTTTTTGAATTAGTGTTGTCTGGATATACATCCAAGGATGGGATTGCTGGGTTATATGGTAGCTCTACTTTCAGTGTTTTAAGGAACCTTCATACTCTTCTCCATAATGGCTGCACCGATTTACATTCCTACTAACCATGTAGGAGGATTCCCTTTTCTCCACACCTTCTCCAGCATTGTTTGTACATTTTTTAAGGACTGCCATTCTAATCAGTACGGGTGGTACCTCACTACAGTGTTGATTTGCATTTCTTTAATAATTAGCAGTAGTCGAGGTGAATTCCTTGATTCCTAGGGTCATGCTATGGTGACTGGTGTCATTTTCTGCCAGGGTCCAGCCCTGGCTGATCCAGGGTGTTTGATGCGGGGACGGCGTTGGCGAGGATCAGGAAACAATTGCTTAATTAAATATTAATTAGAGATATAAAGAGTAATAGAATGAAGGTAGCTCAGTAGGAAAATTCAGTGGAGAAAAAAGGCTGAGTAGCTTGGTTTATGCGGGAAACTAATAAAACTTCAAGAAAAGAAGTTTGCACCACTTATGTAGGCTGCAGGCGTCCTTCCATTCTTCTGAAGGAGAGGAGACACTGAGGCCTCCCAGGTTGGATCTTGGAAGCCCAGGCATAATTAGTAAGCATGGCGGGCTCCGCGCTCCAGATGGAGACTCAGCCAGAGTTTGAGAGAGAGAGCGACATGGGGAGACCAGTTTTTCGAGGAACTGATCCCCATTCTTTATTTTCCAGGGTCTACTTTTATACACTGAGATGTTATACAAAAGTCACGTGGGGTCAGTAGTCCTGACTTTTATCAAAGTCAGGTGCTTCATACAAATGTATACAGAGGTCTTAGGGGTGTTACATCATCTTCTGGCCAGGGGGCCTGCTGACAATTTATGACCCTCTCCTGTGACAGCGGTAGGTCAACACTTATTTCCCCAGGGGTAATTATTCTTAAAATAGACTGCACCTTCCGAAGGTACCAGATGAAGTTACATTCCTATAGGGTGAGAGTGTAGTGGGTTTTAATTAAGGAAAAAATTTACTTAGCCTAAGGTATAAAGTGATTAATATCAAAGGTTAATACTTATTTCTTCTATATATTCATTAATGTGTGTAAGGGCAGGGGATGTGGAGACTTAGCAACAAAGATTGGCTCAACAAATGAAAAACCCTTAACCAATACAATTTCTAATCAGCCCACTATACTTATACTAATAGTTTTCTAACTTCTCTAAAGAACCTGTTTTTAGAAGGTTTAAAGCATCTTGTGCCTCTCACGGTTGGGAGGCTGTGAGCAATCACATGTGGCCGGACAAGCCTGTCAGGCAAGCTAGAGAACCTTCAGAGGACTTTGTACGTTAAAACACTATCACACCCAGGAATTACATTAACTGGAGCTGTAAGTTAACTCTTTTTTTCAGAGAGAGGTAGAGGGGGACAGCCCTCCGTAAAGTCAGAGGTGTAGGTGAGAACACAAAGTAGTAAAGTAGGCAGGCTCTGGTTATGGGGGTAGATGCTCTAGGATTTCCAGGGGGACTCTTGAGGCTAGATCCCGCCTTTGTATATGTCGAGCCTCCTTCCTCATGACCTTTGCCATGGGTGGAGGTCCTCACGCCGGCTCCCTGCAATTTTCACTTGGTTAATCTTTGGTGAAGAATGTGATGTCGTTGTTGCGCTTAGTCACTCAGTCATGTCTGACTCTTTTCCACCCCATGGACTGTAGCCCGTCAGGCTCCTCTATCCATGGGGTTTCCCATGAAAGAATACTGGAATGGGTTGCCATGCCCTCCTCCAGGGGATCTTCCCAACCTGGGGAATCAAACTCAGGTCTCCCACATTACTGGTGGATTCTTTACCACCTGAGCCACCAGGGAAGCCCAGAGAATACTGGAGTGGGTAGCCTATCCCTTCTCCAGGGAAACTTCCCAAAACAGGAATTGAACTGAGGTCTCCTGCAAGAATGTGTGGAGATGTGCTATTTGCATCTCTCTCTCTCTTTTTCCAGAAACTAACACTTTTTTCAGATGGAAAAGGTGCTCAACAGGTTGCTTTCCATAATTTCAAAGGAGGATTTCCTTCTGTACCTCCTCACTCGAGCACTTTCTCCCGGTGTGGGAGGGGATTTAAAGCTGAGTTGGGAATAGTTCTTCATAACAGGAAGGCCAGCGTGGAGCCGGGGCCCTAGGACCTCTTGGGTTTTCAGAAGACTCCTGCTTTAAACCGTCAGTAAGTACTGGGGAGGGTGCTTATCTGTGCTTGTCCAGGTGGGTAGCTGATGTGGACAGGAGCAGTGAGCGTGGGCAGCCAGCCCATGGGGGCCGGGGAGAGGGGTGGGTTGGGGTGTGGAAAGCCAGGACCTGAGAGGCAGGGCGCCCACACCAGGACGCCAATGCCATGCCTTTGGTGTTGAGAAGCCAGATTTCAGCACTGGGGAAAAGGAACACAGGATTGCTGGCCCCTCAGTGGCAGAGGTTCAGTTCCTTCACCATCCCAGTTCTGTGCTGAAGGGGCAGGAGTTGTGTCGTAGTGGACGTGCATGTCCAAGTTTGCGCTCAGGCAGACCTGATGGTACTACCCTCAGCCTTGAGGCGAGAAAGGGGTAGAGCTCTGACCCCGGGAGTAGGGTATGGGGCGGCATTCTGGGAAGGGAGGCCGGCATTTCATTGTTGCAAAAACCCCCGGGTCTCGGGTGCCACGTGGGGAGTATGGTTCCGCATGGAAGACGGTGATGTGCTCGAGCTGGTACGCAAACACCCTGCGCTCTGAGCGCAGAACGCTTCCCAGCAAGCCTGCACCCAGGCACCAGATTTTAACTTTCCGCTAGGGGTTTTCCGGAAGGCATGTGTGTTTGGACTGCCCCTGCACCCCCTGCTCCCGCCCCGCCCCGTCCCGCCTGTCACTGCGTGATTAAACACTGAATGCCAATCAGAACTCCCCCATGTCTCCAGAGGCACCTTTCCAGGGGAATTGCAATTCCAGGTTGCCATTGCGGGACTCTTGAATGTTGGATACAAGGGCCTCCAGGTCCCTGAGGGTGGAGCAGGGGCGGGGAGGGGAGGGTCCTGTGACATCTCTGTATGACACCCTGGTCCAGACATGTGATTTGTGTGTACATTCGTGCCCAGGTATGTGGTTTGTTGTTGTTGTTGTTTTTTCCAAGCATGAAAGAAGATAGGGGAAACACACACACATAAACAGACAGTGATGCAAGTGTGTGGATGGCACTAGCTGACAGCTTTACAGCAATACTGGAGCTCTACATGCATGCATACTCGCCTGCCTTCTCATCTGGATGAAGAACCATCTTCCAGTACTGACAGGCCAGTCACAGACCACGGTTTCTCCGGGGGACCGCCCCATATCCCTTAAGGCCTCTCCTCAGAGCTCTCTCTCCCTGTGGTTTGCCAGCTGCCCTGGGATCGGGGCAAGGATCAACTCAAGTGAGCTGAGGTTCCTTTAGGCCCTTCACAGGTACTCCCTTCTCCTGTTTCTTTGCCCGAGTCCTTCCTTCCCTGTACAGGACAGGATACCAAGGCTCTCAGGGACCTACGGTGCCAAGTCAGGTAAGGTGTTGGTGTATCCCATCCCTCCCCTCACATCTCTCCATTTTCTTTCTTTTTTTTTTTTTTAAGAAATAAGATTCTTAACTACATTCTTTTGTCTTTTTTTTTTAAGTTGAAGCCTAGTTGCTTTAAAATGTTGTGCCTATCTCTGCTGTACAGAAAACTGACTCAGTGATTCACACAAAGACATTCTTGTTTTAAGCCTTTTACACTTTGTCACAGGATACTGAATATAGCTCCATGCATTCTGCAGTAGGACCTTGTTGTTTATTCTAAATGTAGTAGTTTGTATCTACCAAATCCCTACACACAGTCCATCCTTCCACTCTCCCCCTTGGCAAACACAAGTCTGTTCTTTATGAGTCTTTTGTTTGTTTTACAGGTGTGATCATTTGTGCCATATTCTGGCTTCCACCCCAGGCTTCCCTGGTGGCTCAGATGGTAAAGCTCGATTCCTGGGTCAGGAAGATCCCCTGGAGAAGGAAATGGCAATCCACTCCAGCACTCTTGCCTGGAAAATCCCATGGAAGGAAGAGCCTGATAGGCTACAGTCCATGGGGTCACAAAGAGTCAGACACGACTGAGTGATTTCACTTTCACTTTTCCTGGCTTCCACCCCAGATATGCAGATGACACCACCCTTATGGCAGAAAGCGAAGAGGAACTAAAGAGCCTCTTGATGGAAATGAAAGAGGAGAGGGAAAAAGCTGGCTTAAAACTCAACATTCAAAAAACTAAGATCATGGCATCTGGTCCTATCACTTCATGGCAAATAGTTGGGGAAACAATGGAAACAGTGAGAAACTTAATTTTCTTGGGCTCCAAAATCACTGCAGATGGCGACTGCAGCCATGAAATCAAAAGATCCTTGCTCCTTGGAAGAAAAACTATCATCAACCTAGACAGCATATTAAAAAGCAGAGATGTTACTTTGCCGACAAAGGCCACTCTAGTCAAAGCTGTGGTTTTTCCAGTAGTTATGTACCAATGGGAGAAGGCAATGGCAACCCACTCCGGTGCTCTTGCCTGGAAAATCCATGGATAGAGGAGCCTGGTAGGCTGCAGTCCATGGGGTCCCGAAGAGTCAGACATGACTGAGTGACTTCACTTTCACTTTTCACTTTCATGCATTGGAGATGGAAATGGCAACCCACTGCCGTGTTCTTGCCTGGAGAATCCCAGGGATGGTGGTGCCTGGTGGGCTGCCGTCTATGGGGTTGCACGGAGTTGGACACGACTGAAGTGACTTAGCAGCAGCAGCAGCATGTACAGATGTGAGAGTTGGAGTATAAAGAAAGCTGAGCACCAAAGAATTGATGCTTTTGAACTATGGTGTTGGAGAAGACTCTTGAGAGTCTCTTGGAATGGAAAGAGATCAAATCAGGAGAACAAGGCAGGAGGAAAAGAGCACAACAGAGGACGAGATGGTTGGATGGCATCACCAACTCAATGAACACTAGTTTGAGCAAGCTCCAGGAGTTGTTGATGGAAAGGGAAGCCTAGCATGCTGCAGTCCATTGGATCGTGAAGAGTCAGACACAACTAGTGACTGAACTGACCTGGATTTCACATATAAGTGATAGCGTATGGTATTTGTCTTTTTCTGTCTGACTTACTTCACTTAGTATGATAGTCTCTTTGTTGTTGCGTAGTCACTGAGTCATGTCCGACTCTTTTGCAGCCTCATGCCCTGTAGCCCACTGGGCTTCTCTGTCCATGGGCTTTCCCAGGCAAGAATCCTGGAGTAAGTAGCCAGTCCTTTCTCCAGGGGATCTTCCCAACCCAGGAATCAAACCTGGGTCTCCTGCATGGCAGGGGGATTCTTTATCACAGAGCCACCTGGGAAGCCCATGACTTCACAATATTGTATTGGTTTTGCCATACATCAACATGCATCCACCACGGGTGTACACGTGTTCCCAATCCTCAACCCCCCTCCCGCCTCCCTCCTCATACCATCCCTCTGGGTCATCCCAGTGCACCAGCCCCAAGCTTCCTGTATCCTGCATCGAACCTGGACTGGCGATTCGTTTCTTATAGGATATTATACATGTTTTAATGCCATTCTCCCAAATCAATCAGCTTTTTATTTAGCAGTACTAGGAAGTGTTTTCTTCTTTATTCTTCCTAATGTGGAATGGTGTTATGTCCCATTGTAAGTTTATAAAATGGTTTACTGTACATATTCTCTGCCTGGGTTTTCTTCTCCCTATTTGTCCCCATTGTAAGTTCAGTTATAAAGCTCATTGGGTATGTGTGTCTCACTGACATGTTTGAAATTTCCTTGAGATAAATTTGTTACAGAAAAGTTGTACACAGAGGATTCCAGTGGCATTTAGACTTGTATGTGAAATGTAGTCCTCACTACAATGAGTCATGGCTCATTGACATGATGTCTCATTTCTTACAGAAGTCCCATCTGAAGCTCTCCCCTATCTTAGCAGCTACCTTATCTAGTCTGTACTGCCATACTCCCGTGGACCATCTGTGATCCAAGACTCAACAGGAAGGGGGTGTTTCCCATGAACTAAGGGTATGTTTCCTAATGTGTTTCTTGTCATTGGTCTGTCTCGACTCAGTCTCCCCGATGTGGGCACCACTGCTGCTAACACCTCCGTGTATAGGTTGCCATCGCTTTTAAGAAAAAATGTCATTGACTCCAAGTGAGATGGGTTAGGTACCATGTCTGGGGGACAAGAGAAAGGGATGAGGGGACATACCTGAAGCAGTCACACAGATCTTAAAATTGAACTGTTAGGGTCTTTGGAGGAAATGTACTCCCCTCTGGCATAGGGCCGGGAGACACAGAGGAGACCAGGTGAAGAGGGCATGCCACCATCAGCAACAGAAATGCCGCCATGGTGTCTGTGACCTAGCAACTGAGAATCCTGGAGATGTGTACAGTGGATACAGAATGCGGTGACTGCACAAGTCCAAGGAGAGAGCCTTGGCCTTACAGGCCAGACTAACTCACAGTGGGGCCAAAAGCTGCTCTGTGCTCAGAGTGAGGAGCCCAGGAGCAGAGAGCAGAGTGTGTAAGTGGGGGACATCTGACCATAGGGAGGAGCTGCCCTTTGAACTAGCCACCCTCCTCACTAAATGCTTATTTCCTTGGAGAGTGGTTAGTAGGTGCTCTGGCTTCGTTATTGTGTATGTTTTGGTGTGGTAAAATAGACTATATATATATATATATATATTTTAACATCTATAAGCATACTGTTCTGTGGCGTTAAGGATAGTAACACTTGTGCAACCGTATCACCAGCAATGTTCAGAACTTTTTCATCTCCTCAGACTGAAGCTAACTGAAACTCATCATTGAACGTGTCCTCCAATCCCACCCCCACCCCACCCCATCCAGCCCTGGTCACGGCTCTTTTATTTTCTGTGTCTGTGAATTGGACTAGCCTGGGTCCTACGAAAAGTGAAATCGTTTAGTATTTGTCTCTCTCTAACTGGCTTATTTCTCTCAGCATAATTAGTCCTCAAGGTTCATTCTTTTTGTAACATTTGTCCAAGTTTCCTTCCATTCAAAAACTGAGAAATGCCCTGTTATATGGATCGACCACATGTTGTCTATCCATTCATCCGTGGGTGCAGAATTGGCTCACTCACACATCTTAGCTATTGTGAATAATGCTATTAAAACACGAGTATACCACTATCTGAACCTCTCCTTTTACTTTGGGGTATGCTGTAAAGATTGGAGGCAAAAGGAAAAGGGGGTGACAGAGGATGACATGGTTAGACAGCATGAACAACTCAATGGACATGAGTTTAAGTAAACTCAGGGAGGTAGAAAATGATAGAGGAGCCTGGTGTGCTGCAGTCTATGGAGTCCCAAGGAGTCAGACTTGACTTACTGACTGAACAACAACAAATATGTCTATCTAGAAAAGAAGTCCCTGAATCACGTGGTAAGTCTTTGTTTTAAGGAAACAATGTGCCATTTTTTACAGCAGTTGTACCAGCTTATGTCAGACTTTGTTTTTCTGAGCTCCAAAATCACTGCAGATGGTGACTGCAGCCATGAAATTAAAAGACGCTTGCTCCTTGGAAGGAAAGTTATGACCAACCTAGATACCATATTCAAAAGCAGAGACATTACTTTACCAACAAAGGTTCGCCTAGTCAAGGCTATGATCTTTCCTGTGGTCATGTATGGATGTGAGAGCTGGACTGTGAAGAAGGCTGAGCGCCGAAGAATTGATGCTTTTGAACTGTGGTGTTGGAGAAGACTCTTGAGAGTCCCTTGGACTGCAGGAAGATCCAACCAGTCCATTCTGAAGGAGATCAATCCTGGAATTTCTTTAGAAGGAATGATGCTAAAGCTGAAACTCCAGTATTTTGGCCACCTCATGCGAAGAGTTGACTCATTGGAGAAGACTCTGATGCTGGGAGGGATTGAGGGCAGGAGGAGAAGGGGACGACAGAGGATGAGATGGCTGGATGGCATCACTGACTCGATGGATGCGAGTCGGAGTGACCTCCGGGAGCTGGTGATGGACAGGGAGGCCTGGCGTGCTGCGGTTCATGGGGTCGCAAAGAGTCGGACACGACTGAGCGACTGATCTGATCTGTACCAGCTTATAGTCCTACCTTTAAGAGCGACCTCGCCTCCCCGGGCGCGCCATTTAAGAGCGACCCCGCTCCCCCCGGCCGGCGCGCCATTTAAGAGCGCCCCGCCGGCTGCGTCGCGCACTAAGAGCGCCCCGCCGGCTGCGTTGCGCACTAAGAGCGCGGCCGAGAGGAGCTACCCCACGACCGAGGAAGGACGGCGGTGAGGGCCAGCGCACTAAGCAGGGCGGAGAAGAGCTACCCCACGACCGAGGTCAGGAAGGGCGGCGGTGAGGAAAGACCCCTCGTCCAAGGTAAGGTGCGATGGCTGTGCTTCGCTGGCCGGGAGCAGCCAGGAGCAGCCGGGATGAGATACCCCACGCCCGAGGTAAGAGAAACCCAAGCAAGACAATAGGTCTTGAAAGAGGGCATCAGAGGGCAAATACACTAAAACCATTCTCACAGATAACTAGTCAATCTAATCACACAAGGACCACACCCTTGTCTAACTCAATGAAATTAAGCCATGCCCAAGGGGCAACCTGGGATGGGCGGGTCATGGTGGAGAGAGATGACAGGGTGTGGTCCGCTGGAGAAGGGAATGGCAAACCACTTCAGTATTCTTGCCTTGAGAACCCCATGAACAGTATGAAAAGACAAAATGATAGGATACTGAAAGAGAAACTCCCTAGGTCAGTAGGGGCCCAATATGCTACTGGAGATCAGTGGAGAAATAACTCCAGAAAGAATGAAAGGATGGAGCCAAAAAAAAAAGAATACCCAGCTGTGGATGTGTCTGGTGATAGAAGCAAAGTCCGATGCTGTAAAGAGCAATATTGCATAGGAACCTGGAATGTCAGGTCCATGAATCAAGGCAAATTGGAAGTGGTCAAACAAGAGATGGCAAGAGTGAATGTCGACATTCTAGGAATTAGCGAACTAAAATGGACTGGAATGGGTTAATTTAACTCGGATGACCATTATATCTACTACTGTGGGCAGGAATCCCTCAGAAGAAATGGAGTGGCCATCATGGTCAACAAAAGAGTCCGAAATGCAGTACTTGGATGCAATCTCAAGAATGACAGAATGATCTCTGTTCGTTTCCAAGGCAAACCATTCAATGTCACAGTAATCCAAATCTATGCCCCAACCAGTAACGCCGAAGAAGCTGAAGTTGAAAGGTTCTATGAAGACCTACAAGATCTTTTAGAACTAACACCCAAAAAAGATGTCCTTTTCATTATAGGGGACTGGAATGCAAAAGTAGGAAGTCAAGAAACACCTGGAGTAACAGGCAAATTTGGCCTTGGAATACAGAATGAAGCAGGGCAAAGACTAATAGAGTTTTGCCAAGAAAATGCACTGGTCATAGCAAATACCCTCTTTCAACAACACAAGAGAAGACTCTATACATGGACATCACCAGATGGTCAACACCGAAATCAGATCGATTATATTCTTTGCAGCCAAAGATGGAGAAGCTCTATACAATCAGCAAAAACAAGACCAGGAGCTGACTGTGGCTCGGACCATGAACTCCTTATTGCCAAATTCAGACTGAAATTGAAGAAAGTAGGGAAAACTACTAGACCATTCAGGTATGACCTAAATCAAATCCCTTATGATTATACAGTGGAAGTGAGAAATAGATTTAAGGGCCTAGATCTGATAGATAGAGTGCCTGATGAACTATGGAATGAGGTTCGTGACATTGTACAGGAGACAGGGATCAAGACCATCCCCATGGAAAAGAAATGCAAAAAAGCAAAATGGCTGTCTGGGGAGGCCTTACAAATAGCTGTGAAAAGAAGAGAAGCGAAAAGCAAAGGAGAAAAGGAAAGATATAAACATCTGAATGCAGAGTTCCAAAGAATAGCAAGAAGAGATAAGAAAGCCTTCTTCAGTGATCAATGCAAGGAAATAGAGGAAAACAACAGAATGGGAAAGACTAGGGATCTCTTCAAGAAAATCAGAGATACCAAAAGAACATTTCATGCCAAGATGGGCACGATAAAGGACAGAGATGGTGTGGACCTAACAGAAGCAGAAGATATTAAGAAGAGGTGACAAGAATACACAGAAGAACTGTACAAAAAAGAGCTTCAAGACCTAGACAATCATGATGATGTGATCACTGACCTAGAGCCAGACATCTTGGAATGTGAAGTCAAATGGGCCTTAGAAAGCATCACTACGAACAAAGCTAGTGGAGGTGATGGAATTCCAGTGGAGCTATTCCAAGTCCTGAATGATGATGCTGTGAAAGTGCTGCACTCAATATGCCAGCAAATTTGGAAAACTCAGCAGTGGCCACAAGATTGGAAAAGGTCAGTTTTCATCCCAATCCCAAAGAAAGGCAATGCCAAGGAGTGCTCAAACTACCGCACAATTGCACTCATCTCACACGCTAGTAAAGTAATGCTCAAAATTCTCCAAGCCAGGCTTCAGCAATATGTGAACCGTGAACTTCCTGATGTTCAAGCTGGTTTTAGAAAAGGCAGAGGAACCAGAGATCAAATTGCCAACATCCGCTGGATCATGGAAAAAGCAAGAGAGTTCCAGAAAAACATCTATTTCTGCTTTATTGACTATGCCAAAGCCTTTGACTGTGTGGATCACAATAAACTATGGAAAATTCTGAAAGAGATGGGAATACCAGACCACCTGATCTGCCTCTTAAGAAATCTGTATGCAGGTCAGGAAGCAACAGTTAGAACTGGTCATGGAACAACAGACTGGATCCAAATAGGAAAAGGAGTACGTCAAGGCTGTATATTGTCACCATGTTTATTTAACTTATATGCAGAGTACATCATGAGAAATGCTGGACTGGAAGAAGCACAAGTTGGAATCAAGATTGCTGGGAGAAATATCAATAACCTCAGATATGCAGATGACACGACTCTTATGGCAGAAAGTGAAAAGGGGCTAAAAAGCCTCTTGATGAAAGTGAAAGTGGAGAGTGAAAAGGTTGGCTTAAAGCTCAACATTCAGAAAACGAAGATCATGGCATCTGGTCCATCACTGCATGGGAAATAGATGGGGAAACAGTGGAAACAGTGTCAGACTTTGTTTTTCTGGGCTCCAAAATGACTGCAGATGGTGACTGCAGCCATGAAATGAAAAGACGCTTACTCCTTGGAAGGAAAGTTATGACCAACCTAGATACCATATTCAAAAGCAGAGACATTACTTTACCAACAAAGGTTCGCCTAGTCAAGGCTATGGTCTTTCCTGTGGTCATGTATGGATGTGAGAGCTGGACTGTGAAGAAGGCTGAGCGCCGAAGAATTGATGCTTTTGAACTGTGGTGTTGGAGAAGACTCTTGAGAGTCCCTTGGACTGCAAGAAGATCCAACCAGTCCATTCTGAAGGAGATCAATCCTGGAATTTCTTTAGAAGGAATGATGCTAAAGCTGAAACTCCAGTATTTTGGCCACCTCATGCGAAGAGTTGACTCATTGGAGAAGACTCTGATGCTGGGAGGGATTGAGGGCAGGAGGAGAAGGGGATGACAGAGGATGAGGTGGCTGGATGGCATCACTGACTCGATGGATGCGAGTCTGTGTGACCTCCGGGAGCTGGTGATGGACAGGGAGGCCTGGCGTGCTGCGGTTCATGGGGTCGCAAAGAGTCGGACACGACTGAGCGACTGATCTGATCTGATCTGATCTGATAGTCCTACCGGAAGAGCACAAAGGTTCTGCTTTCTCCACATTGTGGCCAACAGTTTTCTGTTTGTGTAACAGCAGTTCTGTTGAGTGTGAAGAAGCATTTCGCTGAATGTAAGACCTTTTAAGCAGGTCGAGTTAAGTAATAAGCAGGAGACTCTGATACAGATATGGAAGATAGAAAGATATATTCAGTAATTAATATAACTAGAACTGAACTTGTAAAAAGCATCCTTTGTGTCCTTCTTGTTTGACTTTTCATTCTACAAATATTGATTAAGTAGCTTCTCTGGCCCAGGCTTGGGTTTTGAGGGCATCTCTTTCTGTCTTAATCTTTGGATCAGATTGTTTGAGAAAAGCAATGAGTCCTCTAAACATTTCCGGGAGCAGACAGATTTCAAGTTCTTGATGTATTATCGTACTGAAGAGATAGTGAAGTTGAAATGATTGAAGGGAGAATACAAGGGGAGTATTTGTATCCTGTAGATTGTGTGTGATGCATAAAGACTCCAACGTTCTGCTTGCCTACTCACAGTGTCATCCTTCAGTATTGTGGTAATAGCTGACTGACGTCTTGTGAATATGATGGGGACTTGGATCTGAATCTATAACCGGAGATAAAAGCTTTCGTTTCTGTAACTTTGCCACATTCCCATTATGTGACAGTCACCTTGAGAGCTGGCCTTGTTGGTCTCCCAAAAAGAGACACTCGCAGCCTGATTACCACTAGTTCTGGTGGCCTTTCCTCGGATGAGCACATCCATCCTAAAGAGTGACCAGGTCATTCTCAGTTTGGCTGATGCCATAGTGGGCGGTACTTTGCCTCTCCATTGCACCCATTGCAAGAGTCTCTGATGACATACCTCGCTCCAGCAGAAGGCACCTGAGATCACAGCTCTTTCACTGTCACTCTGTTTCTCAAAAGGTCTTTCTTTTGCCTTATTCAGTAATTCTCACACCCTAGTTGCACACTGGAACCGTCCTGGAGCTTTCAAAATCTCTGCCTTTTTCACTTACCCTGAGCAATTGGGAAATGTTGCCCCAGTTTCCTCCTGAAAGGTTGTTGTTGAATCACCTGAAGACACCGGGATTCTTGGCCCCCGGAGGAGAAGAATTCAATCTGGGGCCAGAGACGAGGCTTGATCGCTCAGAGCTTTTGTGTAATAAAGTTGTATTAAAGTATAAAGGAGATAGAGAAAGCTTCTGACATAGGCATCAGAAGAGGGCAGAAAGGGTACCCGCTTGCTAGTGTTAGCAATGAAGTTATATACTCTCCAATGAATCCAAAGAATGTCTGGAGGTTGTAAAGACCTCATCAGACCTACTCCCATAATTTACATTTTAAGATAACAGAATTAGCCAGAAGATTTAATCCAAAGACTGTCCTGAGGCAGGATACATCCTTGTAAAGACCAGGTCTATTCCCATAATTTACATTTTAAGATAACAGAAGGTTTAATCCAGAGACTGTCCTTAATCCAGAGACTGTCCTCAGGCAGGATACATTATTGTTATATAATCCTAAGGAATGTAGAGAAGGAAAAAAAGTGTGTCCTTTCTTCCTCCTTGAGAATTCCAGACCCCTCTCTCTTTGGGGACGCCTAGACTCCTGATCAACCTGCCTAGGAAATGACTCTCTCACTCCTCTTCCTGGATGCTTTTGCTTTTCCAGATACCTCTTTGAGCTTCCTGTCATTTTGCCCCTAAATGGTGATGTGGGAGGATGTACTCTGAAGGCACTTCCCATGTAACTTTCAGATCAGATCGGATCAGATCAGATCAGTTGCTCAGTCGTGTCTGACTCTTTGCGACCCCATGAATCGCAGCACGCCAGGCCTCCCTGTCCATCACCAACTCCTGGAGTTCACTCAGACTCACGTCAAACGAGTCAGTGATGCCATCCAGCCATCTCATCCTCTGTTGTCCCCTTCTCCTCTTGTCCCCAATCCCTCCCAGCATCAGAGTCTTTTCCAATGAGCCAACTCTTCGCATGAGATGGCCAAAGTACTGGAGTTTCAGCTTTAGCATCATTCCTTCCAAAGAAATCCCAGGGCTGATCTTCAGAATGGACTGATTGGCTCTCCTTGCAGTCCAAGGGATTCTCAAGAGTCTTCTCCAACAGCACAGTTCAAAACCATCAATTCTTCGGCGCTCAGCCTTCTTCACAGTCCAACTCTCACATCCATACATGACTAGTGGAAAAACCATAGCCTTGACTAGACAGACCTTTGCTGGCAAAGTAATGTCTCTGCTTTTGAATATGCTATCTAGGTTGGTCATAACTTTCCTCCACGTGTAAGCGTCTTTTAATTTCATGGCTGCAATCACCATCTACAGTGATTTTGGAGCCCAAAAACATAAAGTCTGACACTGTTTCCACTGTTTCCCCGTCTATTTCCCATGACGTGATGGGACCAGATGCCATGATCTTCGATTTCTGAATGTTGAGCTTTAAACCAACTTTTTCACTCTCTTTTTTCACTTTAATCAAGAGGCTTTTTAGTTTCTCTTCACTTTCTGCCATAAGGGCAGTGTCATCTGCATATCTAAGGTTATTGATATTTCTCCTAGCAATCTTGATTGCAGCTTGTGCTTCTTCCAGCCTAGCATTTCTCATGATGTACTCCACATAAAAGTTAAATAAGCACGGTAACAATATATAGCCTTGACATACTCCATTTCCTATTTGGAACCAGTCTGTTGTTCCATGTCCAGTTCTAACTGTTGCTTCCTGACCTGCATACAAATTTCTCAAGGGGCAGATCAGGTGGTCTGCTATTCCCATCTCTTTCAGAATTTTCCACAGTTTATTGCGAGCCACACAGTCAAAGGCTTTGGCATAGTCAATAAAGCAGAAATAGATGCTTATCTGGAACTCTCTTGCTTTTTCCATGATCCAGTGGATGTTGGCAATTTGATCTCTGGTTCCTCTGCCTTTTCTAAAACCAGCTGGAACATCAGGAAGTTCACGGTTCACATAGTGCTGAAGCCTGCCTTGGAGAATTTTGAGCATTACTTTACTAGCGTGTGAGATGAGTGCAATTGTGTGGTAGTTTAAGCATTCTTTGGCATTGCCTTTCTTTGAGATTGGGATGAAAACTGAACTTTTCCAGTCCTGTGGCCACTGCTGAGTTTTCCAAATTTGCTGGCATATTGAGTGCAGCACTTTCACAGCATCATCTTTCAGGATTTGGAATAGCTCCACTGGAATTCCATCACCTCCACTAGCTTTGTTCGTAGTGATGCTTTCTAAGGCCCACTTGACTTCACATTCCAGGATGTCTGGCTCTAGGTCAGTGATCACACCATCGTGATTATCTGGGTCGTAAAGATCTTTTTTGTACAGTTCTTCTGTGTATTCTTGCCATCTCTTCTTAATATCTTCTGCTTCTGTTAGGTCCATACCATTTCTGTCCTTTATCGAGCCCATCTTTGCATGAAATGTTCCTTTGGTATCTCTGATTTTCTTGAAGAGATCCCTAGTCTTTCCCATTCTGTTGTTTTCCTCTATTTCTTTGCACTGACCACTGAAGAAGGCTTTCTTATCTCTTCTTGCTATTCTTTGGAACTCTGAATTCAGATGTTTATATCTTTCCTTTTCTCCTTTGCTTTTCTCTTCTCTTCTTTTCTCAGCTATTTGTAAGGCCTCCGCAGACAGCCATTTTGCTTTTTTGCATTTCTTTTCCATGAGGATGATTTTGATCCCTGTCTCCTGTACAATGTCACACACTTCATTCCATAGTTCATCAGGCACTCTATTTATCAGATCTAGGCCCTTAAATCTATTTCTCACTTCCACTGTATAATCATAAGGGATTTGATTTAGGTCATACGTGAATGGTCTAGTGGTTTTCCCTACTTTCTTCAAGTTGAGTCTGAATTTGGCAATAAGGAGTTCATAGTCTGAGCCACAGTCAGCTCCTGGTCTTGTTTTTGCTGACTGTATAGTGCTTCTCCATCTTCGGCTGCAAAGAATATAATCGATCTGATTTCGGTGTTGACCATCTGGTGATGTCCATGTATAGAGTCTTCTCTTGTGTTGTTGGAAGAGGGTGTTTGTTATGACCAGTGCATTTTCTTGGCAAAACTCTGTTAGTCTTTGCCCTGCTTCATTCTGTAGTCCAAGGCCAAATTTGCCTGTTACTCCAGGTGTTTCTTGACTTCCTACTTTTGCATTCCAGTCCCCTATAATGAGAAGGACATCTTTTTTGGGTGTTAGTTCTTAAAGGTCTTGTAGGTCTTCATAGAACTGTTCAACTTCAGCTTCTTCAGCGTTACTGGTTGGGGCATAGACTTGGATTACTGTGACATTGAATGGTTTGCCTTGGAAATGAACAGAGATCATTCTGTCGTTTTTGAGATTGCATCCAAGTACTGCATTTCCAACTCTTTTTTGACCATGATGGCCTCTCCATTTCTTCTGAGGGATTCCTGCCCACAGTAGTAGATATAATGGTCATCTGAGTTAAATTCACCCATTCCAGTCCATTTCAGTTCCCTGATTCCTAGAATGTTGACATTCACTCTTGCCATCTCTTGTTTGACCACTTCCAATTTGCCTTGATTCATGGACCTGACATTCCAGGTTCCTACGCAGTATTGCTCTTTACAGCATCGGACTTTGCTTCTATCACCAGTCACACATCCACAGCTGGGTATTCTTTTTGCTTTGGCTCCATCCCTTCATTCTTTCTGGAGCTCTTTCTCCATTGATCTCCAGTAGCATATTGGGCCCCTACTGACCTGGGGAGTTTCTCTTTCAGTATCCTATCACTTTGCCTTTTCGTACTGTTCATGGGGTTCTCAAGGCAAGAATACTGAAGTGGTTTGCCATTCCTTTCTCCAGTGGACCACATTCTGTCAGATCTCTCCACCATGTCCCACCAGTCTTGGGTTGCCCCATGGGCATGGCTTAGTTTCATTGAGCTAGACAAGGCTGTGGTCCTAGTGTGATTAGATTGACTAGTTTTCTGTGAGTATGGTTTCAGTGTGTTTGCCCTCTGATGCCCTCTTGCAAGACCTACCGTCTTACTTGGGTTTCTCTTACCTTGGTCGTGGGGTATCTCTTCACGGCTGCTCCACCAAAGCGCAGCCATTGCTCCTTACCTTCTGAGTGCTTCCACCTATAAAATGAGAATAAGAATACTTAGTAGTTCTTTAGAAAGGTAAATGGAGTCAGTAAATATAAACCCTACAGAAGTGAAACTTTTCAAGACTATCCAGTAGGTGGATTCCACAAGTGCAAAACTGTTTTTTGTTTTTGTTGTTAATACTTACCATGGTGATACTAAAACACTATGTACCTTACTCACTCTTACTCTCTCACAAGTATACAGTGGAGTCTTTCTTTCTTTTGTTTTTCCTCTACCTATTTGCACTGATCACTGAGGAAGACTTTCTTATCTCTCCTTGCTATTCTTTGGAACTCTGCATTCAGATGAATGTATCTTTCCTTTTCTCTTCTGCCTTTAGCTTCTCTTCTTTCCTCAGCTATTTGTTAGGCCTTCTCAGACAGCCATTTTACCTTTTTGCATTTCTTTTTCTTGGGGATGATCTTGATCACCACCTCTTGTATGAGAGGTTCCGTGAAATTTGATGCTGAAAACAATGCCTTCTAAATGTCGTTTTGGGAAATAGTTAACTCTGTATAAAAACCCCTATGTTAACATGAGGTAGTGTATTATATGAATTAATAATTTAAAATTTCTCAATTTTAATCTCTAATAAATAACAGAAGATTCAACCTGCCTTAACAGAATCTCCTTGAGGGTCTCAATAATTTTCTTTTCTCTTACTGTGGTAAATAAACATAAGATAAAAGCTGACCATTTTAACCATTTTAAAGTGTACAGTTCAGTGGCATTAACTACCTTTTTAATATTGTGCAACCATTACAAAATCCTCCTGCTCTTCCAACTTCTCATTTAATGGCTCCCTCTTCTTCTGTTCTGCCAGGAATTACCAGTTGCCTGCTCAGCTCAGAGACGTTGTAACTTTCTGCTGTTCTGTTTCTCTCTCTGTTTTCAACTAATTGATGGATTAACTTTGCTGTAAGACTCGGAACTCAAACTGGGGTTCTCTAATAACCTAGAGGGGTGGGACTGGGCAGTAGGTGGGAGGGAGATTCAAGAGGAAGGGGACATATGTACACCCATGGTTAATTCATGTTAATTTAATTCATGTTGATGTATGACAGAAATCAAAGTAATATTGTAAACCAATCATCAGTCAATTAAGAAAAGTAATGGATGTTTTGGACAAAAAGTTAAAGTTGTGGAAAAGAAGATGTTGTGTGTGATGGGAATGTTGAAAACAGAGAGAGAAAAGTATGCACTTGTAAGGAAAGCTATTCAAAATACCTTGCTGAAAAACACATAAGTTGTAGATGTTAGTGTAGAAATGTTCATACTTCTGTGAAAATTAAGAAAGATATTTCCTTTTATACATTTGTAAACAGAATATATATCAAAACTCCAAAGATATTTGCATAGCAAAGAGAAGCCCATGACTTACCTCTTATTAATATTCATGTCCTTCAAAGCATTATTCTCTTGAATGTACTGTGGGTGCCAGGGGAGCTTTGGTTGCCCTGGGACAGCAGTCTGAGCCAACTTCTAAGTCTGGAAGCTGAGGTGGCATGCCATCTTCTTACTGTACTTGAATGTTTTCTGTTTAAAATGTTCAATTATCTGAAGATTCAAATCCTTCCTAGCAGCCTGCCTGCTCCAGCAACCAGTAGTGAGTTAAGTGCACCCAGCTCAATTGTCTCGGTTCTTTGGCCATATGCCTCGTGGCCGGCCAAAATACCCAGAAGATAAGCAGTATTATATTTAATAAAGGCTTTTGAAAGCAGCACACAATCAAAAAAAGAAAAAAAAAAACAAGCAATTTAAATGGAACATTGGCAGAAATCAAGGCTGAGGCAGGAGCAAGGATTCAATGGAGGGCATTAATGGGGTCTTAGGTGGGAGAGAGGAACAGGGTGAGAGAAGGAAATGGCAACCCACTCCAGAGTTCTTGCCTGGAGAATCCCAGGGAGGGGAAGCCTGGTGGGCTGCCGTCGGGTCACACAGAGTCGGACACGTGAAGTGACTTAGGGGGTCGCAGGTGGGAGAGAGGAACAGGGTGAGAGATTCTGCCAGGGTGATATCAGCAGTCCCCTGTTATGGGCAGAATGTTCCTGATGGATGTGCGTTCATAAAGATCCTTTTTTTTTTTTTTTTTTTTGGAAAATAATCGTCTATATATCAAATTGAAGAAACAATTTAGGGAGTTCCCTGGTGGTCCTGTGGTTAGTACTTTGCCTTCCAGTTCAGTACTGTGTGGGTGTGGACCCCTTCATAACTCATTGAGTTCTGCATTAGATTATGTACTCCTCCCTACATGTAACTGATTCTTCACAATACGAATAGCTTTCAGAATGCCTAACCCCTCTAACTCAGTTAAAGCAACCAAGAACTCGTACATGTTACAACATGGATGAACCTTGCGAAGAGTCAAAACACAAAATATTGCCCCTCATACAAATCTAGTCTACTCTGAATGCTGCCTTATAGGCCTCTTGCATGGATGTGCATAAATTGCTTAACCAAGCCCTCTTGCTGCCCCTGAAATTTTTTCCCACTTTTCAATATTACAAAGACGCTGTGTTGACTATTTTTTTTTTTTTTTTGACTAAATGTTTGTGATCAATCTTAAATTACATCTTTGGGCAAATGCTCCGAAGTAGAATTATCTGTTTGAAAATTTGCACATTTTAAGTCTTTTAGTAAATATTCCCAGATGGCCCTTCAGAAAATTTGCTTGGCCTGTGCTCCCCAGTGCAGAGCTTGAGGGTCAAATGTCTCTGGTGAGAAATAATAGTACTCAAATCTCAAATACAGTACTGCTTATCCACAGCAGTGTAAACATAGGGGAGGAGAATGGAGATAGTGGTTGAGTGTGTTGTTCTAGGCCAAATTTTCCAAACTCATAATGTTCTGTATTTGTTTGCAGTTCCCTTGGGTACACATCTACCATGTCCTTGCCCATCAATAGCGCCAACTGCCAAATTGTAGGTTTTGCAGTAGCCACTACTGGATGGATCCTCGGCACCACTGCCATGGGCTTCGTGGAGTGGCGAGTATGGTATCTAGACAACGCCTCACAATTCTCTGGTCTGGCCTGCGTGGGAATGTGGAGAGTCTGTGTCTTCCGTCAAACCAACATCACCACAGCTACCTCATGTCACAGTTACAGCTACCATGATACTTACCTACCTCTTGATATCCGTGTTTCTCAACACCTCTTACTGATGGCCAGCATTCTAGGACTCTTGGGGAAAGCCTCTGTTACTTTTGCACTTAAAAATGTGTCCATGGGAATTCTTGAGAATACTACTACCTACAAAGCATTTGTCATTTCAGGAATTCTCCACATAGCTGCTGGTATCTGTATCTCAGTTGCCGTCATCTGGAATTACCACTCTGTGGTGACTGAAGAGGGTATTGTCTTCCCACCATCTTTCAATATACCCTTCAAGCCATATGCTCAGAAAATTGGCAGCACTGTTATAGTGGCATGTCTAGCTGCCTTTGCGCTGTTCTTAAGTGGGTGTTTTTTTCTCTCTTACAAATTACCCCTGGATAACCAGGTGCATCCTGAAGTATGAGGAATGTAGATTCCTGTTTGTATTGACCTTACAAAAACAAACATTAACAAAAGTTTGTGGGAAATCTTACCATGATGCTTAATAAAATTCCCAAGGACTCGATGGCAATAAAGTGTTTGGCAGAAAGTAGTAAACCATTTACTTCAGTTGTAATCTGTGTCTGATTTGATTCATTGATTCAGTTAAGGAATTTCATTTAAAAAATCTTTCCAATCTGCCAGTTTTTATTTTAAGTATTGCCTAATCACAATACTATAAATCTAGTGTGTTGGAAATAACAGTTTCTGAGGTTCTTATATTTCCCGCCTCAATGATTGCTAAAAGCTGATTTATTTTCTATGCTCTGGTATTACACATCTGTCGTATAAAAATTTTCATTATATGGAGAAGTAGATATGGTAAGGGACAGGGAAGCCTGGCATGCTGCGGTCCAGGGTGTTGCAGTCAGACACAACTGAGCAACAACAGCAACGAGAAAATGAGGAATTCATTCCACTATATTACTGGACACCAGAATTAGTGAAATTGTTCTGTATAAGGTTTATGTATCCTTTCTTTCCCCCTTTTAAATATTTTTAAATGGTTATAAAGGAACATCTTGTCCCTTTATCCTAACAAAGTGATTCCCTTGCTTAAAGAATATTAACAGTTATTCCTTGTTATCACTGAATACTTACAATTTTTAAATGCCTCAAAATAAATTCTTCAGATTTGTTTTTTTTTCTACACAAATTACTCACAATGACAAAAGTCTGAAACTAAAGCATCTCTCCTACCAACCTATCCTAAGTTAAGTTAAGGTAAGGTAAGGTAAGGTAAGTCACTTCAGTCGTGTCCAACTCTGTGCGACCGAATAGACGGCAGCCCACCAGGCTCCACCGTCCCTGGGATTCTCCAGGCAAGAACACTGGAGTGGGTTGCCATTTCCTTCTCCAATGCATGAAAGTGAAAAGTAAAAGTGAAGTCGCTCAGTCGTGTCTGACTCTGTGACCCCATGGACTGCAGCATACCAGGCTTCTCCGTCCATGGGATTTTCCAGGCAAGAGTACTGGAGTGGGGTGCCATTGCCTTCTCCTACCAACCTATCCTATCTGCCCTTTAAGAAAATTTTTAGATTTTTTAAATTTGTTGTTGATGTTCAGTTGCTGAGTTTTGTCCAACATTTTGCAACCCCATGGGCTGCAGCACACAAGGTTTCCCTGCCCTTCACCATCTCCCGGAGCTTGCTCAAACTCATGTCCATTGACTCGGTGATGCCATGCAACCATTTGTCCCCTGTCGTCCCCTTCTCCCGCCTTCAGTCTTTCCCAGCATCAAGAGTCTTTTCTAATGAGTCAGCTCTTTGCATCAGATAGCCAAATTATTGGAGCTTCAGCTTTACCATCAGTCCTTCTAATGAATATTCAGGACTGATTCCTTTAGGACTGACTGATTTGATATCCTTGCAGTCCAAAAGACTCTCTCAAAGAGTCTTCTCCAACACCACAGTTCAAAAACTTCAGTTCTTTGGCACTCCGTTTTCTTTATGGTCCAACTTTCACATTCATACACGACTACCGGAAAAAACATTGCTTTGATGAGATGGACCTTTGTCAGCAAAGTAATGTCTCTGCTTTTTAATATGCTGTCTAGCTTGATCATAGCTTTTGTTTTTCAATGAGCAAGCATCTTTTAATTTCATGGCTGCAGTCACGATCTGCAGTAATTTGGAGCCCAAGAAAATAAAGTCTCTCACTGTTTCCATTGTTCCCACTTATATTTGCCATGAAGTGATGAGACAAGATGCCATTATCTTTGTTTTTTGAATTTTGAGTTTTAAGCCAACTTTTTCACTCTCCTCTTTCAATTCTTCAAGAGGCTCTTTACTTCTTCACTTTCTGCCATAAGCGTGGTGTCATCTGCATATCTGAGGTTATTGATATTTCTCCTGCAATCTTTATTTCAGCTTGTGCTTTATCCAACTTGGCATTTTACATGATGTACTCTGCAAATAATAAATAGGCAGGGTGACAATATAGAGCCTTGATGTGCTCTTTTCCCAATTTGGAACCAGGCTGTTGTTCCACGTTTGGTTCTAACTGTTGCTTCCTGTCCTGCATACAGATTTCTCAGGAAGCAGGTAAGGTACTCTGATATTCCCATCTCTTTAAGACTTTTCCAGTTTGTTGTGATCCACACAATCAAAGACTTTGGCTGTCCTATTGAAAGGCTGTTGCTGAGCCATGAAGGACTCTGGGAATTCTGAGATGAATTCAATTTGGGGCCAGTGACAAGGCTTGATCACTCAGAGCTTTTGTGTAATAAAGTTTTATTAAAGTATAAAAGACAAGCTTCTGATACAGGCATCAGAAGAGGGCAGAAAGAGTGCCACCCCCCCACCCCCCCCACCCCCCCCACGCTAGTCTTTAACTGGATGTTATATAGCTACTACCAGTCTGCTAATTGGAGAAAGGAAATGTCTCAAAACTCAGACTGGCGACATACCTTTCTAAGAATTTGAAAGAAAGAATTTGTCCATCTCTTTTCAGTGTCCATTTTATTGACATACAGTTCCTTGTGGTAGTATTGTATGGTCCTTTATATTCTGTGGTGTCAGAAATCATTTTCATTACTAATTTGATTGATTAGGGCCCTTTCCCTTTTTCTCTTTGTAAGTCTGGCTGAAGATTTATCAATTGTATAATTTTTTTCTCTTTTTTCCTAAGGTAAGCTTGTCTTAATAGAAACTTCCGTCTTGGAATTGCTTTTGCTGGAACCCATAGGTTTTGCCCTGAGGGTCATACAGTATGGAAAGAGGTAAATACTGAAATATTTTTTATTACTGGCTTTTTATAAAGAATAAAATCGAGATTCACACAGGAGTAATGCTGTGAAAAGGAATCGCTTCCTGCCCTGAAGCCAGAGTTGTATGTTTCCATTGTACTAGTAGCCCAGTGGGGAAGGCAGTGGCTCCCCACCCCACTACTCTTGCCTAGAAAATCCCATGGATGGAGGAGCCTGGTAGGCTCCAGTCCGTGGGGTCGCTAAGAGTCGGACACGACTGAGCGACTTCACTTTGACTTTTCACTTTCATGCATTGGCGAAGGAAATGGCAACCCACTCCAGTGTTCTTGCCTGGAGAATCCCAGGGACAGAGGAGCCTAGTGGGCTGCTGTGTATGGGATCGCACAGAGCCGGACACGACTGAAGTGACTTAGCAGCAGTAGCCCACTGTGTTGAGTTCAGCAGAGAGGTCCGGTTAAAACACGAACGGGAAAGCCCCTGGAAGTGACGTCACAGAGGCAGACCGGCAGTGAGAGCTGGTTCCCATCCAGGTACCAACCAGGCCCGACCCTCCTTTGCTTCTGAGATCAGACGAGACGGGGCGTGTTCAGGGTTGTATGGCCGCAGACGAGAGCCAGTTCTGTAGAGACGGACTCAGCAAAGAAATAGCATCAAGTCAAAGAGTCACAAGAGAACAAAATACAAAGACAAAGCTCTAGTCTTCATTCTCAAGTGACAACTTGGGGGGGGAAACCCAGTGTGTCTTCGAGTAATGAAGCTTTAGGTCCTTGCACTTCTTTACCTTTGTCTTTTGCGTTGGGGTGCAGCCAATTTGTAATGTTGGGATAGTTTCAGCTGAACAGTGAAGCGTCTGAGTCGCACACACACATGTATCCATTCTCCCCCAAACTCCCCTCCCAAAATCCTTGCCTTTCTAATTGCAGTCTGATACTGGGTGTCACCCTTTTGCAGGAAGGGGGACCCCTTCCAGGGCTTGAGAGGGGGCTCACGTGTAACACTTGGAAATGAATTGTCCCAGGAGACACCTGTGCTGACCAAGCAAGAGACTTGATTGGGAAGGGGACCCCTCGGGAGGAGGGCAGGAGGGTGAGGGAACCCAGGGGGACTGCTGTGGCACGTGGCTCAGTCTTAGGTTTAATGGTGATGGATTCCTTTCCTGGTTGTCTTCAGCCAGTCGTTCTGACTCAGGGTCCTTCCTGGGGGTGCCTGCATCGCTCAGCCAAGGGGGATGCCAGTGTAGCCATTCAGACGCATGTGACATCATTTGTCTCTGTGATGTTATATCCAGGGGCTTTCCCATTCGTTGTTTAGCTGGCTGTGCCCCAAAGCCATGGGGCTTCCCTCATAGATCAGTTAGTAAAGAATCGGCCTGCAATGCAGGAGACCCTGGTTTGATTCCTGGGTCAGGAAGATCCCCTGGAGAAGGGATGGGCTACCCATTCCAGTATTCTTGGGCTTCCCTGGTGGCTCAGCTGGTGAAGAATCTGCCTGCAATGCAGGGGACCTGGGTTCATTCCCTGGGTCAGGAAGATCCCCTGGAGAAGGGATGGGCTACCCACTCCAGTATTCTTGGGCTTCCCTGGTGGCTCAGTTGGTGAAGAATCTGCCTGCAATGCAGGGGACCTGGGTTCAATCCCTGGGTTGGGAAGATCCCCTGGAGAAGGGAAAGGCTACCCGTTCCACTATTTGGCCTGGAGAATTCCATGGACTATACAGTCCATGGAGTTGCAAAGAGTCACACTGAGCAACTTTCATTTCACTCACCCCAATTCTGGGAGGTGAGTAGCACCCATGGCCTGACGCCTCCTCTCTCCTTTTGATCTTTCATGAATTCTTCCAGTTGGTGGTACTTTCTTAGTTCTGCATGCTGTACTAGGACCTACTGTGGTAAGATGACTCCTGCAAGTGGTTATTATCGTGCCTGGCCAGGGAGGGCCATTTCAGTCAGTGGCTCCCCTGACAGAAATGAGATGATTTATTTTTAATGGCTGAGTAATATTCCACTATATATTTATACATCTTCTTTCTATGTATAGGCGATGTCATACGATATTTGTCTTTGTCTAGCTGACTTACTTCACTCAGTATGATAATCTCTAGATCCATCCACATCACTACAAATGTCATTATCTTGTTCTTTCTTACGGCTGTGTAATATTCCATTGTATATATGTACCACATCTTCTTTATCTATTCCCCTGTTGATGAACATTTAGGTTGCCTCCATGTCCTGCCTATTGTAAATAATTCTGCTGTACACTGGGGAAAGGGAAGTTGAAAGTCGCTCAGTTGTGTCCAACTCTTTGTGACCCCATGGACTATACAGTCCATGGAATTCTCCAAGCCAGAATACTGGAGTGGGTAGCCTTTCCCTTCTCAATGGAAAGGCTTCTTCCCAACTCAGAAATCAAACCCAGGTCTCCTTCATTGCAGGCGGATTCTTTACCAGCTGAGCCACAAGGGAAGCCCAAGAATCCTGGAGTGGGTAGCCTATCCCTTTTCCAGTAGATCTTCCCGACCCAGGAATCGTACCAGGGTCTCCTCAGGCGGAAACTTTACCAACTGAGCTATCAGGGAAGCCCTGTACATTGGGGTGCCTGTATCTTTTTTTGAGCCGTATTTTTCTCTGGCTGTATGCCCAGGAGTGGGATTGTTGGATCATATGGTAGCTCTGCATTCTGGTTTTTTAAGGAACTTCTGTGCTGTTCTCCATAGTGGCTGCACCAGTTTGCATTCCCACGAGCATGTAAGAGAGTTCCCTTTTCTCCACACTCTCTTCAGCATGTCTTGTTTATAGATTTTTTGATGATGGTCATTCTGGCCAGTGTGAGGTGATGATGATTTGCAGTTTGGATTTGTACTTCTCTAACAATTAGTGATGTTGAAGCATCTTTTCGTGTGTGTATTGGCTACCTGTATGTCTTCTCTGGAAAAATGTCTACTCGAGTCTTTTGCCTGTTTTCTGATTTTTTTTTTTTGTACTGTTTCTACTGTAATATGAGAATATTTATATTTTAATGTGAAGCTTTCCAAAAGTTTTTATTGATCTGACTAAAAATGTTACAGGTGGATTCCTGAAGATGCCCCAAGTTGCCTTTTGAGGGCACTGTTCCCAGACTCTCCTTCTGGATGCATTGTCTTTCATTAATTGACCCCTTACAGTGAATAGTTGCAGGTGTGATGGGAATGTGGGCTGGCTACAGTGAGTGGTTTCAGCCAGTGGTTTCCCTGAACACTTGGCAACTTGTGAGACATGCAGAATCTCAGGGTTCATCCCCAGCGTTGTGAATGGAGTCTGCCTTTGAACTACATTCTCAAGGGATTCATGGCGCTCAGTCACGTCCAAACTCTTTGCAGCCCCATGGACTGTAGCCCGTCGGGCTCCTCTTGTCCATGGCATTTTTCCAGGCAGGAATACTGGAGTGAGTTGCCACTTGCTCCTCCAGGGGAATCTTCCTTTCGCAGGGATTGAACTCACCTCTCCTGTGTCTCCTGCACTGGCAAGTGGATTCTTTACCACTGAGCCACGTGGGAACAGATTCGCTGGGTATTGAGAAATGCTGCGTCATTGGTGCGTTCTACGGTGATGGGTGGAAGAAATGGTTCTGTGAGGGTAAGAAGTGGCAGGTTGTACAGAGCACATTACTGTATTTTAGACAGATTTTTTTTCCAAGGTATTAAAGAGACGAAGGGAGGACAGTCAAATTGGAAGCCAGATGTATATTGATGGGTATTATTTTTGGGTTGGGTTCATAGGGAAGTTGGGAAAGAAGGGTCTGGCATCTTGGAAAACATAAGGAGGATGCAATCGATGGTGGAAAGGAAGAGAAAGGCAGGAGGGCCTGTTTAAGAAGCAGGTTTCTGGTGAAGGTTGGAACGGGCTGGGTCAAAGGCTGCTGCACGACTGAGGAGGAGCTCCTTTTTAAATTTAATTTTTTTTTGATGTGGACCATTTTTTTAAAGCCTTTATTGAATTTGTTACCATGGTGCATCTGCTTTATGCTTTGTTTTTTGGCCGTGAGTCATACGGGACCTTAGGTCCCCACCCAGGGATTGAACCTGCAATTCGAGCATTGGAAGGGGAAATATTAACCCCCAGACCACCAGGGCAGCCCTGAGAAGGAGCTGCTTTACAGAGATGAGCTCTCACTGAAGGCAGGCATGGGCTCGAAAAAAGCGGAATTTTCGAGTAGAGAAGAGAAAGAGAGCAGGCTGTTGGGTTCCGTTTCAGAATAACAGACAAAGCATCAATGACTCAAACAGCTGTGTAAAAAAACGTTGAGTCTGTCAGGCTAACTGTTGTCGTTCACTCACTCAGTCGTGTCCGACTCTTTGCGGCCCCATGGACTGCGGCATGCTAGGCGTCCCTGTCCTTCTCTGTCTCCTGGAGTTTGCTCAGACTCATGTCCATTGATTCGGTGATACCATCCAACCATCTCACCCTCTGTTGTCCCTTCTCCTTTTGCCTTCAGTCTTTCTCACCATCAATGTTTTTTCCAGTGAGTCGGCTCTTGGCATCAGCTGGCTAAACTATTGGAGCTTCAGCTTCAGCATCAGTCCTTCCAATGAATACTCAGGGTTGATTTCCTTTAGCATTGATTAGTTTGATCTCCTTGCAGTCCAAGGGACTCTTAAGAGTCTTCTCCAGCACCACAATTGGAAAGCATCTGTTCTTTGGTGCTCAGCCTTCTTGATGATCCAACTCTCGTATCCGTACATGACTACGGGAAAAACCATAGCTTTGACTCTACAGACTTTTGTCGCCAGAGTGATGTCCCTGCTTTTTAATATGCTGTCTAGGTTTGTCATAGCTTTCCTTCCAAGGAGCAAGGCCAGCTGAGATCATTTATTTCTACTATTTGTGAAACCAATAAATTGCTTTGTACCACAATTAAAGAGCTTACAACGAGACCTGCGAAGAGAATTCGGACTCTGATGGTAAGGAAGTAGAAACACGAGAGTGGAAGGCCGTGGCGTGAAGGTGCTGTGGTGCCAGAGCTGCCCTGGATGTGGCCGGGTGGAATGATGCATTAGGAGAAATGAGGCGAGGGCCTGCGAGAGAAACATGGAGCGCCCAGAACCACAGGATACTTTCTTTCTGATGCGAAATTCCATAAAACATCCTGTACACAGAACTGGAGTGCTGGTGATCCCGTCTCTATAAACTCATTAGAGAAAACAGCTTTCTCTTTGACGTTAATCGAAAATAAATATCCCAATTCCATTATCATTAGAGAAAACTGCTTTCCCTTTGACGTTAATCGAAACTAAATATCCCAATTGCATCATCAGTCGAGGAAAAAGTGTGTTCATCGATGTTTCTGCAGTAACTTCCTTTGTTCTTGTTCAGTCACTAAGTCGAGTCCAGCTCTTGCGACCCCATGGATTGCAGCTCGCCAGGTTCCTCTGTCCTCCACTATCTCTCCCAGAGTTTGTTCAAACTCTTGTCCACTGAGTCGGTGATGGCATCCAACCCTCTCATCCTCTGTTGCTCCGTTCTGCTCCTGTCTTCAATCTTTCCCAGCATCAGGGTGTTTTCCCGTGAGTCCGCTCTTTGAAGCTCAAAGTATTGGAGCTTCAGAATCAGGGCTTCCAGTGAATATTCAGGGTTGATTTCCTTTCACGTGGACTGGTTTGATCTTGCAGTCCCAGGGACTCTCTAGAGTCTTCAGCATCAATTCTTCAGCACTCAGCCTTCTTAAATGATGAGTAAGGACACTGTTTCTCTGTCTACTGCCAGTGGAAGAATCACGTAAGACTTCTCTGTGAAGCATCTTATGAGTTATATATATATAATATTTATTTTTGATTGTTTCTTTGGCTGTGTTGGGTCTTAGTTATGTTGCACAGGATCTTTGATCTTCATTGCAGCATGCAGGATCTTTTCAGTTTCTGCATGTGGGATCTACTTATCTGACCAGGGATCCAGGTCTGGCCCCCTGCATTGGGATCTCCAAGTCTTGGCCACTGGACCAGCATGGAAGTCTTTTTAAAATATATACATATATATATATATATTTACACATGTACACCCATGGCTGATTCATGTCAATGTATGGCAAAAATCACTACAATATTGTAAAGTAATTAGCCTCCAATTGAAATAAATAAATTAATTAAAAATAAATTTTTACAACTTGTATTGGTTTCTACCATGTGCATCCAAGTCGCTTCAGCCGTGTCCCAGCTTTCTTTTTGCAGACTGGGTAAGATCCACCCTTCCTTAATCATTTTATTTGCCCCTTGTCTTTGTTCGTGAGCAGAGAGCTTACCTGCGTGCTAAGTCACCTCCTGCACTGTCAGGCGGGTTCTTTACCACTCCTGCCACCTAGGAAGCTTTTTTTTTTTTTAATTATTTTTAACTGGAGGATAATTGCTTTCCAATAATATTGTGTAGGTTCCTGGGCTACATCAACATGAATCGGCCATAGGTATACATATGCCCCCTCCCTCTAGAACATTGGGGCACCTCAGGTCATCTTGCCAACCCTTACACTTTATTACTCATTCTTCCCAGTCAGACAGAGCAGCTACCACCGGAGTCTGTTGGCTGATGACCCCCAAGCTCTGTCTCCAGTCCAGACATCCCATTGTCTGACTCCTAGGCCCATGGATGGAACCACCTACTGAATGACTCCACATGCTGGGCTCTGAGGCACCTTCAAACTTGTCTTTATTCCCACCATCACTTTGAAACCCTCAGTTACGTATTTTTTTTTTTTTTTTTTGCGGGGGGGTGGGGGGCGGTATGTTATCTTTTTAATTAATTTATTTTAATTGGAGGCTAATTACAATATTGTAATGGTTTTGCCATACATTGACATGAATCATCCATGGGTGTACATATGTTCCCTATCCTGAACCCCCTCCCACCTCCATCCCCATCCCATCCCTCTGGGTCATCCCAGTGCACCAACCCCGAGCACCCTGTGTCATGCATAGACCTGGACTGGCAATCTGTTTCACATATGATAATGTACATGTTTCAGTGCTATTCTCTCAAATTATCCCACCCTCATCTTCTCCCACAAAGTCCAAAAGTCTGTTCTTTACAACTGTGTTTCTTTTGCTGTCTCATATACAGGGTCATCGTTACCATCTTCGTAAATTCCATATATATATGTTAGTATACTGTATTGGTGTTTTTCTTTCTGGCTTACTTCACTCTGCATAATAGGCTCCAGTTTCATCCACCTCATTAGAACGGATTCAAATGCATTCTTTTTAACAGCTGAGTAATATTCCACTGTGTATATGTACCACCACTCAGTTAAGTTTCTCTGTTTCAAGTGGCTCCTGCCTCCCATCCAGATGTAGGGTTAAGCATGAAAGACAGTGAAAGTCACTCAATCCTGCCCAACTCTTTGTGACCCCAAGGACTATAGAGTCCATGGGATTCTCCCAGCCAGACTACTGGAGTGGGCAGCCGTTCCCTTCTCCAGGGCGTCTTCCCAACCCAGGGATTGAGCCCAGGTCTCCCGCATTGCAGGCACATTCTTTACCAGCTGGGCCACCAGGGAAGCCCAAGAATCCTGGAGTGGGTAGCCTGTCCCTTCCCCAGGGGATCTTCCCGACCCAGGAATTGAACCTAGGTTTCCTGCATTGAGACGGATTCTTTACCAACTGAGCTATAAGGGAAGCATATATAGGTTTTAATTTTACTTATTGTGCTTCATCTTTTTATCTTTTTCACGTGATTCTTTCAGTTGCTGAATTGCACCACCTACTTTCCTTTGGATGGCGCATATCTGCATTGAGTTGCTTGGTGCTCAGGTTCCTCAGTTGTGTCCACCTCTTCGTGATGCTCTGGACCGTAGCCCACCAGGCTCTGCCGTCGGTGGGATTCTCCAGGCAGTACTGGAGTGGGCTGCCATGCCCTCCTCCAATCTCCATCAAGGCTTAATTCTACTAATAACCAACACATACTTCCGTGGACTGACCTTGTTAGCTCCTATTACCTAATTTCAGTATTTTTAGATCCCATGTTCTCAGTTACTGAGGGCATCCTCTGTATTTTCTGGATTGTAATTACCATATTCCAGAGAACACTGTATCCTTTCCACCATGCGTTTCTAGAGTTTAATTTTAATCCTGCCCATTTCTACTGCTGCTGCTGCTAAGTCACTTCAGTCGTGTCCGACTCTGTGCGACCCCATAGACGGCAGCCCACCAGGCTCCCTTGTCCCTGGGATTCTCCAGGCAAGAACACTGGAGTGGGCTGCCATTTCCTTCTCCAATGCAGGAAAGTGAAAAGTGAAACGGAAATCGCTCAGTCGCGTGGGTTCTTCACGACCACATGGACTGCAGCCCACCAGGCTTCTCCATCCATGGGATTTTCCAGGCAAGAGTGCTGGAGTGGGGTGTCATTGCCTTCTCCGCCCATTTCTACTAAAGATAATGTGAGATATTGATGTATCTGTCTTTTTCCATGTTGATAGATTCCTTAATATAAAAACCAGTTATGTACATGAGAAATACCACTGTTTCTACTTTGATACCTAGTTCCCTTGTATAGCATTCTTCTAAGTAGCCATATTTCATTGATATATTCAATAAAGCAAAAGCTTATTAATTAAACTAATTCAATTTCTATAGGCATTTCAACATTGATTACACACCTAATGAATTTTCTGTTTAATTCAAATCAGTCTGACATATCTGATTTTCTTAAATGTTTTTAAGCACTGTATGAAGCACAGTACACACATAATATCAAACTTATTGAAAATTGGATTGGTTCACTTAGGCTTATCAGGTCAAAAGTCCTAATAAATATCATAGTGTTTCCCTACTGTCTGTATTCTTTTTCCCTCTGTGTGCTGTGCTTAGTCACTCAGTCATATCCGACTCTTTGCGACCCCATGGACTATAGCCCGCCAGGCTCCTCTGTCCATGGGATTCTCCAGGCAAGAACACTGGAGTGGGTTGTGATGTCCTTCTCCAGAGGATCTTCCCAACCCAGGAATCGAACCCAGGTCTCCTGCATTAGTGGCAGATTCTTTACCAACTGAGCTACCAGGGAGGCTTTTCCCTCTTACTCATTTTTAAAATACTCTTTATGTTCATTTATGTACTTGGCTGTGCCAGGTGTTAATTGGGACATGTGAACTCTTAGTTGCAATATATACAATCTATTTCCCTGACCAGGAATCGAACCCCTGACCCCTTGCATTGGGAGCACAGAGTGTTAGCCACTGGACCACCTGGGAAATCCCCCCTCTTTCTCCTTTTTAGAGCTGTCTTTGGTTTCATCCATTTTACCTACTGTATATATGTCCAGTGTTCCAATGGTCCTATACACCGTAAAGATAAGCCATATTCTCTAGCTGCCCACAGTTGAAGGATTTGGTTCACCAGCCAGTATTTATTCCTGATCTAGGTCACAAGGATTGTTTGCACCTTCCCAGATGATTTTTCCCAAGTTGATTACTCAACAAGAGAGGTCCTGCTTTTACAGTGCTCTGCCGCCCTTGACATAAGTGAAATGTCCAAATCACTGCTTCCGACAGTTGGTCACTTTTATTTACTGGTAGCCCTACTTTTTCCTCCCAAGCTGTCACTTGATCTGGACACCTCAGCTTCTTCTTATAATACAGTTCATTATAAGCTTCATTTAGTACCACGTACATTCATCACACAGGCTAGTCGCCTTCTCTGTCATTGGTCCTGAGGGCGCCTTAGTCAACGCCCAGTCCCATGAGAGAGTCTAGGTCAGTGCCGCTCTTGGAAATTCCTACCGCTCTTGCCCATCTGCTATTTAGTCCTGGGTATTGAGTTCTCTCTGCCCTCTGATACAGGTCCATCTAGTCAGCAAAGGTCCATCTAGTCAGAGCTATGGTTTTTCCAGTAGTCATGTATGGATGTGAGAGTCGGACCATAAAAAACGCTCTGAGTGTCAAAGAATGGATGCTTTTGAACTGTGGTGTTGGAGAAGACTCTTGAGTATCCCTTGGACTGCAAGGAGACCCAACCAGTCCATCCTAAAGGAGATCAGTCCTGAATATTCATTGGAAGGACTGTTGCTGAAGCTGAAACGCCAGTCCTTTGGCCAACTGATGCAAAGAACTGACTTATTGGAAAAGACCCTGATGCTGGGAAAGACTGAAGACAGGAGGAGAAGGGGACGACACAGGAGGAGATGGTTGGATGCCATCACCGACTCAATGGACATGAGTTTGAGTAAGCTCTGGGAGTTGGTGATGGACAGGGAAGCCTGGCGTGCTGCAGTCCATGGGGTCGCAAAGGGTCGAACAAGACTGGGTGACTGAACTGAACCGATTGAGTTCTATGACTGTTGACCATTATGATGATGGGATTGTTGTTCTCAGTGTTTGGTTCTGTCGTCTAGTACATGCTTGTGATTATCCTTCACGCATACAAACTGAACACGTGTCCTGCACCATTTTAACTCAAAGTACTGCCAGTTCTGTCCCCAGGAGTCTGTTCATATTTTTGGACAGTGGCTAGAAAAATAAAATTATGAAGTTGCGTTTTGATTGCCATCTGCCTAGCTTGAGAAATAGTAGCTGAATACCCTCACAGAAGACCACCAGCCGTGACTGGAGAATCAGATTGGTCCATTGGAAATAAAAACAGGTGCTTACAAGCCATAAATACAGATAGACAGATGGAAAGTTTAGCATAGAGCAAAAATGCGCCTCACCTACTGTCTTCGCTCCCATTATCTTGTCCTTCCTGAATAGTCTACGAGTCTGTAGAAGGTTGTTTACAGCAGAACAGGCATGAAAAAACAGGAAGAGACAAGCTTGTGTTTATGGCTTGTGAAAATGTAGAAAACTGAATACAGAATGATACCAAGCAGAGGTAATGGCAGGGCACTGAATTACTGCACGTAGATAATTCACATGGTTGGATGGCATCACCGACTCAATGAACATGAGTTTCAGCAAACTCCGGGAGATGGTGAAGGACAGAGAAGCTTGGTGTGCTGCAGTCCATGGGGTCACAAAGAGCTGAACACGACCGAGCGACTGAACAATGACCTTTAGCTGCGTCCTGGTAATGCCTTCTGATTGTGATGGCATTTTCATCAATGTGGTGTCTTCATACTCCTGATGAATCTGCTAGTGTAAAGCTTGGTCCACATTTTGCACACTTCCTGTTTGCTTTTACCTTTTCTAACACCAGATAATCTGTGACAGCATTCACAACAATATTTTATTTCTGAAACTTTGCAGAGAAAAAGTCGCTTATTCTTACATTCTCCTTTTACATGCAAAATCCCTTCCAAACTGTTATTACGTGGGCTAAAGTATTTCCCCGTCAAGGTTATTTGGAAGACAAGAGAAGTTTCCGAGCCTGTCAACACATGACTTGTTAGTTTCAGGTGAGTTTAGTTCCTTCACACAAGCCAGAAGACTGATTCAGAATAAAGCAAAACATATAGGAAAACCTCTGAAACCATCAAGCCACAAATTTTGCAGTGGGTAGCTGCCTTCTACAACATGGATTCTGAGTGTTTTAGAACCTTCACATCTCTGGCAATAAATCTTACTTGAAAATGTGTGTGGTGTTTTCATTGCAAATGGTATAGGCACATAGTGGAAAATGTGTATGCACATTTAAAAACAGAGGAAAAATTATTCAAGTCATCCCCCATATGCATATATTAAGAATAGTCATTACTATCTGTTTGGCATCTCATTGTTTGAGAGTAGAAATATAGATGCAAAAAGTACATCATTTTTTTTTAAGTACAAAAAGAGATTTGGTTCATACTTTCTATTAGAATATTCCCCATTCAGTAGCAAATCAAAGAAATAATTCTTTAATTTTTTTTAATTGAAGATAGTTAATTTACAATGTTGCGTTAATTTCTCTTGTACAGGAAAATGATTCACTTATCAGATCAGATCAGTCGCTCAGTCATGTCCGACTCTTTGCGACCCCATGAACCGCAGCACGCCAGGCCTCCCTGTCCATCACCAACTCCCAGAGGTCACTCAGACTCACATCCATCGAGTCAGTGATGCCATCCAGCCATCTCATCCTCTGTCGTCCCCTTCTCCTCCTGCCCTCAATCCCTCCCAGCATCAGAGTCTTCTCCAATGAGTCAACTCTTCGCATGAGGTGGCCAAAATACTGGAGTTTCAGCTTTAGCATCATTCCTTCCAAAGAAATTCCAGGATTGATCTCCTTCAGAATGGACTGGTTGGATCTCCTTGCAGTCCAAGGGACTCTCAAGAGTCTTCTCCAACACCACAGTTCAAAAGCATCAATTCTTCAGTGCTCAGCCTTCTTCACAGTCCAGCTCTCACATCCATACATGACCACAGGAAAGACCATAGCCTTGACTAGGCGAAACTTTGTTGGCAAAGTAATGTCTCTGCTTTTGAATATGCTATCTAGGTTGGTCATAACTTTCCTTCCAAGGAGTAAGCGTCTTTTAATTTACATCTATATATTTTCCATATTATTTTCCATTATACTTTATCACAGGATATTGATTATAGTTCTGTATTATACAGTTGGACCTTCTTAGTTATCTGTTCTATACATAATAGTTCAATATGCTAACTCCAAATTCCCAATTCATCCATCCCCTCCCCACTCCTCCCTGGCAACCACCAGCCCGTTTCCCATGAGCCTGTTTCTGTTTCGTTGGTAAGTTCATTTGTGTCCTACTGCGGATTCCACACGTAAGTGATAATCATGTGATGTCTTTCTCTTTTTGACTTACTGCATTTAGTATGATAATCTCTGGGTCCATCCATGTGGATACAAAGGGCATGGTTTCATTCTTTTTCTTGGCTCAGTAGTATTCCATCGTGATAGACATAGCACAACTTCTTCATCCATCATTTGCTGGTGGACATTTAGGTTATTTCCGCATCTTGGCTATTGGGAATAGTGCTGTTATGAACTTCGGGGGGCGTGTATCTTTTCACACTATGGTTTTCTCTGGGTCTGTGCCCAGGAGTAGGACTGCAAGGTCATAAATTTGTTCTAATTTTAGTTTATTTCCTGAGAAACTGCTTTTTTTTTTTTTAAGTTTTTTTCCGAAGTGACTGCACCAACTTCCATTCCCACTGTAGGAGGGTTCCCTTTTCTCTGCACTCTTTCCAGCATGTGTTATTTGTAGATCTTTTTTTTTTTTAATGACACCCACTCTGCCTGGTGTGAGGTACTGCAACTTATACCTTACTGTAGATGTGCTGATTTGCCTTTCTTTAATAAATAGTGGCATTGAGCACCTTTTCATGTGCCTATTGGCCACCTGTTTGCCTCCTTTAAACACATGTCTATTTCAGTTTTCTAATGGGTCAGTCAGTGAAGAATCTGCCTGCAGTGCGGAAGACCTGGGTTCGATCCCTGGGTCGAGAAGATCTTCTGGAGGAGAGCGTGGCAACATACTCCAATATTCTTGCTGGAGAATCCCCACGGACAGAGGAGCCCGGTGGGCTGCAGTCCATGGGGTCACAAAGAGTAAGACACGACCGAGTAAGCACACAGCACAACCATTTCTCAATTGGGTTGCTTTGTTGTTGTTGCTAAAGAAATAATTCTCTTGAATTACTGCCTTTAACTTGCCCTTGTTGAGGAACATGCTCACTCATAGGATCATTTCCTACTCATAGTCCCTTAGATTCTCTTTGCATCCATCTTTGAACACTGCAAGTATTTCGGTAGGAGAAATCGCCTCAGGAAGGATTGCTGACTCAAAGGGAATGCACAGTTGAAACTCTGAAAGGTTCTAGGCAAACTCCCCTGCAGAGAAGGCTGTACTAAGACACACTCTCTTAAGAGCTTCTGAGAACATTTTTCTCCCCATCTTTATCAACAATGGAAAATATCAATCTTTTCAAATTTTGGTGATCAGGAAGGCAAAAATAAATGGGAACCGTGCCTTGTCTTGATAGGAGAACATATTAATCTTTAAGTGAGTTTGTTTTATCATGGTGAAGATCCACATTGTCCACATTCACACACTCATAAGCCAGGGCTTCCCTACCTCCGGGGTCTAACGCCTGATGATCTAAGATAGAGCTGATGTGAATAACCTCTGCTCCAGGGTTTAAAAGGGGTGGGTATTGGGGAAAAGACTTGCAATGCCTCTTTGTTTTTCCTGCTTTAGCATCTGAGAGAGTTTTCTCCAAGATGACCTCCAGGTAGGCATTTGCTGTGGCCCGGGTTCAGATTGTCATTCCTTCTCTATCTCTTAGAAGCTCACCCTGCCTGCAAAGAGAGGCTGACTCCTGGCTCCTCCTTGGCTGCATCCACGTGAGGGCCACCCCCTTCTGGTTCACTTTGTTCTGCGAAAGACGTCACAAGGACTGTTGCGTTTTCACGTGTCCTGCTTCAGCAGCTGTGTTTGGAACTGCCCCTGCTGGCTCCAGTTTTTCCAGAGGTGGACTCTAAAGTTTAAATGGGGTCAGGGTGCTGGGGGGCGGGGGTGGGAAGATTCTTCCAGGCTAAGTCATCTTCACACAAGACATCCTGCAATTAAGACACAGACTTTATGCGGATCTTCTGTCTGCGCTTTAGTATGTATCTCTTGTTCTCTTAATTGCTGTCACCCCTGATCCTGAAAATGTTTGAGTCAAAAATTGTGCTTGTACATGATTAATCTCATTTGTAAGATTTCACAGTATTGAATTTCTTGGTACTCCAAAGGTGGCCAACTGGAGGCAAGTTTCCTATTGGACTGGCCAAAAATTTCATTTCGATTTTTCCCATACCATCTTATGGAAAAACGCCAAACAAAGTTCCTGTCCCACCCAATATATTGATTGATATTGTGTAGATATGACCAAAAATTATAAGCATGATGTGATATTTGAATTAATATTGCAAATTTTAGCTATATTGCTATTAATAAAGGGACTTCGCAGGTGGCGCTAGTGGTAAAGAGCCCGCCTGCTGATGCAGGAGACATTAAGAGACTCAGAATCAATCCCTGGCTTGGGAAGATCCCCTGGAGAAGGAAATGGCAACCCACTCCAGTATTCTTGCCTGGAGCATCCCATGGACAGAGGAGCCTGGTGGGCTACAGTCCATGGGGTCACAAAGAGTGGACACAGCTGAAGCGGCTAAGCACGCAAAAGCAGTATTAATAAAATGGAGATCACAAAGAAAACTTTTTACATGACAAAGGGAATTTGCCAGTTTCCCAAAATTCGCCTTAAAATATGAAGACAAACTTTTGATAAAGACGTTAAATTTCTGTGTAAACAGATGTGTCTCGTGCAGCTAGGTCAGCTCACCATTAAGTCCGCTGTGCATTCTACGTAATTCTAAACCATCTCTGTCATTCAGAAGGGAAGCCATGTATGTGCGTCATATTTGCACAGATAGTAGGCTCTGTCAATGTGGTTTTCAGTTTGAATGCATGTGATACAAATAATCAGCCTAACAATTTAGTATTTGTTTCAGGTCAGTTCAGTTCAGTCGCTCACTCGTGTCTGACTCTTTGCGACCCCGTGAATCGCAGCACGCCAGGCCTCCCTGTCCGTCAGTATTTGTTTAGGTTCTTGTAAAATTTACTCACAGAAAGCTGTGGACAGAATTAGAGAGCAGAGCCATGTCCAAAAAGATAATAAATCCAGCTTCTCTGCTAATTTAAATCTTACTTGAAGTGTAGGTAGGATCTAAAGAGGCGTGTTCGTGCTAAGTCACTTCAGTCGTGTCAGACTCTTTGCAACCCCATGGACCGCAGCTCGCCAGGCTCCTCTGTCCGTGGGATTCTCCAGGCAAGGATACTGGAGTGGGTTGCCATGCCCTTCTCCAGGGCATCTTCCTGACCCAGGGATCAAACCTGCGTCTCCTATGTCTCCTACATTAGCAGGTGGGTTCTTTACCACAAGTACCACCTGGGAAGAAATGCAACTAAGACGTTCATAAAACATGCCATTATTCATTGATTCTCTACACGGTGATCCCATGCCAGGGTTTATCATCCACTCACTAGACAATGAACGTATATAGTGAATGGATTCGGGATACAGTCAGTGTGTCATGAATGGATGATAAACATGGAGACATGCGGAATGCTTTTGGGATGCACAGGGGAAGACGTCTGTGATGAGTCCAAGTTTTCCATTAAAATAAAAGAAGCCAGCTTACTGCCTTTAGGGCACATTCATGACGTCAGCATAGAAGCAAGGTGAAGTCTCTCACGGATGACCATTTTTCCATCTCTTGCTCTTGATATCCGCTTCAGGACTGTCCTCCCCTGTAGCCGCAGGTTGACACTTAGAAGTTGCATCCTTAATGTTAAATGAGGGACCTCTTTTTCCTTTCTTTCACTTGAGCCAGCTGTTGCTGGGTCTGCGCTTAAGACTTGCAGTTGTTATGCTTTGTCTGCTGGCTCCCACTGCTGTAAAATCTGTGAAGGTTTAAAACAGACCAACAACCAAGTGCATTTCTTTTCTTTTTCTTCTTCTTCTAAGAATGAAGTGTATCTCTGTTTTCCCTACTGGAGTATAATTGCTTTACAGTGCTGTGTTGGTTTCTGCCATACAGCAGCATCCATCAGCTCTACGTAGACAGAGATCCCCTCCCTCCTGAACGTCCCTCTCCTCCCCCATCCCAGCCCTCTGGGTCATCACAGAGCCCCGAGCTGAGCTCCGTGCTGTCCCGAGCTGAGCTCCGTGCTGTCCCCGAGCTGAGCTCCGTGCTGCCCCGAGCTGAGCTCCGTGCTGCCCCGAGCTGAGCTCCGTGCTGTCCCGAGCTGAGCTCCGTGCTGTCCCGAGCTGAGCTCCGTGCTGTCCGGCAGCTGCCCACTGGCTGCTCGCTGTACACCTGGTGTCCTGTGTCAGTGCTCTTCTCTCCATCCCACCCTCTCGTTCCACACTGTGCCCACGTTCTCCACGTCCGCATCTCTGTTCCTGCCCTGCAGACAGGTTCATCAGGACCACGTTTCTCGATTCCGTATATACGTATGAACACACAAGTTTTTCTCTTTCTGACTTCAGTTCAGTCGCTCACTCATGTCTGACTCTTTGTGACTCCATGGACCCCAGCACGCCAAGCTTTCCCGTCTGTCGTGAACTCCCATAGTTTACCCAAACTCATGTCCATCAGGTCGGTGATGCCATCCAACCATCTCATTCTCTGTCGTCCCCTTCTCCTCCCGCCCTCAATCTTTCCCAGCATCAGGGTCTTTTCTGATGAGTCAGTTCTTTGCATCAGGTGGCCAAAGTATTGAAGATTCAGCTTCAACATCAGTCCTTTCAATGAACACTCAGGACTGATCTCCTTTAGGATGGACTGGTTGGATCTCCTTGCAGTCCAAGGGACTCCAAGAGTCTTCTCCAACACCACAGTTCAAAAGCATCCATTCTTCGGCACTCAGCCTTCTTCACAGTCCAGCTCTCACATCTATACATGACCACAGGAAAAACCATAGCCTTGACTAGACAGACGTTTGTTGGCAAAGTAATGTCTCTGCTTTTGAATATGCTATCTAGGTTGGTCATAACTTTTCTTCCAAGGAGTAAGCGTCTTTTAATTTCATGGCTGCAGTCACCATCTGCAGTGATTTTGGCCCCCCACCAAAATAAAGTCTGACACTGTTTCCACTGTTTCCCCACCTTTCTGACTTACTTCCTTGCATAGCTCAGCTCTCAGTTCATCCCCTTCCATTCAGCTGGTGTTTTTAAATGTGTGTTTCTATTCATTCATTTCGCTGTGCAGTGTCTCAGTTGCAGCAAGTGAGGTCTTTGATCTGTTGTGACTCACGGGGTGTAGATGCCTGACAGGGACTGACCCTGGGTAGCCCCCTGCATTGGGAGGGTGGAGTCTTAGCCACTGGACCACCAGGGACGTCCCAGTGCAAAGCTTTCTCCTCCTCAACCTGCAATTCCAGTTTGTCTGAGAGCCTTACTTCTGCCCATGCTAACTAAGAGCTGACGCACACACGCTTGGTTCCCCGTCTTCGCATCTGACCATTTTCCCTCCTGATGGAGGAAGACAGCTGTGAGACCGCGATTTGCTTCCTCTGAGCCTCTGACTCCTTTCTGCAGGTCCGCTCTATTATAAAAGCCCTTCTCTGTGGCGGCTTCTCTTTTCTCCCTGACACCCCTCTTGGGAATTTTTTGAGCAGCCGGTTTCCTTGGCTCTTAATGAGGTTAATGCCTAATTAACCCTGGTAAGAGTGACAACAAACTTCGATGACAGTTTTATACATAGAGGAATCTGTATGTGCTAGAAGGGTTTTCAAAATAAAAAAGAAGAGTTTCAACATAAGGATGGATCAGTCCGTGCATCATATTCACTGTGTCCTAGGGTGTGTCCTGAGCCGGCCTGTCTGGCCTGAGGTCTGTGTGTGGAGTCCTTGGGCATAAAGCGACATCACTGGTTCCTGAACATGGCAGAGGGAGGCACCAATATTATACTGGATTGGCCACAAAGTTTGGGTTTTTCTGTAAGATGTTATGGAAACATTTGGAACGAACTTTTTTGCCAACTCAATATTTCAGGATGATAAATCTGAAATCGCAGAGCGGGAGTGAGGAAAACCATAAGGAAACAATTGTATTAGCTAAGTTCAGTTCAGTCGCTCAGTTGTGTCTGACTCTTTGTGAGCACACCAGGCCTCCCTGTCCATCACCAACTCTGGGAGCTTGCTCAAGCTCATGTCCACGTTGGTGATGCCATCCACCATCTCATCCTCTGTCGTCCCCTTCTCCTCCTACTTTCAATCTTGCCCAGCATCAGTGTCTTTTCCAGTGAGTCCATTCTTCGCATCAGGGGACCCAAGGATTGGAGTTTCAGCTTCAGCGTCAGTCCTTGCAGTGAACACCCAGGACTGATCTCCTTTAGGATGGACTGGTTGGATCTCCTTGCTGTCCAAGGGACCCTCAAGAGTCTTCTCCAACACCACCATTCAAAAGCATCAATTCAAAAGCAGACAACTGTACAGATGATTATAGTTCTGCGACAGGATCTGAAGGTCTGAATTAAAGTAATGGAGGAGAACAGATATACACTCAATGCCCTTTTAAGGACTTCTTAAGAGCTTCACAGAGTGGTAGTGGCCCTCTGACTCTTATCAACAGTGGAATCGACAAAGATGATGGTGTGGGGATGAAAATGGAATATTAGTCATAAAAAATGAGATTAAGGCATTTGCAGCAACATGGATGGACCCAGAGATGTTCATACTAAGTGAGGGAAGTCAGCTCCCCCCCCAACAAAACCAGATGGTGTGTGATGTAACTTATATGTGGAATTTTAAAAAACAGTGCAAGTGAGCTTTCTTACAAAACAAACAAACTCAGAGCTAGGAAACAAACCTTTGGTTACCAAAGAGGAAAGAGGGAGGAAGGGATAAATGAGAGGATTTGGGGATTAACACATACTCACTACACCTGAAGCTAACACAGATTTTCCGTCAAGCACGTGTGTGTGTGTCTGTCTGCACTCAGTCACGTCCAGCTCTTTGTGGCCGCATGGACTCTGGCCCAGCAGGCTCCTCTGTCCATGGGATTCTCCAGCCAAGAATACTGGAGTGGGTTGCCGTTTCCTCCTCCAGGGGATCTTCCGGAACCATGGATAGAACCCACGTCTCCTGCATTGGCAGGCGGATTCTTTGTCACAGGGCTACATTGGAAGACCCAAATCAGGTATGCTGCTGCTAAGTCGCTTCGCTCATGTCCGACTCTGCACGACCCCATAGACGGCAGCCCACCAGGCTCCCCCGTCCCTGGGATTCTCCAGGCAAGAACACTGGAGTGGGTTGCCATTTCCTTCTCCAGTGCATGAAAGTGAAAAGTGAAAGTGAAGTCGCTCAGTTGTGTCCGACTCTTCGCGCCCCCATGGACTGCAGCCTACTAGGCTCCTCCGCCCATGGGATTCTCCAGGCAAGAACACTGGAGTGGGGTGCCATTGCCTTCCCCGCAAAATCAGGTATACTCCAATATAAAAAAAAAATTTTTTTAAGTGGAAAGAAAAAAACCTATGGAATTGCCAGACCAGTCATTCTGGGGAGAAGCCCAACCCCAGGTGAGTGATGGGCTTAACCACACATTTGGGATCAGGTTTGAGGGTGGAGGGCAGGGCTCCCCGAGGTCTAGAGTCTCATAAGAGACTATCCATCTCTGTGGTGGAATCTAAGGTAAAGGAGGCTTCCCAAGTGGCTCAGTGGTAAAGAATCCACCTGCAAGGTAGGAGACCCGGGTTCGATCCCTGGGTGGGGAAGATCTCCTGGAGGAGGGCATGGCAACCCACTGCAGTGTTCTTGCCTGGAGAATCCCATGGACAGAGGAGCCTGCTGGGCTACAGTTCAGGGGGTTGCAGAGTTCATACATGACTGAGCGCACACACAGGGTAAACGCAAATGAGCTGAATGAGCAGAACCCCACTCCAAACTCAGCAGTGGGGTCAGAGAAGAGGAAGGACATGATTGACAACAACAGGGTGTCCTTGGGAAGCTGTGGTCTAGATGTAATGGATAAGCTTTCATACAAAGGCAACATGGGAACCCTTGGCACGCAGCTGAACGCAACCCAGTCGGGAGCTTAGGGAGAAAGGTAAGATTCGGGGACTCTATTTAGGACATGATGGGACTCCCCTGGTTTTTAAAGGAGAAACAAAAGTGTAAGAACTGAAGAGATAACAGCAGGAGGAAGCTCCCAGGTGGGTTATTCACCCATGCAATGTGGTGGCAGAATATTCTGTCTTAGGGATATTTGGGGAAGGAGGTTATATTTGGGGAAGAATTGTCCTCCGTGAAGTGCAGCTGAATACATCTATAGGCAGCAAACTTACATAGGCACTGTTGTGTTGTGGCTGGAAAGGATTCTTAACTGAGCGGCATTCTATAAGGGCTCCGCGCGTCTCAGCAGCTCCAGGAACCACAGGACCGGGGGACCCTGTGGCCTCCAGAAGCAGCTGACTGTGCATGTGTTTCTGACCCGCCATGACCCAGGAGGGAGCCAGCTCCACCTGCAGGGGCCCAGCCTGCCTACGGGCCACAGCAGCATGGACGTCTTCCCAAGACAACGAACACATCGTTTCAACCCCCCGAACATCCCACTGAAAAGTAAGCAGAGCAAAATGACAGTTTAAACATATGCCTCCCTTTTTCCTTTTCCATCGGCAGTATGTCTTGATTCTTTCCAGTTTCCCCTAGCTTGTGAATTACAGATCAGTTGGTAAAGAATCTGCCTGCAATGCAGGAGACCCCGGTTCTATTCCTGGGATGGGAAGATCCACTGGAGAAGGGAACAGCTACCCACTCCAGTGTTCTGGCCTGGAGAATCCCATGGACTGTATAGTCCGTGGGGTCACAGAGTCAGACACGACCGAGTGACTTTCATTTTCATGGTATCTGATATGTTTCTTGCATATAATGGCTAGCAGGTGACTTTTCAAACTAATTAGAGGACTGCTGCTGCTGCTGCTAAGTCACTTCAGTCGTGAATTAGAGGACAGGGTTGGCAAAAGTGAAAGGATTTCTGTTATTTTAAAAATTCTACCATCCATAAAATTCCATTTAATACAAAGCTGGATAATCTGCTTAGATTTAAACTTATTGTTAATGAAATCACATCATCTTTAATCCACTCAAATTGTGATCAGATTTATTTTTATTTCTCTCCATTTATTCAGGGAAGTGACCTGAAGTCACTCAGTTGTGTCCAACTCTTTGTGACCCCATGGACTGTAGCCTACCAGGCTCCATCCATGAGATTTTCTAGGCATGAATACTGGAGTGGGTTGCCATTTCCTTCTCCAGAGGATCTTCCCGACCCAGGGATCGAACCTGGGTCTCCTGCATTGCAGGCAGACGCTTTACCATCTGGGCCACCAGGGAAGCCATTTATTCAGGGAGTATGTATCAAAGCTGATAATCTCTGAGTAGGATTAGCAACTTGAAGAAGATCCCTGTTCTCAGGAGAAGTGAAGGAAGGAAGATTTCAGCTGATAAAACAAAAGAGAGAGAGAAAAGGAAAACAAATCTCCTTAAGAGCAGGAAGAAACAATGTCCATCAATAAAAGAATGGATAAAGAAGATATGGTACATGTATCCAGTGGAGTATTACTCACCCTGGAGGAGGAAATGGCACCCCACCAGTGCCAGTGTTGTTGCCTGGAGAATCCCAGGGACAGAGGAGCCTGGTGGGCTACAGTCCACGGGGTCACAGAGGGTCGGACACAACTGAGCGACTGATGCATAAAAAATGAATGCGATGATGCCACCTGCATTCATACAGATGTACCTGAAGGTGATCACACCCACTATATACTCCAAAATACTCCAAAGTAAAATTGGAATTCAGGTAATTAGTCCTAAGCCCTTGGGTGTTCATCGTGGCCTTTTCCGCTGGGACCCACATCCCAGCAACAAGACTTTCCCCAACCTCTGGTTTCCCAGGTAACCAGGCGGAGCATTGGGAAATGCTGCCTCTTGTGGCCACTTCCTGTAACAACAACTTGGAACCAGGCCTTCTGGACACTTCATATTCAAAAGGCCCACAGCGCTGTAAAAGACACCTGCCCTCAAGAAATGTCCTGGGGAAGGGCACGGAGAAAGAATTCCAAGAAGGGCTCATTTTCAAGCATTCCAGGTGGTGCTCGCAGTAAAGAATCTGGTTGCCAATACAGGAGTCGCAGAATTGATCCTTGGGTCGGGAAGATCCCCTGGAGGAGGAAATGGGAAGCCACTCCAGGATTTTGGCCTGGAGAATTCCAAGGACAGAGGAATCTGGAGAACTACAGTCCATGGGGTCGCAAGGAGTCGGACGTGACTGAGCACACACACGCATGCATGCAAACTTAATTTGCGGTATATATCAAGAGACATATGTCTTCCCTGAGGTATTGCCAAACAAATTCTGGATGCGCTACTCCCTGCAAAATAGAGTTAAGTGCACTGAATCTCCAGGATATAGACTGCCGTTGACTTGTTTTCAGTTTTATTCAATGGCCAATAAAGTTGGGACATTTACCTGGCACCCCAGAAAATGTTTCTACCACCCAAAAGGCTCCCTCACCTCCTCCCTTCTACCCAAGGTTCGTCGGTCAGCACCACCTGCACCCAGCTCCAAGTCCGCATCGTCTTTGTCCCCCTAAGCTGCCTTCCCTTTCTATTTTTCTCTCTTCTTTTTTTTGTTAACAGGAGGAGAGTCTGCAAGTAGTGCTATGTCTCAAAAAAGCACCTCATTACAGTGCTGGGTATTCATAACAGTTCCACAAGTTTCCCTCTGTCCTTTTTCTATCTTTAATTACACTTTAATTCAGGAATCCATTATGGATCGTAATCAAACATCATCTTGCCTTGTGCGTCTATTCCTGTTTCTTATCTAGACTTCTAAGATGACTGGTGTATTTTTACCTGTTGTAACTGCATCCTCTCTGGTCTTCCTGGAAGAGAGAGATCTCCAGGGCCTTGGAGCCCGCCAGTGGAGTGACTTGCCCAGTTAACCATAGTGATTCTCTGACAAGAGAGAAGATGGACACAGAAGCCCAGACTTTTATGGACAGACAAACCTAGCTTCTGATCCTCTCTTAGCCGGTAAGACACTGATCTCCTGAAACAAAGTCTATTCATCTTGTGAATATTAAGAGGTATTTTGAAGTTGTTATGAGGATGACAGACACGAGAAAGGATAACAGCCCAACAGATCTGCTGTCTAGTCACTCAGTTGTGTCCGACTCTCTGGGACCCGATGGACCATAGCCCGCCAGGCTCCTCTGTCCCTGGAATTTCCTAGGCAAGAATACTGGAGCTGGTTGCCACTTGATCCTCCAGGGGATCTTCCCCACCCAGGGATGGAACTCGCGTCTCCTGCATGTGGGTTCTTTATTCCTGAGCTGCCTGGTAAGCCCCAACAGACTTGTTATCTTTCCTGTAAAAATAGACAATTATTCAGGCTCCTCTTCAGAGAGGGGGCACCAACCAGGACAGACAGGGCCTCCTTTGCCTTTCACCCTAAAATGCACGTCAGTGCCGTTGTGTGTTCTTCAATCATAAATGCCATCTGGACGTTTAGGGGCCAAAATGCCAATCAGCTTTTCTCTCTTGCAGAAATTCGTTATCTATACAGACTTCACTGTTGAAGTCACCTTGACGTAAGGAGGAGAGGAGAAGAATGGAACCTGAAAATAGGTTTAAAGTTCCTTTAAGTATAAGATGATTTGTAAAGGGAAAGGTTTTTGTGACCTTGCAAAACTCTAATGCCTTTGTTTTGAGATACAGGCAAAGACAAAAGAGAGCAGCGATTGTTACACACATACCGATTGTGTGTAAGCATCCTTACACACTTACGAATGCAGTGGGCTTGTCCAAATGTTACTTCAGGAGGGAGACAGACCAGCTGATTAACTCATGTGTGTATGTATGTATTTTGTTGTTGTTATTGTTCAGTCGTTCAGTCGTGTCTGACTCTTTGCGACCCCATGGACTGCAGCACGCCAGGCCTCCCTGTCCATCACCAACTCCCGGAGTTTACCCAAATTCATGTCCATGGAGTCCGTGATGCCATCCAACCATCTCATCCTCTGTCACCCACCTTGTCCTGCCCTCAATCTTTCCCAACATCATATATGTTTGTGTGTGTGTGTTTGTGCACAGGAATTCAGGAATCCATTATGTACCATAGTACAACATCTTGCCTTGTGTGTCTGTGAAAATGAAGTCGCTCAGTCAGGTCCAATTCTTTGCAACCCCATACTACGTAGCCTGCCAGGCTCCTCTGTCCATGGGATGCTCCAGGCAAGAATACTGGAGTGGGTTGCCATTTCCTTCTCCAGGGGATCTTCCCGACCCAGGGATTGAACCGTCTGAGCCACCAGGGAATCCCTTGCAGGTCTATACATATTTCAAATCTAGATTTCTTAAATGACTGCTATTTTTACCTGTTTAACTCCATCCTCTCCAGGATTATATATAAATGTATATATACACACACAGACCCGTACACGGACGGACACCCTACCTGATACAAGTATAAAGAACATTTCAAAGAGAAAAGGGAACATCATCTTTTTCCTACGTGGAAACTTTCTTACCAAAGTTAGAGACGAGAAAAGTACATTTTCCTCCTAAAAGAAAAAAATTCTTGACTTTCTCAAGTGGAGATTCCATGTTATCATTTATTTCCTCCTGTGATACCTTAGATGTGGGTTGTGGTTAAGTCACTCAGTCGTGTCCAGCTCTTTACGACCCCATGGGCTGCAGCCCGCCAGGCTCCCCTGTCCATGGGATTCTCCAGGCAAGGATACCGGAGTGGGTTGTCATGCCCTCCTCCAGGGGATCTTCCTGACCCAGGGATCGAAGCCCGGTCTCCTGCACTGTAGGTCTATTTTTTACTGTCTGAACCACCGGGAAAAGCTCCATTATTCCAACACCAGCTGCTAAAGCAGAGGCAAAGCCAGCACTCATATTTACTCAACACTGTTTTGAAGCTCAGCATCCATTGCTACCAATAACGTCTTTTCCTATAAGACGCCAGGATAAATCAATGGAATTGTTGTGGTCATTTGTCAAACTCTCAGATCTAAATAATGACATTACATAATATGGTCCAGACAGCGTGCTAACAGGAAATACACGTGGAGCTTTATAATGTTTTAAAATTGTACGAAGAGTTTTGACAGGAACTAATTTTTTGAAAGCAAGAAGACTAGAGATAGAAACACACAGAGAGAGAAGGGGCTGCCTTACCAAGCCCCACATAAAATAATGAAATCATTGATTAAATGAGAAAATTCAATGATGCCTAAAGGAAGTCATTATCTAGGAGTCTTCCTGCCAACTTGAGACGTGCGCTTCATTTGATTAGTACTACAAACTAAAAGGAAATAAAAGCACAAAAATGAAGCTCTTACCCCAGCATTTCAGTCCAACCATGACACGGGTGTGAGCAGGCCGTGACAGCGGAGAGAACAGAGAACAGTTCCCACGAAGCTCTAGAACCTCCAGCTTGAAAAACTGGGATCACACTACATTTTACAAAATGCACCAGGCTTCCCAGGAGGCGCCAGGGGTAAAGATCCCGCCTGCCAATGCGAGAGATGTAAGAGATGTGGCTTCCATCCCTGGGTCGGGAAGATCCCCTGGAGGAGAACGTGGCAACCCACTCCACTATTCTTCCCTGGAGAAGCCCATGGACAGAGGAGCCTGGTGGGTTGCAGTCCATGGGGTCGTGGAGAGTTGGACACGACTGAGGGGCTAAAGAACCACACAAGGATCAGAGTCCAGCTTCAGTGAGGACCGGAGTCAGGCTTTGTTGAGGTCCACAGGCTATAGTGTAGACCAGAGCCATCTCTACTGGGGAACATAGCAGGTTTAATTCAGGGCCTGTCAGGCGTTAGAAAAAATCAGAGTCAGACAGTATTGAAGACGAGGTCAGACGAGTGGGGATAAGAGTTTGGATGTATGGTGGACCAATATCTGGCTATACGAGGACCACAGTCAGGCTTTAGTGCGGACCAGACGCAAGCGTTACTGAGGACTAGAGTCAGGATTGTGTGGACCAGAGACAGGCTCTAAATATAGGACCAGAGTCATGCTTTATGACAGATGAGAGTTAGGCCTCAGGGTGCACCTGACTCGGTTTATTTAGGACCCATGTCAGACGTTAGGTGCAATCTCAAAAACGACAGAATGATCTCTGTTCGTTTCCAAGGCAAACCATTCAATGTCGCAGTAATCCAAGTCTATGCCCCAACCAGTAACACTGAAGAAGCTGAAGTTGAACAGTTCTATGAAGACCTACAAGACCTTTTAGAACTAACACCCAAAAAAGATGTCCTTTTCATTGTAGGGGACTGGAATGCAAAAGTAGGAAGTCAAGAAACACCTGGAGTAACAGGTAAATTTGGCCTTGGAATACGGAATGAAGCAGGGCAAAGACTAACAGAGTTTTGCCAAGAAAATGCACTGGTCATAGCAAATACCCTCTTCCAACAACACAAGAGAAGACTCTATACATGGACATCACCAGATGTTCAACACCGAAATCAGATTGAGTATATTCTTTGCAGCCAAAAATGGAGAAGCTCTATACAATCAGCAAAAACAAGACCAGGAGCTGACTGTGGCTCGGACCATGAACTCCTTATTGCCAAATTCAGACTTAAATTGAAGAAAGTAGGGAAAACCACTAGACCATTCAGGTATGACCTAAATCAAATCCCTTATGATTATACAGTAAAAGTGAGAAATAGATTTAAGGGCCTAGATCTGATAGATAGAGTGCCTGATGAACTATGGAATGAGGTTCGTGACATTGTACAGGAGACAGGGATCAAGACCATCCCCATGGAAAAGAAATGCAAAAAAGCAAAATGGCTGTCTGGGGAGGCCTTGCAAATAGCTGTGAAAAGAAGAGAAGCAAAAAGCAAAGGAGAAAAGGAAAGATATAAACATCTAAATGCAGAGTTCCAAAGAATAGCAAGAAGAGATAAGAAAGCCTTCTTCAGCGATCAATGCAAAGAAATAGAGGAAAACAACAGAATGGGAAAGACTAAGGATCTCTTCAAGAAAATCAGAGATACCAAAGGAACATTTAATGCAAAGATGGGCTCGATAAAGGACAGAAATGGTATGGACCTAACAGAAGCAGAAGATATTAAGAAGAGATGGCAAGAATACACAGAAGAACTGTACAAAAAAGAGCTTCACGACCCAGATAATCATGATGGTGTGATCACTGATCTAGAGCCAGACATCCTGGAATGTGAAGTCAAGTGGGCCTTAGAAAGCATCACTACGAACAAAGCTAGTGGAGGTGATGGAATTCCAGTGGAGCTATTCCAAATCCTGAAAGATGATGCTGTGAAAGTGCTACACTCAATATGCCAGCAAATTTGGAAAACTCAGCAGTGTCCACAAGATTGGAAAAGGTCAGTTTTCATCCCAATCCCAAAGAAAGGCAATGCCAAAGAATGCTCAAACTACCGCACAATTGCACTCATCTCACACGCTAGTAAAGTAATGCTCAAATTTCTCCAAGCCAGGCTTCAGCAATATGTGAACCGTGAACTTCCTGATGTTCAAGCTGGATTTAGAAAAAGCAGAGGAACCAGAGATCAAATTGCCAACATCCGCTGGATCATGGAAAAAGCAAGAGAGTTCCAGAAAAACATCTATTTCTGCTTTATTGACTATGCCAAAGCCTTTGACTGTGTAGATCACAATAAACTGTGGAAAATTCTGAAAGAGATGGGAATACCAGACCACCTGATCTGCCTCTTGAAAAATCTGTATGCAGGTCAGGAAGCAACAGTTAGAACTGGTCATGGAACAACAGACTGGTTCCAAATAGGAAAAGGAGTACGTCAAGGCTGTATATTGTCACCATGTTTATTTAACTTATATGCAGAGTACATCATGAGAAATGCTGGACTGGAGTAAACACAAGCTGGAATCAAGATTGCCGGGAGAAATATCAATAACCTCAGATATGCAGATGACACCACCCTTATGGCAGAAAGTGAAGAGGAACTCAAAAGCCTCTTGATGAAAGTGAAAGTGGAGAGTGAAAAGGTTGGCTTAAAGCTCAACATTCAGAAAATGAAGATCATGGCATCTGGTCCCATCACTACATGGGAAATAGATGGAGAAACAGTGGAAACAGTGTCAGACTTTGTTTTTCTGGGCTCCAAAATCACTGCAGATGGTGACTGCAGCCATGAAATTAAAAGACTTTCCTTGGAAGGAAAGTTATGACCAACCTAGATAGCATATTCAAAAGCAGAGACATCACTTTGCCAACAAAGGTTCGCCTAGTCAAGGCTATGGTCTTTCCTGTGGTCATGTATGGATGTGAGAGCTAGACTGTGAAGAAGGCTGAGCACCAAAGAATTGATGCTTTTGAACTGTGGTGTTAGAGAAGACTCTTGAGAGTCCCTTGGACTGCAAGGAGGTCCAGCCGGTCCTTTCTGAAGGAGATCAGCCCTGGGATTTCTTTGGAAGGAATGATGCTGAGGCTGAGACTCCAGTACTTTGGCCACCTCATGCGAAGAGTTGACTCATTGGAGAAGACTCTGATGCTGGGAGGGATTGAGGGCAGGAGGAGAAGGGGACGACAGAGGATGAGATGGCTGGATGGCATCACTGACTCGATGAATGTGAGTCTGAGTGACCTCCGGGAGCTGGTGATGGATAGGGAGGCCTGGCGTGCTGCAGTTCATGGGGTCACAAAGAGTCGGACACGACTGAGCGACTGATCTGATCTGATCAGACGTTAGGAGGCGCAGCAGACAGTTTCGTTAGGGCAGGAATGAGGTGTTCATGGATGTGAGAGTTGGACTATAAAGAAAGCTGAGTGTCAAAGAATGGATGCTTTTGAACTGTGGTGTTGAAGAAGACTCTTGAGAGTCCCTTGAATCACAAGGAGATCCAACCAGTCCATCCTAAAGGAGATCAGTCCTGAATATTCATTAGAAGGACTGATGCTGAAGCTGAAGCTCCGGTACTTTGGCCACTTGATGTGAAAAGCCAACTCTTTGGAAAAGATCCTGATGCTGAGAAAGACTGAAGGTGGGAGGAGAAGGGGATGACAGAGGATGAGATGGTTGGATGGCATCACCGACTTGATGGACATGAGTTGGAGTAAACTCCAGCAGTTGGCAATGGACAGGGAGGTCCGGCGTGCTGCACTCCATGGGGTCATAAAGAGTCAGACACGACTGAGCTACTGAACTGAACTGAGGCTTCAGTGAGGACTGGAGTAAGTTTTATGAGGACCAGTTGAGGCTGTAACTGGTCCTCGGTCAGGCCTGACCCTGGTCCTCTAAGCCCTGACCCTGGTCCTCTAAGCCCTGACTCTGGTCCTCAGTAAGGACTGACTCTCGTCCTAAGTAAGGCCTGACTCTGGTCCTCGGTAAGGCCTGACCCTGGTCCTCATAAGCCCTGACCCTGGTCCTCTAAGACCTGACTCTGGTCCTCAGTAAGAACTGACTCTCATCCTCAGTAAGGCTTGACCCTGGTTCTTTAAGGCCTGACTCTGGTCCTCAGTAAGGACTGACTTTCATCCTCGGTAAGGCCTGATCCTGGTCCTCAGTAAGGACTGACTCTCATCCTCGGTGAGGCCTGACCCTGGTCCTCTAAGGCCTGACCCTGGTCCTGTAAGCCCTGACCCTGGTCCTCGAAGGCCTGACCCTGGTCCTCAGTAAGGACTGACTCTAATCCTCAGTAAGGCCTGACCCTGGTCCTCAGTAAAGACTGATGCTGTTCCTCAGTGCACGTGGAACATTCTTCAGTACAGATCACGTATTTGGCGACAAATGAAGCCTTGGTATATTTAAAAAATATTGATACCATTTGAAGCACATTTTGTGTCCACAGTGCTTTAAGATTAGATAGCTATTACAGGGAAAAATACTATAAAAACAGAGACACACAGAGGCTGTATTATAATAATAATAATGCTTAAATAACCAAGGGGCCACAAGGAAAATAGAGAGGAAGAGTAAAAATACCTGGAAGCGAATGACAAAACAGGAGCAAAACAAAAGCACAACACGAGCACTCAAAACCTATGGGATTCATCAAGGCAGTACTAAGAGGGAAGTTTATATTTTTTTATCTTTCTTAAAATCTTTTTTAAAATTCATAGAGTGAGTGTTCCAAGTCTTTACCCAATTCATCTGCACAAACAGAAGTTTTAAGAAAGTCTCTTAGATGGAAGTAAGCTTGATTTGCTGAAACATTTGATACTGAAATATGTCAAGGACAAAATTTGAAAGCACTCATCAATTAAGGTAAAATGTCAATGGAGGTATCACAGTCATGCATATGTATGAGGTGAATGACAATGCATCCGAATATATTTGAAATGTACTTACAAAGTGTATTTTGAAATGCAAAGATCCTGTTTGCCTTCCTCAGTCTTTGACAGAATGAGTCCACAGAAATAAATGAAAATGTAGAGAATATGTGCACAGTGATCAATAATCTTTGTTAATAGATAAAAATTAGCTTTTCGGCCTTTGAAGCAGAAAATATAGTTTCTGTTTTTACAAGTATATGTGCGTAGATTCATCAAAAGGAGGATGCATTAGGTGATAAAGAATGTTATAGTCGTTTTTTTCAACTCATTTTTTGAAAAGAAATAATTCTGAAAATATTCTTTGATCTGAACGTACACACACACACTTTGATGACAATATAGTAATGACAAGCCTACCGTCATCACATTCAGCAGGGGCAAACCAAATCCCCCCAAAACGGGAACTGAAATACCCTTAGAAGTCTTCCACGGAAAATGCTTGAGTGGGGTGGTGGGGACGCCTTGCAGAGTGGCTAAGAGATGTGTTTCTTGTCACAAACCAAAGTTATAGGCCGAGAATTTGAAGTCCAGGCTGCCTGACTCTCATCTCCAATCCCATCACTTCCTCTGCTGTCGAACCCAGAATAAGCCAACAGAGATGATTCAGGGAGCAGATCAGATCAGATCAGATCAGTCGCTCAGTCATGTCCGACTTTTTGCGACCCCATGAACCGCAGCACACCAGGCCTCCCTGTCCATCACCAACTCCTGGAGGTCACTCAGACTCACATCCATCGAGTCAGTGATGCCATCCAGCCATCTCATCCTCTGTCATCCCCTTCTCCTCCTGCCCCCAATCCCTCCCAGCATCAGAGTCTTCTCCAATGAGTCAGCTCTTCGCATGAGATGGCCAAAATATTGGAGTTTCAGCTTTAGCATCATTCCTTCCAAAGAAATCCCAGGGCTGATCTCCTTCAGAATGGACTGGTTGGATCTCCTTGCAGTCCAAGGGACTCTCAAGAGTCTTCTCCAACACCACAGTTCAAAAGCATCAATTCATTAAAGGGAGCAGATACTATGAGGCTAATTCACATACATGTAGGCGCATTGGAAAATCCCATGGATGGAGGAGCCTGGTAGGCTACAGTCCATGGGGTCGCAAAGAGTTGGACACGACTGAGTGACTTCACTTGGACGGATGGTATCCATACATACATGCATAGGAAACAGGAACCTCCCTGGTGGTCTAGTGGTGAGAATTTCACCTTCCAATGCAGAGGGCATGGCTGCTGTCTCTGGTTGGGGACCTAAGATCCCACAGGCCACGTGGCCACACACACACACACACACACACACACACACACACAAGGAAACATCTTTGCAGACAGTGATCAAATGTCACACAGCCACTCTAATAAACTGCTGGTCACTCCCTGCTCCTACATGTAAAATGTACTTTGTGTAATAGAAAAATGCTATATATAATTTTTTAAAAATTCATAAAAATGAAAGAGAAATCTGAATGATTGCAAGCCCGGGGAATCCATCTTTGAATCGATCAGGAAAACAGATAAGGCTGCAAAACTCGACGAGAAAGCCCAAAAAAAGGCAGAAAAGGGCACCAACAAAATTAGGCGTGAGAAAGGGACCTGGGCAGACCCAGAGAGCAGATTCAAAGATTTACAAGGCAATACAATACACGCACCCCTAGGGATAAACCATGAAATTTTAGCCAAGTGGAGAATATCCTTGAAAAATATAAATGACTAAAATTAACTGAAGAATTCTACAGGAAGTGGGAAATCTGTGCAAATTCAAAAAAAAAAAAAAGGAAAATGAACCCAGAAGGTGGTGGGGAGGGGATGATGGTCAAGGCCCTGGGTCACATAGATTTACTGATGAGGCTTTGAGTTCCTTCAAGTTCAAACAGTAAATAAAATCAGTCCCCTGACTACATGTAATACACACACACACACACACACAGAGACGGGGGATTCCACTATATTATCAGAGGTTTGCATATCTCTGATGGGAAAATCTAATGAATACAGAAGATAAAGCAGAGTTCAAAGCAGTATATTCAAAAATTTAAAAAAAAAAAAAAAACCACGCCTTTTTGTATGTTCAGAAAACTAAAGAGCAGAACAGCTACAATGGAGCTGGTCCCCTGGGAAGGGGAGACAGAAGGCAAAGGAGCAGGTGGAATCCCACCCCACCCTGTCCTCAGTTCTCGTGCAGCAGAATGGTCTGTTGAAAACCAGGGTCATTCCCCTTCATGGGCTTTCCCCGAGCTCATTCACTCTCCTACTACATACCCAGTACCCTCCGTCATCACAACTGGTTTCACGCGACGATCTTCCAGGGGCCTGGAGAGCATACCGATGCTGGGATCTCACCATCAAAACATTCTTATGGGAAATAACCTGGAGTGTGGTCTGGGCATCCAGACTGTTGAATCGGGTATGCAAGTCTGAGACCAGTTGGCTTAGAACTCATCCAGACACAATGAGGAAGTGCAGATTCTGGTGTGTTGACTGCCTGGCTGTGTGCTAGCAGGCTAAGATGCTCAGGTGTGTCCAACTTTTTGCGACCCCAGGGACTATAGCCTACCAGGCTCCTCCGTCCATGGGATTCTCCAGGCAAGGATACTGGAGTGGGTTGCCGTGCCCTCCTTCAGGGGATCTTCCCCACCCAGGGATTGAACCTGTGTCTCATTGGCGGGCGGGTTCTTTACCACTAGCTTCCCTGGTGGCTTAGATGGTAAAGCATCTGCCTGCAATGCGTGAGACCAGGGTTCGATCCCTGGGCCAGAGAGATGTCCTGGAGAAGGATATGGCAACCCACTCCAGGATGCTTGCCTGGAAAATTCCATGAACAGAGGATCCTGGTGGGCTACAGTCCCTGGGATCGCAAAGAGATGGACACCACTGAGCGACCTCACTTTCTTTTCACCTGGGATGCCAGAGAGGGTGGTGATAAGTAAATAACTCCCTGTTCCTACTGACGCTGCTGGTGCGCAGACCACATTTCCGAAATGGCAGGGGACTTGGAGATCCTACCTTCTCCTCTCTTCTGTGGGGTCTCGTAGTGACATTCCTTCTCCCCAGCCTGGGTCTCAGTTCATGACAGTCATACCTCAGTGGAAAACCCATGCTCTCAGTACAAAGATTCCACAAGCTTCACCTGGCAATCTCCCCACTTATCAATATCAGTCTTCAAACCTACACATCCACCCTTCTGTCTTGTAGCTGCACACCAGCCAAAGAAGTCCCCAGAGTGGACTTCTTTGCCACCCCCACAATTATCCCCCTCTCTCAATCATTATCCATAGCCATGGTGAATGAAACCCCTCCAGGCAGGAGTAGGCTATGTCATTACAAAGAATGAAATAATGCCATCTGCTGCAACATGGGTGGACCTGGAAATTGTCCTACTGAGTGAAGCAAGTTAGATACAGAAAGAGAAATATCATATGACATGCTTTACATTTGGAATCTAAAAAGAAATGATGATATAAATGAACGTACTTAGAAGACAGACACTCCCGGTCTTGAGAGAATGATCTTATGGTGGTGAGGGGGAAGGATGGGAGGAAGGGATAGTACTGAGAAGGAAACTCTGCTCAATGCTCTGTAATAACCTTATGGGGGAAGTTACCAGGGGGGAAGGATGGGGGAAAAGGATAGTTAGGAAGTTTCGGGTGGAGATGGACACACTGCTGTATTTAACATGGAGAACCAACAAGGACCTGCTGTCCAGCACGGGGAACTCTGCTCAATCCTCTGTAATAACATTATGGTTCCCAGGGGAAAGGATGGGGGAAGGGATAGTCAGGGAGTCTGGGATGGACATGGACACACTGCTGTATTTAACATGGAGAACCAACAAGGACCTGCTGTCCAGCACAGGGAACTCTGCTCAGTCCTCTGTAATAACATTATGGTTCCCAGGGGGGAGGATGGAGGAAGGTATAGTCAGGGAGTGTGGGATGGACATGGACACACTGCTGTATTTAACATGGAGAACCAACAAGGACCTGCTGTCCAGCACAGGGAACTCTGCTCAATCCTCTGTAATAACATTATGGTTCCCAGGGGAAAGGATGGGGGAAGGGATAGTCAGGGAGTCTGGGATGGACATGGACACACTGCTGTATTTAACATGGAGAACCAACAAGGACCTGCTGTCCAGCACAGGGAACTCTGCTCAGTCCTCTGTAATAACATTATGGTTCCCAGGGGGGAGGATGGAGGAAGGTATAGTCAGGGAGTGTGGGATGGACATGGACACACTGCTGTATTTAACATGGAGAACCAACAAGGACCTGCTGTCCAGCACAGGGAACTCTGCTCAATACTCTGTAGTAACCTTATGGTCACCAGGGGGAAGGATGGGGGAAGGGATAGTCAGGGAGTTTGGGATGGACATGGACACACTGCTGTATGTAACATGGAGAACCAGCAAGGACCTGCTGGATAGCACAGGGAACTCTGCTTAGTGTTAGGAGCCAGCCTGGATTGGAGGGGAGTTTGGGGGCAGAATGGGTACTTGTATATGTATGGCTGAATCCCTGTGCTGTTCACCTGAAACCAATACAACGTTGTTAATTGGCTCTATGCTGCTGCTGCTAAGTCACTTCAGTCGTGTCCGACTCTGTGTGACACCACAGACGGCAGCCCACCAGGCTCCCCCGTCCCTGGGATTCTCCAGGCAAGAACACTGGAGTGGGTTGCCATTTCCTTCTCCAATGCATGAAAGTGAAAAGTGGAAGGGAAGTGGCTCAGTTGTGTCCAACTCTTAGCGACCCCATGGACTGCAGCCTAACCAGGCTCCTCCGTCCATGGGATTTTCCAGGCAAGAGTACTGGAGTGGGGTGCCATTGCCTTCTCCGAATTGGCTATATACCCCAGTACAAAGTGAAAAAGTTGAAAAGAAAATTAAATGGAAGTAGGCTATGTGTCTCCCAGCATAACCCACCGCCAAGGAGGGAAAACATAAATGTCTATTTCCGTCTTCCCTTTCAGGGACTGCCCCCAAAGCTCCCCCCGGCATTAAAACACCTCAGGAAAAATAAGATTCACTTTCTCATCTTTCAGCTCTTCTTTTCCATTTTCCTATTAAAGCAGGATTTTTTTCACATCTCTGTAGTGACAATGGCCTTTTCTAGGTCCCCACTGACATCCGTGCTGCTGTTGGCAATGCAAAACTCAGTCTGCAGTCAACCAAACCTTAATACACACACACATGGAAAAAAGTCCTTGCTTCTCTTGCATGCTTCTTAATCTTCCTTCATCTTACTCAGTGTTAAACTGTACTCAGACCAAGACTCAGGACCTACCTGGACGTGCCAGGCACCCATCCGAGGCAGGGATGTGGCCTGCTGGCTCGGAAAGCTCTTCCCCAGAAAGCCACGTGGCCGCCTCCTCCCCACCGTCCCAGTTGTTTGAAACGGTAACCTCCTCCGAGGCGGAAGGATATGCAGCCACGCTTTCCACCAAGTATGTCCCAGTCTTTTGAATTTAAGAAAACCAAAAGAGGTGTTAGAGACATCAAGAACATCTTTTTAAACAGAGAGACATGTTGCAACATGTTCAGAAAAGTTACAGCCGTTATGGAGAAAAGTATGGAGTTTCCTTAAAAAATAAAAAAAAACTGAGTGATCATATAACCCAGAACTCCCACTACTGGGCAGATAGCCAGAGAAAATCTTAATTCCAAGAGACACAGGCATCCCTATGCTCACTGCAGGACTAATTATAAAAGCTAAGACATGAAAACAATCTAAATATGCATTGAAAGATGAATGGATAAAGAAGCTTTATCCATTTATACATTTATATACACACACATATATACATATATATGTATATACACATATATGTATATACACACCTGTATATACATATACACACACAAAGGAATATTACTCAGCCATGAAAAAGGAGTGATATTGGGTCATCTGTAGAGACACAGATGCACCTAGAGACTGTTATATAGAAATGAAGTAAGTCAGAAAGAAATACTGTATCCAAAAGTACCTATTAATAAGTGGAATCTAGAAAAACAGTACAGATGATCTTCCATGCCAAGCATACATAGAGACACAGAGAAGAGATCAAAGGTCTGGGCACCAAGGGAGAAAGGGAAGGAGAGTGGGATGAACTGGGAGACTGGCACAGACGCATATACAACACTGAGGCTATGAATGAAACGGATAACTAATCAGAACCAGCTGTATAGCACCGAAAACTTTACACAGTGCTCTGAGGTGACCTAATGGGGAAGGAAATCTGAAAAAGGGAGGAATATATGTATACGTAGAGCTGACTCACTTTGCTGGATAGCAGAAACTAACACAGCATTGAAAAAGCAGCTAGATACCCCAGTAAAAAAATTTTTAAAAAGATGAAATCTGTTGGAGAGATGCTTCTCAAACTAATGGAGCACTGCCCTTTCCTGGATGCACAGTGGTGCATGCAGTTCGTTACCTGTGCGTTAGTTCCCCTAAGGTGGGGTAGTTATCTGTCTGTTATTTGTCCCCTAAGGTCAGTTAGACATCCGTCCCCTTTGTACAGGGCTGCCCCGGTGGCTCAGTGGCAAAGGACCCACCTGCCGATGCAGGAGACGCGAGTTTGATCCCTGGGTCGGGAAGATCCCCTGGAGGAGGGCATAGCAAGCCACTGCAGTGTTCTTGCCTGGAGAATCCCATGGACACAGGAGCCTGGCGGGCTACAGTCCATGGAGTCGCAGAGTCGGACACGACTGAGCGACTGAACACAAGCACATGAGTGTATAAAGATAAGTGGAGACTCAGTTTCCCTGGTCAGTGCGTTTAAGACGTGAATGAAAGAGAGGAAAGAGAGCGTTTAACAGTTCAGCTCCCACTGCTAAGAGAGGCGAGCACGGAACTCCACGTAAACAAGCGCATTTCATCACCGCTCAGCACTCCCTTCCATCCATTAAAAAAAACAGACAAATGTCACAATAAGTCATACCAACTGGAAGATCTTTGCACATAATCTCCCCATAACATTCAGAAATGATTCCTATCAGTGATATTCCATCTCTGTAATGAATAGTTTTACGGCGGAGGCAGAGCAGTGGAAAAGCATGAGTGAGGTCTCAGGAAAGGTATTCCCGGAAGTGCAGTCTCAGGGAGCAGGCACATCTTGCGGCATGTTGTTGGATTTCCATTACTGAAACAATTTTATTCTGTGCATAGACACAATTACTTCGACTGTGACCACCATCTCATTACAAGGACATTATGTTTTAGCAGCAAATTGCTTCTTTTGGGAATCGATTAAGGAGCTAATTTATTTCTGTGTTTGTAAAAACAGTCTTTGATGAATGGTTTGTTTGTGTCTTGGTAGCATTTTTTTTTTTCTTTTTTAATGTTTTCTTTCTGGACGCTGCCTGGATAGAATTACAGGTACAAGAAGAATCACGACCCCTCTCTCCTTACACTGTGTGGAGCCTGGTCATTTGGCCGCTAACCTACTTATTGGATACCGACTTACTCTGTATTCACTGACTGTGCTTCTGCTAAGAGCCTGATGCTCTTAGCATCTTACTGTGCTCCACTCGCTGAACTTGGGAACACAAAGATGATGAAGGCTGCTGCTGTTTAGATGTAAAGTCAGGTCCGAGTCTTTTGCAACCCCATGGACTGTAGCCTACCAGGCTCCTCTGTCCGTGGGATTTCCCAGGCAAGAATACTGGAATGGGCTTCATCTTCCTGAATCAGGAATCAAACCCGCATCTCCTGCTTGTCAGGCGGATTGTTTATACCACTGAGCCACTTGGGAAGCCCTTATGATGAAGGCTGTTATTGGCTGGACAACAGCCTCTTGCATAGAATCAAACCTGTGTTCTCAGCAACATGTGAATCCCCGTGTCATCCTGAACCACTGGGCTGGCTCCTCCCTAGACATGCTATATACCTTCCACTCCAATATTTTTCTTCACAGTAACTCAGAATCCCTTTCACTTCTCCGTCATCTTGGCATTCCTATATCTTTACCCTCCATTGTTTCTCTTTTGGTCGGGCACAATCTTCAGGACTTTCTTCAGAAAAGAGGTACATTTTTGAGATTTTCAGTATCTACAAATATTAATATTTCATATTCATAATTGACTAATAATTTTGATCAGTATTGCACCATATGTGAGGCCTAATTTCCCCCTAGGTTTTTTAAAAATTCTTTAAAATTATTTCTTAACCTGTGCTGGGTCTTACTTGTGGCATGTGAACTGTTAGTTACAGCATGTGGGATCTAGTTCCTTGACCAGGGATGGAACTCGGGACCCCGGCATTGGGAAAGAGGAGTCTTATCCACTGGGCCACCAGGGAAGTCCCCTCACATAGTTTTGTTTTGAAGGTGCTGTATTGACTTGTAATCTCAAGCATTTCTGTTGCAAAGTTCCAATATGATTAATGGTTTTTTTAATTGTCAGCGTGGCATTTCTTGACCTTGAAATTGTGAATTAGGCTAAGTCGTTCATTCAAAACGCGGAGTTGTCCAGTTCTTTTCCCACCAGCTTCCAGTGCCCCCACTGCTGACAGCCAGTATTCTTTTCTCAAGAAACTGACCAAGCCACAGGGGAAGAACTTGAGATTCTGTGCATGCTAGTACCCCAGGGAAAGTTCATGGTCTCTACTGAGTTATCCTACTGTGAAGTCCACTGGTTGCTGTTGTTCAGTTGCTCAGTTGTATCCGATTCTTTGCAACCCCATGGACCGCAGCACGCCAGGCTTCCCTGTCCTTCACCATCTCCAAGAGTTTGCTCAAACTAATGTCCACTGAGTGGGTGATGCCATCCAACCATCTCATCCTCTGTCATCCCCTTCTCCTCCACCCTTCAGTCTTTCCCAGAATCAGGGTCTTTTCCAATGAGTCAGTTCTTCACATCAGGTGGCCACAGTTGGAGTTTTAGCTTTAGCGTCAGTCCTTCCAATGAATATACAGGACTGATTTCCTTTAGGATGGACTGGTTGGATCTCCTTGCTGTCCAAGGGACTCTCAAGAGTCTTCTCCAGCACCAACAAGAGCTACCAGCTGACATTTTACTGTGTCAGTCTCCAAATGAATTGGACAGTTCAGAATGACCAGGGGTTAGCCCAAGTTTTAACACGATGAATAAACCAGAGCAAACAAAAAGGAGATTTAAATAAAGGAACTCTGAGGAAAGGGAAATGTATTCTCATGTCTCTACCATTTCTTCGATCTTCTAAAGTTGGGTGCTTTGTGCATTAATTTTTAGTCACTTTAAAAAAAAAAAAAAAGACGGAACTAAGTGAACATTAGGGATTTCCCTGTGGGGCTAGTGGTAAAAACTCACCTGCCACTACAGAAGGCGTAAGAGACTCGGGTTTGATCCCTGAGTCAGGAAGAGCCCCTGGAGGAGGAAATGGTAACCCACTGCAGCATTTTTGCCTGCAGAATCCCAAGGACAGAGGAGCCTGGCAGGCTACAGTCCATGAGGTCGCAAAGAGTCATACACGACTGAAGCGATGTAGCACACAAGTGAACATTACGGTATGAAATATTAAAATTGCACATATTTGTGTTTATGGACAAAACTGAAGAAGGAATACCGACTGAAATAATATCAGCATAAAGATAAGATGCACTGAATTATCACATGAGAATTCATTCCAAAATCTTGCCTACTATCAAATTTCACTAATAATTTCACACCGACAAAGCAGGTTTCAGATCGTTAACTCCTCTAGAGCCCTTTCTTGTTTCATTTGACACTCTGACCCAGGCTGGACACATGAGGGCTCTAAGCCATGTTTGTGGAAACAGCCTCTATACAGAAGGGAGCGGTTATGTTCATCAACCATCTCCACTTCTGCTGAGATACTTACACCTCTGGCTTCCCTGGTGGCTGCCAGGAATAATAATAAATAATCCGCCTGCCAATGCAGGAGACGCACGTTGGCTCCCTGGGTTGGGAGGATCCCTGGAGAAGGAAATGGCAACCGACTCCAGGATTCTTACCTGGGAAATACCATGGACACAGGAGCCTGGGGGCCTACAGTCCATGGGGTCATAAAGAGTCCTACATGACTTAGCTATTAAATAATAATGACAACAAAATTTACATCTCTTATGTAACATCTTCTGGGGAGCCATGTCTCAGAACCCATAAACAATACCAGGTAGACCAGTTACATTCTGCTAAAAGTACCCTCCCACACGGAGCTAGTGTTTGCCAATAGGTCTGACCTTGACAAGCTCACAGGGAGAACTACCCTGATCACCTTTCTTTCTGATTTTGAACCAGTAAAAAGAAGAAAAGGGATTCCCAGACTGCCACTAACCCTTTTTTACCCACGTATGTTAAGATTTTGACATTTTTTTAAACTGTACTATTTAAATTTTATTTATTTTTAAGCACTCAGACGTCAAAAAATATAAAATGAGCCAAGATTCTAGGATTCAGATAACTTTAGGAAGATAGATGAGCTACTGTATTTTAAGACCAAAGAATTGATGCTTTCGAACTGTGGTGTTGGAGAAGATTCTTGAGTGTCCCTTGGACTGCAAGGAGATCAAAGCAGACAATCCTAAAGGAAATCAACCCTGAATATTCATTGGAGGGACTGAGCTGAAGCTGAAGCTCGAATACTTTGGGTTTCTGATGAGAAGAGCCGACTCACTTGATAAGACACCGATGTGAGGAAAGATTGAAGTCAGGAGGAGAAGGGGACAACAGAGGATGTGATGGTTGAATGGCATCACCGACTCAATGGACATGAGTTTGACCAAGCTCTGGGAGACAGTGAAGGACAGGGAAGCCTTGCGTGCTGCAGTCCGTGGGGTTGCAAAGAGTCAGACATGACCTAGCACCTGAACAGCAGCAACAAATGGATATCTCAGTAAGGAATGCTAATGCTAAGTCACTTCAGTCGTGTCTGACTCTGTGTGACCCCATAGACTGCAGCCCACCAGGCTCCCCCATCCCTGGGACTCTCCAGGCAAGAACACTGGAGTGGGTTGCCATTTCCTTCTCCAATGCATGAAAGTGAAAAGTCAAAGTGAAGTCGCTCAGTCATGTCTGACTCTTAGCGACCCCATGGACTGCAGCCTACCAGGCTCCTCCATCCATGGGATTTTCCAGGCAAGAGTACTGGAGTGGGGTGCCACTGCCTTCTCCCAGTAAGGAATAGGCATTCTCTAATACAAAAAATGGGACATACTTGAGGATGTATCCTATTTCCTTATCTCCACTGTCAAAAGCACTAGAAATACCTATAACGCCTTCAAATGTCTTCATGTTGGCACCGCTGATGAAATCATTTGTTTCTATCTCTCTATGTATCTAGATCCGTCTCTTTCTCGATTCGTGAGTTGTGGCATGTGGATAGTTGATTGAAGGGAATGGGATGTACATCCCTGACCAGAGATCGAACCCCAGGCCCCCTGCATTGGGACCGCAGAGTCTTAGCCACCGGACCACCAGGAGAGTTTCAATTTCTCGTTCTTTTTCTAAGCCTTCCAAGCCATTTCACTCTTTAATAGTTAGTTACAGTTTCTTTTCAGTTCTTCCCCTATATCTAGAGAATAGATTCGCCAAACCACCCACACATGCTTTAGGTTATTATACCTGCGTAGCATTTGTGTTTGGCCCAACCAGATGAAACCCACTACTGTAGTTTCAGGCAAGGGGAAACAGTCTTCTCACAAACAGTACCTCTTCCTGCAGTCAGACTGAATACGGGGCCAATGAATCACCAGCCTTCTGACCTAGGAAAACTTGTATAAATCAATGGTACCCTGTAAATAATATATGAGACTGGAGGCTCAATAAGTCTCATGGTGAGCTCTGGGAAGAGAAGAGCCCTAGGTCAGGCAGAGTGGAGATTAATGAGGCTGTGTATATTTCCTGCTCTGCGGGTAAATAACTCAATATTTGCCAAGGAAGCCATCGATGGGAAACGGTAGACCCTGCATTGATGTGCTGGGTGTTCTGAGACCACAGTCAATAGAAATTAATTAAGTGCTGCGATATCTATGATTAAATACGTCTCTAGGGAGAACTGGAAAAGTCACGAAGAAAGGAAATAGAAGAAAGAGGAAGCAAATTCTAAGAAACAGTGGCAGAAGCAACGACAGACGAAGTTGTACATAGTAGCTAAGAACAACCAAAAACTAAGCTGTACGCACAGCCCATCCGAGGCGTGGGAAGGAGAGCCCTGGGTCCCTTAAGATTTTTTCACATTCATGTATCATCCGGTCAACATTTGTCCCGGCTTCTTCCTATGAGCAATGACACTTGAGTCTTCAAGTACTGGAGCGAGTTTATTAGAGAAAAGTCCAAGGCTGATAGGATGGGGGTTCTTGGAAGAGGGGAGCAGTGATTATGCAGTGAGAGTGATGGAGGCGTGGGCAGAGGCTGATGAGGAGGGGTGAAGCTGTTCCTGTCTGGGTTGCCAAGAGCATGGGAGAAAGAGATTCTTATAAATATATTGCGTGATGAGTGTCTGAGCAGAAGTCTATGCAGATTTGCTCAGAGGCCCCAACATCAGCTCACAGGCACGAGCCAAGTGTGGAGGACGCCACGTCCGTCTGGGATGAACCAGGAACTTGAGAGGGGTGAGATGGAAGTGCGTCAAAGAAAAATCAAAGACGTTCCCCTCTTGGGGAAGATGATGCTTCATTAAGATAGGAAACAGGCATGAGACGTGTGACAAGGCAGAAAATAGGAAGGAGTGAATAAAGACGTGAGCAAAGCCGTCTAGACAAAGAGATGAGCTTGTTCAAAGGTCTCACACTTCGGGGCAGGGGTTCCCGACTTAAAGGATCTAGTGTCTGACGGTCTGCGGTGGGGCTGATGTCATAATAAAAAATAAAGAGAACAACAAATGCGGTGTGCTCCAGTCATCCGGAAACCATCCCGCTCGACTCCCGGTCCTTGGGAAAACGGTCTTCCATGAAAGTGGTCCCTGGAGTCAAAAAGGCTGGGGACTGCTGCGCTAGGGTGAAGATTGACTTTAACTGAATATGACCCACAAGATTGGAAAAGGTCAGTTTTCATCCCAATCCCAAAGAAAGGCAATGCCAAAGAGTGCTCAAACTACCGCACAATTGCACTCATCTCACACGCTAGTAAAGTAATGCTCAAAATTCTCCAAGCCAGGCTTCAGCAATATGTGAACCGTGAACTTCCTGACGTTCAAGCTGGTTTTAGAAAAGGCAGAGGAACCAGAGATCAAATTGCCAACATCCGCTGGATCATGGAAAAAGCAAGAGAGTTCCAGAAAAACATCTATTTCTGCTTTACTGACTATGCCAAAGCCTTTGACTGTGTAGATCACAATAAACTATGGAAAATTCTGAAAGAGATGGGAATATCAGACCACCTGATCTGCCTCTTAAGAAATCTGTATGCAGGTCAGGAAGCAACAGTTAGAACTGGTCATGGAACAACAGACTGGTTCCAAATAGGAAAAGGAGTACGTCAAGGCTGCATATTGTCACCATGTTTATTTAACTTATATGCAGAGTACATCATGAGAAATGCTGGACTGGAAGAAACAGAAGTTGGAATCAAGATTGCCGGGAGAAATATCAATGACCTCAGATATGCAGATGACACGACTCTTATGGCAGAAAGTGAAGAGGGGCTAAAAAGCCTCTTGATGAAAGTGAAAGTGGAGAGTGAAAAGGTTGGTTTAAAGCTCAACATTCAGAAAACGAAGATCATGGCATCTGGTCCCATCACTACATGGGAAATAGATGGGGAAACAGTGGAAACAGTGTCAGACTTTGTTTTTCTGGGCTCCAAAATCACTGCAGATGGTGACTGAGTCCTGCAGCCATGAAATTAAAAGACGCTTACTCCTTGGAAGGAAAGTTATGACCAACCTAGATAGCATATTCAAAAGCAGAGACATTACTTTGCCAACAAAGGTCCGTCTAGTCAAGGCTGTGGTCTTTCCTGTGGTCATGTATGGATGTGAGAGTTGGATTGTGAAGAAGGCTGAGCACTGAAGAAATGAATACACCAAAGACACGATACTATTATTCACAACTGTTTTCAAATTATTCATTTCTCTTAACCAAATAAAAGTATTTGTCTACGTGAAGAAAAATGGAAAATAATTTTTTTTACCTAAGGAATCAATGTTGAAGCCAAATGAAGGTGATAATGGATCCATATACAATCAAAACCCAATAAAACGACTATAGAATATCACCTTCTCATTTGGTTATCTTTAAACTTTACAGATGGTACGATCAATATGAGCATTGCAGCGATATCATCACTGGATGTGATACATTAAAAGTAGAAATGGGCAGTGGCTATCACTGTGACATTCCAACCTTCTGGTCAATCTCCCTTAAAGGTGTTCACCTTCAGCCTAATGATATATCTATGTGGATTCAAAATTCCTAAGAGCATTAATAGAACCTTTGATGATTTAACAAATGGAAAAGCAGGATGTTAGGATGACCTATGAAATGATATATTTAATTTATTCCTAAACTATATAACACTGCTTGCTGTGACTGTTCCAACTGGAGTAATTGGTTGCAATTAAAATAATGAGATATTCTAAATAATGATACATGCAATACAAATGCAGAGGGATATGTAATTTGTAATTCCTTTATCATTTTTATGCTGATACATTTCTTCCTAATTATAATAAGCTTTTGAGCTAATAGGAATACATTTTGTCCTCTAGACTATATTCAGGAGGAATTATTGCTCAACATGGCTAACGTGAAAAACACTTGACTAAACCTAAAATATATAAACGTGTAATTTGGAAAATAAACTTTGGGAAACTATTGGGAGCCTTCTACAACCTGAAGACATGCTTATTCTCTGACTCAGCACTTCTGCTTCTGGGTAAACAGCCGATAAGTTCTTTTAATGTCTGTTCATCAGGAGACGTGTGCAGGAAAGCCTATTAAGAGTGCTACTACTGTAGTGTTTTAGGCGACCCAGCAATGCTACTTCTGGACATATACCCAGAGAAAACCATAATTCAAAAAGACACATGTACCCCAAGGCTCACAGCAGCACTATTTACAACAGCCAAGACATGGAAACAACGCAAATGCCCATCAACAGAGGAATGGATAAAGCAGGTGTGGTATGTGTATACAATGGAATACTACTCAGCCATAAAAAAGGAGTGAACTTGGGTCATTTGGAGAGACATGGGTGGACCTGGAGACCGTCGTACAGAGTGAAGTTAAGTCAGAAAGAGAAAAACAAATATCATATATTAAGGCATATATGTGAAATCTGAAAAAAAAATTGTATAGACAATCTTGTTAATAAAGCAGTAATAAGGACAGAGACATAGAGATCAAAGGAGTGGGCACGAAGGCAGAAAGGGGAGGAGAGTGGGATGAGTCAGGAGTGTGGGACTGACACACACTTACGTACAAAATAGATAATTCATGGGAACCTGGTGTGTAGTAGAGTGAACTCCGGAGAAGGCAATGGCACCCCACTCCAGTACTCTTGCCTGGAAAATCCCAAGGATGGAGGAGCCTGGTAGGCCGCAGTCCATGGGGTCGCTAAGAGTCGGACATGACTGAGCGACTTCACTTTCTCTTTTCACTTTCATGCATTGGAGAAGGAAATGGCAACCCACTCCAGTGTTCTTGCCTGGAGAATCTCAGGGATGGGGAAGCCTGGTGGGCTGCCGTCTGTGGGGTCACACAGACTCGGACACGACTGAAGTGACTTAGCATAGCATAGCATAGAGTGAACTCTACGCAGAGCCCTTTGGTCATCTAAATGGGAGAGAAATCCAAGGAAAAAAAGAGAGAGGATTTATGTGTACACTTCACTTTCACTTTTCACTTTCATGCATTGGAGAAGGAAATGGCAACCCACTCCAGTGCTCTTGCCTGGAGAATCCCAGGGAGGGGGAGCCTGGTGGGCTGCCATCATGGGGTCGCACAGAGTCGGACACGACTGAAGCGACTTAGCAGCAGCAGCAAGCTGATTCACTTTACTGTATAACAGAAATTAATACAACACTGTAAAGCAAATCTACTCCAAGTAAAATTTGTTAAAACTTGAGAAAAAAATTTTCTGAAAAGCTACAGACATTTGAGAATAAAGTTAAGGCCCTGGCTATGTGACCTGCTTGAGTTTGGAGGCAGTGAGCATGATTTGGAAATTAGATATGAGACCTTCGTGGCAGAATTATTGCTCAATTATTAGGTGTGATTGGAAAGAAGTAAGTTCAAACTGCTAGGCGCAGCATAAATAAGATACAAGGATGTAATATACAACACGGGGCATATAACTAATACTTTATAACTTTAAGTGGAGTATAACCTATAAAAGTGCTGAATCACTGTTACATACCTGAAACTAATCTAATGTTATCAATCAACTGTACTCCAAGAAAAAAGTTAGTTCCTATCCTTGATAATATGATACTTAATATTAGCCATTTATTGAAGGCTCTGAGTACAAACAAATGTATTGATTGCCTGTGTGAATTCTGTTCTAATAAACTTATGTGTATGAATTCCTGTAGTCCCGAGGGTAGCTTTTCTTCTCCCCTGATTCTATTTGCCATGAAGTGATGGGACCAGATGCCATGACCTTAGTTTTCTGAATATTGAGTTTTCAGCCAGCTGTCTCACTCTCCTGTTTCACACTCTTCGAGAGGCTCTTCAGTTCCTCTTCACTGGGCTGGCTTTTGGGGAGTAGAGATAAATAAATGAAGGAGTCAGACAGCTGGACACATGGGGAAGAGGATTCTAGGCAGAGGAAGCCCCTAGTGATGGGGTCTATGAATGGGAATCAGTGTAGCATCTTGGAGCAATGAGTGGAGTGAAAATATCATGGTAGAGGGATGAGCTTGCAGAGGTGAGTTCAGGCAGGTCCGCGGAAGGGCTTTTAGGATGAAAATTTCCCTTGCACGGAAGTGTGACTCAAGTACTGGAGGGTTTGCAGCAAGAGGGATAACTTCTCACCCCAACTGTAATTTTTGGTAAACTGACACCGGATTGTGTAAGCATGGTGATGAGAGACCCCTCAGGGAGCTCTCCTAACGGCAAAGATGGAAACAACACTGGCCTGGAGAAAAATGCCACTGGAAGGAATGAAGAAACCCAGGAAGAAACTAAAAGTAGGGTGGACAGGGCTTATGAATGGAGTCGACGGATGAGTGTGGCAACAGAGAAGGAAAGGAACCCAGTGTGTGAGTCTGGGTTCCCACCTGACACACAGATGCCTGGGAAAAGAGCACTTGAGCGTGAGTGACGGAGTTCCGTAGCTTTGTTTCCGACGTCTTCCTGCTGAGTTGCCCTGCAGGCATTCCGAGGGTTGAGGTCAAATAAGTGGCTGTAAACAGGATAGGAAACAGGTCAGAGCCAAGACTTGGGGCATTCTGACAACATAAATGCTAAATATAACACTGCCTGTGGAGACAGCACAGACAAAGGAAAGATGAGAGGCTACCCTGGTGGCCCAGACAGTAAAGAACCTGCCTACGATACAGGTGACTCAGGTTCGATTCCTGGGTAGCGAAGATCTCTGGTGGAGGAAATGACAACCCACTCCAGTATTCTTGCCTGGAGCATCCCATGGACAGAGGAGGCTGGTGGGCTACAGTCTAGGAGGTCGAAAAGACTCGGACACGACTGAGCAACTAACACGTTCACTATCACGGTAAATGCTACGCTATCGCGATAGATGTTCTGTTTGAACACCCAGACAAGGACAAAGTTGAAGCCCTAAGAAGTCCACCATGAGAACTAGGACAGAGGAGGAGACAGTAAAGGACATAGGAATAAACTGTGCAGGCATGTGGTACCACTGGAGTTGAGAAAATGTGTGCAATATAGAAACAGTTTCATGAAAAGAGGATTAAAACTGAATTATGCCAAAGCCTTTGACAGTGTAGATCACAATAAACTGTGGAAAATTCTGAAAGAGATGGGAATACCAGACCACCTGATCTGCCTCTTGAGAAATTTGTATGCAGGTCAGGAAGCAACAGTTAGAACTGGTCATGGAACAACAGACTGGTTCCAAATAGGAAAAGGAGTACATCAAGGCTGTATATTGTCACCGTGTTTATTTAACTTATATGCAGAGTACATCATGAGAAATGCTGGACTGGAAGAAACACAAGTTGGAATCAAGATTGCCGGGAGAAATATCAATAACCTCAGATATGCAGATGACAGGACTCTTATGGCAGAAAGTGAAGAGGAACTCAAAAGCCTCTTGATGAAAGGGAAAGTGGAGAGTGAAAAGGTTGGCTTAAAGCTCAACATTCAGAAAACGAAGATCATGGCATCTGGTCCCATCACTACATGGGAAATAGATGGGGAAACAGTAGAAACAGTGTCAGACTTTTTTTTTCTGGGCTCCAAAATGACTGCAGATGGTGACTGCAGCCATGAAATGAAAAGACGCTTACTCCTTGGAAGGAAAGTTATGACCAACCTAGATAGCATATTCAAAAGCAGAGACATTACTTTGCCAACAAAGGTTCGCCTAGTCAAGGCTATGGTCTTTCCTGTGGTCATGTATGGATGTGAGAGTTGGACTATGAAGAAGGCTGAGTGCCGAAGAATTGTTGATTCTGAACTGTGGTGTTGGAGAAGACTCTTGAGAGTCCCTTGGACTGCAAGAAGATCCAACCAGTCCATTCTGAAGGAGATCAATCCTGCAATTTCTTTGGAAGGAATGATGCTAAAGCTGAGACTCCAGTATTTTGGCCACCTTATGCGAAGAGTTGACTCATTGGAGAAGACTCTGATGCTGGGAGGGATTGAGGGCAGGAGGAGAAGGGGACGACAGAGCATGAGATGGCTGGATGGCATCACTGACTCGATGGATGTGAGTCTGGGTGACCTCTGGGAGTTGGTGATGGACAGGGAGGCCTGGCATGCTGTGATTCATGGGGTCGCAAAGAGTCGGACACAACTGAGTGACTGATCTGATCTGATCTGATCTGATAGCAGCTAAAGAGTTTAGGAGGACTTCCCTGATGGTTCCGTGGTTAAGAATCTGCCTTCCAGTGCAGGGGACATGCATTCAGTCCCTGTTTGAGTAACTAAGATCCCACATGTCTTGGGGCAACGAAGCCTGTGCGCTACAACTATTGAACTCACATGCCACAACTACCGAAGCCCTCACACCCTAGAGTCTGTGCTCTGCAACAAGAGAAGCCACTGGAACGAGAAGCCCACGAAACACAATGCAGAACAGCCCTCACGCAGCAAAGACGACCCCGCACAGCCACATAAGTAAGTATTTAGGGCTTCCCTGGTGGCCCAGCTGGTAAAGAATCCACCTGCAATGCAGGAGACCTGGGTTCGATCCCTGGGTCGGGAAGATCCCCTGGAAAAGGGGATGTGCTACCCACTCCAGTGTTCTTGGGCTTCCCTGGTGGGTCAGCTGATAAAGAATCCACCTGCAATGCGGAAGACCTGAGTTCCATCCCTGTGTTGGGAAGATCCCCTGGAGAAGGGAACAGCTACACACTCCAGTATTCTGGCTTGGAGAATTCCATGGGTTTAAGATGCTTTTTAAAAATAAATTCCCTAGATTGAACCAAATAGAAGTGAAAAGTATAACATTAAAATATACATCTCTGTTTTAGGGTGTGTGTGTGTGTGTGCATACACGCATGTGTGTGCATGTTTGTGTCAAAGAAAGGAATCTCCACTATTTGCAAAGCTTTTGAAAAAACTCTCTCGTGCAGCATGAGGAGTCTAATTTTCCTAGTAGCTTTTCAAAGAGAGATCAAAGTTATGAACTGTGTCTTTACTTCCTGGAGCCGACAGAAATAAGTCAAGGGCAAGGTCATTCGCCCAAAGCCACCCTCCCCCTATCGTCTCCACACCTTTCAAGTTCATCTTTCTTTGCTTCAAGTCCAGAGAGGCTACCTGATCGCTAATGGTACCCCATCACCCGATTCACTGCCAGGTGGGTTGTTACCTTTCGTTTCCCGGGTGACCGTGTCAAATGAAAACCAGATGGCAACTCAGTCTGCTGGAAGACATCACAGAGGGGCCCCAAGAGGGCCTGCCTGATAATTATGCACTTGCTAAAGTCTCATCAACATCATCTAACTTTCCTGCTGAAACACCATCTTGGAATAAAAATACTGTACAGATCAGCACGAGCTGTGTAAGAACAGAGTCCTTTGGGCACACGGTTAAGCCCCAGATTGAACGACTGGTGTTTACCTGATACTATTTAACCATCTCATCCTCTGCCACCCTCTTTTTCTTTTGCCTTCAATGGTTAGACCGACTCAGTGGTCATGACTCTGAGCAAACTCTAGCAGATAGCGAAGGAGAGAGGAGCCTGATGTGCTATAGTTCATGGGGGTCACAAAGAATCTAACATGACTTGGTGACTGAACACTGATAGCAACAATTTCCTGACCCAAGTCCCCAAGTACACATGGCTATTGTCCCGGACAAACAGGACAATAGGCACTTCTCAGGGGTGTGCAGGAATAATCAGGTCTACAGCAGCGCTTGCTGGATTCAAAGAAGTGAAAACTGAAAGTCACTCAGTTGTGTCCGACGCTTTGCGACCACATGGACTGTACAGTCCATGGAATTCTCCAGGCCAGAATACGGGAGTGGGTAGCCTTTCCCTTCTCCAGAGGATCTTCCCTACCCAGGAATCAAATTCAGGTCTCCCTCATTGCAGGCAGATTCTCTACCAGCTGAGTCACCAGGGAAGCCCAAGAACACTGGAGTGGGTAGCCTATCCCTTCTCCAGGGGATCTTCCCAACCCAGGGATGGAACTCAGGTCTCCCGCATTGCAGGCAGATTCTTTACCACCAGGGTGCTCACCAAGAATGGTCGAGTGGGTAGCCTTTCCCTTCTCCAGAGTGTCTTCCTGACCCAGGAATTGAGCCAGAGTCTCCTGCATTGCAGGCGGATTCTTTACCAACTGAGCTCTGAGGCAATTCCTCGCTGGCTTCTGACACACCAAATGTCCCGTCTATACTGAGGTGGGCTGGTGTCATTCCAGGGCTGGATTATACTCTGACCTTCTGAGCCTCCAGACTGAACACCAGGAGCTTGCAGGGGAGGCAGGGATCATGCTGCACCCCCAGGACACATGGAAAGGAAGCCTTAGTCCCTGACTGTGATGCTTAGATGAGGGTGAGGGTCCTGCCCTCGATTGCGGAGAGAGCGAGGGCAGAAACTTGTACCCGGTCCCCAATCACCAATCATACTGATCACGAAACACCAGCGCTCTCGTACTTGGGACTGGACTTTTTTTCCCCAACAGGCTTCTCACAGCTTTGGAGTTTCAGCACTGTTGTACACATACGATGTTCCAAAATAAGAAGCCACATGATATTTAACTGTATTGGAGAAATCCCGAAAGGCAAAGAAGGAAGTAAAAGGAGCCTATGATATCTTTACCAGAGATATTTTGTTTTTTTTGTTGTTGTTGTTTAGCTGCTCAGTCATGTCCAACTCACTGCGACCCCACGGACTGTAGCCTGCCAGGCTCCTCTGTCCATGGAATTCTCCAAACAGGAATACTGAAGTGGGTAACCATTCCCTTCTCCAGGGGACCTTCCCCACCCAGGGATCAAACCCAGGTCTCCCACATCGCAGGCAGATTCTTTACCGTCGCAGCCATCAGGGAAGCCCATAAGCATGATCATTTATTAAGCCAGTACTCACTGATCGAAAAAAAAATATATGAAGAATTTTCATGAGCTCAACCCAGTGTCAATCAGGTCTACAATTAAGAGTAAGATTTAGTGCATGGGAAAATGGCAAGGCTTGTTTAGAAGTCAGAGGCAACTGACAGCAGCTTAATTTACAAAATACACAAACAGCTCATACGACTCAACAATTAAAAAAAAAAAAAAACACAATAGAAGAGTTGGCAGAAAACCTAAACAGACATTTCTCCAAAGAGGACGCACAGATGGCCAAGAGGCACATGAAAAGATGCCCAATATTGCTATTTATGAGACATGCAGATCGAAACTATAATGACATACCACCTCACACCAGTCAGAATGGCCATCATTAACAAGTCTGCAAATAGTAAATGCTGGAGACGGTGTGGAGAAGAGAGAATCCCCCCTGCCTTGTTTGTGGGAATGGAAACCAGTGCAGCTGCTGTGGAAAATTGTGGAGGTTCCTCCACAAGGGCGGGGAAGGCAATGGCACCCCACCCCAGTACTCTTGCCTGGAAAATCCCATGGATGGAGGAGCCTGGTAGGCTCATCCATGGGGTCGCTAAGAGTCGGACACGACTGAGCGACTTCACTTTCACTTTTCACTTTCATGCATTGGAGAAGGAAATGGCAACCCACTCCAGTATTCTTGCCTGGAGAATCCCACGGATGGGGGAGCCTGGTGGGCTGCCATCTATGGGGTCGCACAGAGTCGGACACGACTGAAGCGACTTAGCAGTAGCAGCTCCACAAGGGAAACACAGAATTACTATACGATCCAGCAGTTCCACTCCTGGGCATATATCCAGATAAATCTATGATTCAGAAAGATACGTGCACCCCTGTGTTCATTTGCTGTTCAGTCGCTCACTCGTGTCCGACTCTGCGACCCCATGGACTGCAGCACGCCAGGCCTCCCTGTCCTTCACCATCTGCTGGAGTTCACTCAAACTCATGTCCATCGAGTCGGTGATGCCATCCAACCGTCTCATCCTCATCCCTTCTCCGCCTGCCTGCAATCTTTCCCAGCATCAGGGTCTTTTCCAATGAGTCAGCTCTTCGCATCAGGTGGCCAAAGTGTTGGAGCTTCAGTATCAGTCCTTCCAATGAGTATTCAGGACTGATTTCATTTAGGATGGACTGGTTTGACCCCATTGTTGTCCAAGGAGCCCTCAAGAGACCACCACAATATTGTAAAGTAATTAGCCTCCAACTGAAATAAATAAATTGATTTAAAAAGAAGAAGAGTCTTCTCCAACAGCACAGTTCAAAAGCATCAATTCTTCTGCACTCAGCCTTCTTTATGGTCCAACTCTCACATCCATACAGACTACTGGAAAAACTGTACCTTTGCCTAGACAGACCTTGGTCGGGAGAGTGATGTCTGCTTTTTAATGTGCTGTCTAGGTTTGTCATAGCTATTCTTCCAAGGAGCAAGGGCCTTAATTCTGTGGCTGCAGTCAGCATCCACACTGATGTTGGAGCCCAAGAAAATGAAATCTGACTCTGTTTCCCCATTTTCCCCATCTATATGCCATGACGTGATGGGACTGGATGCCATGATCTTAGCTTTTTGAAAGCTGAGTTTTAAGCCAGCTTTTTCACTCTCCTATACCCACTCCAGTGTTCTTGCCTGGAGAATCCCAGGGACAGGGGGCCTGGTGGGCTGCTGTCTCTGAGGTCGCAAAGAGTTGGACACAACTGAAGCAACTTAGCAGCAGTAGCAGCAGCATGTTCATAGTACCGCTCAAGAAACCTAAATGTCCATTCACAGAGGAATGCATAAAGATGATGTGGTACATATATATAGGTGAATACCTCTCAGCCACTATTGAGAACAAAATAATACCATTTTCAACCGATGGCTGGACCTAGAGTTTATCATATTGAGTGAAGATGCCTCAGAGAGAGATGGATACCATATGATCACTTATAAGTGGAACCCAAAATATAACCTAAATATAAATATAATCTAAATTTTAAAATATATCCAAGAGAAAGACTCTGGATAACCCAAGACACTTGAGATTCTGGGAGATTAGGTACAAAGAACGTCAAGAAAAGACAATCTTGTTGATTCATGTGGTGACTGGGTTTTATGTGATGCCATCGTGAGTCAACGCCTAGATGGAGACACAGCACAGAATGAAAACATAAAGAATACATCAGCGGGTTTCTCTGGGGGCTCAGTAGTAAAGAATCCGCCTGTCGATGCAGGAGACAGGGGTTCAATCCCCGGTCCGGGAAGATCCAATTTTCAGAGCCACTGAGCCCATGTTCCACAACCGTGGAGCCTGGGCCTAAGAGCCTGGGAGCCGAAACTACTGAGCCCGTGTCTGCAACAAGAGAAATCACTGTGATGAGAAGCCCGCACGCCTCACCTAAAGAGTAGCCCGTGCTCACCCCAACCAGAGAAAAGCCCCTGCAGCAACAAAGGCCTGGCACAGCCGAAAATAAAGAAATCCATGCCATTATTTTTAAATTAATTTATTTATTTTAATTGGAGGCTAATTACAATATTGTGCTGTTTGTTGCCATACTTGACATGAATCCGCCACGGGTGTACACGTGTTCCCCATCCTGAACCCCCCTCCCATCCCATCCCTCAGGGTCATCTCAGAGCACCAGCCCTGAGCACCCTGTCTCATGCATGCATTGAACCTGGACTGGAGATCTGTTTCACATATGGTAATATACATGTTTCAATGCTATTATCTCAGATCATCCCACCCTCGTCTTCTCCCACAGTCTGAAAGTCTGTTCTTTACATCTGTGTCTCTTTTGCTGTCTCGCATATAAGGTCAGTGGCACCCCACTCCAGTACTCTTGCCTGGAAAATCCCATGGATGGAGGAGCCTGGAAGGCTCTGCAGTCCATGGGGTCGCTGAGGGTCGGACGCAACTGAGCGACTTCACTTTCACTTTTCACTTTCATGCATTGGAGAAGGAAATGGCAACCCACTCCAGTGTTCTTGCCTGGAGAATCCCAGGGACGTGGGAGCCTGGTGGGCAGCCGTCTATGGGGTCGCACAGAGTTGGACACGACTCAAGTGACTTAGCATATAAGGTCATCGTTACCATCTTTCTAAATTCCATATATATGCATTAGTATACTGTATTGGTGTTTTTCTTTCTGGCTTACTTCACTCTGTATAATAGGCTCCAGTTTCATCCACCTCATTAGAGCTGATTCAAAAGTATTATTTTTAATGGCAGAGTAATATTCCATTGTGTATAAGTACCACAGCGTTCTTATCCATTTATCTGCTAATGGACATCTAGGTTGCTTCCATGTCCTGGCTATTATAAACAGTGCTGCAATGAACACTGGGGTACATGCATCTCTTTCAATTCTGGTCTCCTCAGTGTGTATGCCCAGCAGTGGGATTGCTGGGTCGTATGGCAATTATTTTTTTAAAAGAATGACTCAGGATGCAATTCATCAGAAAACCCTGCAGAATTCAGTGCTCCTAAGAACAAAGATTCAGTTACCTGAGAAACTTGGGTTTTGAATATAGCCTGACATGTGTGATTGATTTGTTGACTGCTAAGCCAAAGAGAGATTACAGCACAATATGGTGTTAGTCAATCAGTGGTGTCTGACTCTTTGCGACCCCGTGGACTGTAGCCCACCAGGCTCCTCTGTCCATGGGATTTCCCAGGCAAGAATACTGGAGTGGGCTGCCATTTCCTCCTCCAGGGGATTTTTCTGAGCCAGGAACTCAACCTACATTTCCTGTGCTGCAGGCACATTCTTTTCCATCTGAGCCATGAGGGAAGCCCTAAAGAGAGATTCACGGGGCTCATATTTGGTTTTGCTCATAAGAGGAAATATTTTGGTTTTGCTCATAAGGGGAAACCTGATTGGAGGTTGGCAGGGGATAACCTAAAATTCTAGGAATGTTTTATTATGCGAGCTTTTATGAGTGACAGATGGCCTGGACACGGATTCATTTGCAAAGTTACAAAAACTCTAGTGAAACAGGGATCTCGCTGGGAAAGAGAGGGCAGGAGGAGAAGGGGGCGACAGAGGATGAGATGGTTGGATGGCATCATTGACTCAGTGGACGTGAGTTTGAGTAAACTCCAGGAGACGGTAAAGGACAGGGAGGCCTGGCGTGCTGCAGTCCATGGGGTCGCAGAGAGTCAGATAGCACTTAGCGGCTGAACAGTAACAAAAGACACACGTAGAATATCAGCCTCTCGGATGACACATTCTTGAAGATCCAGGAAGCGTGGGTCGGTGAGATCCAGAGACAGCCTGCTGACTCCCCCAGAGACTGCACACTTCTCACCCAAGCATCGGCAATGTCTCACCCTATTCCTTTTTTTTTTTTTTGCCGATTTTTTCAGTCTCCAGACACGGCTGTCTAAACCAGGTACATCATTCCCCTTGGCAACAACAGAGTTCAATCTTGGCTCTGTTTCAGAGATTTCTCGATCTGGTGTTTGGGGAAGCCGTTTGCCAGGGAGGAAGGAGAATAGCAGGCAACGTCTGAGTGTCTTTCTTTCTTCTTTAATCCCTTCAGAGAGACTCCATCCGCAGTGAGCTGTGTGACTCATTCTTGACAACTCCACATGGTTGCAGCGGGGTTGATTTTCTGTCTTTGCTCTGAGGACTGCCTTCCTTATTCAAACTGCTCTTCTCAGCCAGGGCCAGAGAATTAATGATAGTCACCCCCAAACATTCCCTTCTGTGTGACTACAGAATATAACGAGGACACTCTTATCCACATCTTCTGTACACGTTCCTGGTTTCGTCAGCAGCCCGACAATACTTCCTTGTTCTTCTTTGATGCTTTAAAAAAAAAATCCCCATGGAAATGACTCATTCCTCAAGCTCCGTGTCGTCAGCGTGGCCCCCGGAGCCTACAAGAGCATTAACGTCAGGAACAAGGATAGACATGTCCTCATGCAAAGCACATCTTAGTCCGTGAGAGACCAGATTCTCTAAGCCTCAGTTAACTGCCTTCTGGGAAGAACCGACTTAAAAAAATAAATTAAAAATAAAAGGGCAAAATTGGTACAAATCTGCCTCCAGACCAGGCAGTAGGAAATCATTTTACCGTAGTTGAATGCACAGAACAGAACACTGTTAAATGTGGAGCTGGGAATGACAAATTTGAAATAAAGCTTGGGACTCAAGCCACTGTAGGAAATAAGATAACAGACTGCTATGTAATGACTCCAGGAATATCTGAGCTTTTCTTTAGCACATGGAAAGAAAGGGGAGTGGCTGGCCACAGTGACAACCTGGTCCATTCATACATGATGAGGAAGACTAGAGTAATATTCAAAATGTAAGTGACGGTGGGGTCTGGCGGCTCGCTGCTCAATAAAGAGCAAGGCTGGTGGAAAGGACAGTTAGCTATATTTTGGATACCGGCAGTGGTGGCGTTGGGTGGGTAGAGAAATGGACTTCTATCCACATGGCTCCCGGTCACTGACAATCAGGGGCAAGAGTTTTTATAGGCAGAGAGAGGGGGCTTTGTGCGGAAACACCGCAGTCAGCTCTGACAGTCATCCTGGAATGGGTCATTGGTGGTCTGCCTGGTGTCATCTCTATTGTCTCAGGTAGAGTTAATCTTCAGTTCCTGGGGGAGGGCATGGCAACCCACTGCAGTTTTCTCGCCTGGAGAATCCCAGGGAGAGCAGAGTCTGGCAGGCTATAGTCCATAGGGTCGCCAAGAGTCAAGCAGGACTGCGGCGACTTGAGCACACAATCTGCAGTTCCCAGGTCATACTGTTCCCATCTCTTTGAGGCCAGTTCTCGGGAATGAGGCCGCTGACATCATGGCTACAGTCTGGTCATTGCGGCATTCACTTCTCCACCTGGTGTGGCTTCAGTGTCTACAACGAAGCTCAGAGGATCATCCATAGCCCCTGAGGACCAACCCACCAAGCTCCTTGATTTGGCTTAACAACTAACCTATTATTATTTGGTCCCCTCTGACTGTTTTCCTTTGTTTCTACACATTCTCATTTCAATGATTAATTTTTTTTAATCTCCAGCTCAAGAGCAGACTCTCCTCGGCATCTCATCAGCATGTTACGAGTTGATGGCCATCCTTGTCTCGGTCCAGAATACAGCTAAGTTTTTATCCAAAAACACAGCTAAGGTTCCATTCCCCCAGCTTTTCTCTTCATTGGCTTTTGAGCAGAGAGCCGCCAGACCCCCACTGTCACGAGCTGTGAACCTGCACCAGGGTGTCGATGAGAAGAGTCATCACCCTTTCCTGAGTAACACACGTGTGAGTCTGTGAAAAGACATTTTAAACTGCAGGCACTGTGTCCACACGAGAGGGTCAAGTGTTTCATCAGTAGACAGCTGAGCTCATTTTTTTTAAAATTTTCTAATTGCAGGATCATTGCTTTACAGAATTTGGCTGTTTACTGTCAAATCTCAGCATGAATCAGCCATAGGTATACATATGTCCCCTCCCTCTTGAACCCCCCTCCCACCTCCCTCCCCGGCCCACCCCTCTAGGTTGATACAGAGCCCCTGTTTGAGTTTCCCGGAGACACACAGCAGAGACAGCTGGGGACCTTTAAGGCATTTCTCGAACGTTCACGCCTCTCAGTCTGTGAATGAATTTGGCAACACAAGAGCACTTCCAGACGTGGTGACCATGTTCATGGAGAAGGCACCTACCCTGCTATTTTAGATGAGAAAAATTACAGCACATTTTCCGACAAGCTGTCCCAGAATTCTTGTATCATCCTTCCTAGAGACACATTCGTCCTTTATTTTCACTATAAGCCTTTTATTTTTTTGAAAGATTTTTTTTTTATGTGGACCATTTTTAAAGTCTTTATTCAATGTGTTATGATATGGCTTCTGTTTTATGTTTTGGTAGTTTAGACGCAAGGCATGTGGGATCTTAACTCCCAGATCAGGGATGGAACCCACACTCCTGGCAGTGGAAGGTGAAGTCTTAACCACAGGACCCCCAGGGAAATCCATGCAGGCCCTTTCAGTTCAGTTCAGTTCAGTTCAGTCTCTCAGTCGTGTCCGACTCTTTGCCACCCCATGAATTGCAGCACGCCAGGCCTCCCTGTCCATCACCAACTCCCAGAGTTGACTCAAACTCACATCCATCGAGTCGGTGATGCCATCCAGCCATCTCATCCTCTGTCATCCCCTTCTCCTCCTGCCCCCAATCCCTCCCAGCATCAGAGTCTTCTCCAATGAGTCAACTCTTCACATGATGTGGCCAAAGTCCTGGAGTTTCAGCTTTAGCATCATTCCTTCCAAAGAAATCCCAGGGCTGATCTCCTTCAGAATGGACTGGTTGGATCTCCTTGCAGTTCAAGGGACTCTCAAGAGTCTTCTCCAATACCACAGTTCAAAAGCATCAATTCTTCAGCACTCAGCCTTCTTCACAGTTCAACTCTCACATCCATACATGACCACTGGAAAAACCATAGCCTTGACTAGATGGACCTTTGTTGGCAAAGTAATGTCTCTGCTTTTGAATATGCTATCTTGGTTGGTAATAACTTTCCTTCCAAGGAGTAAGCGTCTTTTAATGCAGGCCCTTTAGACCATGGTAATACCCTCAGTAACGTTCCATTGTGGAGCTTTCCTGGTGGATCAGCGGTAAAGAATCGGCCTGCAAATGCAAGAGACTAAGGTTCAATCCCTGGGTCAGGAAGATCCCCTGGAGGAGGCAACGGCAACCCACTCCAGTATTCTTGCCTGGGAAATCCTGTGGACAGAGGAGCCAGACAGGCTAGAATCCATGGGGTTGCAAAAGAGTCGGACGCAATTTAGCAACTAAAACAAGACTAATGACAAAGTTCTGTTGCATAGATTAGATCTAATGTTTGGAAAGTTACCCACATTAATGGTTGAGGAAACCTCATCTTAGAGTCTTTTCAGGTACCTCAACTCCATCCTGAGGCTCTTGACTTGTTTATAGCCAGTCTGACTGGTCCCATCACGGTAGCACTTTTAATTATCACTGTTGACACTTGAGCCTTAGGGAATCATCTTTCCACCCTTCTAAACATGCTCCCAGGCTCACCTGATGGTTCTTCCCTTTACCTCTGCAACTGGGAACCCCTTGAAGATGCTGGGGTCGGAAGCTCACTCTTCTCACTCTGTGTGTACCTTTGTTTAAGATTTAGTTAATGTTTATGACTTTGACCACCATCAGGGACGTTCTTGGGCAAAATGAGAGAGGTGAAATTTCACAGCATCTCCATCAGCTTTTCTGACCTCTGTTCTTGGCGGTACCCAATCACTGGTTTCTATGAAGATCTCAGAATGTTCCAGTACCTCATGGACCCCCTCCCTGTGGAACTCTTAGGATTTTCTTCTGTTTTAAGGTCAAATTCAGTGTTCAGCTAGATGCACTGTCAGGTAGCAAAGCCAACCCCAAACAAAAATGTTTTAAAAATCAATTGATTTTAATTGGAGGCTAATTACTTTAGAGTCATGTGGTGGTTTTTGCCATACAGTGACAGTGGATCAGTCAGAGGTGTATAAAGTAGGATTAATGTCATTTGCATATTCACCTATCCAATTTTTGCCTAATTATTATTTTTTTTGCCTCACCTTTTGGCTTGTGGCATCCTAGCTCCCTGATCAGATATCAAACTGATGCCCCTTGCAGTGGGAACAGAGTCCTAACCGCTGGACTGCCAGGGAATTCCCTTGGTGAAATTTAAAGTAGATACGTCTCAAACAAGGAGAGAGAGACTGCTGACCAGGAAGCTTAGGACGGTGGCTTCCCAGATGGTTCGGTGGTAAAGAATCCACCCGCAATGCAGGAGATGCAGTTTTGATTCCTGGGTGGGGAAGATCCCCTGGAGGAGAAAATGGAAGCCCTCTCCGGGACTCTGGCCTGGAGAATCCCATGGACAGAGGAGCCGGGTGGGGCTACGGGGTCACAAAGAGTCGGACACGACTGAAGGGACTGAGGACACGGTTTTCAGTTCTGAGGTCACATTGTTCCCATCTCTTGGAGGCCAGTTCTCGGAAATGAGGCCGCTTATGTCATGGCTCCAGTCTGGTCATCGTGGAATTCACTTCTCCACCTGGTGGGGTTTCCAGCACGCAGGCCTGCACAAGCCCGCATGACATTTTCAATACAGACAAATTCCAGCTGCTCACCTTCTTTAAGAAATGTCTCAGCGAAAGGAAATCCTGGGGCAGGGGGAGGGAAGCCAACAGAACCTGCACCTTGTCCAGCACGCGGAGAGTCTGTCAGAGAGGCATGGCTTCTCCCAGGAGGCTGCAAACACATCAATTCCCCGTCTTCAAACAAAACCACTAAAAGAGTGTGCAGGGCAGCCACACCTTCCACCTTCTGGAAGGGTCTAGACTCCTCCCCCAGTTTGTGGGCTGCCCCCTGGGGGAGCATTCAGCAATCAGCCTGGGTATCCCACGTCCCCGTTGGACTCTGCAGCAAACACATTAGGAGAAGGCTTCTAAGCTTTCCTCCTTCAGCTCCTCAGCCGAGGCAGCCCTTGCCCACACTTGAAGCCCACCACTGTCACGAACCGCCGCCCTCAGTCCTGTGTTCACTTGGTCTCCAGAAATGACTTTGTAATTTCCTGTCTCCTAAGGCTTCCCTGGTGGTTCAGTGAGTAAAGAATCTGCCTGCAATGGGAGAGACCTGGATTCGATCCCTGAGTTGGGAAGATCCCCCGGAGAAGGGAAAGGCCACCCACTCCAGTCTTCTGGCCTGGAGAATTCCAGGGACTGTATACTCCATGGGGTCACAAAGAATCGGACACGACTGAACGACATTCACTTTTCATTTACATTCTTGCACACCTAGAGTCTCCTCTTCATTTCAAATGCAAGGAATCAGTACTACACACCGATTTCATTAATTCCAACACTGTATTTGTCCAGAGGGAAAGGCAGATAATAAAAATAAGGTTAGGACGGGTATATTATGAGTGTGGCTCTTTTCTGTGTGGTTGCGAGGAGCCATGGACAGTACAAATAAATAGTTAATAGAAATTAATTCTGTTGCTTGTAAGATATTACTTCATTAAATTTCATTGGATTTTCAAAACTGTGCTGTTAACCACAGGAGTATAAGACAATCTCCAGTGGATGCCTGCTGTGTATTAAGGGAATTAAAGCTTAATATCATGGGCAACTTTTAAATTCTGTGACTGGAATGCACTCACTGTTTATTCATTTAAATGGTGAGTCTTTAAGTAAATTATGTACTTGCTGTTCGGTTGATCAGTCGTGTTCGACTCTCTGCGACCTCATGAATCGCAGCACACCAGGCCTCCCTGTCCATCACCAACTCCTGGAGGTCACTCAGACTCAAGTCCATCGAGTCAGTGACGCCATCCAGCCATCTCATCCTCTGTCATCCCCTTCTCCTCCTGCCCCCAGTCCCTCCCAGCATCAGAGTCTTTTCCAATGAGTCAACTCTTTGCATGAGCTGGCCAAAGTCCTGGAGTTTCAGCTTTAGCATCATTTCTTCCAAAGAAATCCCAGGGCTGATCTGCTTCAGAATGGACTGGTTGGATCTCCTTGCAGTCCAAGGGACTCTCAAGAGTCTTTTCCAACACCACAGTCCAAAAGCATCAATTCTCCGGTGCTCAGCTTTCTTCACAGTCCAACTTTCCCATCCATACATGACCACTGAAAAAACCATAGCCTTGACTAGACGGACCTTTGTTGGCAAAGTAATGTCTCTGCTTTTGAATATGCTATCTAGGTTGGTCATAACTTTCCTTCCAAGGAGTAAGCGTCTTTTAATTTCATGGCTGCATATATGGGTACATATATGTACGCATACCCACCTACACATCAAGGAATTAGAATCATTAGTTCATATACTATATGCAAAATGGTACTTTAAATATATTTAAATACAGTTTTACTGGTGGTGTTGTTGTATTATTCCTTCAGTCGTGTCCGACTCTTTGAGACCCCACGAACTGTAGCCCATCACGCTCCTCTGTCCATGGGGATTCTCCAGGCAGGAATACTGCAGTGGGTTGCCATTCCCTTCTCCAGGGGATCTTTTCCACCCAGAGATCGAACCAAGGTCTTTTGTATTGCAGGCAGATTCTTTACTGTCTGAGCCACCAGGGAAAGCCCTAGTTTTATTACAAGTTGGTGCATATTCAATATAGGTATATTAAGTATGTTCAATCTCAACAGTACATTGAAGTAAGCTAATAAAAATATAACCGGATTCCTTACTCCAGGGTACAGGAAAAATGTTATCATAATAAGTAAACAATACATAGGTCAACAGAGGCAGTTATAACAGTGATCTGACATGCACATCCGACATCATAGTATTAAGTACCATGATTTATCTTGGGGTTTTTTAACATGAATCTCTAATAGAGGAACCCTAGATTGCTGAAGAATAAAGGTTTACTTACATGTATTTTTGTGTGCTGTGTATGTTTTCCCTGGAGGTTAAAAAGTATGCTTTCACCGAATACTGCATCTGAGATATGACTAGGCAATAAGCTGTCAGCCAGTTTTATGGCTCTCAGTGATAAAATCAATAAACGTGCAAGACAAGTACCTGTAATTCTTGCTTAAGGCTGCTCAGATTGATCGGCCACCAGGTAAGTTATGAATTGTAAAAGGCAAGCCATGGTGATTCATGTTGATGTTTGGCAGAAACCAATGCAATTCTTTAAAGCAATTATTGTTCAATTAAAAAAATTAATTAAATTTTAAAAGAGGCAACTGTGATATATTAGAAGATGTTATTGAATAGTGCAAGGAAAGGTGGTAGATTGTTTAAGGAAAGCCAAACTAAGGTCTTTCTCGGTTGATGGCTATGAGGAGTGAATGAAATGCTCCTAATTAAAGAAAAAAGGATGTAATCAAATAATGCTTTTAGTGGAGCTGGAGAAGACTCTTGAAAGTTCCTTGGACTGCAAGAAGATCAAACCAGTCCATCCTAAAGGAAATCAACCCAGAATATTCAATGGAAGGACTGATGCTGAAGCTGAAGCTCTAATACGGTGGCCACCTGATGCAAAGAGCTGATTCACTGGAAAAGACCCTGATGCTGGGAAAGATTGAGGGCAGGAGGAGAAGGGGATGACAAAGGATGAGATGGTTGGGTGGCATCACCAACTCGATGGACAGGAGTTTGAGTAACCTCCAAGAGATGGTGAAGGACAGTGAAGCCTGGCGTGCCCCAGTCCATGGGACATGAAGAGTCGGACACGACTGAGCGACTTTCACTTAAACCAAGTATACTTCAGTTTAAAAAATACTATAAGAAATGAGTCTAATCTGCTTCTAAATTTCCTGAGCGGCACTTTCCAGTGCCATGTGAACATACAATTCCCACAGAAATACGTGTCCCTGTGTAATAAGCAAACCCACATACATCAGTCCATGCTTTGAAGATGCAGCTCCAAAGCTGCCTTATCTACAATATCTGCCATCTTCATAAACCCTCATGGGACTCTCTTTCTCCACTGGAAGACACACTTCCTAGCTCTACACTTAGCATCACCACCTGGGGACGTCCCTTGATTCCTCATACCTGGCATCCAGGTCACAGTCAAACCTTATCACATGACCAAGTATAACCACTGCTGACCCCATAATAGCTTCCCTGGTGCCTCAGATGGTAAAGAGTCTGCCTGCCTGCAATGTGGGAGACCTGGGTTTGATCCCTGGGTCAGAAGGGTCCCCGGGGAAGGGAATGGCAACTCCTTCCAGTATTTTTGCCTGGAGAATCCCAAGGACAGAGCAGCCTGGCAGGCCACAGTCCATGGGGTCGTGAAAGAACCAGACACGACTGAGCAACTATCAATTGGACTTTTCACGTCATAATGCTTCTCAGATCAGATCAGATCAGATAAATCGCTCAGTCGTGTCCGACTCTTTGCGACCCCATGAACTGCAGCACGCCAGGCCTCCCTGTCCATCACCAGCTCCCAGAGGTCACCCAGACTCAAATCCATCGAGTCAGTGATGCCATCCAGCCATCTCATCCTCTGTTGTCCCCTTCTCCTCCTGCCCCCAATCCCTCCCAGCATCAGAGTCTTCTCCAATGAGTCAACTCTTCGCATGAGGTGGCCAAAATACTGGAGTTTGAGCTTTAGCATCATTCCTTCCAAAGAAATCCCAGGGCTGATCTCCTTCAGAATGGACTGGTTGGATCTCCTTGCAGTCCAAGGGACTCCAAGAGTCTTCTCCAACACCACAGTTCAAAAGCATCCATTCTTCAGTGCTCAGCCTTCTTCACAGTCCAGCTCTCACATCCATACATGACCACAGGAAAGACCATAGCCTTGACTAGGCGAACCTTTGTTGGCAAAGTGATGTCTCTGCTTTTGAATATGCTATCTAGGTTGGTCATAACTTTCCTTCCAAGGAGTAAGCGTCTTTTAATTTCATGGCTGCAGTCACCATCTGCAGTGATTTTGGAGCCCAGAAATAGAGCTGATTCTTCTCATTGTTATATGTTCTACAAAGTCATTGCAAATGCTGAACTAATGCATGCTGGATCATTTCTCCTAGGGAAGTACAGGTTTCTGGGAGCCACTGCTCACAACATTTTCATCAAGAGATCAACACATAACCCGGTGTTCAGTGTGTATCCGTTTATTTCATATGTCCAGTACTTCATATGTCATAACTCCAATGCTTTGGCCACCTGATGTGAAGAACCGACACACTGGAAAAGGCCCTGATGCTGGAAAAGATTGAAGGTGGGAGGGGAAGGGGACGACAGAGGATGAGATGGCTGGATGGCATCACCAACTAAATGGACATGAGTCTGAGCAAACTCTGGGAGATGGTGATGGACAGGGAGGCCTGGAGTGCTGCAGTCGGTTCATGGGGCCACAAAGAGTTGGACACGACTGAGCGACTAAACTGAACTCCTTCATACGTATTTTTCAGTCATCCACCTGGGACTCGAGGCTGTCAGCGTGGCAACTCAAGCCTGCAAGGAGCTTGTCTAAGTCAAGTATTGTCCTGCTAAGGCACATCGCAGTCTTCTTGGGCTTCCTTCCCTACAGCAGACAGTGTTAAAACACCATAATTAGGGGCCATTTCCCACAGGGACACCATTGCTAAAAGACACATAAATCAGAAAAATGCAGCCCTACATAGTCCACAAAAAGACACTGGTTTACAGCCTGAAAGGTGAAATCAGAAGGCAGGGCGTTGCAATGTCCAACCCCCAGCTGAGCCAAGTCCATGAATGACCCCCAAAACAACCTCCAGGACTGACTTAACGGTTGAGAACAGATTGTGGTGGAGCGGATGAATTTGCAAATACAGAGCCCAAGAATAACGAGGCGCGATCTGCAGCTTGCTCCCTGGTCTCCCCGTTTCCTTCCATTCTGGTCCAGCCACCATTCGTGTGGCAGTCAAGTCATGGTTAAGCGACGTCCAAGAATCAACTGAGACTCTTGCCTGCAACACTTGCTAGAAGCTTCCTCTTGGAATCACAGCAATACGATTCTAGAATCTTTCCCCAGTCTGGAGGGACCCCAGAAAAGTCTTCTTGCCCGGCTCCTTCCCACCCTTCCTACAGCTTTGTTCCCCCAAGTCTCCCTCCTCCACTGGTCTCCCTCACCCGTCCCACCCTGCTGGTCCCCCTTCCATCAGAGGTCTCAGCTGCAAGGCCACTGTCTCAGAGAATTCCCTGATACTTCCAAGGTCTGGGTTTGCTTCAGCCCCTCCACCTGGCTGTATTCTGCACTTTTTTTTTTTCTTTTTAAGCTTTTATTTTTTTCTGGCTGCATCAAGTCTTTGTTGTTGGGCGGGCGTTTTCTCTAGTTGTGGAAAGTGAGGGCTACTCTCAAGTTGCAGCACATGGGTTTCCTATTGCAGTCATCTCTCTTGTCCTGAGGCACAGGCTCTAGGGCTCCCGGGCTCCAGAGTACAGGCTCAAGGAACGGTTGTGATAGAAAGGTTTATTTGTTCAGCATCACGTAGGATCTTCCCGGACCAAGGATCAAACCCATGTCCCCTGTAGTGGCAGGGGGATTTTTATCCACCGGACCACCAGGGGAGTCCCTGTAGGTTTCTTTATCGGAAGCAGTTTATTTGTTTGCTAACATGTTGGTGGCCCACACCTGTAGGAATATAAGCATCCTGATCTCAGGGTCCTTGCGATCCCAGCTGAATTCATAGCACAGAGGTCAATGTGCCCAGCTCTCAGGTTCAGTACGGTTCAGTCGCTCAGTCATGTCCGACTCTTTGCGACCCCATGAACTGCAGCACGCCAGGCCTCCCTGTCCATCACCAACTCCCAGAGTCTACCCAAAACCATGTCCATTGAGTTGGTGATGCCATCCAACCATCTCATCCTCTGTCTTCCCCTTCTCCTGCCCTCAATCTTTCCCAGCATGAGTCAGCTCTTTACATCAGGTGGCCAAAGGATTGGAGTTTCAGTTTCAGCATCAGTCCTTTCAATGAATATTCAGGACTGATCTCCTTTAGGATGGACTGGTTGGATCTCCTTGCAGTCCAAGGGACTCTCAAGAGTCTTCTCCAATACCACAGTTCAAAAGCATCAATTCTTCAGTGCTCAGCTTTCTTTAAGTCCAACTCTCATATCCATACATGACTACTGGAAAAACCATAGCCCAGCACTCAGCAGTTCCCAATATACAAGTGTTGGATGAATAGCTTGCAGAGTACCCCTGAGTGCTACTTTATGGGGCTAATTTATGCCTCTGTCCCCATGTTCCCTTCAATAATGTCAGCTCCTGGGCAGCGGGGAGGACTTCGGCTCCGGTTTCACGCCAAGATGTTTATGCTACATCTCCTTTCGCTACTGCATCACAGACAAGTCACTAGGATATGGTGGCAACACAGCCACATGTCAGAGTAGCTTTTGTACTTTATAAGCTAAGAATACACTTACTGAGTAAGTGGCCTCAGTTCTGGCGCTTGCGTGTTTGTTATCTCTAACTTCCCAGCAACCGGCTCCAATAGGAATGGGCGGAAAGCAATAGACATCATTTATTTTTTGGCTATGCTATGCCGGGAGCTGGTGATGGACAGGGAGGCCTGGCGTGCTGCGGTTCATGGGGTCGCAAAGAGTCGGACACGACTGAGCGACTGATCTGATCTGATGCTCAATCATGTCTGACACTTTGCAAATCCCGTGGACTGTAGCCCAGTAGGCTCCTCTGTCCATGGAATTCTCCACGCAAGAATAGTGGAGTGGATTGCCAGTTCCTCCTCCAGGGGATCTTCCTGACCCAGAGATCGAATCCGAATTTCCTGCACTGGCAGGCGGGTTCTTTACCACTGAGCCACCTGGGAAGCCCAAATAGGGGAGAGGGTACGTTAACCAGACTGAGAGTCATGATAACATTACCGAAGACAGTCTGCATCAATATGTCACAAGGCAGTTTACTTCCACCTGGACAAAAAAGCGTGCAATCAGCACTTTTCTTCTTTTGTTTCTGGTTTGTGTATGTACGTCTGGCTCACAGAGGCAGAAGGGAAGCTGAGAGAAACAGTAAGCGATTCTGACCTCCCTCGAACCAAAGGGTTGTTTCAGAGCGGAGCAAAGGCCAAATGCAATGGACCACAAACTTTCATCTAGAATGCGGCAGGGCCCTGACAACCCACACATTCACCCCGAGTCAGTTTTCTAGACATCTGCACCAGAATGATGGTATATTGTAAACACTTCCCAGTGACTCTTTGGATACCAGATTTGGAGCCAGATTTTTACCACCTCCAGAGACTCCCTTTGTGCCTTTGCTGGGGCTTCCCAGGTGGCAGTAGTGGTAAAGAATCCGCCTGCCAGTGCAGGAGACACAAGAGACCTGGGTTCCATGCCTGGGTCAGGAAGATCCCCCAGATGAATGCATGCAACCGACTCCAGGATTCTTGCCTGGAGAAGCCCATGAACAGTGGAGCCTGGCGCTACAGTCTACGGGATCACAAAGAATCACTGAGCACGCACATGTGTGTATATGTGTACGTATATGTATGTATTGGAGAAGGAAGTGGCAACCCACTCCAGTATTCTTGCCTGGAGAATTCCATGGACACAGGAGCCTGGCAGGCTGCAGTCTATGCGGTCACAAGAGTCGGACACGACTGAGCGATTGAGGAAACACACATATGTATGTATAAAATGGCTACGCTGAAGAATTATTGGAATTGGGCCGTATCTATTTCCATAATATTTTCTTCTTGGGTAGAAATGTCTTACATCTTTAGGCAAACACCTCCATGAAAATTCAGGTGGATGGGCATTTGGCCCCATCTCTGGCAGCTTGTCTTTGTTGTTCTGCTTTGATAAACCGTCACCAAACTTCTAGATGAGCACCCATCTTTTGAACTAATTGAATATGTTAACTTTTTTCCTCTGTAGAGCTGGTGTGTCATTATATTTTCCATTCAGTGCCTTGCTTTTCATGCATTTAAAGTGCTGGAGCAGCTGTTTATTTGGAAAGTTTCCATTATGGCCATAATAATCTCCAACTAATTGCACATCAAATATTTATTTCTTGCACGTTAGATTAATGAAGCGGCTTCAACAAGAGAAAAATTGGATCAGGTTGGCAAACGATGCCTATAAATTCATGAAAGATTCCCAGTTCTTTTTTGGCAGGACTCCTTTGATACAGATTAACAGTTTTTAAATGGAAAAAAAAAAAATTCCCATTATCTGGTTGAGAGTTTTTAAATAGGCAAGCTCTCTTTATTAAAATATTTTCCCCAATGTTTCCTTGTGAGATCATATTTTAGCTTTCAGAAATGAAAGAAATAAAAATCCATGCTATTGATTTTCATATAAATAATGTGATATCTTTTCTTGCCTTGAATTTAATATACTGTTTTTCATTCTACTTTTTAAAAACTTGAAGTAGAGTTAATTTACAATGTTATGTTAATTTCAAGTGTACAACAGTGATTTATACATTTGGTGTTGGAGAAGACTCTTGAGAGTCCCTTGGACTGCAAGGAGATCCAACCAGTCCATTCTAAAGGAAATCAGTCCTGGGGGTTCATTGGAAAGACTGATGCTGAAGCTGAAACTCCAATATTTTGGCCACCTCGTGCTAAGAGTTGACTCATTGGAAAAGACCCTGATACTGGGAAGGATTGGGGGCAGGAGAAAAGGGGGTTGACAGAGGATGAGATGGCTGGATGGCATCGCCAACTCGATGGACGTGAGTTTGAGTGAACTCTGGGAGTTGGTGATGGACAGGGAGGCCTGGCTTGCTGTGATTCATAGGATCACAAAGAGTTGGACACGACTGAGCGACTGAACTGAACTGAATGGATACATATATAGATGTGTGCTATATATATATTCTTTTCATATTTTTTCCATTCTAGCTCATTACAAGATGTCAAATATAGCTCCCTATATAGTAGGTCTTTCTTGTTTACCGATTTTATGTATGGTAGTATATATATGTTGATCACAAGTGTATAAAATATTTATATTTCAGATTCTTTCCGTTATACTTTATTACAATATATTGACTATAGCTCCCTCTGCTACACAGAGGTCCTTGTTATTGACCTCTGTGCTACACAGAGGTCCTTGTTATTGACCTCTTTTTATATATAGTTGCTCAGTTGTGTCCAACTCTTTGCGACCCCGTGGACTGTAGCCCGCCAGTTTTCTCCATCCACGGGATTTTTTCCAGGCAAGAATGCTGGAGTGGGTTGCCATTCCCTTCTCTGGGGGATCTTCCCGACCCAGGGATCAAATCTGGGTCTCCTGCATTGCAGGCAGACTCTTTACGGTCTGAGTAACCAAGGCAGCCCTAAACATAGTCATGTGTATCTATTATCGCAATCTCCTAATTCTATCCCAAGTCATTCTAGTTCTGATACTCTAAAGGCTTTCGGTGGATTAACTTCTCCCAGCGTATTTATTTTTATGTGGCTCACACACCAAGACCGCCACATACTGCAACTGTATAATCTGATAAGCTCGGACATATGCAAACACCTGTGATATTATTCAACAATCAAGGTAACAGTCATGTCGCCCTCCTCCTAGGTCTTTGCGTCCGTCTTCTGTCTGTTTTTGTGGTAACAGCACTTGAGGTGACATCTCCTCTCAACGACTTTTGAGCGCATAATTCCGTATTGTTAACTGCAGGTGCTATATTTTACAGAGGATCCGTAGGACTTACTCATCTTGCATAACTGAAACATTATTTTCCCATTCCCCCATGGGCGCTACTGTATTCTCTGCTTCTATGACTAAACATACCTTTGTCAGCAAAGTGATGTCTCTGCTTCTTAATACGCTGTCTAGGCCTCTGTAGATGTTTCTAGATCTTTTTGCAGGTGGTGCTGCCCAGTATTTTGAGACCATTTCCATCCGGCTCCCTTTGTCACCTGCGTTGTCTACCAGGGGACTTAGAGATGCTTCTTTACTTTTATTTCAGCACAGCATGCCTAGATTTGATCTCATTCTTAGTAACTTCGCCTGAAACCCAAGTGAAGCCACTCAAGCTAGAATCATGTCCCTTTCTCACTTTGGTAAAATTTTCTTCTGTGGACGAACCTTGACTGTTGTTTCTGCTCCATTTGCTTGCAAATGATCTTCAGGAACACTAATTAGAAGCTGATCCTTTTCTTTCTCATTTATAGTTTTAATCTCTCACCATTTACATCTATTTCTTGCGATTGCTCTGCCTTCTGGGAACGTGTCCCATCTTTTTACACGCCAGAAAGCTGACTGTTTTCCTTCTGTCAGTTCCACTCTTGCATAATCTTGCTGCAAATTTAAATTTGGTCATCGAGTTTTGTGTTTTTGTTTGTTTGTTTTTAAGCAACTAAAAAGCCTCTTGATGAAAGTGAAAGAGGAGCGTGAAAAAGTTGGCTTAAAGCTCAACATTCAGAAAACTAAGATCCTGGCATCCAGTCCCATCACTTCATGGGAAATAGGTGGGGAAACAGGGGAAACCGTGTCAGACTTTATTTTTGGGGGGCTCCAAAATCACTGCAGATGGTGATTACAGGCATGAAATTAAAAGACGCTTACTCCTTGGAAGGAAAGTTATTACCAACCTAGATAGCATATTCAAAAGCAGAGACATTACTTTGCCAACAAAGGTCTGTCTAGTCAAGGCTATGGTTTTTCCAGTGGTCATGTATGGATGTGAGAGTTGGACTGTGAAGAAAGCTGAGCGCTGAAGAATTGATGCTTTGGAACTGAAGTGTTGGAGAAGACTCTTGAGAGTCCCTTGGACCACAAGGAGACCCACCCAGTCCCTTCTGAAGGAGATCAGCCCTCGGATTTCTTTGGAAGGAATGATGCTAAAGCTGAAACTCCAGTATTTTGGCCACCTCATGCGAAGAGTTGACTCATTGGAGAAGACTCTGATGCTGGGAGGGATTGAGGGCAGGAGGAGAAGGGGACGACAGAGGATGGGTGGATGGCATCACCGACTCGATGGATGTGAGTCTGAGTGACCTCCGGGAGTTGGTGATGGACAGGGAGGCCTGGCGTGCTGCGATTCATGGGGTCGCAAAGAGTCGGACACGACTGAGCGACTGAACTGAACTGAAGCTACATCCATGTTAATCTTATTCTGTTCTCTTCTTAAATCCCATGAACGCATTTGCCTTTGCAGAACTGGAGGAATAAAATAAGTCTAAATACTCTAAATTCCCAAAGAAAATCCCAATTGCTTAGAAAGCTCAAAACCTAGAACATTTTCCAAATGACCCTTTAGGAAGAAAATCTCTTTCAGATGCCTCTCCTTTTCAAAGTTCAGGTGTGTGGATCAGTTGCTCAGTTATGCCCGACTCTGCAACCCCATGTTGCACTGAATGACTGAACTGAACTGAAGCGTTTAACAGGGTGCCAGGCAGCGAGAGAGGTGTGTGTTGTGTGTGTGCTTGCTCATTTGTGTCCATCTCTTTTCAACCCCATGGACTGCAGCCCGCCAGGCTCCTCTGTCCACGGGATTTCTGAGGAGTGGCTCACCATCTCCTCCTCAAGTGGATCTTGCCAACCCAGAGATCGAACCTGAGTCTCTTGCATTGGCAGACAGATTCTTTACCACTGAGCCACCTGAAAAGCCCCCAGAAAGGACTGAATGTGAAATAAAACCAGGTCCACAGCATTGGAAAATTCAGCTCAACATGGTAAAGGTTAAGAAATACATGTAAACTTGTACATAAACCCATAAAAGCACCATATCGTGTTGTGACTCTTGACTTGGGCTATAGGGATGGATTGAGAAAAATAGATTAGTTTGGGGAAGAAAGAAATGGGCAAGGTACAGATCCATTTGAAGCCTGGCTAGTATTCCCTCTAGAAAATAGATTCTCCTCTGCTCTGTCTCTCTTTCCTCCTTGGCTCCAAAGCTCCTAAAAAGGCTTGACTTCTGCTTCAATCATTAGGGACAAAAGAGGACAGTGAATCACGTGTTGACTAAATATGGTCCACATACCGTAGTCCTTACTGGACCTCACGAGCTGCTTTCAATTTGCAAACCATGAGGTTTCGTGAGAACTATACACCGGACCACCTGTTGCCCACCTGCGACTGGAAATGTGGTTGAATCTTGTTTTCTTTTTTTTAAAATATAAATTTATTTTAATTGGAGGCTAATTACTTTACAATGCTGTAGTGGTTTTTACCACACTTGACATGAATCCGCCACGGGTGGACACGTGTTCCCCATCCTGAAGCCCCCCCTCCCACCTCCCTCCCCATCCCATCCCTCTGGGTCATCCCAGTGCACCAGCCCCTAGCACCCTGTCTCATGTGTCGAACCTGGACTGGAATCTTGTTTTCTTGAGAAAATGAGAACACTGTTGCTCTTCATGCCTAAGGTGGCATACGGGGCTACGGATGCTAACGAAGCCACCAAGATGTCACCTGGTTACAAGATGACCGAGAGTAAAATCACTTCATGATGACAGGCTAGACCCCAGACCCTGAAGACTGGCAGCTTCTTCCCATGTCCCCCAGCCACTGCGTGTTTTTGAAAGGCTCAGATCCACAACCTAGACCACTCACAGTTTCCATGAGATTTTGAACCAAAATATCAGGTTAGTTGAAAAGTTTAATCGCCATTTTGCAGTGTTGACCTATGCCATTTGATAGTGGAATACATTCTTAAATAAATGTGGTTATAGTACATTGTCATTTGAATGCACATTTCTTGCTTTATGGGATATTTTTTGGCTAATGATTAGCTGTTTATTTTATATTTATTTATTTTATTTTTTAATATTTATTTTAGACTATATAAATGATGGTAGACAAAAAGCAAAATCGAGCGATTCTTAAAAAGCAGTTATTTATCTCTCTATCTATCTATGTATCTATCTATCTGTTTATTCATTTTTCGCTGTGCTGGGTCTTCACAGCTGCTCACAGTTTTTCTAGTTGTGGCCAGTGACGGCTGCTCTATAGTCGCAGCCACAGGCTTCTCATTGCGGTGGCTTCTCTTGTTGCGGAGCATGGGCTCTAGGCAGGCAGGCGTCAGTAGTTGTGGCTTATGGGCATAACTGCCCCGTGGAAGTGGAATCTTCCATGACGAAGGATCAAACCTGTGTTCCCCTGCACAGGCAAATGGACTCTTAACCAATGGATCACCGGGGAAGTCCCCGAGTGCATTTTTAATTCAAGTTCAAAATGGATCGTAAAGCAGCGGGGATAACTTGCAACATCAATAACACATTTGGCCCAGGAACTGCTAACGGATGTACAATTCAGTGGTGGCTCAAGAGGTTTTGCAAAGGAGATGAGAGCCTAAAGTGTTTCATCAGTAGACAGCTGGGCTCTGTAAGGCGCTTCGCTAAAGTTCACCGGCTTACACAAAGGTAAAACACAATAAAGACACTTGGCCTTGGAGACACAGCTCAGCTAAGTGAGGATCCACCATCATTTATAATACTTATTCAGATGTCAGCCTCAGGGTGTGTTTGCTTTTAGTTTCTTCCTCCAGAGGCACAAGTCCCTTGCTGGAAGATTTTCTGTTGAAAGGAAGCTTTGGGGATGAAAGACTGGTATCGGTGTCAAACGTTAGTCACTCAATTGTGTCTGACTCTTTGAGACAGACACTCACGGGCAACTCACGGGCTGTTGCCCACCCAGTCTCCTCTGTCCACGCAGTTCTCCAGGCGAGAACACTGGAGTGCGTTGCCACTCCCTTCTCCAGGGGATGGAAGATGGGGATCTTCTATCCAAGATGGAACATGGGCCTCCTGTATTGCAGGCAGATTCTTTAATGTCTGAGCCATCAGGGAAGTCCAACTGTGTGAAAGGGAAAGGGAAGTCGCTCAGTCGTGTCCGACTCTTTGCGACCCCATGGACTATAGCCTATCAGGCTCCTCCATCCAGGGACTTTTCCAGGCACGAGTGCTGGTGTGGATTGCCATTGCCTTCTCCACCAGGGAAGTCCAAGTGTGTACGAGTGGACAATTCATGAACTTGAAAATTTGATGCTGGTGGTAAGAGAAGGTTTTGAAGTGATGTCAAAATAAAATATATCTTCTCTTGGTTTAAAACAGTTATATTTTGAGACTTTCCCAGTGGAGTGTTTAATACTCTGCTCTTCAATGCACGGGGCACAGGTTGGATCCCTGGTTGGGGAACGAAGGAACCATATGCAGTGGTTGCTGCTGTTCAGTAGCTCAGATGTGTCCGACTCTTTGCGACCCCATGGACTGTAGCCTATCAGGCTCCTCTGTCCATGGGATTCTCTAGGCCAGAACACTGGAATAGGATAGTATATTTCTACACACTTTATTGTGATCACTGAGTATTCAGTTAAAAGTTTACCATAAAGCTATAACACTCAGTTCAGGAGAAATTGTACGAGGTAAAATAAAAGAAGAAACAGTCTCTGAGTAAGAATATCTGCAGAGAACAAGCCTTGACCTCAACGCCCTATTCATAGGGCAGATGTGTGTTCCTGCATGGACACTTCACAGGCTCGAGATAAGTAAGAGAACCATTCCTGTCACTTAAAGCAGAGGTCAAGTGAAAAAATTGCTCCCAGACACAGCAGAATGGATGATAAAGCAGAGAATCTATATCCACAAAGACCTTCTAAATCCAAGCTAAAGCGGACGGCTTTCCTGCATGCCTCCCTGTGTGACCCCTGCCCACGTGACCAGGGCAAGCTGCAAGCTATACACGCTGCTGGCAAACAAACCTGACAAGATTCCTTCTCAGTGAACCTATCATTGTGGGAAATCCTGCTTTAAATCTGGTGGTGCAGATAGTCACTTCTGAAGGGGAAGTGGTTAGGAAGATCGGATGGCATTCATTTCTTTCCTACACTGGCTTTTCTTTGATTGTCAAAATAGTCCTGAATGAAGGGCACACATCAGTCCATAGACGGATATCTGGACATGTACCCAAGGCTATAGTTAACATGGAGAACCAGCAAGGACCTGCTGTCCAGCACAGGGAACTCTGCTCAGTACTCTGTACTAACCTTATGGTCACCAGGGGGAAGGACAGGGGAAGGGATAGTCAGGGAGTTTGGAATGGACACAGACACACTGCTGTATTTAACATGCAGAACCCATAAGGACCTGCTGGGCAGCACAGGGAACTCTGCTCAATACTCTGTAATAACCTGATGGTTCCAGGAGGAAGGATGGGGAAAGGGCTAGTCAGGGAGTCTGGGATGGACATGGACACACTGCTGTTTTTAACATGGAGAACAAGCAAGGACCAGCTGGACAGCACATGGAACTCTGCTCAATGTCATGTGGCAGCCTGGGTGGGAGGGGAGTTTCGGGGGTGTGTGGGGATACATGTACGTGTATGACTGAGTGCCTTCACTGTTCGACTAGAAACTATCACATCATTGTTGACTGGCCATCCTGCAATACAAAATAAAAAGTGAAAAAAAGAAAATTTACATGTACCCTAATGCTCAGAGCATTGTTTTCATTCACTCACTCAGCTGTGTCCAACTCTTTGCGACCCCATGGACTGCAGCACGCCAGGCTTCCCTGTCCATCACCATCTCCCTGAGTTTGCTCAAACTCACATCCATAGAGTCGGTGATGCCGTCCAACCACCTCATCCTCTGTCATCCCCTTCTCCTCCCATCCTCAATCTTTCCCAGCATCAGGGTCTTTTCCATTGAGTCCGTTCTTCACATCAGGTGGCCAAAGGATTGGAGCTTCAGCTTCAGCATTAGTTTTTCCAATGAAGATTCAGGACTGATTTCCTTTAGGAGTGACTGGTTTGATCTCCTTACCATCCAAGGGACTCTCAAGGGTCTTCTCCAGCATCACTGATAGAAAGCAGTCTTAATGAACTAAAACTCCGACCATGATAGCACCATAATCTCAAACTTCCAACCTCCAGAAGTGTGAGGAACAAGTGTTTGTTGCTTAAATCTCTGGTATTTTCTCTAGACTAAGAATCAATAAGAGAAGTCACCTCTGGACCAAAGAGGCCAGCGAACTGTAATCTGAGTGGGCCGGTGTAGGCTGGACCTGGAGACCCAGCACCAGTATGCTTATCTGCACATGTGTGTGGTGTGTGCTCAGTCATGTCCAACTCTCTGTGACCCCATGGACTGTAACCCACCAGGCTATTCTGTCCAAGGGAGTCTCCAGGCAAGAATACTAGAATGGGTTGTCATGCCCTCCTCCAGGGGATCTTCCCAACACAGGGATCAAACCCACGTCTTCCACATTGAAACAAGGATTCTTTACCACTGAGCCACCAAGTCCCTTATCAATTTGCTTGATAAGGCAAATTTAGTTGAAACATATTGGATGCTGGGTATTTTGTTGAACACATTTCTGGAATCAGATTTGTCAACTGGAATTCTCCCTTGAGCTTTTAACCTTCACATGCCAGAATCTAATATTTTCCAACTTGAGGACAATTCATGATAAGGATAACATTTCTTACTACGTATGATCACTTTAGAAGCTTTTGGAACAAGATATGCTGTTGTAGATAAATCAATGACTTAGATAGAAGGTAGGGAGACAAGTAGCCAAAAATAAAGCACTGGGTCATTATTAATAAGTGATTCAACCTTACAAGAGAAATAAAAAGTTTTTAAAGGAGGAACCTAAATCTTTCCACTAATTCCATCCCCAACATAGGAACCATATAAAAAAAAAATGGAAATCTATGAGTATCAAAAAAACAGCTACTTCCGTGTTACCAAGACTCATCTTTTCTCCATGAGACAATATCGCCTACTTAAATCTGAAGCTACTTCTGCATTTGCTTCATCTGCGCAGGTACTATATTTAAGGCAGACGTGGGATGCAGGAAATAGCACTGACACCAAAGGATTAATTTAGAGGTTTCACTTGAAAAATAGCCTCACCTTCCTCTAAATTAAGAAATATTTACTCTCACTCTGCAGATGTCCAATGGGGAAAGAAATGATCGGGCCTTAGGTTTGTAGAGAAATGTCTCTTTTATAGTGTTATAAATTGTGCCTTGCAAATTAAACTTCTACAAGCAAAAGTTCCCTTTCATTTAGGGAAAATAGATGTTGTTAATATAATGCCTTTCTTTCCCAATGGTAGGGTTTCCGCCTGCACTTACGAGACGTTAAAAATAGCCAAATGTGACTGAGAATGCTCAGAGCAGAGCAATGACAAAAGAGAAAACAGTAAATCACTCAATGATTAAGAAAACTCGAACTGTGAAAGTTGCCGGAAAGAATAAAAACCCTTGTTTTCTTTTGCAGAAGCGTGCCAATGCTTTTTCGGTGTATTGATACCACCGAGTGGCTCCAAATAAAATCTGCAGAAAAGCCTAGATTTTAAGCAGACATTTGCCTTTTGCTTTGAGTGTTCTATGTCACCAGATGGATGAAAACAGGCTTCACAAACCTAACAGTTTCATTAAACTGCAGATGTTTAATTAAAGAGCAGTGCGTTTGGAAAAGTCAAGCCACATACAAATGAACAGCATCGCCGTATTTGTCATCCGGGTCTAAGTATCTGGGGGTGCAAACGTGAACCACATCCAGTTTTTCACCTCACTGAGGGAAACTGAGGATGCACGGAACAGTCCTGAGGAACAGTGGAAGGCAGGGCTGTAAACAACTCTGCCCAGAGAGGAGAGCCGTTGTTTCTGCCAGAAAGGTCGGAGGACGTACAATCTCAGCTCTGCCCTCAACAACCTTATATGCATCAGGACCTGCATACAACCACCTCTACTAAGCAGGATACACAGCACAAGGAACTTAAAAAAAAAAAAAAAATACTGCTAAATAAAGAAGAGTCTTTCAGTAGGGTGGGGTGGGAAAAGGGCGGTGGCCGAGGTGAGGAGGCTGGGCTTGAAATCTAGCTTCCAAAGAAGAGACTGTTCAAACAAGAAAACGGACTGAGGGGCTTCCCTGGAGGTCCAGTGGCTAGCACTCTGCACTTCCAATGCAGGAGGCCTGGGTTCAATCCTGGTCGAGGAACTGGTCCCACAGGCTGCAGCTAAGAGCAGACATGCCACAACCAAAGATCTCGTGTGCGGCGACTAAGCCGTGGCAGAGGGAAATAAATACATTTTTCTTTTTCAAAAAGGAGACAGGTAATGTAGCTTCCTGGGTTTGACCCCTGGGTTGAGAAGATCCTCTGGAGAAGGGAAAGGCTACCCACTCCAGTATTGTGGCCTGGAGAATCCCATGGACTGTGTAGTCTATGGGGTTGCAAAGAGTCAGACACGACCGAGTGCCTTTCACTCACTCGATGTAGCTCACAAAAGAAAAAAAAAACCAAAACACTAAGGGACTTCCCTGCTGGTTCAGTGGTTAAGACTTCACCTTTGGATGAAGGGGATGCATGTTCCATCCCTCGTCAGGGGGCGAAGATACCACCTGGCTCTCGGACAAAAAACAATCAAAGCATAAAAGAGAAACAACATTGTAACAAACTCAGTAAAATATTTTTGGTGGCTCAGCAGGTGAAGAATCCACCTGCAAAGCAGGAGACCTGGGTTCGATTCCTTGGTCGGGAAGATTCCCCTGGAGGAGGGATAGGCTACCCACTCCAGTATTTATGGGCTTCCCTGGTGGCTCAAATTGTAAAGAATCCACCCACAATGTGGGAGACCTGGGTTCGATCCCTGGGTTGGGAGGATCCCCTGGAGGAGGACATGGCAACCCGCTCCAGTATTCTTGCCTGGAGAATCCCATGGACAGAGGAGCCTCGTGGGCTACAGTCCGAGGAGTAGCAAAGAGTCAGACATGGCTGAGCAACTATCAGATCAGATCAGATCAGTCGCTCAGTCGTGTCCGACTCTTTGCGACCCCATGAACTGCACCACGCCAGGCCTCCCTGTCCATCACCAACTCCCGGAGGTCACTCAGACTCACATTCATCGAGTCAGTGATGCCATCCAGCCATCTCATCCTCCGCCGTCCCCTTCTCCTCCTGCCCCCAATCCCTCCCAGCATCAGAGTCTTCTCCAATGAGTCAACTCTTCGCATGAGGTGGCCAAAATACTGGAGTTTCAGCTTTAGCATCATTCCTTCTAAAGAAATCCCAGGGTTGATCTCCTTCAGAGTGGACTGGTTGGATCTCCTTGCAGTCCAAGGGACTCTCAAGAGTCTTCTCCAACACCACAGTTCAAAGGCATCAGTTCTTCGGTGGTCAACCTTCTTCATAGTCCAGCTCTCACATCCATACATGACCACAGGAAAGACCATAGCCTTGACTAGACGAACCTTTGTTGGCAAAGTGATGTCTCTGCTGAGCAACTAAGCACAGCACAAAAAAAGTTAAAAAAAATAAGAAGAAAATGGTGTGAAATAGCACTAAGAATTGAGTTCACGTGTATGCTGTGTGCTTTCAGCTGAATATCAAACAGGCTACCCCCTTTTTCACTAACGATTTCTATCATCTTTATTTGTTTATCTGGATGGAAGCATCATGATAGGAAAATGACAGAAAAGCAGAAAAGGTGCTTCTGTTGAGGGGAGAGCAATGTACCCCAGATGCGGTAAGCTCAGCTGTAGCCCCCAGTTCTCCAACAGCTACACCACAGCCCTCAGGTACCATAATCCTGGACCCAGAGAAGGGAAGGGGGCCGGGGAACAAATGACTGAATGAAAACACAGTAAAGGCAATCACCTCCTTAGTCTGCTAGGAGCTCGTCCATGCCCTCCTTTCTCCTAAGCCGTCTGTCTCCAAATCTGGTTCCTGCCGGCCTCCTCCATCACTGAGTGGGACCGGCAGGACAAGGATGCTGGGGACAAGTTCCCTGAAGCCATCAGACTTGGCCGTGATGGCGGGACATGTTAAGAGCATGCCAGCATGAGTGTTTGTGAGCATTAGATGGCCACTGGGTACCGGGGACCTGCAGATATATGTCACCGCAAGCAGCGTGAGTGGAGTGAAATTTGCTCAGTCGTCTCCGACTCTTTGTGGCTCCATGGACTGTAGCCTGCCTGGCTTCTCTGTCCATGGGGATTCTTCAGGCAAGAATACGGGAGTGGATTGCCATGCCCTTCTCCTGGGAACCTTCCAAACCCCAGGGATTGAACCCAGGTCTCCTGAACTGCAGGTGGATTCTTTACTATCTGAGCCACCAGTGGTCGCTACAAATGTGATCTGGTAGAAAGCAGAACTCAAAACATCCTTTTCAAAATTTCTTTCAAAACCCCAAGCGCCAAGTGCTTTTCCTCACACAGGATGTACTAAATAATACATAGAAAGCAGAGTCGTGAGCAGGGTACACAGTGTGAGAGTTCCAGACGCCTTTCGGTAACCAGATATTTTCAGCTCACTGTTATCAAAAGAACAAAAAAAAAGAAAACCAAACAGACCAAAAAAAAAAAAAACCCACAGCTTTGGTGTCTTGATTGCTTAAACTTTCCTGATATGCCTGGGTATTGTGTAGATGGAAAAGAATAGGCTTCCAGGATGAAAATGAAAAATTAATGACTTTTAAAATTGAAGCATAAAAGCAAGAAGGAAAAAAATAGGATTGTGTTATTTTCTCCCTCAGTCAACTATATTTATAGCCCAAAGCTATTCATCCGCAAGTAGATGGGGTTTTTAAATGAATCTTACCCTATAGTTTTTTGGAATGTGCCTGTGACTTTCATGATATGAGGAAAGTGAATGGAAGTGAAATAGCAGGGAATGGGATGGATTCCCTGAGATGGGTTCACAACTGGGATCACACTGGTTAATTATTGAAGACTGGAAAGGAATCTACATTTCCCGGAGAGCGATGGCATCGCAGCCTAGCGACAAAGGCGAGTTGAATAAATAGGTTTCGGGAAAACTTACTGACTGCTTGCTGAGGTTTACAAATTAAAGAGACACTGAATGCATTTTAATGAAGGTAACTACGCGCACACACAGAGAAAGGAATATTCTTTGGAGCTGCGTACACACACACACACACACACACACGGCCAGAGGTATGCTGTTTCACAGCGGGAGAAAGCTAGGAAAGGCTTGAACAGAGACCACGACTCGCACTCTGATGATTCTTGACGGATGCCTTTCATATCAAGCGTTTGTTCGGGGTTTCAAAGTCAGGACTCTGCGTTTAACAGGATGAATGTTTCGACATACTGGCATGTGATAGACCCAATATCCTTCGCACAAAAATGGAATTCCCCGCCCTGCTCTCTCCGACTCTCTCTCCCTTGAAGGAAAATCTCCACCACCCTGCTTCCCATGGCCCTGAGCAGCTAGGACTGGCGGAAAGGAAAAGTATAAAATGCAGGAGCAGAAATCTATTCCTAGATTTTTTGTTTGTTTAAGTTTCTCTGTCTTTAAAAAACAAAGTGTTTATTTATCTTAATTGAAGGATAATGACCACAACGTTGTGATGGCTTTTGCCAGGCATCAATATGAATTGGCCAGAGGTATACACATGTCACCTTCATCTCGAACCCCCTCCCACGCCCCCTCCCCACCCCAACCCTCCAGTTGTCCCAGAGCACCGGCTTTGGGTGCCTTGCTTCATACCCCAAACTCCCCCTGATCATCTATTTTACATAAGGTACTGTATACGTGTCAGGGCTATTCTCTCAAATCATCCCAGCCTCACCTCCTCCCACTGAGTCCAAAAGTCCGTTCTTTACATCTGTGTCTCCTTTGCTGCCCTGTACGTAGGATCATTTATATTTACCACCCACACCAATCATCAAAACCTCAGGTCTTCCTAAAACCCACCTGTGGTTGTATGTTTTCACTTATGGCTGCTTCCAAGCACTCAGCACACTCTTGACCCATTTCCCCATCACTGTGAGTCTCCACCCAAGTCTCACCTGCCCCAAACATCAGCGCGAGAGTCGTCAGCATGACTGAAAAGCGACCAGATAACCCAATTTGGTCTGAGGTCCTCAGCTTTGACTTCACACTTAGAACGACCTGGGCAGCTTTCCAGAAATTCCCATGGGTCTGCAGACCGATGACCAGAATCCTGGTGATAACGTTTTTACAAGTTCCCTGTTGATTTCCTGGGTAGCCTACAATGCTGGCCTAAGAGATGCCCATCGGCTCTTTCTATTACCCATTGGGCTGTGCTGTGTCCTGTTCAACTCTTGGTGACCCCATGGACTGTAGCCCGCCAGGCTCCTCTGTCCATGAGATGCTCCAGGCAAGAATACTGGGGTAAGTTGCCATGCCCTTTTCCAGGGGATCTTCCCAACCCAGGAATAGAACCCAGGTTTCCGGCATGGAAGGCAGATTCTTTTATCATCTGAGCCACCAGCGGAGCCAGATCCTATATGCTGGGGACCACAACTGCTGAGCCCAAGTTCAAGAGCTCGTGTTTCATAAGAGAAGCCCCCGGAAAGAGAAGGCCACACAACACAGCTGGAAAGTAGTCCCCACTCACCACGACTGGAGAGAGCCTGTGTACAGCAATGAACACCCACGCAGCCGAAAATAAATAACTAAACCAAAAAATTTTAAAAACACATCCAAATAAATATAGAACCATAAAACTTTTCGGGTTGTGTTTAATCCAGGACTCCCCATCACTAAACACTTTTTTTTAAAAGAAGAACAACAAAAGTAGCATCCTGATAAAATTAGGCTGCTGCTAAGTTGCTTCAGTCATGTCCAACTCTGTGTGACCCCATAGACGGCAGCCCACTAGGCTCCTCCGTCCCTGGGATTCTCCAGGCAAGAATACTGGAGTGGGTTGCCATTTCCCTCTCCAATGTATGAAAGTGAAAAGTGAAAGTGAAGTCGCTCAGTCGTGTCCAACTCTTAGCGACCCCATGGACTGCAGCCTACCAGGATCCTCCGTCCATGGTATTTTCCAGGCAAGAGTACTGGAGTGGGGTGCCATTGCCTTCCCCAAAGATGAGCCTATGATCCATCTATTGGGAAAAGGGTGTTTTCACACTATAGGATCTCTCTCTCTCTATTCCAGAGGCTTTTCCCCAGACACTGCTCACATGTTTCATGCAAACTCTTGGGTCCCTTGAGTAAAGTAATGCTCAAAATTCTCCAAGCCAGGCTTCAGCAATATGTGAACTTCCTGACGTTCAAGCTGGTTTTAGAAAAGGCAGAGGAACCAGAGATCAAATTGCCAACATCCGCTGGATCATGGAAAAAGCAAGAGAGTTCCAGAAAAACATCTATTTCTGCTTTATTGACTATGCCAAAGCCTTTGACTGTGTGGATCACAATACACTATGGAAAATTCTGAAAGAGATGGGAATACCAGACCACCTGATCTGCCTCTTAAGAAATCTGTATGCAGGTCAGGAAGCAACAGTTAGAACTGGTCATGGAACAACAGACTGGTTCCAAATAGGAAAAGGAGTACGTCAAGGCTGCATATTGTCACCATGTTTATTTAACTTATATGCAGAGTACATCATGAGAAATGCTGGACTGGAAGAAACACAAGTTGGAATCAAGATTGCCGGGAGAAATATCAATAACCTCAGATATGCAGATGACACCACCCTTATGGCAGAAAGTGAAGAGGGGCTAAAAAGCCTCTTGATGAAAGTGAAAGTGGAGAGCGAAAAGGTTGGCTTAAAGCTCAACATTCAGAAAACGAAGATCATGGCATCTGGTCCCATCACTGCATGGGAAATAGATGGGGAAACAGTGGAAACAGTGTCAGACTTTGTTTTTCTGGGCTCCAAGATCACTGCAGATGGTGACTGCAGCCATGAAATTAAAAGACGCTTGCTCCTTGGAAGGAAAGTTATGACCAACCTAGATAGCATATTCAAAAGCAGAGACATTACTTTACCAACAAAGGTTCGCCTAGTCAAGGCTATGGTCTTTCCTGTGGTCATGTATGGATGTGAGAGCTGGACTGTGAAGAAGGCTGAGTGCCGAAGAATTGATGCTTTTGAACTGTGGTGTTGGAGAAGACTCTTGAGAGTCCCTTGGACTGCAAGAAGATCCAACCGGTCCATTCTGAAGGAGATCAATCCTGGAATTTCTTTAGAAGGAATGATGCTAAAGCTGAAACTCCAGTATTTTGGCCACCTCATGCGAAGAGTTGACTCATTGGAGAAGACTCTGATGCTGGGAGGGATTGAGGGCAGGAGGAGAAGGGGACGACAGAGGATGAGATGGCTGGATGGCATCACTGACTCGATGGATGCGAGTCTGAGTGACCTCCGGGAGCTGGTGATGGACAGGGAGGCCTGGCGTGCTGCGGTTCATGGGGTCGCAAAGAGTCGGACACGACTGAGCGACTGATCTGATCTGATCTGATCTGATCTTGGGTCCCTCAAGACTGGCTAAAGACACAAGCATGTTTTCTTCCTCCAGGAAAAGCCATTCCCCAAGTCTCCAGCTGAGATTCACTTTACTTGATTTCCACGGTGAAGTTTTGATATGGGATATCACAGTTGGAAGGACTGTAAGATATGACCTAAGATAAAAATCTCCAAATTCCTACCAGATTGCCCTGGGAAATGAGTGTCACTTGACCACAATCTCCACAGTGGCTACTGAGGGACTAACGCACAAGACACACCGGACAAGGGGAGGATGCATGTTCCCAGTGGGGCTGAGCAAGACCCCATGAGACTTCCTCATGCTACTTAAGAACATGACCGCGAACGTGCAAGTCACTCAGTGGTGTCCGACTCTTTGCGACCCCATGGACTATGCAGTCCATGGAATTCTCCAGGCCAGAATACTGGCGTGGGTAGCCTTTCCCTTCTCCAGGGAATCTTCCTGACCCAGAGATCAAACTCAGGTCTCCCTTACAGAATTTAAAACTTCTTGAACCATTTATTTCTGGAACCTTGTCTATAATATTTTTGGACCCCAGGTGTCTGAGGATAACTCAAACCACAGAATAGGGGAGACAGTCTTGCACAGAGAGGGAACACACACAGACCTTTAGATCTTCCTACAGGGAAGCTGCAACCAACCTGGAGCAGTGTCTTAGCAGGTCTGAGATCGTGACTGAGGAGATAGAAAGACAGAGATGTCATGCATCGTTCACCCAGAGGCCCGAGTGTATGCTTTGAGAAGATCCAGGGCACAGGAACTGAGACTTGTCCTTGGCACACACAGAACTGAAGGAGGAGATGGCAACCCACTCCAGGATTCTTGCCTGCAGAATCCCATGGACGGAGGAGACTGGAGGGCTGCAGTCTACGGGGTCACAAAGAGTTGGACACAACGGAGCGACTGACCATACACGCTTACACAGGACAATGAGGAACCAAGGACTGAATGCCTATTCTTTTTTTCTTTTTTTAGGGACAGTTTTTAAGAGCAAGTCTGCAACAAAATTAAAAAGAAAGGAAAGAGGTTCCCACACATCTCCCACCTCTGTGCATGCACTTTCTCCCCGCATCAGTCTCCAGAATGGTGCTTTTATTTTTAAACCAAGGGCGAACCCACAGTGACTTATGATAATAACCTGAAGTCCACATACGACATTAGGATTCACTCTGGATGTCGAACACTTTGTGGATTTGGCTATGTGTACACGCTAGTAAAGTAATGCTCAAAATTCTCCAAGCCAGGCTTCAGCAATATGTGAACCGTGAACTTCCTGATGTTCAAGCTGGTTTTAGAAAAGGCAGAGGAACCAGAGATCAAATTGCCAACATCCGCTGGATCATGGAAAAAGCAAGAGAGTTCCAGAAAAACATCTATTTCTGCTTTATTGACTATGCCAAAGCCTTTGACTGTGTGGATCACAATACACTATGGAAAATTCTGAAAGAGATGGGAATACCAGACCACCTGATCTGCCTCTTAAGAAATCTGTATGCAGGTCAGGAAGCAACAGTTAGAACTGGTCATGGAACAACAGACTGGTTCCAAATAGGAAAAGGAGTACGTCAAGGCTGCATATTGTCACCATGTTTATTTAACTTATATGCAGAGTACATCATGAGAAATGCTGGACTGGAAGAAACACAAGTTGGAATCAAGATTGCCGGGAGAAATATCAATAACCTCAGATATGCAAATGACACGACTCTTATGGCAGAAAGTGAAGAGGGGCTAAAAAGCCTCTTGATGAAAGTGAAAGTGGAGAGCGAAAAGGTTGGCTTAAAGCTCAACATTCAGAAAACGAAGATCATGGCATCTGGTCCCATCACTGCATGGGAAATAGATGGGGAAACAGTGGAAACAGTGTCAGACTTTGTTTTTCTGGGCTCCAAAATCACTGCAGATGGTGACTGCAGCCATGAAATTAAAAGACGCTTACTCCTTGGAAGGAAAGTTATGACCAACCTAGATAGCATATTCAAAAGCAGAGACATCACTTTGCCAACAAAGGTTCACCTAGTCAAGGCTATGGTCTTTCCTGTGGTCATGTATGGATGTGAGAGCTGGACTGTGAAGAAGGCTGAGTGCCGAAGAATTGATGCTTTTGAACTGTGGTGTTGGAGAAGACTCTTGAGAGTCCCTTGGACTGCAAGGAGATCCAACCAGTCCATTCTGAAGGAGATCAATCCTGGAATTTCTTTAGAAGGAATGATGCTAAAGCTGAAACTCCAGTATTTTGGCCACCTCATGCGAAGAGTTGACTCATTGGAGAAGACTCTGATGCTGGGAGGGATTGAGGGCAGGAGGAGAAGGGGATGACAGAGGATGAGATGGCTGGATGGCATCACTGACTCGATGGATGCGAGTCTGAGTGACCTCCGGGAGCTGGTGATGGACAGGGAGGCCTGGCGTGGTGCAGTTCATGGGGTCGCAAAGAGTCGGACACGACTGAGCGACTGATCTGATCTGATCTGATAATGAGACCTGGGCTCCCAGGCGGCCCAGTAGTCAAGAATCTGCCTGCCAAGCAGGAGATGCGAGTTCAAGGGTTCGATCCCTGGGTTGGGAAGATCCCCTGGAGGAGGAAATGGCGACTCATTCCAGTGTTCTTCCCTGGGAAGTCTCACGGACAGAGGAGCCTGGTGGGCTACAGTCCATGAGGTTGCAAGGAGTCGGACATGAATGAGCAACTACACAACAGCAGACAACAAATAATCATTATATACATGATAGTTTGGCTGCCATGAGCATTTCTGTGTTCTCTGTTCACACCCGTCTCTGGTTCCTGGCAACCACTGTATATTTTAATTGTCTCCATCGTTTTGCCTTTTCAGAACGTCGTAACGTTGGAATCCTGCAGCAAGTAGCCTTTTCAGACGGGTTTCTTTCGTTAGGGAAATTGCTTGGCAATCTTTAAGCAGGAAGATGAGGCAGTCACAGCAAGAATAGAGTTTATTGATGATAACAATTTTGTCTTAAATATTTCCTTGGGGAAATGTGCGCGTTAATATATGCCTTCAAAACTTTATCTCACATTGCAATGAGGGGCCTGCACACCATAACTAGAGAGTAACCCCCGACTGCTGCGACTAGAGGAAGCCCGGCCCCAGCAATGGAGACCCAGCACAGACGCAAGTAAATAAATAAAAAATTTAAAAAAGCTTACATCAGCTCCTCGTAATTTCCACGTATCCTACTGGAACTTTCCCATGTATCGGAAGGTGGTAGTGTAGGTAGAGGAAAACTGGGTGTTCACAGGTTCCACACCTGCTGAAAAGCCACTTCTGCAAGTACCAGATTAAGCTGCACTCATTAATGAAGGTTATTTCACACAATCGTATCTCATTACTGCTGACCTGACTCACTGAGATGTCATAAAGACTCAGATGTCACCAGGCAACATGTTATCTTTGCAAACCAAAGCTCTGCTTCATAAACTGTGCAAAGCCTTGAAGTAATAAACACGTATATACCTTCAAATGGTCATGTAATTTAGATGACTCTTTCCAGTCACATGAAATAGTAAGGCCTATGGATTTCCTATTTCAATGTAGAGTTTACACTCCTGACATTTTCAAGGTAGAATCTACAGTTTGTTCACTGCATCTTACTCACTTTAACTTTCGAGCAATCCTTTCTGCATATGCCTGTGACGGGTGAAAATTTCCAGTATACCTCATTCTTAAGGGTAGAGATGGTTCTTTACACTTTTCTTTTTTCCTCTTAAAATGAAAAAGGTCTAATTTTAAAGGTTCATGAATCGATATAAAATCAGAACCGTTACCTGTGCTGTCTGTTGCTATGACTACAAACTCATGTGATCTCTAGATCTGACATTAATTCGGGTGTCTCTGCAGAGCAGTATCATTGCAAAGGCATCAGAGAAAATTTAAGCCATGCAAGGAGCCAATAATAATAATTTACAGAACAGATTTTAAAAGAAAAAGCACATTTTAGGAAAGAATGAAATTTACTTTATTTCATAATGTATCTTCTACTTTTATTATTAACTATTCACCTATCTTTTGCTATATGATCCTTACTCCCGTCAGAATCTATTTTTCCACTTAATACTTCAAGTGCACACACTAACTAGAACAGGGGAAAAAAAGGTAAAGATTTTCTTAGGGAATATTGCATAAAAATAATGTGAGATGTTTGTAGAGATTAAAAGTTTATTGCTTTTGCTTTCAAATTTTAAATTGTCAGAGCTATGTTTGCATAAAGAGATTTTTTTCTGGCACTGAACCTCTATTAGATTGTGTTGAGTGACCTTTGATTAAATGATAGAGCCATATTGCTTTTGTAGACGTTACCTTTTTAAGTTAACAGACGGGTTTGTAATCTAAAAGCACAGATGACATTGCGACTAGAACAACGTTTGGGTCTCACTGTTGTAAACAATAGTCAAGGCTATGGTCTTCCCTGTGGTCATGTGTGGATGTGAGAGCTGGACTGTGAAGAAGGCTGAGCGTCGAAGAATGGATGCTTTTGAACTGTGGTGTTGGAGAAGACTCTTGAGAGTCCCTTGGACTGCAAGAAGATCCCACCAGTCCATTCTGAAGGAGATCAGCCCTCGGATTTCTTTGGAAGGAATGATGCTAAAGCTGAAACTCCAGTATTTTGGCCACCTCATGCGAAGAGTTGACTCATTGGAGAAGACTCTGATGCTGGGAGGGATTGAGGGCAGGAGGAGAAGGGGACGACAGAGGATGAGATGGCTGGATGGCATCACTGACTCGATGGACGTGAGTCTGAGTGACCTCCAGGAGTTGGTGATGGACAGGGAGGCCTGGCGTGCTGCGATTCATGGGGTCGCAAAGAGTCGGACACGACTGAGTGACTGATCTGATCTGATCTGATCTGATTGTAAACAAGGCAACTCTATCAGCATTCATGAATGGCTACACGCTTACAAGAAAGGTAGTAGATTGATAGGTACACGGAACACGTTGCAATAGTAACTGCACAATGAATTAATTTCACTGGACACGATTCATCAGAAACCATTGCAACCAAAGCACGTGTTCCTCTTCCGGAAGCCCAGGAAATCAGGCTCCTTAATCAGCACATTAAAGTGGCTGGGAAACGGTGAGTCTTCATGGGGACGGTCTAGTGGACACGTGCATCAAAATAACGAAAAGAATAGGATTGTCGGTGAAGCATTAGAGAAGAAAGCAAATAGACTCAGAGAGGAAAAAGAAATACATGATGACGAACAGGAAGAATACTCAACAAAGAGCAACTGGAAATAAAAGGTGAAATATCGTGAACTCATCCACACTGGAGCCCTGGGTGTGAGTAATCAAGCCTTCAACAACCTGAAAGAAAGCTGATGCTGGAAACAGGAATTCTACGGGTGAGCACTCGGCAACGTGGTCTACCTCTTCGCAATGGACCAGTCAAGATTTTCCGGAGGAACGAAGTCAGTAAGATAGATAGATGACACATAATAGATATATAGATAGATACGGATAAGAGAATAGATGGATAGATGGGTGGATGATGGATGGATGGATGATAGATTACAAAGGTAGGTAGGTAGGGAGATAGATCAACATAGGTAAAAGAACAGATAGCTAGACAGATGATGGATTGCTGAATAGGTAGATGACGGATGGATGGATGGATGATAAACAGGTAGATAGAGGGAAAGATGACAAAGATACAAAGATGACAGACACGTTGGCAGATAGAGACATACCATACAGGTCTAGAGGTCTATCTATCCACCTACCCAACTATCTATATGCTGAGATTTACTCTTGAGACGTGGTATGACTGAGGTTCTGGCAAGCGTGATGTTAGTCATGCTGGCTGGAAACTCAGGGCTTCTATGTCACAGACGTGAGATCGAATGCCTTGTACTCTGGGGAAGCTCAGTGTGTCCTTCCATGGTCTTCAAGGGATGGGATGAGGTCCATGCTCATTGTGGAGGGAAGTCTTCTCGAACATCTGCAAGATACCTCCACGGCAACACCGTCACTTGTGTTTGACCAAACGTCTGGGCACAGCATCCGCGCCAACTGGACACACACAGAATGTCACCATCGCCTTGACTCGACACTCTCCTCTCTCAGCTGCAGACACGCCTCTGGTATGGAAGAGAACAGGTTTCTCCGGGTTGAGCCTTTTCGGGGACCAGACACTGGATAAGTCTGTCTTAGCTCGAGTTGGTCCTCAAGCTGCTTAATCACTGGACTCATTAGAGACGCAAATGATGACTAGAAGGTGGTGTTTAGGACGGCTCTGGTGGTGCAGTGGTGAAGACTCCACACACCCACAACAGGGGGCAAGGGTTCCATCCCTGGTCGGGGAACTAGATTCCACATTGCACGTGCCAGGGCCCAAAATACAGAAGGTTGTGTTTACAATCAAGTATGTCAATGGAGGCAACTGCAGCGACGAAAGACCGCGAACACCATCTCTGCTCCCACGGACGCCATGCTCACAAGACTGGACTGTACGGTCAAACCCCTCTCCGCGTTTTCACCCAGTTTCCGACCTTCTGATGTGTGAGTTTCAGAGGCAGGGGTGGTACAGCTTGCAGGCTTCTGTAGCCCTGCTGCTTGAGCACTAAAAGCCTGGCCCCTTACGACCTCGGTGACCTGCAAAAAACCAGCCATGCTCCCTTGACCTCAGCATGTTCAGCTTGCTGTACCAAACAGCTACCCAGGACACGCCTGGATTGCTATGGTGATGAGATGGGGTGGTGTACATTAGGGCAGGATGTATCCGCTCAATTCCATTACTCACCCTTGACCCAGGTCACGCGGGACTGAAGTGTTTCTATGGCTGTGGGAGGTGGGGTGTCTACAGAAGATGGGGTGGGGTGTTTGTGATCCTCCAGGAAGCCCGCTCTATTCCCATACCAGGCTGGCTCGTAGCAATAGCAAAGGAGGATGTTCAAGTCTTTCCTATAAAAAGAAAGTCACTCCTGTGATCATATTGTTCTTGTGTGATCAGTGCACTCTTGTGCTAACCCATTAGTGGCTCAGTCGTGTCCGACTCCTAGGCAATTACACGGACTGTCAGCTGCCAGGTTCCTCTGTCCATGGAATTTTCCAGGCAAGAACACTAGAGTGGGTTGCCATTTCCTACTCCAGGAGATCTTCCCAACCCAGGGATCGAACACACATCTCTTCCACTGGCAGATGGATTCTTTACAACTGAGCCACCTGGGAAGCCTGACTCCAGCTAATAGTTCTCACTAGCTCTTCACAGCCAGATTTACTAACAGACTTGTCCATGACTGTCTCTCCCTTTCATCTATGACTTCTTAACTCACCGCAGTTTAGCTTTTGCCTCAAGCATGCTTCTGAAGTGAATCACAAATCCTATACACATTTCAGTTATTTTTCCTACATCTCGACAAACTCAAGTCTATTTCCTCAAACTTCTCGTGTCAAAATTGTCCCTCTGCAGCGCCCCAGACAAGTGTCAATGTGGTGCTAATCGTGACATGACACATGAGTATTACATGTCGGCTAAATAAACCTGTGGACCCTATTAATATTTTACATGTCCTTTAAAAAGCAGCTTCTGTGAGTGCGTTGGGAGACCCGACTGATAATTTATCTTCCTCTGCACTGTCACCCTGGGGAGGGGTGTGCAGTTTTGCAGCTGACAAAGATGGATTGTAGTGGGGTTCCCGGGATTTTCATCTCTATTTAATCTACAATTTTCTTCCTTCTCCGTCCACCATCTCTGTTTCAAATCTTGGATGCAGTGCACAGTGGTACAGTCAGTTGCTGATTCCAGAAAAACATTACCCTGACCCTGTCCCTATGAGTCTCTCCTCAGTTAGTCCTGAGTATTTTGATTTGAATGGGATCAAAATGAGTACATGGAAATTTTGCACAAATTGAGCAACACAGTTGATTCCGGGGGTGGAACTGGGTGGCAGAGGGGAACAGTAGGGCAGAGTCTTGCTTTATGCCGCTTGCCCCTGTATATCTTTGAATTTCGTACCCACGCATGCATTACTTATGAGCTACCCTTAACTAGGTAAGTAAAAGCCAATGAGCAATGCAATAAAGAAATTTACCTGCGGGGTGCCCAAACCTGTCAAGGTTCTATAAAAAAAGAAAATTGTACAGGGAAGACTAAATGCTTTCTGTAGATCTTTCTTTACATTGCCCTCCTGGCAGATTTATTTTCCCGGGAGATGGAAACCGCTGTAATGAAAGGGGCCACGTGAGGGCTTCCGACACGAGTCTCCGGAATGAAGATGCGGCTCACGTCTGCTCCCAGAGGCAGTGCGGGAAGAAATGTTGCCAGCTGCCATCCTAATGAGGTCCCCCGCACCAGCGTCCCAGATACCATTCCTCCCAGAAAGACCGAGTGTCTGCTTCCACGCGGCTAAACTGCAGCTAAAACTGTGATGGGCTGTGACCAAGAGAATGCAGGGGCCCGGAGATGCGAAGAGAGGTCTGGAGAACACGCGCCAAGCATCCTTGAGCTCGCATTCTTGTACCCTGGGAAGGGGATTCAGACAGCATCTGACGTGGAGGAAGCAAGTGCAGACTCTGAGAGAGGGACGTTGTCCTTCAGCTGCTCACTCGTGTCTGACTCTTGGTGACCCCACGGACTGCAGCATGCCAGGCTTCCCTGTTCTTCAGGGAAGTTTGCTGAAACTCATGTCCATCGAGCCAATGATGCCATCCAACCATCTCATCCTCTGTCATCTCCTTCTCCTCCTGTCTTCAGACTTTCCCAGCATCAGAGTCTTTTTCAGTGAGTTGGCTCTTCGCATCAGGTGGCCAAAGTACTGGATTTTCAGCCTCAGTCCTTCCAATGAATATTCAGGGTTGATTTCCTTTAGGATGGACTGGTTGGATCTCCTTGCAGTCCAAAGGAATGAGAGGCCGGATAAAATAAACCCCAAGGAACCCTGGCCAATAGACGGCAGAGAAGCCATAGAGGAGGCCTAGGCTTGCTACAGCTCCTCCATCTCACAGTATCGGCCTTGTATCAGCCTAAAGTAGGAATTTTTGTCTTAATATTTTGCCCTGTCATTTGTATTTTTGAATGACATCAAGCCTACCGACATTAAAAAAAAAACAACTGAATGAAATGCACCTAAAAAATTAGTGAATTATATTGGGTTGGCCAAAAAGTTTGTTTCAAGTTTTTCTGTAACATCTTACAGAAAATCCCAAGCAATATATTTTCAGTGTGTGTGTGTGTGTGTGTGTGTGTGTGTGTGTGTGTGTGTGTGTGTATGTGTGTGTGTTTGTGTGTGTGTGTGTGTGTGTTAGTCGCTCAGTGGTGTCCAAGTCTTTGCAATGCCATGGACCGTATAGCCTGCCAGGCTCTTCAGGGAATATTCCTGACCCAGGGATTGAATCCGGGTCTCCCACATCGCAGGCAGATTCTTTACCACCTGAACCAAAAAGGAACACCATCCATATAAATATATATGTTTCTGTGTGTGTATGTTAGTCGCTCAGTCGTGTCCAACTCTTTGCGACCCTACGGACTATCCAGTCCATGGGATTCTCCGGGCCAGAATACTGGAGTGGGTAGCCTTTCCCTTAACGTCCCCTTTTCCTCTTCTTTGCTTCAGATATAGAGGCGAACGTGTGTGTATCGGATCCTCGAATATGAACATCCTCCACAAGCTGTCTGTGTTCACAAGCATCAACCTAGGCCCGTGGAAAAGTCCACTGTTCATAAGTATATGTAAAGACAATGTCTTTGGCTGTGAAACAGGCCTTTAACAGAATTTTGTAAGTAACGTGAACGTCGCTGGAATAAGTATGTGTGTCAGTCTCTCCGTCGAGTCTGACCCTCTGAGACCCCATGGACTGCAGCCCGCCAGGCTCCTCTGTCCATATGCGGCCTTAAACAATGACTACTTCAGGAGGAAATGTTCTTTTGGACAGAAGATGTTCAGCATCATTTTTCAAGACAACTCAAACATCACCACCATATGCAATCGCTATGGAAAACAGGATAGAGGTTCCTAAACAAACCTGAAAAACAAAGCTACCATATGAGCCTGCAATCCCACAGCTGGGTGAACATGCAGACAAAACGATCACTCAAAATTTTTCATGCAACCCACCATTCACTGCAGCACTGTTCACAATAGCCAAGACATGGAAGCAGCCTAAAAGTCCACTGACAGATAACCGGATGAAGAAGTTATGGTATGCATATGCAATGGAATATCACTCAGCCAAAAAAAGAATGAAACGATGTCATTTGCCACAACATGGATGGACCTAGAGATGATCGTACCGAGTGAAGTAAGTCAGAAAGAGAAAGACGAATCCCACATGAAATCACTTCTATGTGGAATCTACAATAAAATACAAATGAATTTATTTTCAAAACAGACTCATAGACGTAGAGAAGAGACTTGTAGTTGCCAAAGGGGACAGGTATGGGAGAGATGCATTTGAAGTTTGCGATTAGTGGATGCAAAACCATTATACATAGAATGGATAAATGACAAGGATCTACCGTAGAAAACAGAAAATATATTCAACAGCCTATGATAAACCATAATGGAAAATAATATGAAAAGTACTATATATGTATATCTGAGCCCTTTGCTGGACAGCAGCAATTAACACAACATTATAAATCAACTATACTTCAATAAAAATTTTTGGAAAACCACCACCAGAAATCAACCACTAAACAAGTAACACAATAAAAAGCAACACTAGCTTTTATAGGGAGTTAACTTATAGCTTATATAGGTAATGCATCATAATTACACCTCAATTTATTTCCTACCTAAAGTGCATCCTGTACAGATGTGAGAGTTGGACTGTGAAGAAAGCTGAGCGTTGAAGAATTGATGCTTTTGAACTGTGGTGTTGGAGAAGACTCTTGAGAGTCCCTTGGACTGCAATGAGATCCAAGCAGTCCATCCTAAAGAAAATCAATCCTGAATATTCATTGGAAGGACTGATGCTGAAGCTGAAACTCCAATCCTTTGGCCACCGGATGGGAAGAACCGACTCATTGGAAAAGACCCTGATGCTGGGAAAGATTGAAGACAGGAGGAGAAGGGGACGACACAGGAGGAGATGGTTGAAGGGCGTCACTGACTCAATGGACCTGAGTTTCCGCAAGCTCCAGGAGATACTGAAGGACAGGGAAACCAGGTGTGCTGCAGTCCACGGGGTCACAGAGACTCAGACACGACTGACCGACGGAACAACAGCAGAAGTGTATCTATAGCCGCCTTTAATGTCACCACCTAACATTCTGACTCCTGGTTTTAACCACTGTTCTTGCCAATGTATGACAAGCTACATCTAACATCCATTCCAGAAGGCAGCCTATTTTCCCACAGCCTACGTTATTAATAAATACATCAAGGGAAAGATCACTAAGTATCGACCCTTCCAGCAGCCTGACTTTTCCCTCAGTCAATAGGAATGTGTGTTATCGACCCTCGAGTCAGCTTCCTGCAGGGCGGACAGGTTTGGAAGCAGCTGACGGGCCCCCAGCTGGAGGGGAGCAGGTGGTGTCCTGACCATCACCATCATCTGGGAGACGGGGAGCAGTCCTAATGGTGTCCCTGAAGCCACCGTCAAACCTTTCCAATCTCAGTCTCCTCGACCACCCGAGCAAAGGAAGGGCTATGATGGAGGTGTAAGGTCCCTTCCATTTCAGGATGCACGGCCCAGGTGTCCCCAGGAGCGTGGGCCAGGTCCCTGAGACCAGACATCCAGACAGGTGTTTTCTCCTCAGGTTTGCGTGCCTTGAGAACTGCTTCCTCATCTTCATCCTGATGGCTGGCCTAGATCACAGTCAGGGGAAAGCCCATGTGGTCGTGGGGCCAGGCTTTCGTTCTCCCTTCAGTCAGTTCAGTCGCTCAGTCGTGTCCGACTCTCTGCGACCCCACGGACTGCAGCATGCCAGGCCTCTCTGTTCATCACCAACTCCCGGGGTTTACTCAGACTCCTGTCCATCGAGTCAGTGACGCCATCCAACCATCTCATCCTCTGTCGCCCCCTTCTCCTCCTGCCCTCAATCTTTCTCTCCTCAAGTTCACGGTTAAAACCTCTCTGGATCATTTTTGAAGAGTTTAAGACAAGCAGGGAGGATTGAGCAACTCCCAACTCAGTTCACGTATAAGAGAACGAATCTCAAATATTACCTGGGCATCTCCCTTGAGCTCTGTGAGGGTCAAATCCTACTTACCCCCATTATCTTTATTGGGTTGGGTTTTGTTTTGTTTAAATTGAGCTGCATGAGCTGTTTGTATATTTGGGAGATCCATTGTTTGTCCAATTCTTTGTTTGCAATTATTTTTCCCAACCTGAGAGCTGTCTTTTCGTCTTGTTTATGGTTGCCTTTGCTGTGCACAAAAGCTTTTAAGTTTAATTAGGTCCCATTTGTTCCTGGGCAGGAATAGAGACTCAGACATAGAGAATGGGCCTGTGGACTCAGGGTGGGAGGGGTAGGGGGCCAGGGACTGAGACAGTAGACTGGCGTATATACAGTCCCATGTGTGAACTAGATAGTTAGTGGGAAGTTGCTATATACAGGGACCTCAGCTCGGTGCTCTGTGACGACCAAGAGGGTGGGATCAGAGATGGGAGGGGGGCTCAAGACGGAGGGGACGTGTGTGTACTTAGAGCTGATTCACACTGTCCTACAGCAGAAACCAACACAGCATTGTTAAGTAATTACAGTCCAATACAAATATAAAAGAAGTGAAAAAAAAAAATTCCTCCTTCGAGGAAGCGCTGGCATTACTGTTGCAACTGACAAGACCGTGAAACACACACACTTTCAAAACTAATGCAAGTGACGAGGAGCTCTTATTGCTTTTTTTTTTTTTTCTTAAATAATTTGGTTTGCCATTGTTTTCTTCAGCTGCCCCTTCTGGCGTGCAGGACCTTAGTTTTCTGACCAGGCATCAGACCCAGGCCCCCTGCCATGGAAACGAGGTGGCTTAACCACTGGGAATTTCCCCCACGCTCCTTTTGAGAAGGTTCACAAGTGGGTGCTTCCAGAGGCTGCACTGAGCAGCGGCTTAGGAGAACCCCCCAACTTCCATCGAGTCCCCCAACATCACCCCGACAAATACACAATCTCCGCCATCCAAAACCGGGTGCCTGCTATTCAATCACATCTTCTAAACAACCTCCACCCTCTGTCTTCCGTCCTCGGCATATGTGTGCTGAGTCACTTCAGTCGCGTCTGACCCTTTGTGACCCCATGGACTGTAGCCCACCAGGCTCCTCTGTCCACGGGATTCTCCAGGCCAGAATATCAGAGTGGGTTGCCGTGCCCTTCTCCAGGGGATATTCCGACCCAGGGATCGAACCTGCATCTTCTGCATTTCAGGTGGATTCTTCACTGCTGAGCCACTGGGGCATCTAGACCCCTACACTGAGAAATCTGAGAGTGTGCGGCATGCAAACCCAGTGACACAGAACTCTCCCCATAAAACAAAAATATATCGCCGTATGTAAAATAGATAGCCAACAGTAATTTGCTGTACGTCTCAGGAAACTCAAACAGGGGCTCTGTATCAGCCTGGAGGGGTGGGATGGGAAAGGGATGGGTGAGTGAAAGTCGCTCAGTCACGTCCAACTCTTTGCAACCCCATGGACTATACAGTCCATGGAATTCTCTAGGCCAGAAGTGGGTAGCCTTTCCCTTCTCCAGGGGATCTTCCCAACCCAGGAATCAAACCTAGGTGTCCCGCATTGCAGGGGAAGTCTTTACCAGATGAGCCACCAGGGAAGCCCGAGAATACTGGAGTGGGTTGCCTATCCCTTCTCCGGCAGATCTTCCCAACCCAGGAATCACACAGGGGTCTCCTGCATTGCAGGTGGATTCTTTATCAGCTGAGCTATCAGGGAAGGGAGGGAGGTTCAAAAGGGAGGGGATACGCTTATACCTACGGCTGATTCATGGTGAGATTTCACAGACAACAAAAATCTGTAAAGCAATTATCCTTCAGTCAAAAAATAAATTAATTAAAAAAAATACAAAACCGGGAATTCCTGACTGTCGTGTCACAGCCAAACCACAGTGCAGTGGGGACTCAGAATGGACACTTTTAACTGGAACGCCAGGTAACTCCCTGATGAGGGATATTTGCCAAGAACTGTTCCACACCATATTAAGTAAATTACTCACCTTTAGTTGAGCTCGACATAAAGTACCTTGGTGAAATCTGAAAAGAATAACTGGCATGGTTTATAAAAGGCACCCAGCAAACCCACGGGGATGGAGCAGATGTTATGTGAGTCTTGGTTTCCTTCTCTTCTGTGGAGGTTCCACCAGACTGAGGAGTGGATGGGAAGGAAGAGGGTGGGTAAGGGTGAAAATGTGAAGAGCCTACCATGAATAAACAATCTTCCTTTTTTCTCCAGGACATAACACTGCTATAACTGGAAAGACTCTCGGGTGTTACAGCCTCTCTTTATTGGACCCAAGGTCCAAGGCCCGGCAGCACCAGCATCACCCCATCCCTAAGCTGGGTAAACATTCAGAATCTCAGGCCCATCCCATCTCGAAAACCATCCTAATCTGTATATTATCAATACCCACAGTTCATTTTTGTGCACTGTGAAGTTTAAAAAGGGCTGCCAGATAGAGAAACAGGACTTCACTCTCATGACTAATGAGGAGTCCAACCTTCCCCAACCCAGAACAGAAGGAAACTAACACTCATAGAGCATCTATTTCATCCCACTGGTTTGCTGGGTACATGTTACGGGGCTTCCCGGGTGGCTCAGACATGAAAGAATCCGCCTGCAATGCAGGAGACCTGGGTTCGATCCCTGGTCGAACCATACGGAGTTATTCCTTTCGAGGTACACGGCGGTTCTCAGGTTAAGCTCAGATTAATGCAATTTGCTTAAACGATTAGAGTTTATCAAGGTTTCCCTTGTGGTCCAGGGATTCAGAATCCACCTGCCAAATGCAGGGAACACAAGTTCGATACCCAATCCAGGAAGATTCCACATGCCTAGGAGTTGCCAAGCATATATGTTACAAGTTCTGAGCTCAAACTGCAGAGTAGCAAGTAGCAAGTACTGAGCCCACACACCCTAAAGCCTGTGTTCCAAAACAAGAGAAGCCACCACAACGAGAAGCCCACCCACTGCAGCTAGAGAGGAGCCCACCGGTAGCAGCCAAGACGCAGCACAGCCAAAAAGAAAGAAATCCTAGAAAGAATTAACCCCTACATCGAAAAAAGAAAATAGAGTTTATCAGAATTAGGGACGTGGAGAAAAGACTGGTACTTGTCAAGGAGCAACAAGGGGTGGTTAAGGAAGACCCTGATGCTGGGAAAGATTGAAGGCGGGAGGAGAAGGGGACAACACGGGATGAGATGGTTGGATGGCATCACCGGCTCAATGGACATGAGCTTGAGTAAACTCTGGGAGCTGGTGATGGACAGGGAGGCCTGGCGTGCTGCAGTCCATGGGGTCACAAAGAGTCAGACACGACTGAGCGCCTGAACAACAAAAACAAAAAAGGGAGTCACTGTTTGCACATGAGACCCTGTCGAGGACTCACCAGCCTGACCCCTGGCACAGGAAATGGTTAAGCCAGCAGGGCTGGGTTGCCTCTTTCCAAAAAAAAAAAAAATATTTTGGTAGCTCCTGTGATTTGCAGCGAATATCTGCTCTCCGGCTAAGGAGGTTTCGAAACCACACCAAGACACACGGGCCTCAGGAACCTATGGGACTGATTCGTGATGAAAACACTGGGTTCCAAGACTCGAGCGGGCTTCCCTGGTAGACACCAGCGCTCAGGTGAGGACACCTCAAGGCTGGAGGAACTGACTGCACCCCACGTTGCTCCTGGGACAAGCCCCCCCCCGGAAACATGAGCCTGGGGTCCCGGGGACTTGGCCCCATGCATTTTCCCCCTCTGCTGATTTTGCTTTGCGTCTTTTCATTGTGAAAAAGCAGTAACTGTGAGTATGACGACTCCTGAGTCCTGTGAGTTCTTCTCGTGGATCTGTGAACCTAGCGTGGTCGTGGGTACCCCAGGCCCATCTCTTTCCCTTCCGTTACCTGGAAGCCTGGTGGACGAGGAATTGTCCACCTAATTAAGCCGTGTAGTTCCCATGATGGTTCTTCGCATATGGCATCAAGCCAGCATAGGCTGTTTCTTCTCGAAGGTCAAGTTTCTCAGATTCCTCAATATCACCGCTGTTCGCTTACTCCAACCCACCATGGAAGCAGTCTCTCTGAAACGTGATCAACTGTGCCTAGGTCCTCATCCCAGTAAGGGACTGAGTCCTCCAGGTGTCTTCCCACCTGCATAGACTGTAACCTGGTCATGTATGTTTCATTCTGAATACTGTTCTCTAGGATGGACCGTGAGGTCCTATTTTTGAAGTCACTTTATATCTTGTTGTTATATCCACTTGCTAAGTCCTGTCCAACTCTTTGCAACCCCATGGCCTCCCTGTACATCACCAACACCCAGAGTTTGCTCAAATTCAAGTCCATTGAATCGGTGATGCCATCCAACCATCTCATCCTCTGTCATCCCCTTCTCCTCCTGCCTTCAATCTTTCCCAGCATCAAGGTCTTTTCCAAGCTCTTTGCATCAGGTGGCCAGAGTATTGGAGTTTCAGCTTCAGCATCAGTCCTTCCAATGAACATTCAGGACTGATCTCCTTTAGGATGGACTGGTTGGATCTCCTTGCTGTCCAAAGGACTCTTAAGAGGCTTCTCCAACACCACAGTTCAAAAGCATCAATTCTTTGGCGCTCAGCCTTGTTTATCTTCACCTTGTTAAATAACAAAACTTGGTCTCTCTTGTTCCTTGCTACAGAACCACTATCTAACTTCTCTTCAAGTCCTCTTTCGGCCACCAACTGAGGCAAGGCCGTGACATCTCACAAGGCCAACATTCACCTTGGAAGTGAGGTGAATCCAGTCCTCCTGTCTCTTGATACATTCTTGATCCCAATGTGTTGGTGGCACGCAAGACTGGCAGTGTTCAAACGGAGCCTTTATCAGACAACCGAGGGTAAACATGACCTTCTCTGCAGAGAGCTAGAAATAAAAAATGTTTGCAGAGTGCAACACGGCCCATCTTTCTGATCCTAACTCCAAGTGACACTGAGCTAAAAATGTACTTTGGTGGGTGATATTTGCAAACACGGAGCTGCTAGGAACCTTGCCTTGAAAGAAGGCATAACTCTCCTTTTCTGAGGTCCTCTTGACTTGGTACTATTTCTGTTGGTTTAACCTTTACTCTTTCTGGACTAGCTTCTTCTCTGTGGCCCCAAGACCACCTCTGCTCAGCATCGCTGCTTGGCCCCTGGCGTCCTGTACTCAACATTGGTCCCTCTGGTCAAAAGGACTTCTCAGAGGACTGCAGAGTTTCCATGCTGAGGTTCAGGCCATATTGACTGGTGCTGAATACATCTTTCATCTTGTTCTAGTGAACCTTATGACCCGATAGGGATTGCAGTGGGTAGGAAGCTATTTGAACCCTGACACAATTCACGAAGGCACTCGAGCTCTTTCTAAGTCTCAGACCATGCCCCCTGCCCTTGCACTGGGCAAAGCTGCTGATAATATCAGGACTAAAGATGCTGAAATCCAGGACTTCCTCTCCTGGTGTGTTGGTCTGTTCATGGACACCATTTTGATTGCTTAGAGAGTTACTGTGTGTGTGAGCCACTCAGTCCTGTCCGACTCTGTGTGACCCCATGGACTGTAGCCCACCAGGCACCTCTGTCCGTGGGATTCTCCAGGCCAGAATATCAGAGTGGGTTTTCATCCTCTGCTCCAGGGGATCTTCCCGACCCAGGAATCAAACCCGGCTCTCTTGCATTGCAGGCAGATTCTCTACCGTCTGAGCCACCGCAGAAGCCCTCTTGCCTAATTTCACTCATCTCTTCTCATCTTGCCTCCCAGTTTCCCAGGAATGCAGATTTTAACCTCTATCCCAAAGGACAGGGATGTACCACCATCCTAAAGGAAATCAACCCTGAAGATTCATCAGAAGGACTGATGCTGAAACTCCAAGCTCAAATGACGCAGTGTTATTCTGATGAAACTGTTCCATCTCCTCTTTTGCCTCAATAGACTTGGTGAGTTGAGAGAAGAGGATAGCAAGCAATGGGGATGGGAGAAAGAAGGGGTGGTTTGGAGAGAAACAGGGGGTCCAAAATATGGGATTGGGCAGACTAGGGAAATAAATGGCTCAGTGGTAAAGAATCTGCCTGCAGTGAAGGAGACACAGGAGAGGCAGGTTCAATCCCTGGGTCGGGAAGATGCCCCGGAGAAGGAAATGGCAACCCATTCCAGTACTCTTGCCTGGAAAATCCCATGGACGGAGGAGCCTGGCGGGCTACAGTCCATGGGGTCCCAGAGAGTCGGACACGAGTGAGCGACTGAAAAACAAGGAAATAAAAGTGTTCCTAAAGAACATTAAAAGAATTATTTATAGCATTCTTAGAGAGATACAAGGGCTTCCTTCGTGGCTCAGATGGTGAAGAATCCGCCTGCAATGTGGGAGACCTAGGCTCCATCCCTGGATTGGGAAGATCCTTCTGGAGGAGGGCATGGCAACCCACTCCAGTATTCTTGCCTGGAGAATCCCATGGAAAGAGGAGCCTGGTGAGCTGCAGTCCATGGGGTCGTAAAGAGTCGGACAGGACTGAGTGACTAATACTAAACAGATACAAAGACTGAAATTCCTCCCGGATGGGAGAGGAGTTTGAAAGACAATGGATACATGTGTACGTACGGCCAGGTCCCTCTGCTGTCCACCTAAAGCTGGTAAGATGTTGTTAATCAGCTGCACTACAAAACCAAATAAAACGTTCAAAAAGAAAAAGGAATTCCTTTTCAGGATGTTTTTGTACTTTGATATTACTTCTTTAAATCAGGCACCGTGGCAACACAGACTAAGGAAGTCACAATGGACTTGTTACACGGCGTCCACACACACGTGCATGAAAACAGCTCTATGGAAACAGTCAGTACGGCCTGAGCACAGGTTTTAATATTAGATGCTACAGGATCTTGGTTGCCGTGGCCAGTTTCCCCATCTCTCGGTGTCTTCATTCCCTAGAGGTATTAAATTGTGTGTAGCACAGATGTTAAAATTGTTTCTGCCACCATTCGAATGCCCTTATAGGATTGTTGCATCTGTGACAAATTATGTTGTGTGTGTATGTGTGTGTGTGTGAGTGTGAGAGAGAGAGAGTTCAATCATGCCCGACTCTTTGTGACCCCATGGACTGTAGCCCGCCAGGCTCCTCTGTCCATGAGACTCTCCAGGCAAGGATACTGGAGTGGGTTGCCATTTCCTCCTCCAGGGGATCTTCCCGACCCAGGGATCGAACCTGTATCTTCTGCATTGGCAGGTGGGTTCCTTACCACTTGAGCCATCAGGGAAGCGTCACGCTATGTGAGATAAGTCACTCACCTAAAGACAAATACTGGTATGACTGCTGTGAATTTGTCTTCCTCACTTTTGTGACAATCCACTCAAGAAACAGCAGATGATACAAAGACTTTATGCTCGTGGAGTAAATTCCCTGGCACATAGACTTAATAAGACAAATAATTCAGATTCTTAAGAAGTGTTTTAGAGCCTGAAATACTGGTTCAAAATGATACAACTTTCTCCACCGTCGGTATTACCACCCATATCCCATGATGACATATGCGGATAAACATTATGTAAAATCAAGATGGACTTAGGGGACAAACTGAGTGGAAATTAAACAACTCCAAAAGCACATACGACAAACCAGAGAACTCCTTCCTTCTACTACAGTATTGAGAATTTCCACAAAAAACACACAAACATAAACCTTTCTCGTTCAACAATACTGTCCTCGATTCATGTATTTTTTTATGAATGTCATTTTGTCAACTTATTCAACCTAAAGTTTCATAGTGTTCTAAAAACTCCCCTGGAGAATATGTGGAAAAAGTGATCATTATCAATCAAGCTCCAGGTCTCCTGAAGCTCTGTTGAAGCCTCTGTAAGACGCACCCGCCCCCACCCAGGTTGATAATAAATACCACTGAGAATACAAATCAGCAAATTGGAATGAACCAGCTTTTGCTGAAAAAAGGGCTGTGAAGAAGGGTATTTTTTGGTGACTAACAAGAAAAGTATTTGCTTGTCTGATGGGAAGTATTCCGAGAACTCTCCAGGGCCACTATCATGTTCTTAGAAGGCAGTTGCTAAGAATGGTACCTTCCGCCAACACCCTGCTCATTTCTGATCCATCTCCAGCCTCTCCCAGTGTGGCTATATACAGTCAGGAGCTGTGCATAGCATCCAGTGAGACTTATTATGGATGTGACATTTCAGAAATTTCCTAATGGAAACATGATGCTTTACTGCCATTCGGGGAACTGATTTCAACATCCCCACTACGTGCCACATGCCACCCACAATTTTTTTTCATTTATTTATTCATTTTAAATTTTAATTGGAGGCTCATTACTTTATTACTTTACAATATTGTGGTCGTTTTTGTTTTTGTTTTTGCCGTGTATTTACACATAGGCACTGCATCAAACTAGCCGTGATTTTGCCTCAGTGTGATCTCGGCATCATTAGTGACATGTTTGCATTTCCCAAGTCTCCTCCTTTTCTGAAAATGACATCCATCCGCCCTTGTGTTGATTTTAAATTGAATGAGCAACAATTTTAGGAGCTTGGCAACCACAGACTGACGGCTTTTTTTTGCACGTGTACATTTGCTCTGTAGATTATTTTCTGTGATGCTCTAATATTGGGAGCCTGGGAAAGGGAATATGTGTCTAAGAAGATCTTCGGATGGACCCGTGTGAACCCTCTTATAGATTCTGAGGCCCAGGTATGATTGGAGGTGCAGATGGACAAACAGACAGAGAAGTCAGATGACTTCCTTGTGTTCAAAGATTCACTGCTGATAAAGGCAAAGCTTCTCAAGCACCTAGGTTTCTTAACCACCAGGCCAGTCTCCAATCAAAAAAAAAAAAAAAAAAAACAAGAAAAAATGTTAGTCGCTCAGTTGTGTCTGACTCTTTTGCGACCCCCGTGGACTGTAGCTCGCCAGACTCCTCTGTCCATGGGATTTCCCAGGTAAGAATACTGGAGTGGGTTGCCATTCCCTTCTCCAGGGCTCTCTCTGACCCAGGGATCAAATGCGGGCCTCCTGAACTGCAGGTAGAGTCTTTACCATCTGAGCCAACAGGGAAGCCCCATCAAAAGTGTTTCCAAAAGAGTACGGTGGCAATTCAAAGGCCATCAACTAACCTTCACTCCAGCCCACACCGTACCTTTACAGCGTATGTAGGTGGACTTAAATGTCCTGTGAAATCCAATGTAAGAATACAGTTCCTAAGAAGCAAGGACATAATTCCCTTTGCATCTCAAATTAAAAAACAAAAAACAAAACAGCTGAATGATCAGCTGGAATGGGTTATGGGAAGAAATTTGGGGGAAAGGAAAGGACCAGTGGCAACGGTAAAGAAGATCGTTATGTTTGAGATCTCCCTGGTGGGTCCAGAGGTTTCCAATTCACCTGCCAATGCAAGGGGACCGGGTGTGATCTCTGTTCCAGGAAGACCCCACGTGTCGCGAGGAAATGAAGCATGAGTGTCACAACAACCGAAGCCCGTGTGCCCTAGAGACTGAGCTCTGAAACCAGAGAAACTGCTACAATGAGCAGCGTATGCACCAGAAATGAGGGAGTAGTTCCTGCTGCTTGCAGCAAAGACCCAGCACAGAATCCACCAGGCAGTTTTCGCCTTCCCATTGGGCCCTTTTCTCCCATGCTGAGGAGCTGTGTTTCCAGAGTTACGCCCAGCTCAAAGGTCTCATGAGCAGTAGTATCACTTCCCCACACGCACCCAAAGCAGCTACTGACTGACCGTAACCGACGACTCTTGTAAGCCAACGTGATACTATTGTTTTATCTCAAGGAGAAGACTCTTGAGAGGCCCCTGGACTGCAAGGAGATGAAACCAGTCCCTCCTAAGGGATATCAACCCTGAATGTTCCCTGGAAGGACTGATGCTGAAGCTGAGGTTCCAATACTTTGGTCACCTGATGCGAAGAGCCGACTCATTGGAAAAGACCCTGACGCGGGGAAAGATTGAAGGCAGGAGGAGAAGGGGACGACAGAGGATGAGGTGGTTGGATGGCATCACAGACTCCATGAACATGAGTTTGAGCAAAGTCTGGGAGGCAGGGAAGGACAGGGAAGGCTGGCGTGCAGCAGTCCATGAGCTCTCAAAGAGCTGGACTCAGCAACTGAACCACAGTGATACACAAAACTCGGGACAACTGCATAGACCTGGGGGAAGAAAGCCCACTGCCCCCGGCCCATTATGACATACAGCTGGGAGTAGATCCGTAGCTACCGCAACTTGGAGTAATGATCTTCTCGCAGCCCTGCTGAGTGTGCAAAACCAGGTGGCATGAGGGACTTGCCTCAGGGTTGAGTGGATAGGACTCTGTGCTCCCAGAGCAGAGGTCCCAGGTTCCATCCCTGGTCAGGGAACTAGCCCCACACGCCACAACTACGAGATCGGGCCTGCTGCAACTAAGACCTCATACAGCCAGATCAATAAATAAATATTTTAAAAAAAAAAAAAACTAGTTGGCATTAGAGAAAAAGATGGTGCATACACAGTTTCATGTGAATTTTTGTGTCTATGAAGGCTGGGACGTGAGAATGGTGGTGACATGTGAGGATCAATAGGGGTCTGACCTTCTTTCACTTTGAAGCGATAAAAGCTGTGGGAGAGCTGGGAGGGAATGCTAATATGATTTCATGAAACAGTCAGCCTTCTACATACATGTTCAGGTACAAGGACGGGGAGACCCGAGAGGAGCCTAATGCTTACACAGTTGGGTGGCTCAGATGGTCAAGAGTCCTGCCTGCCCTGCAGGAGACCCAGGTTCGATCCCTGGGTCGGGAAGATCCCCTGGAGAAGGGAATGGCAACCCACTCCAGTATTCGTAGCTGGAGAATCCCAAGGACAGAGGAGCCTGGTAGGGCCACAGTCCATGGGGAAGAAAATGACAACCCACTCCAGTATTCTTGCCTGGAGAATCCCAAGGACAGAAGAGGCTGGCGGGCTAAAGTCCACGGGGTCACAAAGAGTCAGAAGCAACTGAGCGACTAACACTTTCACAAAGCAAAGACTGTAATACTATGGAGCCTTGGTGGAGACTCATACAGGAGCTGTAAAGACTGCCATTAGCAGCTCCACTAAAGAGGGAAGAAGAAAATTGGGATAAAGACGGAAGGTGTGTTTGGGTGCAAGACAGTGTGCCTGTTAAGATCAGAGGTTTTGGAACCAGCAGAACTGAGTTTCCAGCGAGGCAAGCTGGGACTTCTGAACCCACCAGACTTGCCTGTCCTTCACTGTCTCCCAGAGCTTGCTCAAACCACTGTCCATGGAGTCCGTGATGCCATCCAACCATCTCATCCTCTGTTGCCCCCTTCTCCTCCTGCCCTCAATCTTTCCCAGCATCAGTACCTCAGTTCCAACTAGGCAATGGGTTTAATTTTCTAAGCAGTTACTTCCTATGGATCTCGAAAGGGGTATTTGAAACACTGTGCATGGATGTACACGTCAGAATAGATCAGTAAATTACATACTGAAAACATAGTTTAACAACAAATTATTTGTGGAGCATTGCACCAACTTCTTCTGACAATTAGGGATTAAACAGCTACAGTGAAGAGTCAGTTCTGACACCCAGAGCAGTCTTACTGCCCGGCACTGGGTTACCCTAGGTAAGGAAGCAAAGCTCTTATTTGCAAATATGTTTGGGCTAATAAAGGCATAAGGAAAGAGCGAGTTAAAACAGATAGCTACTTTGTACATTGTAGCAAAAAGTATATATGTCAAGGGATTTTCTTGGTGGTCCAGTGATAAAGAATTGGCCTCGTAATGCAGAGGTAAAGTGCAAAGTTGCTCAGCCGTGTCTGACTCTTTGTGACCCCACGACTGTAGCCCACCAGGCTTGTCTGTCCAGGCAAGAATACTGGAGTGGGTAGCTGTTCCCTTCTCCACGAAATGAATCTTCCCAACCCAGGGATTGAACCCAGGTCTCCTGCATTGCAGGTGGATTCTTAACCATCTGAGCCACAAGGGAAGCCCAAGAATACTGGACTGGGTTGCCACGCCCTCCTCCAGGGGATCTTCCCAACCCAGGGATGGAACCCAGGTCTCCCACAACGCAGGTGCATTCTTTACTGTCTGAGATACCCGGGAATCCCCACACAGAGGAGGTGGGTTCAATCCCTGGTCTAGATCCCACATGCCTCGGGGCAACGAAGCCCAAGCGCCATCACTGCTGAGTCCATGTGCTGCAACAAGAGAGTCCATGCCCCGCAATGAAAGGGCCCACATGATGCTATGAAGATTCTGTGTGCTGTAACTAAGATCTGATTCAACCAAATAAATACACAGTAATACATGCATGTCAAGCAAGGATCAGGGGTTGGTAAAACCATCATCCAAAGCCTAATGGGCAAAGTGAATGAAGTCATATGCGATCATTAACCCACATTTTAAAAAATAAGTATCCATCAGTCCATGGAGATGAGATATTTCAATGGACCATTCTCCCATGCAGAAGCATTTCAAATACCTTATGTTTTGTCCATTGCCAAGGTGGTAGACAGTAAGTCCCCAAGTGTGACTTTCTTCCAAAGAGAATAGTTAGGATAGAAGTTTCTCTTTTATTATTATTTTTTAAACTAACCACAGACTTTCCTGGTGGTCGAGTGGCTGAGACTCCACATTCCCAGTGCAGGCAGCGTGGGTCATTGAGGTGATCAGTGAAAAAGATCCCACGTGCTACAACTAAGGGTTCTCAAGACGCAACTAAATATCTCTCGTGCCACAACTAAAAGCCAGTGCAGTCAAATAAATGAATAAAAAGCAACTAGAGTGGAGACCCCTAAAATACTAATCAAACAGGTGAGCAAGGTCAACATCAATAGACATAAGTCCTTGACCTGATGTGATAAAAAAAACTCACGTTACCCTCGTGGTCTGCACCCCTAAAAGCCCATAACGCTGGTCTCATCGTGAGAAAAACAGCAGACAAACTCAAATCGACACTCACTCTATAAAACACGGGATGAGGACTCCTCAAAGCTGCTGAGGTCACCAAAAGCAAGCAACCTTAAGGAGACGTGACAATGAGATGTGATGTGGTATTTGGATGGGGTCCTGGAACAGAAGGAAGACATTAGGGGGAAAACGAAGGAAATCTGAATAATGTGAGGACTGTCGTTAAACAGAAATATATTGATACTGGTTCATTACTTATGGGAAATGTATGCCACTAAGGCAAGATATTAATAATGTGAGGAATGAGATGCAGTGTGTATGGGAACTGTCTGTACCAGCTTTGGGATGTTTCTGTAAATTTCAAAGTAGTTTACAATTTAAAACTCACTGAAAAAAGATATTGGGAATGAGATATTTGTAGGGTGGCAAAATAACACCCTAGAGCTAGGCAGCTTCCTCGAGAAGGAAGGGAGTTTCATCCTATGATGGAAAGGTCAGGCTTGGAATTTAGTGTGAGTCTCAGTCTGTCTACAGTGGACAAGCAAACCCTGTGTGCCACCTAATGTAAGTCATCGCTCTACATGTAGGAGGGTTCCATGACTATAATGCTACTGCCAAATCCAGCAAGCCTTTCTAACCCCCTTCCAGGGGCCGGGCCACAAGGGGAGACGGGACAAGTTAACACCAGATAATTCCCAAACACTCCAGCAAAAGATTATGATTTTTTCCCACCGAGTCGATATTATTTTTTTTTAATGGTGAGGTTGGGCTTGCTGTGGTTGTTTAGCCACTAAGTCATGTCCAATTCTTTGCGACCCCATGGACCATAGCCCGCCAGGAATACTGGAGTGGGTTGCCATTTCCTTCTCCAGGGGATCTTCCCGACCAAGGGATTGAACCTGGGTCTCCTACACTGTAGGCACATTCTTTACTATCTGAGAGACCAGGGAAGCCCTTAGCAGATGTAAGCTATTATGTATAGGATGGATAAACAACAATATCCTGCTGAATAGCACAGGGAAATATATGCAACATTCTGTGATAAACCATAGCTGAAAAGAATATTAAAAGGAATGTGTATAACTTAATCACTCCTCTGCTGTACAGCAGAACTTACCCCAATGGTGTACATCGACTCTCTTGCTTGTGTACATACCCAGTTGTAACAGCAGATCTTTCACTGAATAGGGACCCACTAACCCACTCCAGTGCTCTTGCCTGGAAAATCCCATGGACAGAGGAGCCTGGTGGGCTGCAGTCCAAGGGGTCGCAAAGAGTTGGACATGACTGAGCGAGTTCACTTTCCCTTTTCACTTTCATGCAATGGAGAAGGAAATGGCAACCCACTCCAGTGTTCTTGCTTGGAGAACCCCAGGGACGGGGGAGCCTGGTGGGCTGCCTTCTCTGGGGTTGCACAGAGTGGGACACGACTGAAGCGGCCGAGCAGCAGCAGCAGGGTCAGTTTGTAACTGCTTGAGTTTTAAGTCTCTGTTGTTTGTTAAGTCTGTGTTGCTTGTTGCTATTTAGTCGCTCACTCGTGTTCAACTCTTTGCAACCCCGTGGACTGTAGCCCACCAGGCTCCCCTGTCCATGGGATTCTCCAGGCAAGAGCACTGGAGTGGGTTGCCATTTTCTCCTCCAGGGGATCTTCCCCACCCAAGGATTCTAGCGTCTCCAGCGTTGACAGGTGGGTTCTTTACCACTGAGCCAGTAAATCACCTACACTTCCATTTAAAGAAGATTTAAACAAAGGGTACCTGTCTGGAAAAACTACCATGACTTTGATCAACTACTCCAGTGAGCACAGTCCCTACCACTATGAACCAGAGATGGGGTGACCCCATAGCTATCAAATCTCCTTCCAACACCACCTCCAACCTGCAGAATTCACTCTCTGAGGCTTTGCCAAAGGGCAGGCAGGTGTCAAAGCTGACCTCATTGGACTCCTCCTGCAAAAGCTGTGTCTCCACCTTGCCTTTCAATTCTTCCCATCAGCTCCTGGGAGTTACTAGGAGAAGCTGGAGTTTAGAACCTCTTCCCCTTAGAAGCCACGGCTGCTAATTTGAAGCTGGGAGCAGTTGGGTCACCATTTCAGCTTTAGTGAGTAAAATGCACGGCGAGCCAACCCAGTCGATGAGTTTGGGCCAACACACACTTTTCTTCCTTTGTTCCAACCTAATGGATTTGTCACTGGTCTCCTCCCCTGTTGATTATCATTTTAACCTCCTCATTTCTCATTTTCTACACAGTTATTATTAGGCTGGTCTACAGACCCCTTTACAGATGATCCCTGACAAATACCCATATACTAATTACGGTTCCTTTCCTCTGGCAAGATAATAAAGGTTATTTTCATTCCTAAATGCATTTTGTGGTTCAGTGACTCTGGCCTATTTACAGATCCCAGCTCGCCTATTTGAGAGATGAGAATAATACTAATAATTTCCCTGACAAGGAAGTCCCGTGTTGGTATGGATCTCTCTATTTTTATATGCCTAGGCGACAGGATGCTTTATCCCCAGTCTAGATTGTACTAAAAACAGAGCCTTACCCCAGGCTATATATGCTTTGAAAAATAAGTTGCATATATACATTAGGTGGAAAAGCACAGTTTGAATTTCTGAAGGTAACAGATCTTCCTTTGAATAGGGCCCCATTAGCCAGACTTTGTAGCCGATTGACTTTTAAGTCTCTGCTCTTTGTTGCTATTTAGTTGTTCAGTCGTGACCAGGTCTTTGCAACCCCATGGACTGTAGCCCATCAGGCTTCTCAGTCTATGGGATTTTCCAGGCAAGAACAGTGAAGTGGGTTGCCATTACCTCCTCTGGGATATCTTCCTGAACCAGGGTTCGAACCCACGTCTCTTGCGGTTCCCGCATTGCAGGCAGATTCGTTACCGCTTAACCACCAGGGAAGTGCTTAAGTCTCTCTGTTGTGATCAAAACACACTGTCCATCCGTGTTGGCCATACTGGGACTTTGACCCCATGATGTTGCAACATTCTGGAAGCTTCCGCAGCTTCATCTTGAGGGTAAAGTGATAGTTTCCCTGAATTCTGGATGATGCACAATTGTCAACCTCCGGATCTGAGTCTCAAAACCAGACTTCTTATTTCTGAACCAAGCTGAATGCCGAAGAATTGATGCTTTTGAACTGTGGTGTTGGAGAAGACTCTTGAGAGTCCCTTGGACTGCAAGGAGATCCAACTAGTGTATCCTAAAGGAGATCAGTCCTGAATTTTCATTGGAAGGACTGATGCTGAAGCTGAAACTCCAATACTTTGGCCACCTGATGCGAAGAACTGACTCACTAGAAAAGACCCTGATGCTGGGAAAGATTGAAGGCAGAAGGAGAAGGGGACGACGGAGGATGAGATGGTTGGATGGCATCACCGACTCTATGGACATGAGTTTGAGCAAGCCCTGGGAGTTGGTGATGGATGGGGAAGCCTGGCATGCTGCAGTCCATGGGGTTGCAGAGACTCGGACACGACTAAGCGACTGAACTGAACTGAACTCACCTTGGACATGGGATGTATCCCAAGCTCCCAGACAACGTGTGGACACCATCCAGGCAGCTGGCCATTTCTTATTTCTGATGTCTGCACCATTACATCGAGAGATGTTCAAGTTCTCTGCCTTGAAACCCAATGGAATCTGGATTTCAAGACCTTCTTGAACAGCGTAGAAGGTGGTGGTGTGGTTGAGTCGCCTAGTCGTGTCCGACTCTTTGCGACTGTGGGATTCCCCAGGCCAGAATGCTGGAGTGGGGAGCCATTTGATTCTCCAAACAGAAATGGACCATCAACAAAATGATGATTTCAATGTTGAAATCTGCCCACATCTGCTAAGTCCACTGGAGGTTTAATTTTCTAGAATGCTTTCTACTATGAATTGAATAGATAATTTGCAGAATTTTTGTGAAATTTCATGGAGGAGCTACCAATTTGGACACTGGCACACCTGCTGGAGCACTTAATTTGCATCTTCCCCCAGATCAAAGGGGAAAGATAGGGTCATTATCATCCGCCCCCCAAGTAGAATTCTGATTAAAATAAGGAGCGTATTTTAGCTTTCCTGTGCAGTTTACATTTAGACAGACACAGCTTGAGGCTCCCTAATAATAGCAGAAGTAATAGGTTTTAGTGGAAAAGATAAGCCTTCTCCATTCTCTTGTTATTTTGGATTTGCGTTCTAACAAAATAGGATTGGACACATCTGATGAAGTTAAACTGATAAGTGTGTTACGGTAATTGTCTCAAAATGAATGTAGATAAGTTAAGGAAAAAAAAAGAGAAGAATATCCCGCTAACTAAATGGGAAGTTCAACACGGGCTTGATGTTAAACATAGGATGTTAAAATTGGGTCTTGAATAAATCAGGTATCTATTGGCTGCCAACACCAAAGTTAAAAAAAAAAAAAAAAAAAAAGGCACACTCAACTCTTTTTCCACAGTCCAAGGATGGAGAGGAGGTGACTACATATTAAATGTTTATAAAACAGCATGTGTATGTGTGTGTGAATATATATATATATATATATATATATATGGAGAGGAGAAGGTAATGACACCCCACTCCAGTACTCTTGCCTGGAGAATCCCAGGGACGGGCGACTGAGCGACTTCACTTTCACTTTTCACTTTCATGCATTGGAGAAGGAAATGGCAACCCACTCCAGTGTTCTTGCCTGGAGAATCCCAGGGACGGGGGAGCCTGGTGGGCTGCCGTCTATGGGATCGCACAGAGTCGGACACAACTGAAGTGACTTAACAATAACATATATGTATGGGACTTCCCAGAACCCACCTCCAATGCAGGAGATGAAAGAGACTTGGGTTCGATCCCTGGGTCAGGAAGATCCCCTGGAGGAGGAAACGGCAATCCCCTCCAGTATTGTTGCCTGGAGAATCCCATGGACAGAGGAGCCTGGTGGGCTACAGTCCATGAGTTGCAAAGAGTCAGACATGACTGAAGTGACTTAAACACACTTTCACACACACACATATATATCACACACACACACACACACACACACACACACACACACATATATATATGAGTGCTTATGTTTTCATATAGGAGTTAAATGTATAACTTATAATTAAATATTGTAAAGAGTGTATCGCCATCCAACAAATACTTGCCTAGGCAAACAATACTCAAAAGGACAGCAGTCTTCCCACCACGGGACATTTGGCAACATGGGGAGATATTTTGATTGTCACAGCTGAGAAGCAGGAAGCTACTGGCATCTACCATGAAAAGGCCAGTTCAGTTCAGTCACTCAGTCACGTCCGACTCTTTGCGACTCCACAGACTGCAGCACGCCAGGCCTCTCTGTCCATCACCAACTCCCAGATTTGTTTAGCCTAGGGATGCTGCTAAAGGTTCTAAATGCAGGGGACTGCCCCCTTCACCCTCACAAAAGATAACTACCGAGCCTCAGATATCCCTAACCAAAGATGGAGACAATCTGGTCAGAAAAAACGTGGTATTAGGTACTCACCATGAACCAGGCATGACACTTAGCATCTTTATTTAAATGGTCTCATTTAATGCTCACAGCTTTTCTGTGAGGTTGTCCCCATTTTTTTTTTTTTTTTCATGTGAGAACATGGAAAATGAACAGTTCACAAACTTATTGATCTTACTGAGAAGCAGAGAGCCACGATGCTGAGAACCAGAAGAACTTTCTGGTTCTTATGGCATCTCGTGTATACAAAAGGTTTCCATTCCTCTTTGCAACAACTATACAGCTTCAAATTAGAAAACCAGCTTTGGAGTAGGGGCAATTATTGTCATCTTGTCATTGAAGAGATGAATTAAGAAGGCTAATCATTGCATAGGATCATGCCTAATAACTACAGGAGTCAGCACTCTCTCGAGGCTGTGTTTGTGACCCCAAATCTAGGATTGCTAAAGAAAGTATCATTGCATGTTTCAGGCACTGTTTTCCCAAGCCCTTCATTACGGACATTTACTCATTGGCTGGTCCACACTGTAGGGTCGTCTTGGGCATTCTGCAGTATCCGATCGCATCCCTGGCGTGTGCCCACTGGAGGCTGGTAGGACCCTTCTCCAGTCACGTTGTTCAGTTGCTAAGTCATGTCCACTCTCTGCAACCCCATGGACTGCATCACGCCAGGCTTCCCTGTCCTTCACCAACTCCCAGAGTTTACCCACAGTCATGTCCATCGAGTCCGTGATGCCATCCGACCATCTCATCCTCTGTCACCCTCTTCTCCTCCTGCCCTCAATCTTTCTCAGCATCAGGGTCTTTTCCAATGAGTCAGCTCTTCGCATCAGGTGGCCACAGTATTGGAGCTTCAGCGTCAGTCCTTCCAGTGCATATTCAGGGTTGATTTCCTTTAGGATTTAACTGGTTGCATCTCATTGCAGTCCAAGGGGCTCTCCAGACTCTTCTCCAGCACCACAAGTCAAAAGCGTTGATTCTTCAGTGTTTAGCCCTCTTGATGGTCCAACTCTCACATTTGTAGCTGACTACTGGAAAAACCATAGCTTTGACTAAATGGCCCCTGTTTAAAAACAGCCTCAAGTGGAGAACCCTGCTCTCATGACTACTTGGTAACCTTAGACAAATGCTTGACAGTCCTTGAAAAAGATGTTCATAGACGGCCCCTCTGAAGCTCTCTTTATGTCTGATTCCAGCGTCTAACCATAACTTTGTTTTGATATGCCACTGAGAGCCCATCAAACACCTAAATTAGGGAATGCTTGGCGTTCCATTGGCTAGGACTAAATGCTGTCAATCCTTGGTTGGGGAACTAAGATCCTTCCTACAAGCTGCATTGGGTGGCCAAAAAGGAGAAAATGAATAAGACGTAATAAAACAACCTAGACAGCATATTAAAAAGCGGAGACATCACTTTGCGGACAGAGGTCTGTATAGTCAGATTATGGTTTTCCCAGTTGTTGTGCACGGATGTGAGAGCTGGACCATAAAGAAGGCTGAGCGCCGAAAAAGTGATGCCTCCAAATTGTGATGCGGAAGAAGACTCTTGAGAGTCCCTTTGATGGCAAGGAGATCAAGCCAGTGAATCCTAAAGGAATTCAACACTGAATATTCATCCAAGGACTGATGCTGAAGCTGCAATACTTTGGCCACCTGATGCAGAAAGCCAACACATTAGAAAAGACCCTGATGCTGGGAAAGACTGAAGGCAGGAGGAGAAGGAGAACTATAGAGGATGAGATGGTTACATAGCATCACTGACTCAATGGACATGAGTCATTCCATGTGAGCAAACTCCGGGAGATGGTAAAGGACAGGGAAGCCTGGCATGCTGAGTCCATGGGGTCACAAAGAGTCAGACAGCCTTGGTGATTGAACAACAACAAAAGAAAACAGAACCAAAACCAACCAAACAAACAAACTCACCTAAATTACTTCTGTTAAAATATATTAAGCTCTGTTGTTTTGATCATCCATTACAATAATGCTGCTACTGCTGCTGCTGATGCTAAGTCACTTCAGTCGTGTCCAACTCTGTGCGACCACATAGAGGGAAGCCCACCAGGCTCCCCCGTCCCTGGGATTCTCCAGGCAAGAACACTGGAGTGGGTTGCCATTTCCTTCTCCAAGCATGAAAGTGAAAAGTGAAAGTGAAGTCGCTCAGTCATGTCTGACTCTTAACAACCCCATGGACTGCAGTCTACCAGGCTCCTCTGTCCATGGGATTTTCCAGGAAAGAGTATTGGAGTGGGGTGCCATTGTCTTATTACTCCCAATTATGGAGTTATGAAACCCTAACCCATAACCCTAACCTTTATCACATCCCTATGGAGTTATTATGTTTGAGTTGTGTGTGTGTGTGTGTGTGCATGTTTGTGTGTGTGTGTGTTAGTCACTCAGTCGTGTCTGACTCTTTGCAACCCCATGGACTGCAGCTCATCAGGCTTTTCCATAGGCTCTCTCCTATGGAGAGAGACTTCTTCTCCAGAGTCCATAGGATTCTCCAGGCAAGAATACTGGAGTGGGTTGCCATTCCCTTCTCCAGAGGATCTTCCCCACCCAGGGATTGAACCTGGGTCTCCTGCATTGCAGACAGCTTCTTTACCACCTGAGCCATTAATCAAATAAGAAAACTGACTGTTTGGGACCAGTTGTGACATCCACAGAGGCCCCAGAGGATGGAAAACTAGAGACGATGATGTCTTTGTAACGTCTTCATATTTGAAAAGCTGGCCTAAGCAATACAGGAAGGTATTAGTTCTCAGTTTAGTGGAAAGGGACAAAGCAAAGGCTCCAGTGGCATTCCCAGAATAGGGAACCCTCAGAGCATATTTTAGGGGTCAGATCCTCATGTCTCACAGTCAACAGCATCTGAGACTTTGTTCTCCTTCTCTGTTGTCCATTTTTATCTGAAGATGTCTACAGTTGGGTTCCAGGGTTTCTCTTCCACTTATTTTGAAAGAGCAACCTGTTGGCCCAGACAAGGAACAAAATGGAGAAGGGGTAGAGATCCCTAGCCCTCAGACTAAGCGGCCAAGAAGAAATTTAGCTGGGACCAGCCTGGACCCAGACTACACAACCTCAACTTTGACATTCATCTTTCTCTCCACTGCACCCTTCTGTTTCAGGAAGGAAAACAAAAAACAAAAACTTCCATGAATCTCAGACAAGGAATCTCTGGAAAACAGCAACATGCCCATGCAAAGCAGAAAAGAATAACATCCATCATCTTTCCTCAGCACAGTATTTCAAAACGCAATTCTAGACCGGAGACTTATTTTTGTAGCCTATTTCTTAGGTTTTCTCTTGAATCCAAAATTTATAGGATCATCTAAAGTTTTAGGATTTGAAAAATAGCTGCAGTAATCTTTTCATTTTCTACCAGCTTTCTTCTCTGGAACTGCATCAAAAATAAATATGTTTTATGGACCTGAACTTCAAGGAGGTTTTAAAAGTCATTTAAGGATATACTTCAGTTATGTTTGGGATCAAATCGTGATGAACAGCTCTCTCTCGTCTACTCCCTCAGGATAACACACTGCTTTATGAGGTTGGACTGTGGCTACTGAACAAGAATAGGAACAGTGTGAAGAATCGTGATTCTGGATGAAATAAAAGTGCCCAATCAAAGCTCAAAGATGCCCTCTGGTGAGATATAGTATCTTGACGGGCCATGGGACAAGGTCAATGGACAAGATAAACATTATTGCATTCCATGTTTAAGGACGTATTCCTTCTTAAGGAATAAGAAGGATGGTAGATGGAGAGAATGAAGACACCCAGCTCATCAAGCATGAAAAGGTGGTACCTAAGTCAGCAAGCCAACAACTTTTATGCATTAAACCCATCCATCCTAAAGGAGATCAGTCCTGGGTGTTCATTGGAAGGACTGGTGTTGAAGCTGAAACTCCAACACTTTGGCCACCTGATGGGAAGAGCTGACTCATTGGAAAAGACCCTGATGCTGGGAAAGATTGAAGGTGGGAGGAGAAGGGGACTACAGAGGACTAGATGGTTGGATGGCATCACTGACTCGATAGACATGAGTTTGGGTGAACTCCGGGAGTTGGTGATGGACAGGGAGGCCTGGCGTGCTGCAGTTCATGGGGTCGCAAAGAGTTGGACACGACTGAGTGACTGAACTGAACTGAAGTTGGTTTACTGGGTAGTACACCATTAATCTCTGGGTCTTATCCCTTCCATGACCACTGAGGATCAGCTTACTATGGAGGAAAGAAGAAGAACTTACCAAGACTGGTCTCCAAGAAATCTGTCTTCAATCTATGGTTCTGGCCCTAACCTCACTCCTGTTGATTCAGAAATTTAACCCTCATCATCTCCTGGCCGTGACACTTGAATGCACACTGTTACTGACATCTCAGTTTCCTGAATACTAATCTTTCTTTCCCTAAAACTACCCCTAGGTACAACTTCTCCATCTCTCTCATGACAGCACGAATTTCCACGATCTGAAACTAAGATCTTTCCTCTCTTCTCGTCCTTCCAACATATAACTAAGTGTACCTATTGTTTTGTTCACTCTCTTTTTCAACATTCCTTCTGTTAATCATCATCCTACCAACACCAACCAGGCGCAAGCCATTGATAGCCGTCAACCATGCTATCAACTGAACATCAACCATTCAGTTCAGTCCAGTCACTGGTCGTGTCCGACTCTTTGCGACTCCATGGACCGCAGCACGCCAGGCGTCGCTGTGCATCACCAACTCCCAGACTTTATTCAAACTCATGTCCATTGAGTCGGTGATGCCATTCAACCATCTCATCCTCTGTCGTCCCCTCCTCCTCCTGCCTTCCATCTTTCCCATTATCAGGGTGTTTTCTGATGAGTCAGCTCTTTGCATCAGGGGGCCAAAGGATTGGAGCTTCAGCCACCATTCGATATTCCTAACTTCCTAAGTCAATTTTACCCCTTGCCCATCTTTTCCCCACTAGACTTCCAAAATGTTTTTCCCTTTACTCTTACCCTCCTTAATACTACCACCAAATTCTCTGCCTTTCAAATCACCATCACATTTATTACCAAGAGAGTAGAAGACTTTGATCATCTGGCCTCAGCCTGTCTTTCTAGTCTTCCTTTTAGTACAAGTCAAAATTGACCACTGATTATACCACTATGATTTATAGGAGTCGATTTGTAGGAAGCGCGGTGTTCCGTAAAGAAAGACCTGGAAAGGTCTGATGAGAGATGCAACTGATGGCAAATACATCAGATAAGAGTGTTGGAAGAAAACCACGGGTGCCAATAGTGGCAAACATGAGAAGCAAGGAGACGGAGGAACAGAAACGGTGCAGGAGACCAAGACAGTGAGGAGCCTGTCCTGACACATTCTGGGTCACCCACTCGATACAGTTCTCAGTGGGAATGCCCAGATGGCTGTGATCAAGTCGTGGGTTTGTGCTTGACCAGGTTAGGTGAGCCAGAATATGACCTGGTTGCTCTGACTGCAAGAAGTAATGGCAACCCACTCTAGTCTTCTCGCCTGGAGAATCCCATGGACAGAGGAACCTGGTGGGCTACGGTCCACAGTGTCACAAAGAGTCAGATGTGACTGAATGACTCAACCCTTTCACAGCTCCCCTTAAAACTAAGTGTCTCCAAACCCCCAAAGGCCTTCGGGAGTCAAGTGGGCCAACACTTTCACATCTTGGTTTCAATAACCCACTCTAATGAAAGAGCTGGGTACTGTTTTTTATTTTTTCACTTAGATTTAAATCTAAAGTTAATCCATCATCCAAACATGACTTCATTTCTAACATTCGTTTATTCTTATTAGAAATGTTATATGTATGAATGCTATATATCAAAATACACCTGGTGTTTTCAAATGGACTCCCTTTGTTTGATAAATGTACAGTTAGAGGAATTTTTAATAGCACATTTTCTTTTGCAAAATGTCACGGGCGTCTTTGCTTGTTTTCTTTTTGTTTTTAAAGTATTTTTGGTCATACCTCATGGCATGTGGTGGGATCTTAGTTCCCAAACCCCACTCCCCATGTTGGAAGGCAGAGTCTTAACCACTGGACCAGCAGTAAAGTCCCTTCTTTCCATGTTTTTAAATGAAGATCATAAGTTCAGTTACCTTACTCTATTTGAAAGCCATAAATGCCACAGCAAATAAGAGAAGTCTTCATCATAGATTGACCCAAAGCTGCTATTTTGCATTCTCAAATCTACCACTACAAATTTAAAATCCTATCTCAAAAGAGAAGAGAATGTTCTACATTAGAATTACCCAATTTTTTTTTTTTTTTGGAGGGGGTGGTTATTGGCCTTCCTGAACAGCCAATTTTTAGACTTCATTTCCCCTAATCTCCTAACGCTGGGAACACTGCCACAGTAGTTTAACATACAAAATAGCATAAATATTATTTTTATGCCAAGTTGCAGAATTGGGTCAGAAGATGAGAATTACTGGTGAGAAGCCGTCCAGGGTTATGTAAGTCAAAGATACGTTTTCTAGGTAGGTTTTGGGTAAAGCTAATAACTGTGCAGGAAAACAGGAGATATCCACAAACACTTGTATTCCAGACCTAGAGAAATCCTCTAGGAGTAAGACAGAGACGTCTAGAATTTCTTGGAGGAGCAAAGCAAAACATGTCCATCAGGAAAACGTGATTTGCGGATGAAACGACCAATGACCGTGTTACAAGGATGCTGTATCTTTGCTCATGTCTTCAGCTCTATTTTGGTTTTGGGACATGTGTCAGGGTGAGAAGCTTGGCCACTGTGAAAAAAATGAATGGCGTACAATATTTCAGGGATAGCAAGAGAAAGCGGAAAACTAAACAGGGGTTCCTAGCCTCCAGAATCTAACGCTTGATGCTCTGGGGGTGGGGCTGACATAATCTTAATAGAAATAAAGTGCACAATAAATGCCATGTGCTTAAATCATCCTGAAACCATCCCCCTTCCCCATCTGTGGAAAAGCTATCTTCCACGAAACCTGTTCCTGGTGCCAAAAAGTGTGGGCAACCGCTGCTACAGACCAAAGAAAATGGCCTTACAGAAGCCTGGGTCTGTGACAGAGGAATCTTACATATACAGGATGGACAGTCCTGTATGGAACGGGGGGCGCTTTTTCCTTCTACCGAGCAATCTTAGAAAAGAATATTTAAATGGGGCGCCCACGAACATCAAATTCTTTCTCTTCACTGAAACTCAGTGGCCCGGGAACAAAAATATCTACAAAGGAGACTCTAATTGGAAACAAAGAGGATTAAACGTTCCCCCAAAGGAACATATTTCCAGCTGTTCGCCTGGAGCCCCTGATTAGGTTTCCTCTTCCTCATCAGAAGGATCGTTAAGTATGATTAGAGTACTCAGATGCAGTGTCAAACGTTTATTCAATTTCTTAATGTTGTATCAGATCCCAGTTAGCTGTAAACTCCAGTACTTTGGCCACCTAATGCGAAGAGCCAGCTCATTAGAAAAGACCCTGATGCTGGGAAAGATTGAAGGCGGGAGGAGAAGGGGACGACAGAGGATGAGATGATTGGATGATGGCATCACCGACTCGATGGACATGAATTTGAGCAAGCTCCGGGAGATAGTGAAGGACAGGGAAGCCTGGCAAGCTATCGTCCATGGAGTTGCCAAGAGTTAGACACAACTGAGCGACTGCACAAGAATAAGCTATGAACTCACTTGCAGATGCAAACTTCGTAAATACCGCTCACATAGTTCATCCTGAAATTATGCTACACTTTGAAACGGGGCCACTTTCTTCAAAACCAGACCTCTATATTTGAAGCAATTTCACACTTTTGAAAGGTTATGGAGAGTTGGCTGGCTCCCTGGAGAAATTATCCCCTCTGAGCTCTGTAGCCAGGTAAATAACTGTACCCCAAGGAATGTAGAACTCTCCAGGGGAAGGCGAAACCTGGTGAAACCCAAGGGAGGCAAAGTCCTTAACTATCTTGAGGTGGATTAAAGAGGTTGAAGGGGATGCCTTTGGCTGAAGAGAACAGCTCATGCATCTGAAAATTCTATTTCCAACTTGTTTTCTTACAACGATCCATCAGAATTTAGGAGGAACAATGGGGGACTTTACAGAGTAAAACAAGAAAAAGACCCCGTGTAATTTTTTATTTTTATTTTTTTATTTTATTTTTTTTTAGGTATCAAGAATCTCTTTTATTGATTATCAGAAACATTACAAACATCTAATATGAACAAACTGTAACATGACAGTGATTAGTTTGAACAATTAATACATTTCAGATATATTATTATACATATTTCAATGCTATTCTCCCCAGTCATCCCACCCTCTCCCGGTCCGCTGGTGCAAGTGCTAAACTGCTTCGGTCATGTTTCATTCTTTGTGGTCCCATGGACTGTAGCCCGCCAGGCTCCTCTGTCCATGGGGTTCTCCAGGCAAGAATACTGGAGTGGGTTGTCATGCCCTCCTCCAGGGTGGGATCTTCCCTACCCAGGGATCGAACCCAAGTCTCCTGTACCTTACTTAAAAAAAAAGGAAAGATTAAATCCTATGGCTGATTCACACTGATGTATGGCAGAAACTCACACAATACTGTAAAGCAACTAACCTCCAATTAAAAGTAAATAAACTTTAAAAAGTAAGATTAAAAAAAGAATGAAAATGGAAGCTTTCCTTGCTATCCACGGCCACCTAGAGTTACCAATAGGCTGCCAGGGAGACGGACCAAAAGGTAGCCTTTCGAAAGCAGGCTGGAAGGATGTGTATTTCATTCAGAGGGACTGTGTCGCCCCCAGGAATGAGGCTGAGCCTCAAAAACCCAGAGTCAACAGCTCAAATCAAGTGTACACAATGGGAGACACAGCAGAACATTTTCAAAAGAGGGACATGATTTTACAACAAGTCATAATTAGGAAATGACTCAGACTGTCTGAGCCTAAGATCATCAATTCCTTTTTTTTTTTTTTTTAATTTTTATTGAATTTGTTACAAAATTACTTCTGTTTTATGCTTTGTTTTTTGTCCTGCAGGGCATGTGGGATCTTCGCTGCCTCAACCAGGGATTGAACCCACAGCCCCTACAGTGGAAGCGCAGAATCTGAAGCACAGGATTGCTAGGGAAGTAAGGTAGAAATAATGAAGACGTAAACGAAGAAGCGGGCTTCTCTGGTGGCTGAGCTGGTAAAGAATCTGCCCGCAATGTGCGAGACCTGGGTTCAATCCCTGGGTCGGGAAGATCCCCTGGAGCAGGGCCTGGCGACCCACTGCAGTATTCTTGCCTGGAGAATCCCCAGGGACAGAGGAGCCTGGCGGGCTACAGTCCATGGGGTCGCAAAGAGTCGGACATGACTGAGCAGCTAACGCTTTCACTTTTCACAAATGAAGACACAAACTCACAGACCCAGAAACAGTACTGCAGAGCAAGTATGCTAAATCCTCATAACAGACGAGAAGGAAATAAGAACCAAGCCTGGAAAGACAAGTGCTGTGAAAACCAGGGCCTGCAGTTCAGAGTCGAAACATAGGACATGCACAGGAATAATAGGAGGTGTTCCTGTGTTCTGTAAAGAAGTTAAATTTGTGCTATGCCTGTCATTCTTCACCTTCCACATTTATAACTGTGTGTGAAGAGACATGAATATGCCAGCATGAAAAGTTCTATAAGACCACTTTATAAGAATGATGGAGACCTTGATGATGAGTCTAGACTACCTGGGTGGGACATCCAACCCCTCCACTTCCTACCTCTGAGACCTGGGGTAAATTCCTTCCCTTTCATGTGCCTTACTTCACTCTTCTGGAAAATAACCATAAACTATCCCTGACCCTAAAGGATGAGTATCCAGACTGCACACCCTACAGCATGTCAGAAAGTGGAAGTGTGTTATCCACGTGACCACTGTTACGTACCTGGTAACTGGCGCTAACGTACTCTCTTTAACAACCTATTTTATAGCGCCTATGTACAACACCACATTTTATAAAAGTCACTAAACGACCGCCCTGTGGAGGGACACGTAGAACCTTTCTCTGCACATCATCAGATCAGATCAGATCAGTCGCCCAGTCGTGTCCGACTCTTTGCGACCCCATGAATCGCAGCACGCCAGGCCTCCCTGTCCATCACCAGCTCCCGGAGGTCACCCAGACCCATACCCATCGAGTCAGTGATGCCATCCAGCCATCTCATCCTCTGTCGTCCCCTTCTCCTCCTGCCCTCAATCCCTCCCAGCATCAGAGTCTTCTCCAGTGAGTCAACTCTTCACATGAGGTGGCCACAATACTGGAGTTTCAGCTTTAGCATCATGCCTTCCAAAGAAATCCCAGGGCTGATCTCCTTCAGAATGGACTGGTTGGATCTCCTTGCAGTCCAAGGGACTCTCAAGAGTCTTCTCCAACACCGCAGTTCAAAAGCATCAATTCTTTGTACCTTTGCTCATTTGTTCAAATGTCTGCCAGTGTTTACTCTGCACGCCTGGTGTCAAGTTCATTAACAGGGAGGAAATGTGAAATATTAAAATACTGACATTCAAAGCAGGTTCGCTGATTACATGTCGGACAATGATGACGATAGGCACATAAAAAATGGTCACATGTCTCAAGCTCTCATCAGGGATTACCTCATTCAATCAGAAATGTACTTCACGTGGGACCACCACGAAGGGGAGACTCTTTAGAAAACACTATGTTTTAATGTTGTGTTTATAATTAAAAAGAAATTCCCTTCTATTATAACAATTTTTAAAATATTTGTATTTTATAGAGCTTCGTTGTACATATTTGGGCTTCTAAACTTACTTTCTAGATTCAAGTTTCTATCATGATGTATATTCTGTGACTTCTCTCATAGTTTCCACAGCACCAAACAAAGACAGTGACTTGCATCCCAAAAGGCAAAACAATCAAAATTAAATTCATCACCATAGAGAGCGGGTGTTAGCTCATGGAGACCTTTTAACCTTTTATAATTTAAGGTTATTATTTCCTATGGCCAAAGAAAAGCTCTATGTATACCCCTTTCCCCCTAATGGAGCCTGTTCAAGGAATAACTGTTACCCCAGAGCATGTGCACAAAGGTTCTAAGGTCTAGAGGGATCCATCCAGTTTTCTATGTCTTTGCAATGACCCTGAATGTGAACTGATGTTTGTTTTCCATTGGGACTGTGTGGATAGGGCCAAGGTACTAAAGGAGTTCGTGTTTTTTTGTCTTTTTTCCTTGGGGAGAGCAAGCTAGTTTTGCTGAAGCTGCTGCAAGAGAGCAAGCAGTTACAGAGATGCATAAGCCCATTCCCCATTTCAGCAACTTGGTCCCTGACATAATCTTATGCCCTCCCTGCAAAACTCTGTGGGTAGACACAGCACCCTCACTCTTTCTGCACTGGCCTTTCATCCAACAGGAAATGTTCAACAAGTCCTACTGGATCCCAGTAGGTGTCGGGTATCTTTCTGGGTCCCTGGTTACAACGAGACAGACAACATCCCAGGCTCCCTGAGTCCTCGAAGATTCAGAGAGACAGAAGGGAAACCAGGCAGCAACAGACATCTCGTGCGGACCTGCCTGCTCAGTCATGGCCAACTCTGCGACACCCTGGACTGCAGCCTGCCAGGCTCCTCCGTCCACGGGAATTCTCCAGCCAAGAAGACTCGAGCGGGTTGCCATGCCCTCCTCCAGGGGAATCTTCCTGACCCGGGGATCGAACTCGCATCTCTTGCCTTGGCAGGCGGATTCTTGACTGCTGTGCCATCAGGGAAGCCCCAAGGATGACTCCCATCCTGTTATTAAGACTGTGATAAGCAGTAAAAAGACACTACAGCAGGATGAGAGATACAAGTATGAGGCTGGGGATAAAACGAGCACACCCCCTCTTGTTCCTCCTGATTTTTCTTGGCCAGACCTTTTCCTCTCCTCCTCCACACAAACGTGTCTGCAAAAATGTGTTTTGATCATTATTTGTATGACTAACGTGATGAGATGCTCCTAGCATCCTTCACTTCTAATTCCAGGCTCCCAACACCTGCGATACCTCCACTCCCAATATTTTCAAGCTGCACACGTCTTAGGTTATATCTCGTCTTGGTTATGCGGCTTCAAATAGCATGCCCGAATTCTCTTTTTTATAAAAGACAAGACCCCTTGGTGGCTTTCTTTAGGAGCACTTTTACTTGTCAAAGTTTTCATTCAATAAACATCTACGAGGAACCCACAGCCCCATCTCAGTGGAGAGCATCACAAAACAGACCTGCATAATCCCTGATTGTTTCTGTCAGAGACTTAGGGAATGGGAGATCAGCATGAAAACAAGTAATATGCCTAGTCAGCTGGGGAGTTGCCTGGTGGCTCAGTGGTTAAGACTCTGAGCTCCCAATGCAGGGGTCCCAGGTTCGATCCCCAGTCAGGGCACAAGATCCCGCTTGCTTGCAACTAAGATCCAGGGCGACCAAAATAAATAGATACATTCTAAAAAAGGTATTTGTTAACAATGAATACGTAGTCATCTGTGAACAACAGAAAGTAAGGGGCGGCGTACCAATCCTTAATCTAGAATAACACAGAGACCTGAAGCTTGATGCTGACGCTGAAGCTCCAATACTTTGGCCACCTGATGTAGAGAACCGACTCACTGGAAAAGACCCTGATGCTGGGAAAGATTGAAGGCGGGAGGAGAAGGGGACGCCAGAGGATGAGATGGTTGGATGGCGTCACTGACTCGATGGACATGAGTTTGGGTAAACTCCAGGAGATGGTGATGGACAGGGAAGCCTGGCATGCTGCAGTCAATGGGGTTGCAGAGTCAGACACAACTGACCGACTGAACAGCAACAACGGCGGTAGAAGGTATGAATATTTTGTGTTGTCACTTAATCCCTCCACGAGGACCTGGGCAGAATGGTGTTTTCCTGAGAGGTGAGTCCTTGAAACACGTATTAGGGTTTATTTGACCTCAAGAAGTACCCGTCAATGACTGTGACTTGAAGCCTTCCCTGGGGATTTATTACGTTTCTCAAGTTTTTAAGAAAAACAATAACTCAGAAATGCAGGAACAAGGACCACCGCTCTGGAGACCTCACGGAACAAGACAGGGCACTTTTTCGAGTGATCACACAGTGCAGCCCCCCAAGGCCCCAGGTCCTGAATCCCAGCCCCCCATCTGATGAATGCGATGATGGTCAACTCTGAGCTAGCTCTGCCCCAGGGGCAATCCACTGTGGCCACTGGGGCCAGTGTTGGGGTGGCCCCTGAGAAAACGTGTCCAGAGAAGATGCCACAGGCCCTACAAGTAGACTACAGACAAGGCAGGCCCGGCTTTCACCACCTGAGTGCACCGAGGATGAAAAATGAGGCGTCAACCTTCCTGGGGGCACCAGTGGTAAAGAGCCCTCCTGCCAATTGAGGAGAAACCCATGGGGTCGCTGAGGGTCAGACACGACTGAGCGACTTCCCTTTCACTTTTCACTTTCCTGCATTGGAGAAGGAAATGGCAACCCGCTCCAGTGTTCTTGCCTGGAGAATCCCAGGGACGGGGGAGCCTGGTGGGCTGCCGTCTATGGGGTCACACAGAGTCGGACACGACTGACGTGACTTAGCAACAGCAGCAGAGTTCCACTACTGAGTCGGAAGATCCCCTGGAGGAGGAAATGGCAACCCATTTCAGTTCTCTTGCCTGGAAACTCCCATGGACGGAGAAGACTGGTGGGCTACAGTCCATGGGGTTGCAAAGAGTCAGACACAATTGAGCCACAGTGGTGGGTACACATCTTTCTCCTTCTCCACAATCTCGGACGGAGGAAAAGCAAAGAACTTCAGGGCCACTGACTCTGAAGCGTGACTGGGTAATTTTTAAGTCCATGAAGACTTATTACGGAGGGAACTTGGGCCACCCCCTCCTAGTCTCCATAGAGCAAGAATAAATGGATTTAAATGCCAACAAGGGAAGGTTAGGTTAGAGTTTTAAAAGAATGTCTCAACGGCAAAAGTTATTAAGCATTAACCTAGGATTCTTAGGGTAGTAAAAAAAAAAAGATCTAATATTTCATCTTAAAAATCACTGAAGTCACGGTTTCTTTTATATACAATGGATGGTTATAAGAAGGCTTGGGGATATTGAAAAAAGACTTACCAGAAGAAACAAATGATTTTTACAGTCATATTTGAGAGCATGGAAATTAGGCAATCTCACAGTGTCCAGAGAGTGATGAATAACTGATAAGATCAGTCTTAAATCAGTGACTTAAAAATAGATAGACCTAAACAATAATGAAGTTCACTAGAGTGGATCACTTTATGTTTTGGATTCTGTGTTTTGGGACTGCCCCGAGATAAGAAAGTCTCTTTAGTGAAGTGTCCTGGGTCAGTTAAAAACACCTGGGGGCATTTCAAGGCAGACGTGCCATATTCAGATATCATGTTTTTATCAGAAGACTTTCAAAGTTGTCTCAGTTCAGTTCAGTTGCACAGTCATGTCTGACTCTTTGTGACCCCATGGACTGCAGCACGCCAGGCCTCCCTATCCATCACCAACTCCCAGAGTCTACTCAAACCCATGTCCATTGTGTTGGTGATGCCATCCAACCATCTCATCTTCTGTAATCCCCTTCTCCTCCTGCCCCCAATCCCTCCCAGCATCAGGGTCTTTTGAAATGAGTCAGCTCTTCCCATCAGGTAGCCAAAGTATTGGCGTTTCAGCTTCAACATCAGTCCTTCCAATGAACACCTAGGACTGATCTCCTTTAGGGTGGACTGGTTGGATCTCCTTGCAGTCCAAGGGACTCTCAAGAGTCTTCTCCAACACTGCAGTTCAAAAGCATCAATTCTTCAGCACTCAGCCTTCTTCACAGTCCAGCTCTCACATCCATACATGACCACAGGAAAGACCATAGCCTTGACTAGACAGACCTTTGTTGGCAAAGTAATGTCTCTGCTTTTGAATATGCTATCTAGGTTGGTCATAACTTTCCTTCCAAGGAGTAAGCGTCTTTTAATTTCATGGCTGCAGTCACCATCTGCAGTGATTTTGGAGCCCAGAAAAATAAAGTCTGACACTGTTTCCACTGTTTCCCCATCTATTTCCCATGAAGTGATGGGACTGGATGCCATGATCTTAGTTATGATCTTAGAGAACACAATGGAAATGTCAGAGGCTGGCTGCCTGTGTCTCTCTCTGCAGGGCCAGAGCAATGACCAATCTCTGTCCTCAATCTACAGACACCGAGGAGCTGCTCTGAACATTCCCCGCAAGCCTGGAAAGACCTACATCCGCCCTGGGAGGCAGAAGCACAGGGGAATTTGAGCACTTTGTGGATGAAGTAAAGAAACGTGTGCGTGTTCAGTCATGTCCAACTCTTTGTGACCCCATGATCACAAAGCCAGACTTCCATCCTTCTCATCTCCTGGAATTTGCTCAAATTCAAGTCCATTGAGTCGGGGATGCACAGTCAACTTTTACGGACCATGGTCTGAAGTTGTATCTCAGCAATATAGATAAAAAAGGATTGATTTCCCTGGCTTGGCTCACAGAATCAGAACATGACACAATTAACAGTGCAGCCAGAAGTGTGCAGCTTATCCTCTCACCCACAGACACCTGGAACCCGACCATAGCAAACAGAGCTGCTGCTCGATGGAGGGAGGCAGTGGGGGTGTGTGTGTGTGTGTGTGTGTGTGTGTGTGTGTGTGTTGGGGGTGGGGCTGTGAAATGAAAATGCAGAGGCTGGAATCAAAACTCAGAAAACTCAGGGCTCTTCCCTGGTGGTCCAGAGGCTGAGACTCTGAGCCTCCAATGCAGGGGGTCTGAGTTGGAACCCTGGCCAGGGAACGTGCCTGCACGTGCCACAGCCAACAGTTCACATGCCACAGAGAAGATCACAGATCCCACAGGCGGCAACTAAGACCCGCTGAGTCAAAGAAATAATTTTTTTTTTTAAATTTATGGACTTCCCTGGTGATGCAGTGGTTAAGAATCTACCCGTCATTGAAGGAGGCATGGGTTCAATCCTTGATCGGGGAGCATCCCACATGCCGTGGGGCCACTAGCCCCACGCACCACAACTACTGAAGCCTGAGTGCCCTAGAGCCCAAGCTCCCCAGCATGAGAAGCCATCAAAATGAGAAGCTCACTCACCGCAATGAGAGAGTAGCCCTTACTCGCCGCAACTACAGAGTGGCCCTTACTCCCCGCAGCAAGAGAAAGCCCGTGTGTAGCAAGGAAGATCCAGTGTACCCCAAAAAAACCCCAACCAAATAAATACATAAAAATTTAAAAACCATTACATTAATACATTTTTTAAAAAAAATCACAAAACTCAGGTCCAAAGAGGAATAATTCTGCTCATCATGTAGAATCACCAGTTTAATGGGCAGCAACTTGGGCACTCAGATGCACCTTCCAGGTGAGTGTTGGAAGATGCTGATGGCACCACGTGTTCTTGATGGCCATGGTCACTGGGTCAGAGAATATAGAGGTTCCTGCCCCCATGTTGCTGACAGTGTCTTAGTTGAGATGGCCCCAGGAGCAGGAGGCAAGACTAGGATGGGCATCATTTCCTGGGAGAAGAAAATGAAGAGATGAGACAGGGAAAACGAAAAAAAAAAAAACAAGGAAGAAGGGGTTAACAGTGGGTACCCCTGTGGAGAAATGGGCTCAGTCCCCCCAAGACTGTATACAACATGCCTCAAAGTTACCCAAAGTCACCCAACTGAGGGTTCTCCACCCCAACTCGAGTCCTGATGGGTTGACCTTCCCTAGCAAACAAGTCCCAGGGCTTCCAGTCTGCTCCTTCCTGGGGTTCAGGTGGTGCCCACTGGTGTGTATATGGGGTGGATCACACCAGCATCTGGTACTTTTAAGAGTATAGCTAGACCTCACATCCTGATCAGAGGAGGCCAGTCTTGCCAAGGAATCCTAAGACTTGGTCCAGTACTTCCTTAGTGGTCCAGGGGTTAAGAATCCACCTGCCAACACAGAGGACGCAGGTTTGATCCCTGGTCTGGTAATATTCTACCTGCCTTGGGTCAAGTACACCCACAAGTGACCACCACTGAGCCTGTGTGCCCCAGAGCCTGTGCGCCTCAACAAGAGAAGGCACCACAATGAGCAGCTCAAACTGCAACTAGAGAACGCCTGCACGCAGCAATGAGACCCAGCACAGCCAAAAATAAGTTGATAAGTAATATTTATTTATTTTGTTTTTAGAAGACTTGGTCCAAAATTGCTAGAGGAGTCTCCTTCCATAATCAAGCATTATCCTTCCCACCCTGGACATTCTCAGACCCACAGCTCCTGCATCTTGCTATGGGGTGTCAGAGAAGACTCTTCACCCCAGAGTTGAGCACTGGGCTTAAACTGGCTTGAGTTGCTTCCGTTACATCTTTCAATGGATACCATTCTTTCTAGGCCCCAAGAGTTCTTTCCTCTGCGAGTCCACGTTATACAGCTAGCTGGGAGTAGACACTCGTGTTGGCCATCAACTAATCCACGTACGTCCTCTGGGCTGAATTCGCCCACTTCAGATTGTAATGCTTAGCTTATGCTCAAGTCTGTCCAAAGTCCGTGATACTTGTAAGGCTCAAAGGGAAGGCGTGTGTGGGTCTGATGCTCTTTTCTTGAGGGCTATGTAAATTCACAGCACATCTATTGAGTTGGCCCAAAGTCTTGTCTAGGTTTTCTCTTAATATCTGATGGAAAAACTCAAATGAACTTTTGGCCAACTCAATGTATACACAAATGGAAGAAATGGGATGCCCACCTAAGAGCTGTATTAAAAATTCCTGAGCCTGTTTGTCAATTTTTTAAGTGCCCTATGGCACTTCATCTCTCCCTGAGTAGTTTCTCCTAGAAAAACGGCAACAAAGAGCAATTATTTAATATGTGTAGAGTTCAAGTCGCTACGCAGGTGACAACTTCCCCCTTCCTGTCGTTGCTCAGCTGCTCAGGCCTGTCTGATTCTTTGTGACCCCATGGACTGCAGAACACCAGGCTTCCCTGTCCTTCACCATCTCCTGAAGTTTGCTCAGACTCATGTCCATTCAGTTAGTGATATTATCCAACTATTTCATCCTCTGTCATCCCCTTCTCCTCCTGCCCTCAATCATTCCCAGCATCAGGGTCTTTTCCAGCCATCAGGTGGCCAAAGTCTTGGAGCTTCAGCATCAGTCCTTCCAATGAATATTCAAGGTTGATTTCCTTTAGGATGGACTAGTTTCATCTCCTTTTAGTCCAAGGGACTCTCAAGAGCCTTTCCACCTCCAGAGACAAAAATATACCTCTCAGCAATACCAAAGTGACATCTCTTGGCTTCGGAATAAACCTATTAATACAAATAATGATCAGGCTCCACCAAAGGTTTCACACTATGTGCATAAGGCAGCCAAGCACAACCCTTCCCAGCCCCAAACACGTGCTGATAAAGGTAATGGAGAGGAAAGTTACCTCTTGCACACAGCTCTGCCCCTATGAAAAGAGCATCTTGCTTGTCCTGACGTAGGTGCCATGCTGATCACGGCATGTAGTCATCAGACTCCTGGAATCAGTGGCTGCATAATCCCTGAGAACAGACTTCGTGGGGAGAAGTTTTGATATTTATGATAAGGAGATGGATATTGTCAACTTGTAGTGAAGGCTATGACAAACCTACACAGCATATTAAAAACCAGACGCATTGCTTTGCCAACAAAGGTCCATATAGTCAAAGCTATGTTTTTTCCAGTAGTCATGTACAGTTATGAGAGTTGTACCATGAAGAAGTCTAAACACCGGAGAACTGATGCTTTTGAATTGTGGTGCTGGAGAAGACTCTTGAGAGTCCCTTGGACTGCAAGGAGATCAAACCAGTCCATCCTAAAGAAATCAGTCCTGAATATTCATTGGAAGGACCAGTGCTAAGGCTGAAGCTCCAATACTTCGACCACTGATTCGAACAGCTTACTCACTAGAAAAGAGCCTGATGATGGGAAAGATTGAAGGCAGGAGGAGAAGCGGATGACAGAGGACAAGATGGTTGGATGGCAATACTGACTCAATGGACATGAGTTTGAGCGAACTCTGGGAGATGGTGAAGGACATGGAAGCCCGGTGTGCTGCAGACCATGGGGTCGCAAAGAGTTGGACACGATTTAGTGACTCAACAGTTTTCAAAGGACAAGAAATTCACTCTGGTTACTTGAGTGTGTCCTCTGTGGGGCTCAGTTTCAAGACCGATTTTCAGGAATCTTTGAGAGACAGACCAAGCTAAATGTATATGACAAATTCCCATGGACATCTCTGCTCTTTCTTTTCACTTAGATTGTTGCATGAGGCCTATCTGGGGCCCTTTCATTACGGGACTTTCCCAAGCTCCAGAGATTGGAAACGCACGTAGAACACAGTAAAATTCCACGGTGGTGATTTCAAAGCTTGCAGGTTCATCAATATTTATGGAGTCGGATTACAGTCATTTCCAGGTGATACCATCACCAGCTGAAGCTATCTTGTCTGAGTTAATTTTAAAGTTTAAATGCATGCGGTCGTCATGATGTTTTAGTATTTAATCATCCGTTACCCGGGTCTAGATGCCAGACTTACAGTCGCATTGAAAAATGCATGCGGAAATAATCAGGTGTCATTCTATTTCATCTCCTACTCAGAGTTTAAGTGGTAAGTTAATTGAAAGTGTGTGCAGTTAACATATTTCGTAATTTGGATATGTAAGCTAAAATATACCTTTGAAATGCATTTTCCTGAAGTGGTGCTGAACGTATAATTTGGAGACTTTCAAAAACCTTGATATTTAAATCCAAGTGTTCAGCCTGGTGTGTGAACTTGGCAGAAATGGACTGTCACAGATTTAAACCATTTGAGCGTTGGGCTAAAACTAGACTTAGAAGCTTACCAAACACTTTTTTGTTTTAGAAAATTAAAACCAAATAAAGAAAGAAGAGTATTTTCCAAGTTAATTAGATATGTGTGAGAGGATAAGAGAAATATTTGTTTCTGGAGGCTGGGCACCCATCTAGTACATGATGGGTAGTCAATGAACATTCGGTCAATAGATAAATGAGGCTCAAATGCAGTCTTTAGGCAATGAATTTGCCGATCACAGTCAATTACATGAAACAATTAAACCAGCCTTTCCAATCAGGACTTGCATTAACAATATCCAAGACTTGGAATTCCCAGGGGATGCAGTGGGTTAACACTCTGACCTCTGAATCTCAGGGGGCCGCATCCGAGCCCCAGTCAAGGAACTAAATCCCATATGACACAACCAAAGATCTATACGCTACAACAAAAACTGAAGATTCTGCAAGCCACGACCAAGACCCCGCAGAGCCAAATAAATAAAAAAATTCACTATCAGGCCCTTTACAAAAAAATGTTTGCTGATGTCTGCTCAATAATCATTGACTGCTTAAAGATTAGGTTAACTTTTGGAAAAAACAAACAAACTGTAAAGTGATCTCATTTTACTCTTTAATATTTTATAATACAAATATTTGAAGATGCTCAATAATAAATGATGTGGGCAAAGGAAATCCCAAACCACTAAGAAGCGACTGAGAAGGCAAAAGCCAAGACTTTAAAATAAGAGAAGACTTGGAATTTAAAATCTTTTAAGCTAAAGAATCTTCCCAGGTGGTGCTAGTGGTATAGAACCCGCCTGCCAATGCAGGAGTCAGTAATAGACTTGCGTTCCATCCCTGGGTCGGGAAGATCCCCTGGAGAAGGGAATGGCAACCCATCCCAGTATTCTGGCCTGGGAAATCCCAAGGACATAGGAGCCTGGTGGGCTGCAGTCCACGGGGTCCCAAAGATCTAGACACAACTGAAGTGACTAGGAATCTACAATTAGAAACACAAAACTTGGCCCTCAGCTCCTGGCACACTCACCAAAAAAAATGAGGAAAAGAGGAAACTTGGTTTCTCTGTCACTTTGCCTCTCTTTCTAAGTCTCCCTCAACTTTGAGGGCAATTTCTTATGCGGATTTTTATCAACACTTGTTTATCTAGAGAGTTAGAAAAACAGCTGTGCCTACCAGGAAGCCTGATGAGATAGCCGTTTAGTAGGAAACGGCTTCCCAGGTGTAGTGATAAAGAATCTGCCCACCATGGACGAGTTCCAGGTTCGATCCCTGGGTCTGGAAGATCCCCTGGAGAAGGGCATGGCAACCCACTCAAGTATTCTTGCCTGGAGATTCCCATGGACAGAGCAGCCCGGCGGGCTACAGTCCATGAGGTTGCAGAGAGTTGGACAAAACTGAAGCAACTTAGCACACGCAGTATAAAAGTGTAGACAGGCAGGCTATAGTCCACAGGGTCACCAAAAGTTGGACACATCTTAGTGACTAAGCACGCACACGGGAACACATGAGTAGTCCCAAACTTCAGGGCCATGGTCAAGGTAGAGGAGAGAGAAGTTGCTCAGTCCTGTCTGACTCTTTTCAACCCCATCGATTGTAGCCCACCAGGCTCCTCCACCCACGGGATTCTCCAGCCAAGAGTACAGGAGTGGGCTGCCATTCCGTTCTCCAGGGGATCTTCCCAACCCAGGGATCGAACCTGGGTCTCCTGCATTGCAGGCAGACACTTTAACCACTGAGCCACCAGGGAAGCCCTCAAGGTAGAGGCAGTGGTGCTAGTTAAATTAAATTAGACTTCCTCAGGTTTCAAGCTCTTAGGGCAGTAGCCTAAGATGTTTTCTACCTTCTCTGTTTTTTCTTAGGAAGTGTTTGGAGGGAATTACCACATGGGATGCTTTAGCCCACAAGCCGTAAAATAATCCTAGACAACTTTGGTACTACAATCTATGAGAATAGGTTCCACCCATGGCAGGACCTCCAGGACACTGATTTATGAAACAAAATTATTTTATAAAGAAAGGCCTTGAAAGTGACGAGTAAATAGAGGTGAGGATCCATTCCAACCGAGACCAGAGGTTTTCTGAACTTACTTACAAAACAGAAACAGACCCATTTATGGTGAACAAGGCGAAGAATGGAGAGAGGAGATAAATTGGGACTTTGGGATGGACATGTACACACTGCTCTATTTACAATGGATAATCAACAAGAATCTACTGTACAACACAGGGAACTGTGCTCAACACTCTGTAACAACCTAAATGGAAAAAGAATCAACTGTAGAAAAAAAAAAGAGGTGATACATGTACAGGCTTGACTGATTCACTTTGCTGTACAGCAGAAACTAACACAACACTGTAAAATAAATATGTAAAATGAGAAGGTGTTAGTTGCTCAGCCATGTCTGTCTCTTTGCGACCCCATGGACTGTAGGTTCCTCTGTCCAAGGGATTCTCCAGGCAAGAATACCGGAGTGGGTTGCTATTTCCTTCTCCAGGGAATCTTCCAGACCCAGGGATCGAACCTGGGTCTCCTGCATTGACAGGTGGTTTCTTTACTGTCTGAGCCACTAAGGAAACTCCAAATCAACTATACTCCAATTTAAAAAAAAAAAGAGTGACTGCCTTACTCATCCTTCCAAAATTTCCAAGTTTCCAATTTCAAAGTTTCTAAGTTAGTGATACTGCTCTCTGGGTGCTGCTGAGCCGTTCTGTAAATTGAGTTTGTGAACTTGACCTTGAGTTCGTCCAAAGCATCAGGTTCTGATGAATGAACAATAACATTAAGGGCTTTGCATCAGCCCTGGGCTCATCTAAAATGATTAAAACTTAAAATTGCACGTGGCCTTTGTGACTCCCCCTCTAAACAGGACGTAGTTAAAGTGGATTATTTCTCAAGCATGGATTTGAGAAAACAAAAGTCTTCTGTTTTAACAGTGACGTAGAGAACAGTACAGACTCCCAGAGCAAGTAAACCATTAGGGAAATGCAAAGCAGCTCCCAGCGCATCATGAGTTTAAGCTAGATACTTGGAGATGTCTTGCAAAAGATTATTTCTGAATCCAAGGTATGCCTTTTTAAAGGTCACCCCAGGAAAGAAATCTCTGTGAGAGCTACACTGATTTATACGTATTCATAAATGACTGTGTTTTTAAAGTTCAGTAATCGTGGTGTTTGAAACCAGCCAGATCTCTCCTAAGACCAATAGAAGCAAGACATTTCATTTTGGTGACACTCTCCAGCAGAAATATGGTTTTAATAATGCAACCTTCAGTGTTCACTCTGATCCTCAGCACTGCGGTGTTTCTACCATAAAAACTGCATGGGAGCCGCGTTGCCTGGAGAGAGCTGACAGGCAGAGTTAACTGTATCCTTACAACTCACTTCTGGGTCCGCAAAGAACCATGCCTGACGGCATCATGAGGGTCCCCCTTCTCCTGAACCTGCAGCACAGAGCTGACAGGCAGAGTTAACTGTATCCTTACAACTCACTTCTGGGTCCGCAAAGAACCATGCCTGACGGCATCATGAGGGTCCCCCTTCTCCTGAACCTGCAGCACATGCCTGAACCCGAAAATCTCTTCAACCTCTCACAGAAGCATGACTTAAATGCTAACGTGCCTTTGTGGGCTCTATTTACAAAGCAACTTCCTGGTTCCTCTTCTGCATATCTACATACTCGCAGAAACTGAGAACTTGCACCCCGTTTCACTCTTCTCCATTTGACTTCCCTGGTGGCTCAGACGGTAAAGCGTCTGCCTACAATGCGGGAGACCCAGGTTCGATCCCTGGGTCAGGAAGATCTCCTGGCAAAGGAAATGACAACCTACTCCAGTATTCTTACCTAGAAAATCCCATGGACGGAGAAGCCTGGTGAGCTACTGTCCATGGGGTCGCAAAGAGTGGAACACGCCTGAGAGACTTCACTCACTCCACTTCAGGAGGTGCTTGTGCTATATTTACATGTGCCCCCACGTCTTCTTTATTTGTTGAAGACTCAATAGAATCTTTCTCACCTTTTGAAGACGGGGGAGATGATAACAAAACTTCAACCCAAGAACTTGGAGCATGGCTGTATTCTCTGTTTCATCTCTTGAATGTCTTCATCTCCCAGGTCCCATCTTTCCTATTTCCACCACCCAATGTTTCTCTTCAAATGATGTCCATGTGGGTAGGCAAGGTACCATGACCTTGTGGAGCTGGGAGAGGAAGCCGTGGGTCCTTCCACAAGGATGACCGAAATTCTCACTCTTCTCTGCAGCAGAAAGACCTGTGTGGTCTGGTCGCTGGACTCACTGACATATGTCCACTCTGTTCTTCTGGGAGGACGTGCCCGGAAGCCCATGGTCCCAGCCACGTGTCCCAGGTCTCCAAGTATGAACATGCCAACTCTCCTCCTCTCTCAGCCCTCGCTGACCCCTTAGCCTTCTCAGCTTCTCGTATCTCCTCATTAAAGCCTACTTAAAACTTCGGATCCTGTACTTGTGACACAAACACTCAAGTGAGCCACAAGCACTGCCCCCAGTTCATCAAAACACAGCCTCAGACAATTCATCAGAACACTGCCCCCAAAGCTCCTAAATCATGAGAACAAGAGCCACTGCACAAATCACCTTTCTCTGAGAGCCTGCTCATGTCCCAAGCAGAGAGTAGAGAGATAGCTCCGAAATTCCAAGACATTTCCCAAGCATTTCAACATTTGTCACTATTTTTGTTTGGTCGCAAGTTTTTGCGAGCCCATGGACTGCAGCACGCCAGGCTTCTCTGTCCTTCACCATCTCCTTAAGTTTGCTCAGATTCATGTCCATTGAGTCGGTGATGCTATCTGACCATCTTATCCTCTGCCATCCCCTTCCCCTTCAATATTTCCTGCATCTCCTGCATTGGCCGGAGAAGGCAATAGCACCCCACTCCAGTACTCTTGCCTAGAAAATCCCATGGATGGAGGAGCCTGGTGGGCTGAAGTCCATGGGGTCGCTAAGAGTTGGATACGACTGAGTGACTTCCCTTTCACTTTTCACTTTCATGCACTGGAGAAGGAAATGGCAACCCACTCCAGTGTTCTTGCCTGGAGAATCCCAGGGATGGGGGAGCCTGGTGGGCTTCTGTATATGGGGTCGCACAGAGTCGGACACGACTGAAGAAACTTAGCAGCAGCAGCAGCAACCTGGAGGACGAAGAGGACAATCCTGGTTTCTGATTGCTGTCTGTCTTTCCACCCTTGCTCACAGTCCACGAGGACAGTAGAGACAGACTTCTTATTTCATTTCCTTCCAGTGGTCATATTATCCTTGAAGATGGTGCCAAGGTGCCAACCCAGCCTTAAGGACTGCTATAGAAGGAATGTCTGTGACTCCCCCAAATTCATATGTGAAAATCTTTTCCCCAGTGGTATGGTGTATTTTGGCCACCTCATGCGAAGAGTTTACTCATTGGAGAAGACTGATGCTGGGAGGGATTGGGGGCAGGAAGAGAAGGGGACGACAGAGGAGGAGATGGCTGGATGGCATCACTGACTTGATGGATGTGAGTCTGAGTGACCTCTGGGAGTTGCTGATGGACAGGGAGGCCTGGCGTGCTGCAGTTCATGGGGTCGCAAAGAGTTGGACACGACTGAGCGACTGATCTGATCTGATGGTTTTATCAGGGACAGCATTAGGTGGGATGGTATTATGAGGTGAAAAAGTCATTAGGGTGAAGCCCTCAGAATGGGATAAGTGCCCTTCTAAAGAGGCCCCAGAGAGCCCCCTCGCCTCTCCCACCCTATGAGGATTCAGAGAGAAGATGACCATCCATGAACTAGGAAGCTTTCCCTCCCAGAGAGAAGATGGCCATCTGTGAACCAGGAAGCTTTCCCTCCCAGAGAGAAGACAGCCATCTGTGAACCAGGAAGCTCCCCTACCCAGAGAGAAGATGGCTATGTGTGAATCAGGGCTCTCCCACCCAGAGAGAAGACGGCCACCTGTGAATCAGGAAGCTCCCCTACCCAGAGAGAAGACGGCCACCTGTGAATCAGGAAGCTCCCCTACCCAGAGAGAAGACGGCCACCTGTGAATCAGGAAGCTCTCCCACCCAGAGAGAAGATGGCTATGTGTGAACCAGGAAGCTCTCCCACCCAGAGAGAAGACGGCCACCTGTGAATCAGGAAGCTCTCCCACCCAGAGAGAAGATGGCTATGTGTGAACCAGGAAGCTCTCCCACCCAGAGAGAAGACGGCCACCTGTGAATCAGGAAGCTCTCCCACCCAGAGAGAAGACGGCCATGTGTGAACCAGGAAGCTCTCCCACCCAGAGAGAAGACGGCCACCTGTGAATCAGGAAGCTCTCCCACCCAGAGAGAAGACGGCCATGTGTGAATCAGGAAGTTCTCCCACCCAGAGAGAAGACAGCCATCTTTGAACCAAGAAGCAGGCTCTCATCAGACACCAAACCTGCTAGGGACTTGAACTTGGTCTTCCGGCCTCCAGGAAAGTGAGATATATATTTCTACTCTTTATAAGCCACCCTTATGTGTGTGCTAAGTCGCTCAGTCGTATCCAACTCTTTGCAACCCTATGGACTGCAGCCTGCCAGGCTCCTCTGTCTCTGGGATTCTCCAGGCAAAAATCTTGGGGTGGGTTGTCATTTCCTTCTTCAGGAGTCTTCTCGACCCAGGGATGGAACCTCGGCTCTTGCTGTCTCCTGCACTGGCAGGTGGGTTCTTTACCACAGCGCCACCTGGGAAGTCCATAAGCCATCCAGGCTGTGGTATCCCATTACGGCAGCCCCAGGACCAAGACAAGGGCAGAAATCATCACGACACCATTGAAGATGCATTATCTGACCAGCACTGCTATCGTCACTTGTGATTGAAGTCACTCGGGAGTCAGCGATTATTCAAAACAAAAATAACATCCTTGTGACTCACGTTTTACAGAGCCAGAGTATAAAGCATGTCTTGGCACGGAAGAACACCTTGAGAATTTCTAAGCAATCTCATCTTCATTCCTTCTCCACTCTTTTTTGCCAGCTACTTAATAACTGAACCGTGTCAGAGGACTATGTACCAGCTGGAGCAGTGAACGATACTCTGTGCAGCTACTCACACCTGCAGCAGAAACCTTCCCAACGACAACCCTTGAATGGGCTGGCGTCGGCGGGCTGAAGGTCAATGTATCTGTTAAGGGACCAAGCTGAACTTTAGCAAACGATTATTTTGTCCATTTCCAGGCCCCTGGGGGATCCTTCCATTCGATTGATCAGCTGCGCTATCTCAATGCAGGGGCGGCAGGGCAGGACTGTTTCATCTCGAAGAAGAAAAGGATCGCTAACAGAATAACCAGACTACTTTCCAAGTCTGCTCAGTATTAGCCTGAAGAAAAGATAAATGAAAGAGGAAACGAGCCAGTGCAGAAAGTCAGAGATCCTTTATGCTTCTGTCAAGCAGAGGGTGTCACAGGGAGGTCTGGGGCTCTCGGTGGATGAGTGGTCTACTTAATAGCATCTGAATAGCACAAAGAGTTGAGAATACAGAGGCATGCCTTCCTTCTCAGGGTGACGCCTCCGAGCAGCACCAAGTTGCCCGACATAAGACAGGATGCTAAGGAAGTCCGGAAGGGAGGAGATATATGGCTGACCTTAAAGAAGATTAATCGCTGAAGAATACTGACTTTGACTCTCATTTTTTTCCCCCACACTTCCTTTGGTGCATTAAGTAATAGCATGTGGCTGTCCATGGTACAAAACCTATTCTTGATCTAATGAAGGAGTGGACAAAGATAGGTAAATTAATGTAATGCATTCTTTAACAGATTTTTAAAAATTTATTTATTTTTAATTTGGAGGATAATTGCTTTACAATACTGTGCCGGTCTCTGCCATCCATCAGCACGAATCAGCCATATGTATACAAATGTCCCGTTCCCCTTAAAAATCCCTTCCACCTCCCACCCCAACCCACCCCTCTAGGTTGTCCCAGAGCACCAGGTTGAGATCCCTGCCTGATACAGGGAATTTCCACTTGCTATCTAATTGATCATATATATTACCATATGTAAAATTAGATATATTTTTAAAAACGACTGTGGAGTTGATTTCCAGCTTTGTCACTTACTGACTTTGAAATTATTTGAGCTCTCAGAGTCTCTGTGGCCTTGGCTCTAGAAATGGGGTGAGTAACAGGATTTTGTGAAAATTCACAGGTTGTAACTATAAAAGCATCTGGAATATATGTGTGTGTGTGAGTATGCCAGACAGAGAAGTAGATGTCTATGTATGCATACAAATATGTGTAATGTTGTTTAGTTGCTCAATCATATCCAACTTTGCTATGATCCCCTGGACTGCAGCCCACCAGGCTCCTCTGTCCATGGGATTCTCCAGGCAAGAATACTGGAGTGGGTTGCCATTCCCTTCTCCAGGGGATCTTCCTGACCCCAGGAATCGAACCGGCATCTCTTGCATCGCAGGTGGATGTTTTACCACTGAGCTACCCAGGAAGCCAAATATGAGTATACGGACACATAAACATATACACATATACACACACTCATATAAATACAAGTATTATCATTATATTGACATGTATATGTGTATATATGGATTCAAATATTAATTCATGTCCATTTCTTTTCTTCAGATTTTCAGCAAGCCAGAGTCTTTTGCTCTAGGAGTCGTAGCAAGGAGCCTTCTGCTGTTTGTTTATATCTTGTGAGTTTCTGTTTGCAGACAGAACTGTCCCTGTTTCCTCCCTGGATGCTGACCGGCACGAGATGCCCTCGTCATGTCAACAGTCCACCTCCTCCATCATCACAGGCTGCCCTGTCTTTCTTATCCTTGATCCCCGGGTGGATGCAACATTCAGACCTTGAGAAGGAGCACTGTGGCCTCACCCACAGGCAGGATGTGCGCCTTCTGAGCAACACGGGTCACACTGCCCCCACGGGGACACCTGCCTGCACGGCTCTCTGTTAACAGGCTCACTCTCCGGGCTGTGACTCACACCTAAGGCTTCCATCTCTATGTCCTGTGGTTTTTGTTTTTGTTCCCCCGGCCCTTTTCTCTTTCTGAGAACTCCTGAGTATTTGATTCTGCTTCTGTTGGTACGTCTCAGACTCTGCATTTCCAACAAGCTCCCGGGGGACGACAGTGCTCCTGGCTTGTGGACCACAGACTCAGAAACTGCAGACCAAAGGCTGCAGCTGGAATCACCCAGGAAGCTTTAACTCACAAATTTAAAAGTCTGAGCGGTACATCCGAAAGGAAATCAACCCTGAATATTCACTGGAAGGACTGATGCTGAAGCTCCAATACTCTGGCCACCTGATGCGAAGGACGGACTTACTGGAAAAGACCCTGATGCTGGGAAAGACTGAAGGCAGGAGGAGAAGGGGATGATGGAGGGTGAGATGGTTGGATGGCATCACCCACTCAGTGGATGTGAGTTTGAGCAAGCTCCAGGAGTTGGTGATGGACAAGGGAGGTCTGGCGTGCTTCAGCCCATGGGGTTGGAGACTCGGACACGACTGAAAGACTGGACAACAATTTAGAAATCCGTGAAGTAAAAATTAAAGTTAATCCCCAGAAGACAAGTTTGCTTCTTCAGTGGATGCACTGGTAGTAAATGTCTGGAGACATTCTTGGTTGCCACAAACCAAAGGCAGAGAGGGTGGGTAACTGACGCAGGAAATGGAGAGGCATGAACGTGTTGTCCAGCCTCAAACAGCCATGGTGCCCAGCGTCAGACACCCTTGATGGTGCTCTTACACCAAAGCATGCCTAAGACATCTGCTATTTACCATGACAGTTTAAACTTAACTCTGCACTACTTCACAGATGAATACCTGGTTATTGCATGTTGAAAAAAAAAACCTTGTTCCATCCTGCAGGTTTTGATAATTGATCCTGTTTACCTGAGATGTGGAAGAGCAAATAGCCATTTCTTCCCAGGTAACTCAGACAATAAAAAAAAATTTCTATCTGGAATCTGGGAGACCTGGGTTTGATCCCTGGGTCAGGAAGATACCCTGAAGAAGGAAACGGCAACCAACTCCAGTATTCTTGCCTGGACAATCCCACGGAAAGAGGAGCCTGGTGGGCTACACTCCATGGGGTTGCAAAGAGTCGGACATGACTGAGCGACAAAACAACACCAATCAGATACAATGGGAAAGGACAGACAGCAGGAGTCGCCCCAGATCTGGCAATTTGAAGCTGTATCTCCTTGAGATTGCCCTTGATTGTAAACCAAGAATTCTGCACTGCAGATTTTTGAGACAGAATCATTGCACTGTGATGTTTTAACTATCAGACTCCTTCAGAAAGGGCTTTCTGTGTGGTAGCATGTCATTCTTGGCATGCACAGTGCAGCTAAGTGCTTTATAAATGTTCGTTTCATTCAGTTCGGTTCAGTTGCTCAGTCGTGTGTGACTCTTTGTGACCCCATGGACTGCAGTACATCAGGCCTCCCTGTCCTTCACCAACTCTGAGAGCTTGCTCAAGCTCATGTCCATCGAGTCGGTGATGCCATCCAATCATCTCATCCTCTGTCATTCCCTTCTCCTCCCGCCGTCAATCTTTCCCAGCATCAGGATCTTTTCCAATGAGTCAGCTTTTCGCATCAGGTCAACAAAATGCTTCAGCATCAGTTCTTCCAATGAATATTCAGGATTGATCTCCTTTAGGATGGACTGGTTGGATCTCCTTGCAGTCCAAGGGACTCTCAAAACTCTTCTCCAACACCACAGTTCAACAGCATCCATTCATTGGCGCTCAGCTTTCTTTATAGTCCAACTCTCACATCCATACATGACTACTGGAAAAACCATAGCCTTGACTAGATGGACCTTCCTTGACAAAGTAATGTCTCTGCTTTTTAATATGTTGCTTTTATGACCTACTTGAAAATGTGCAGGAAGAAACTGAGGGATGGCTGGTATCACTAAACCATCAGAGAAGCTCAGCCCTGTGCAAAAACAGCTGCAGCAGACGCCATGTAGAAAAATACTAGAGCAGATCAGATCAGTCGTTCAGTCGTGTCCAACTCTTTGCGACCCCATGAATCGCAGCACGCCAGGCCTCCCTGTCCATAACCAGCTCCCAGAGGTCACTGAGACTCGCATCCATTGAGTCAGTGATGCCATCCAGCCATCTCATCCTCTGTCGTCCCCTTCTCCTCTTGCCCCCAATTTCTCCCAGCATCAGAGTCTTCTCCAATGAGTCAACTCTTCGCATGAGGTGGTCAAAGTATTGGACTTTCAGCTTTAGCATCATTCCTTCCAAAGAAATCCCAGGGCTGATCTCCTTCAGAATAGACTGGTTGTATCTCCTTGCAGTCCAAGGGACTCTCAAGAGTCTTCTCCAACACCACAGTTCAAAAGGATCAATTCTTCAGCGCTCAGCCTTCTTCACAGTATGAAAAGGCAAAATCATAGGATACTGAAAGAGAAACTCCCCAGGTCAGTAGGTGCCCAACATGCTACTGGAGATCAGTGGAGAAATAACTCCAGAAAGAGTGACGGGATGGAACCAAAGCAAAAAGAATACCCAGCTGTGGATGTGACTAGTCTAGTGATAGAAGCAAGGTCTGATGCTGTAAAGAGCAATATTGCATAGGAACCTGGAATGTCAGGTCTATGAATCAAGGCAAATTGAAAGTGGTCAAACAAGAGATGGCAAGAGTGAATGTCGACATTCTAGGGATCAGCGAACTCAAATGGACTGGAATGGGTGAATTTAACTCAGATGATCATTATATCTACCACTGTGGGCAGGAATCCCTCAGAAGAAATGGAGTGGCCATCATGGTCAACAAAAGAGTCCAAAATGCAGCACTTGGATGCAATCTCAAAAATGACAGAATGATCTCTGTCCGTTTCCAAGGCAAACCATTCAATGTCACAGTAATCCAAGTCTATGCCCCAACCAGTAACGCCGAAGAAGCTGAAGTTGAACGGTTCTATGAAGACCTACAAGACCTTTTAGAACTAACACCCAAAAAAGATGTCCTTTTCATTATAGGGGACTGGAATGCAAAAGTAGGAAGTCAAGAAACACCTGGAGTAACAGGCAACTTTGGCCTTGGAATACGGAATGAAGAAGGGCAAAGACTAAGAGTTTTGCCAAGAAAATGCACTGGTCATAGCAAATACCCTCTTCCAACAACACAAGAGAAGACTCTATACATGGACATCACCAGATGGTCAACACCGAAATCAGACCGATTATATTCTTTGCAGCCAAAGATGGAGAAGCTCTATACAGTCAGCAAAAATAAGACCAGGAGCTGACTGTGGCTCAGATCATGAACTCCTTATTGCCAAATTCAGACTGAAATTGAAGAAAGTAGGGAAAACCACTAGACCATTCAGGTATGACCTAAATCAAATCCCTTGTGATTATACAGTGGAAGTGGGAAATAGATTTAAGGGCCTAGATCTGATAGATAGAGTGCCTGATGAACTATGGAATGAGGTTCGTGACATTGTACAGGAGACAGGGATCAAGACCATCCCCATGGAAAAGAAATGCAAAAAAGCAAAATGGCTGTCTGGGGAGGCCTTACAAATAGCTGTGACAAGAAGAGAAGCGAAAAGCAAAGGAAAAAAAGAAAGATATAAGCATCTGAAGGCAGAGTTCCAAAGAATAGCAAGAAGAGATAAGAAAGCCTTCTTCAGCGATCAACGCAAAGAAATAGAGGAAAACAACAGAATGGGAAAGACTAGGGATCTCTTCAAGAAAATCAGAGATACCAAAGGAACATTTCATGCAAAGATGGGCTCGATAAAGGACAGAAATGGTATGGACCTAACAGAAGCAGAAGATATTAAGAAGAGGTGGCAAAAATACACAGAAGAACTGTACAAAAAAGATCTTCACGACCCAGATAATCACAGTGGTGTGATCACTGACCTAGAGCCAGACATCCTGGAATGTGAAGTCAAGTGGGCCTTAGAAAGCATCACTAGGAACAAAGCTAGTGGAGGTGATGGAATTCCAGTGGAGCTATTCCAAATCCTGAAAGATGATGCTGTGAAAGTGCTGCACTCAATATGCCAGCAAATTTGGAAAACTCAGCAGTGGCCACACGATTGGTAAAGGTCAGTTTTCATTTCAATCCCAAAGAAAAGCAATGCCAAAGAATGATCAAACTACCGCACAATTGCACTCATCTCACACGCTAGTAAAGTAATGCTCAAAACTCTCCAAGCCAGGCTTCAGCAATATGTGAACCGTGAACTTCCTGATGTTCAAGCTGGTTTTAGAAAAGGCAAAGGAATCAGAGATCAAATTGCCTACATCTGCTGGTTCATGGAAAAAGCAAGAGAGTTCCAGAAAAGCATCTATTTCTGTTTCATTGACTATGCCAAAGCCTTTGATTGTGTGGATCACAATCAACTGTGGAAAATTCTGAAAGAGATGGGAATACCAGACCACCTGATCTGCCTCTTGAGAAATCTGCATGCAGGTCAGGAAGCAACAGTTAGAACTGGTCATGGAACAACAGACTGGTTCCAAATAGGAAAAGGAGTTCGTCAAGGCTGTATATTATCACCCTGTTTATTTAACTTCTATGCAGAGTACATCATGAGAAATGCTGGACTGGAAGAAACAGAAGTTGGAATCAAGATTGCTGGGAGAAATATCAATAACCTCAGATATGCAGATGACACCACCCTTATGGCAGAAAGTGAAGAGGGGCTTAAAAAGCCTCTTGATGAAAGTGAAAGTGGAGAGTGAAAAAGTTGGCTTAAAGCTCAACATTCAGAAAATGAAGATCATGGCATCTGGTCCCATCACTTCATGGGAAATAGATGGGGAAACAGTGAAACAGTGTCAGACTTTATTTTTCTGGGCTCCAAAATCACTACAGATGGTGACTGCAGCCATGAAATTAAAAGACACTTACTCCTTGGAAGGAAAGTTATGACCAACCTAGATAGCATACTAGAGCAGGACTCTATGAATTTGATTCCATGTAGCAGCATATCTTTTATTTTCTGTATTTCCTTCCTAGCTCTGCAAAAATTCTCCACAGAAGGGAAGAAAATAAACTCTGTCGGCTTTTTTACTGAGGCACGGAAACCAGACATATGTATTAAACAAGTGAAGGGTAAAGTGTATTTCTCACCCAGAACTACAGAAGTGAAAATCAAACACTGCAAAAGAGTGAATATCAGCAAGCTACGTTATGACCATTTTTCTAGAATTTTATGAGTGTCTTCCATGGTGATTCAAACTGTTTACTCCTGGCTTGACAGGAGTGAAAAATCTGAATGAATCAATGACCACTAACTTTTGATGTGTTTGTATGAAAGTGACGTCGCTCAATTGTGTCCAACTCTTTGCAACCCCATGGACTGTAGCCTATCAGGCTCCTCCATCCATGGGATTTTTCAGGCAAGAGTGCTGGAATGGATTGTCATTTCCTTATCCAGGGGATCTTCCCGACCCAGGAATCAAACCCGGGTCTCCCGCATTGCAGGCAGACGCTTTACCGTCTAAGCCACCAGAGAAGCCCCTATATGTATGTGTATATATGAGTGTGTACAGCCTCAGGACACTTATGAATGCAGAATCCAGGGCAGAATTTTTCATACAAATATCCTTTTAAGAATATGTCAAGAGTACAATGAACAGTGTGTCTGCTTTCTGAGTATCATTTCCAATCATTTAGTTAATTTAGTTTATAACATTATCAAGTTATAATCTGCCATATTATGAAATATTCAAAAGTGTTAGGACATGACAAAGTCTCAGTCTCTCACTGGATGTATTTATATACTTTTAGAGACAGTCTATATATAAAAGAGTTCCAATTTTTGACAAACCTACACATAGTATTAAAAAGCGGAGACATCACTTTGCCGACAAAGGTCTGCATAGTCAAAGCTATGGTTTTTCCATTCGTTATATACGATGTGAGATTTGAACCATAACAAAAGCTAAGCACCAAAGAATTGATGCCTTTGAACTATGGTGTTGGAGAAGACTCTTGAGAGTCCCTTGGGCAGCAAGCAGATCAAAGTAGTCAATCCTAAAGGAAATCAACCCTGAATATTCACTGGAAGGACTGATATTGAAGCTGAAGCTCCAAGATTTTGGGCACCTGATGCAAAGAGCTGAGTCACTGGAAAAGATCCTGATTCTGGGAAAGATTGAGGACAAGAGGAGAAGAGGGCAACAGAGGATGAGATGGTTGGATGGCATCACTGATTCAATGGACATGAGTTTGCGCAAACTCCAGGAGATAGTGAAGGACAGGGAAGCCTGGCGTGTTGCAGTCCATGAGGTTGAAAAGAGTCAGACAGGACTTAACAATTGAACAACAATTTTTGAAGTCTCTTCTGCTTACAAAGTAAATTATATGCTGTATGCCACTTTTCTGTTCTATTAAAAAAAAACAAGAAGGGAAGTTCTCAGATACACTGGACACCAAATCAGAAGATTCTGGTCTTGCTGTTGGAGCGGGGAAATGATATGCACAAAGGAGAAAAGAGAAACATGAGATCAAGGGTGAGGGACTCCAGAGGCCAAGTCTCCTCAACCTTCTGTATTAGAGATAGTGGGCAAGAGCCTCCGCAGCCACTTGCAAAGTCCCAAGGGAAGAAGGAGGGGCAGGAAGAGAAGTTTGTTCACAGGATTCCAACCAGGGAGCAAGCCAAGAGCCCGAGTGTAGACATAAGCTCTGCCTGGGCACGAAGTAGTTCTTGTTCTGCACGGCCATGAAACGGCTGCGAACTGTTATTTCATATGGAGCTGCAAGGCTGAGCCCTGCTGAACCCTACGTACAGCTGATCCCAACACAAATGTGACAGTGAATGCATACCAGGGAAGTCGCCAGAAGCCATTTGTTTGATGCAAAGAGAAGCATCACACTGGATATATCAGCCTGACACGACCACCATGTGTGGACATGCTGACAGAAGATGCTCCTAGGGGATCCTAGTGATGTAAGGTCACTGCAGCCAACGGGATTCCTATACTCACATCAAACAAATGGCTTATGGTGACTTCTGGTGGATACACTCAGTGTCACATTTGTGTTGGGATCTTCAGTATGCAGGGTTAAGCAGGGTTCAGCTAGGGCTTCTCTGGTAGCTCAGTTGGTAAAGAATCTGCCTGCAATGCAGGAGACCCTGGTTCAATTCCTAGCTCGGAAAGATCTGCTGGAGAAGGGATAGGCTACTCACTCCAGTCTTCTTGGGCTTCCCTGGTGGCTCAGCTGGTAAAGAATCTGCCTGCAACGCAAGACCTGGGTTCAATTCCTGGGTTGGAAAGACCCCCTGGAGAAGGGAAAGGTTACCCACTCCAGTGTTCTGGCCTGGAGAATTCCACGGGGTCACAGAGAGTTGGACACGAGCGACTTTCACTTTCACTTTCCGGGTCTTTCCTGTTGGCTAAGACTTCACCCTTGCAATGCAGAGAACAGGAGTTTGATGCCCGTTCAGGGAACTAGATTGCACATGCCGCAACTAAGACCCAGCACAGACGAATAAAGGAAAAAAAGAAATGTGAAGAAAAGAACACGCTTCCGTGCTCTCGCAGAATGGGCATCTCATAACATCACACGTTCCAAAGAATACGTGTGCACAGTGGGTGCTTGCCACCAACCCGCCCACATGTGTCGTCTCATCTAGCCCTTCCTTCCCATCAGCAAGGGAAGAGAATCCCAAGGGCCTCCCGGGATTCAGGAGCGTTTCAGGCACCGGTTTTTAGGTATCTGTGCACCTCAACTCCTCTCTGATTAGTGAGTTGAGTAATAAGTCACAATAAATCTTTCCCCCAAAGACTGACTCTCGTGTCTGCGCTGAATGCAATAAAAACAACCTGGGTTGCTGTGATTAAAAAAAAAAAAAAAAGCAAGTATCTGGCCCAGTGATATGGTTTATTTATTTCAATAAATATGTTTAAAGTGATGGGGAAATTTAGCTTCACCCTGAGTCATTTAAACCATCTTCAAGTCAAGATTTCACTTAATAACTCCCTCTGATCATCACTTTGTTGTTCAGTTGCTCAGCTGTATCTGACTGTTTTGTGACCCCATGGACTGCAGCACGCCAGGCTTCCCTGTCCTTCACCTCCTGGAGTTTGCTCAAATTCATGTCCATGGAGTCGGTGATGCCATCCAACCATCTCATCCTCTATCGTCCCCTTCTCCTCTTGCCCTCAACCTTTCTCAGTATCAGGGTCTCTTCCAGTATGTCAGTTCTTCACATCATGTGGCCAGAGTATTGGAGCTTCAGCTTAAGCATCAGTCCTTCTAGTGAATCTTCAGGAATATTCAGGATGTGCCCATCACAGCATGTTTTAACAGTCCTGGCCGCCCACCTGGCAGTGGGTACCACTGCGGGAGGAGGGGTGAGCTGGAGGTAGAACCAGAAAGTAAATAGGTATTGGTTGAAAACAAGAAATCACGAGCTTGAAGTTAAATCAAGGGAACGGAAGGACACACTCCCTCACTGTGACAGAAATGAACAGCCCATGCCATCATCATGAGATAATGTGCCAGAGCAAAATTTTCTTACAACTAAATTTCCCTTCACGAGCAACCTGTTGCATTTTTTCAGGAAAGAAATAGACAAAATAGCATTAAGATATATTTCCCTTCATTTCCCACATGTGTATAATAAAAACTTCAAAAATAGTTTGAAATACCATTGCTGTAAAAGGTGATAACAATAAAGACAGGGGGAAAAAAATCTACATTCTCAAAATTCTCCTAAACTTTTATTAGCAATTGGGGAAGCAAAAGTGGAAAACGGAGGATATCAATGTCTTCATTGCACAGTTATCTATTTAATCTGAGTAAACTCATTTTGGGCTTCCCTGGTGGTTCAGATGATAAAGCGTCTACCTGCAATGCGGGATACCCAGGGTCAATCCCTGGATCGGGAAGATCCCGTGGAGGAGGAAATGTCACCCCACTCCAGTATTCTTGCCTGGAAAATTCCATGGACGGAGGAGCCTGGTAGGCTACAGTCCATGGGGTTGCAAAGAGTTGGATATGACTGAGCAACTTCCCTTTCTTTCTAAACTCGTTTTACCACACTGGGTGTAAATATGATAGAGTGTAGAGTGACACGTATATGGTTTACACCACAGAACAAATTAGTCAGACACGACTGAGGGACTGAACTGAACCGAGTACAAATTTTAGCTAAATGGCAAGATATATGAGTTAGAGGATTTTTTCATTTTTTGCTTATCTCTATAAATCTCTTCGGAGGAGGCAATGGCACCCCACTCCAGTACTCTTGCCTGGAAAATCCCATGGACGGAGGAGCCTGGTGGGCTGCAGTCCATGGGGTCGCTAAGAGTCGGACACGACTGAGCGACTTCACTTTCATTTTTCACTTTTATGCATTGGAGAAGGAAATGGCAACCCACTCCAGTGTTCTTGCCTGGAGAATCCCAGGGGCAGGGGAGCCTGGTGGGCTGCCATCTCTGGGGTCGCACAGAGTCGGACACGACTGAAGCGACTTAGCAGCAGCAGCAGCAGCAGAATTGTATACACGTATACAGGCTTCCCAGATGGCTCAGTGTAGAGAATCCATTTGCCAATGCAAGAGACACTGGAGACGTAACACACACAAGTTCAATCCTAGGGTCGGGAAGATCCCCTGGAGGAGGAAATGGCAACCCACTCCAGTATTCTGGCATGGAGAATCCCATGGATGGAGGAGCCTGGCAGGCTACAGTCCACAGGGTTGCAGAGTCAGACACGACTGAGCACAGTACAGTACCTTACAAAACAAACACACACACACAAACATATTGGATACACACAGACACAAACCCACACATATATGTATGTATAACCATGTCGTATAAACATATATAAATATAATTTGCTCAGTCGCTCAGTCATGTCTGACTCTTTGTGATCCCACAGACTGTAGCCTACCAGGTTCCTCCATCCATGGGATTCTCCAGGCAAGAATACTGGAGTGGATTGCCATTCCCTTCTCCAGGGGATCTTCTCGACCCAGAGATTGAACCCAGGCCTCCCGTATTGCAGGCAGATTACTTTACAAACTAAGCCACCACAGAAGCCCGGTTACTTGACTAATCACAGTAATTTCTTCTATTCCTAACTGTTAATGGTTTTGTTTTACTTTCTTTCCAAGTCCAAATCTTCTTTCTTTTTTTTTTTTTCCCCCCGCTCCCCCTGGGGGTGCCCTCCTGGTTCCCCTATGTCCCTGTGTTACATGCTAGGAGCCTGGAATTGCATGAGAAATACTCACGTTTATGATATTCAGATATTAAACTGATCTGTTAGAACTCAGTGACATCAGAAAATGTGTCTACTAATTTGAACACTCTCCTTCTCTGGGATATTTTAATAGTGTAAAAAAAAAATCTTAATTCCCACACATAATAGGTATCAGATCAGATCAGATCAGTCGCTCAGTCGTGTCCGACTCTTTGCGACCCCATGAACTGCAGCACGCCAGGCCTCCCTGTCCATCACCAGCTCCCGGAGGTCACTCAGACTCGCATCCATCGAGTCAGTGATGCCATCCAGCCATCTCATCCTCTGTCGTCCCCTTCTCCTCCTGCCCTCAATCCCTCCCAGCATCAGAGTCTTCTCCAATGAGTCAACTCTTCGCATGAGGTAGCCAAAATACTGGAGTTTCAGCTTTAGCATCATTCCTTCTAAAGAAATTCCAGGATTGATCTCCTTCAAAATGGACTGGTTGGATCTCCTTGCAGTCCAAGGGACTCTCAAGAGTCTTCTCCAACACCACACTTCAAAAGCATCAATTCTTCGGCGCTCAGCCTTCTTCACAGTCCAACTCTCACATCCATACATGACCACAGGAAAGACCATAGCCTTGACTAGGCGAACCTTTGTTGGTAAAGTAATGTCTCTGCTTTTGAATATGCTATCTAGGTTGGTCATAACTTTCCTTCCAAGGAGCAAGCGTCTTTTAATTTCATGGCTGCAGTCACCATCTGCAGTGATTTTGGAGCCCAGAAAAAGAAAGTCTGACACTGTTTCCACTGTTTCCCCATCTATTTCCCATGCAGTGATGGGACCAGATGCCATGATCTTCGTTTTCTGAATGTTGAGCTTTAAGCCAACCTTTTCACTCTCCACTTTCACTTTCATCAAGAGGCTTTTGAGTTCCTCTTCACTTTCTGCCATAAGAGTGGTGTCATCTGCATATCTGAGGTTATTGATATTTCTCCCAGCAATCTTGATTCCAACTTCTGTTTCTTCCAGTCCAGCATTTCTCATGATGTACTCTGCATATAAGTTAAATAAACATGGTGACAATATGCAGCCTTGACGTACTCCTTTTCCTATTTGGAACCAGTCTGTTGTTCCATGATCAATTCTAACTGTTGCTTCCTGACCTGCATACAGATTTCTTAAGAGGCAGATCAGGTGGTCTGGTATTCCCATCTCTTTCAGAATTTTCCATAGTTTATTGTGATCCACACAGTCAAAGGCTTTGGCATAGGCAATAATAGGTATACTGTCTTTTAAACAACTTCCATCTTCCTGAAGTCAATACAAGGACTACAAGGAGATCCAACCAGTCCATCCTAAAGGAAATCAACCCTGGATATTCATTGGAAGGGCTGATGCTGAAGTTGAAACTCCAATCCTTTGGCCACCTAATGCAAAGAACCAACTCATAGGAAAAGACCCTGATGCTGGGAAAGATTGAAGGCGGGAGGAGAAGGGGACAACAGAGGATGAGATGGTTGGACGGTATCACCGACTTGATGGACGTGATTTTTGAGCAAACTCTGGGAGATGGGAGAAGGCAGAGGAGAACCGGTGAGCTGCCGTCCATGGGGTCACAAGGAGTCAGACATGACTTAGAGGCTAAACAACAACCACAGCATCCATCTTCCTACGGTCAATGCACGAAACAATAATTCCTGCTTAGTAAAGACTTGACTATGCAGTTTTATGTAAAACAAAGCACACATTCAACGCCATTACGACCTCGCTCCTGTCTGAACGATCCTTGTCTAATGTTATAGACTGGGCACTCCTGGTTTCTTACACAATTAGCACTCTCAAAACACATACACCCGGGGGTCCAAAATGCCAGGGACGTCCGCATCTAAAACAGAGGTGTAAATAGCCTGTCATTTCAACAAACTTTTGCCAAGGAGCATGATTAACTAAGAAGGATTTGTGAAGATACGAAACATCTAATCAGACTTTCATGATTTTTTTTGAGACCAACACGATCTAATTAGAGTTCCTTCACATTTACTGAGTCTAATATTCTGTACTTAATTTGTCAGAGAAAATAATTAGCCACCAAAAAGCCAAAAAAAAAAAAAAAACCCACCCAAAACCATGTGAGCTAAGAAGCAGCACTTTCATATTCTAATGAAAGACTAATTTCAGAGGAACCAGAGATCAAATTGCCAACATCCGCTGGATCATGGAAAAAGCAAGAGAGTTCCAGAAAAACATCTATTTCTGCTTCATTGACTATGCCAAAGCCTTTGACTGTGTGGATCACAATCAACTGTGGAAAATTCTGAAAGAGATGGGAACACCAGACCACCTGATCTGCCTCTTGAGAAATGTGTATGCAGGTCAGGAAGCAACAGTTAGAACTGGACATGGAACAACAGACTGGTTCCAAATAGGAAAAGGAGTCCGTCAAGGCTGTATATTGTCACCATGTTTATTTAACTTATATGCAGAGTACATCATGAGAAATGCTGGACTGGAAGAAACAGAAGTTGGAATCAAGATTGCTGGGAGAAATATCAATAACCTCAGATATGCAGATGACACCACCCTTACGGCAGAAAGTGAAAAGGAGCTAAAAAGCCTCTTGATGAAAGTGAAAGTGGAGAGTGAAAAGTTGGCCTAAAGCTCAACATTCAGAAAACGAAGATCATGGCATCTGGTCCCATCACTGCATGGGAAATAGATGGGGAAACAGTGGAAACAGTGTCAGACTTTGTTTTTCTGGGCTCCAAAATCACTGCAGATGGTGACTGCAGCCATGAAATTAAAAGACGCTTGCTCCTTGGAAGGAAAGTTATGACCAGCCTAGATAGCATATTCAAAAGCAGAGACATCACTTTGCCAACAAAGGTTCACCTAGTCAAGGCTATGGTCTTTCCTGTGGTCATGTATGGATGTGAGAGCTGGACTGTGAAGAAGGCTGAGCATGGAAGAATTGATGCTTTTGAAGTGTGGTGTTGGAGAAGACTCTTGAGAGTCCCTTGGACTGCAAGGAGATCCAACCAGTCCATTCTGAAGGAGATCAGTCCTGGGATTTCTTTGGAAGGAATGATGCTAAAGCTGAAACTCCAGTACTCTGGCCACCTCATGCGAAGAGTTGACTCATTGGAGAAGACTGTGATGCTGGGAGGGATTGGGGGCAGGAGGAGAAGGGGACGACAGAGGATGAGATGGCTGGATGTCATCACTGACTCGATGGATGTGAGTCTGAGTGAAGTCCAGGAGTTGGTGATGGACAGGGAGGCCTGGCGTGCTGCGATTCATGGGGTTGCAAAGAGTCAGACACGACTGAGTGACTGATCTGATCTGATCTGATTACATGCTTTATCACTATCGAAAAATAAGGAAGTTTTTAAAATGTGTGCTTTTTAAATGTCCAAATTCATTACTTGTCTAATTGTAATCAATATTATAAATGTATTAATCAAAATGTTATATATCATACAAACTAAATTGAGGAAATATCTATGTTAAAGAGGCAGCCAATTATTTTTAAAATAACCTTTGTTCTCTATTAAAACCTCTGAATCAACAATATGTTTATTTGGAGCCACCTAATTTGATTTGCCAGATTTCTTTCAGTTCAGTCCAGTTCAGTCGCTCAGTCGTGTCTGACTTTTTGCAACCCCATAAATCGCAGCACGCCAGGCCTCCCTGTCCATCACCAACTCCCGGAGCTCACTGAGACTCACATCCATCGAGTTAGTGATGCCATCTCATCCTGTCGTCCCCTTCTCCTCCTGCCCCCAATCCCTCCCAGCATCAGAATCTTCTCCAGTGAGTCAACTCTTCGCGTGAGGTGGCCAAAATACTGGAGTTTCAGCTTTAGCATCATTCCTTCCAAAGAACTCCCAGGGCTGATCTCCTTCAGAATGGACTGGTTGGATCTCTTCCTAAACGCCAGCACTACCAACTGTTGTGTGTTACAATCATTCTCTACCCAGTCATTCATTTTTGAGAAAAAGTTACCTGAGATTCCACCTGCTTCTTATAATGACTTATTGTCGCTTGGTCTAGGATTCCTGCCTGGAGAATCCCATGGACAGAGGAGCCTGGCAGGCTACAGTCCATGGGTTCTCAAGAGTCAGACTTAGTGACTAAACTTCTACTACTATTGAGAGTTGGGAAGAGGCTGGTGGTTCTGAGTACTTAACTGTGAGCAAGCATCAGTGATGAAGCTGTTCTATGTGGCAGTTTGTGTGCCCGGTGAGTGTGAGAAACCACGTCAGATTCAAGCTGGTCCTCAGTGGACAAGAGTGCTGATCCTTTTCTTCAGGAGTTTGTCCCAGAGCCAATTCATCCTGACTCTTGCTGTTGTACATTTGTGCATTTCCCCCACCTAGATGAATCCATTTTCACGGACAAAGTCTGTAGACTAGCTTGCATGCGTGTGTACTAAGCTGCCTCAGTCGTGTCCAACTCTCCGCAACCCCGTGGACGGTAGCCCCTCCAGGCTCCTCTGTCCGTGGGATTCTCCAGGCAAGAATCCTGGAGTAGGTTGCCATTTCCTCCTCCAGGGGATCTTCCTGAGCCAAGAATAGAACCCAAGTCTCTTATGTCTCTAGTATTGGCAGGCAGGTTCTTTGCCACTAGCAAGTCCTGGGAAGCCCAGATTAGCTTACACATACCCAATGGAGACTATACATTAGCTTATGCATGTCCAGTGAAGCTTTCCAGAACCCAAGAGAGGCCACACAGGCTAGCTTTACTCACACACAGTGCAGTCTATAGCGCAGCTTGCCTGCTCAGTCGCTTCAGTGGTATCCGACTTTTTGAGACCCCATGGACTGTAGCCCGCCAGGCTCCTCTGTCCATGGGATTCTCCAGGCAAGGAGACTGGAGTGGGTTGCCACTCCCTTCTCCAGGGGATCTTCCAGACCCAGGGATCGAACTTGAATCTCCTGCATTGGCAGGCAGATTTTTTACCACGAAGTCACATGGGAAGCCCTTCTTTCAGGGTAGGGGTTCCTAACCAAGGGGATCTAATGCCTGATGATATGAGGTAGAGCTGATGCAGTACAAATAGCAATAAAGTGCACAGTAAGTGTAATATGCTTGAATCACCCTGAAACCATCCTCACCCTGGTCTGTGGAAAAATTGTCGTCTTCTTAACTGGCCCCTGGTACCAAAAAGTGTGGGGACGAATACTTGAGGGTCAGCCCAGCAGAGAAGCAGAGAAGACAGCGACTGAGGCAACTAGAGGGCAAGGAAGTGGCCAAATTTCCTTTTCAATCACGTACTGCACCTAGCAATTAGCATACTGTTAAAATAAAAGAGTTCTTTCAGTTTAGTTCAGTCGCTCAGTTGTGTCTGACTCCTTGCGACCCCACGGACTGCAGCACGCCAGGCCTCCCTGTCCATCGCCAACTCCCGGGGTTTGCTGAAACTCATGCCGTTGAGTCGGTGATGCCATCCAACTGTCTCATCCTCTGTCGTCCCCTTCTCCTCCTGCCCTCAATCTTTCCCAGCATCAGGGACTTTTCCAATGAGTCAGTTCTAGAGAAACACTAAACTATGGTGGGGAAAGAAAAAAGGAAAAAAAAAAAAAAAACTATGGTGGGAGAAATTCCACGAGGCCATTCATAATTCTGATGTTTTGCATGTATAATTTGCTAGCTGTATAGCACATCAATCATCTAGCCGCTTGAAGTCTACAAAAGTAAGGTAAAATTTACTGAATGGACACAGATTAGGAAGTACCCTAACCATTGTTTGTTGACAGACTCAGAAAGACTCAAGAGAGGGCTTAATTAACATATGTTAAAGGCACTTCCCTGGTAATCAAGTGGTTAAGAAGTCGCCTTCCAATGCAGGACATACAGATTCAGTCCCTGGCTGTGAAAACAGAAATCCCACGTGCCCCAAGGCAACGAAGCCCAGGCGTAGCAACTAAGACTCAAAGCACCCTAATAAATATTTTAAACATGTGTATATCTATATGTATATCTGTATCTATGAAAGTGTGTTAGTCGCTCAGTCATGTTCAACTCTGCAACCTCATGGACAGTAGCCCACCAGGTTCCTCTGTCCATGGAATTATCCAGGCAAGAATACTGGAGTGGGTAACCATTCCCTTTTCCTGGGAATCTTCCTGACCCAAGGATGGAACCCAAGTCTCCTGCACTGGGGTTGGATTCTTTACTGTCTGAGCCACCACGGAAGCCCATATCTATAGACAGTTAGATAGATAGATGGTTGATAGAGAGACAGATGTATGTATGTATATATATGGCTAAAAAAAAGCTAATCGCTAGAAAAAGAAATATGATTTTGAGTTCTCTGATGTTCCCTCTGAAGGCTGGTGATTTGGGACCTCCCTTCAGCACTTTTATTATCTGTTTATAAATCTGAGTTAATACAATGATCAGAGAAGGAATTCCTGTGTCATCTGGCAGACGACCAGTCATGCCTCTCTGCTCTGTAAAGACATATGAATCTGCCAGGCACAGATTCATCACTCTGTGAATTTCTGCTGCATCTCTGGAAATTAACTCTGCAGAGAATCAAAAGGGAGGTTCGAGGCGTTGGCACACACGTCCAGAGGTCTTCAGTTGTTTCATTGCGTCTGCAGGACACAGGGGTGGGGAAGATGAACAGGCATCCCTCGGCTTACATGCCTTTGCTCTTTAGTGAGCGAAGGCTTTCAGTTTTCCTGTACGCACTGGCCCTCAGCGTTCCAGGCCGTGCATTCAGGGAACACACGTGCACGTTTGGAATGGGCTAGTTGAGAGCCTGGGTGCTGATCCATCCCTGGAGACCTAGGCATGTGTGGTGGCACGCAAGTTACATTGCTCAGGACAAGATGCTGCCTTTTATGGGTCTCTTCAATTCAGGACATCTGCTTCCATCAAGAACCCCTGAGTCGGGGGGATAGAGGGGAGCTTCCTTCGTGGTCCAGTGGTTGGGAGTCTGGCAACATGGGGGACAGTGGATCCATTCGTGGTCCGGGAAGATCTCACAGGCCACGGAGCGGCTGAGGCCATGCTTCACAACAAGAGACAACACCACAGTGCGAAGGCCATGCGTCACAACTAGACAAACTCCGCGTGCAGCCGTGAAGAGCCAGCACACTCAAAAATAGCTTTAAATTAAAAAAAAAAATCAACTGAGTTGGTGGTTCAGGGGTTAAGACTCCAAGCTCCCAATGGAGTGGCCTGGGATTCGATCCCTGGTCAGGGAGCTATATCCCACATACTGCAACCAAGAGTTCACAGTCCACAACTAAAGCAAGCACCTTGAACTGTGATGCTGGAGAAGATTCCTGAGAGGCCCTTGAACTGCAAGGAGATCCAACCAGTCCATCCTAAAGGAAATCGGTCCTGAATATTCACTGGAAGGACTCATGCTGAAGCTGAAGCCCCAATCCTTAGGCCACCCGATGCAAAGAACTGACTCCTTGGGAAAGACCCTGATGCTGGAAAAGATTGAAGGCAAGAGGAGAAGGGGACGACAGAGGATGAGATGGTGGGATGGCATCACCAACTTGATGGACATGAGTTTGAGCAAGCTCCAGGAGTTGGTGATGGACAGGGAAGCCTGGCGTGCTGCAGTCCATGGGGTCGCAGAGTCGGACACGACTGAGGGACTGAACAACTATAAACTATGAACTCACTTGCAGATGCAAACCTCTTAAACACTGCTCTCACAGTTCATCCTGAAATTATGCTGAAATTTTAAATGAAGCCATTTTCTTCAAAACCAGGCCTCTGTATCTAAAGTGATTTCACACTTTTGAAAGGTAATGGAGAGTTGGCTGGCTCCCTGGAGAAATCATCACCTCTGAGCTCTGTAGCTGGATATATAAGTGTACCCCAAGGAATCTAGAACTCAATGAACAGGAACTTTGGCAAATGCTGGAAGACAGTGGAGAACAGAGAAGCCTGGCATGCTGCACTCCAAGGGGTGGGAAAGAGTCGGACGGGCCTTGGTGACGGAAGAGCAACAACAAATAGAAAAAAAAACAGAAAAGATCCATGGAGTCAGTCTTAAAACATAAAGGTCAACTGGCCCGTTAAGTTTTCCAGCATATTTCTTAGTGAGGGTCGGTCTGTTCAGTTCAGTTCAGTTCAGTCACTCAGTCGTGTCTGACTCCCTGTGACCCCATGGACCGCAGCACGCCAGGTTTCCCTGTCTATCACCAACTCCCAGAGTTTACTCAAACTCATGCCCATTGAATCGGTGATGCCATCCAACCATCTCATTCTCTGCCGTCCCCTTCTCCTCCTGCCTTCAATCTTTCCCAGCATCGGGGTGCTTTCAAATGAGTCTGCTCTTCGCATCAGGTGGACAAAGTATTGGAGTTTCAGCTTCAACATCAGTCCTTCCAAAGAACACCCAGGACTGATTTCCTTTAGAAGGGAGTGGTTGGACCTCCTTGCAGTCCCTGGGACTCTCAAGAGTCTTCTCCAACACCACAGTTCAAAAGCATCAATTCTTCAGCACTCAGCTTTCTTCACAGTCCAACTCTCACATCCATACACGACCACTGGAAAAACCATAGCCTTGCCTAGACGGACCTTTGTTGGCAAAGTAATGTCTCTGCTTTTCAATATGCTATCTAGATTAGCCATAACTTTCCTTCCAAGGAGCAAGCGTCTTTTAATTTCATGGCTGCAGTCACCATCTGCCTTGGCGTGTTCTGTATCCCACTTCCTTTTGGACATATACCCTTGGAGGACTCTGGACTGAAATGTAAGGCACACAGAACCTGGCTCCCATGCCTAATTAGGATGGCTACTAGGGAATCGATCGATTTCTACCACTATGATTCATGGGTTATACACAAAGGAAGAATTCGAGAGTCATTTTCAAACACCCTAAGGAAGAAAAAAGAGGCACGCCAGACTGCCCAGAAACTCAAAACCAAAGCACATTTCACAGTCCTGATCTGTTTCGAAAAGAAAGAACAGTGTAAGTGCTTTTCTTTTTTGCTCAAAATATCGTGTTGGTTCTATTTCATCAGCATTTTCCCAACCCACTAATGCAGGGCTGTTTCATACCGTCTTGCTTATGTCAGACACCTGCATACATTCTCCTCTCGCCTTTTAGCAGAACAAAGATTCAGAAATGCTGAGGTCTATTAGAGCAATGTTAAGCGTGCAGATGCTAACCCTGATACTTTCTTGAAATGTTTTCTTTGGAATCTGAGATCTATTGTTCAGCATTCTCTGTCAGAGACAATGAAATAACACCTACTTTGTTTGCAAAAGGAAAAAAAAAAAGGTCTTGCTTTTCTGTGAAATAATTTCCAATTTTTGGTGGTTTTCCTTTAAATGTCAAAAAGAAGAAAGACTGGGAGACCATATACTACAACATGTAAGCTCTGAAAAAAAAAATTTCTATTAAAAAAAATTTTTTTTCTTCTTTTCACTTGTGTGTATTTTCTGCATTTCCCCTAATGGATAAACTGCTTTTTATCGTTGTGATCGTTTACCATGTATCTAAGGTGGTCATGCCATAGTTCCTAGAGTTTTTAAAACTGAAAGTGTTACTCAGTTGTGTCTGACTCTTTGCAACCCCACGGACTGTAGCCCACCAGGCTCCTCTGTCCCTGGGATTTCTCCAGGCAAGAAGACCTGAGTGGGTTGCCATGCCGTCCTTCAGGGGATCCTCCCGACCCAGGGATCAAACCCAAACCTCCCACCTTGCGGGCAGATTCTTTGCCATCTGAGCCGCCAGGGAAGCCCCTTGTGTGACTCCAAAAGTCATCAGTGATTTAGGAGCACCAGCAAGCCTCTGATCTAATTCATGTGATTGATAACCTACCTGAGCAAGGCTGTGCATGGTGTCTTTACTCCACAAGTGTCCACGTTTGGTTTTCAATGAGACACCCCAATACCGACCATGCTTCTCCTCACCCCTTGAGCCTCAGGCCCTCAAGGTGAACTTTTTTTCCTTTTTTTAAAATGGGCCCCATTTTCAAAGAGAGACACCCTCTACATCACAGATACTGTGATTCATTACTTTTCTGCACAGCTCATCAGAATGCTACACTAATTTTGTTCCCAATAAACTGCTGCTCCTGGATTTTCAGGCTTATATGAGCAGCAAGCCGTCTTAATAATAATAACTATAATTTATTGGGTAGTTAAATATATGCCAGGTGCTCTGCAAAGCATCCTGAATATACCACTGGATTTAATTTTTGAAGCAACCTTCTTATGGAAGTAATATTAATAGCCTCTTTTTTTATGAGAAAGCTGATGCTCAGAGAATTTGAGAATCGTATCTACCTTCCCCAAACCAATAAACGATCGTGCCCCGAATTAAACACGGGACTCCTTTGCTGCAGAGCGAGACAAGCCACAGTGCCATGTGATTCTACAGCCAGTGTCCACTTTACTGCTTTATCTTTCAGGCAAGAATGTAAACCCAGGTTTCCCTGCAGTTTTGATTATGCAGGCAATTTCTTGGTGTTCTTAAGGACATTTGATGATATCTGGAAGACTCCCTTTTTAATTTTAGAATTTTTTATTTTTCTGATGTGGGCCACTGTTTCAAAAGTCTTTATTGCATTTGTTATAATATTGGTTTCGTTTTATGTTTTCCTTTTTTGACCATGAGGCATGTGAGATCTTAACTCCCCAACCAGGGAGTAGAGCGGCATGCTCTGTAGCGGAACCAGTGAACCAGGGAAGATGCTCAGTCGTGTCCGACTCTTTGTGATCCCATGGACTGAAGCCTACCAGGCCCCTCCGTCCATGGAATTTTCCAGGCAAGAATACCGGAGTGGGCTGCTGTTTCCTTCTCCAGGGGATCTTCCCCACTCAGGGATAGAACCCGGGGCCTCCCACAATGCAGGGGGATTCTTTACCAGCTGAGCCCCCTGTGGTGGAAGGTAGAGTCTTAAAAAACCAGGGAAGTCCTCCTCCTTTATGAGTTGATTTCATCCACAAGACACCAGGATGAAGCAGTAACAACATGTCTCAGAAGTGATAACCTTTCAACCCACTTTTCATCTCGGCGACACAGCAGTTACCCTCAGAATGGTATGACGAAGTGAGGAAACTTGGCCCTTCTGGTCTTAATATAATTGCTATAATTATTAACATGTTACGTTAATAAATGAGGGACCAGGGATGTTATACTAACTTATAATGACTTAAATTTATGAATTTAACCTAAAGACGGACTGATCACACGCCCACATGCATGGCAAAAATTAACACCAACATACTATATTCTAAGTGGGCTGACTTCAAAGTCTTGCTAATTAAACAAGGGCATGCTGGAAAAAAAGATCAGTTATCTACTGATAAGGTCACATGACAAATATCCCTAAGCTCAATGGTTTCAAAGAAAGTATGCTGGGAACTTCCCTGGTGGTCCAGAGGCGAAGATGTTCCCTTCCAATGCAGGGGATGTAGGTTTGATTCCCGGTCAGGGAGGTAAGGTCCAACATGCCTTGTGGCCCAAAAACCAAATCACAAAACAGAAGCAGCGTTGTAGCAAATTCAATACAGACTTTGAAAATGGTCCACATCAAATGAATACACGGATACGTAAATGAAGTGCAGTGACTTAGCTCAGGAGGCAGAGGGGTGGACATTTAAACCGTGTTCAACTGGGTGGCTCTTTGCTGTCTGCTGACTTCACTTAAGGGTCTGCATTGGTGTGGTGTGAAGCAATGAACATCACCACAGATGTCTTATTTCCAACAAGCCAGCTTAGGCACACGCTCGCTGGCATCAGCGGGAAGAAGCAAAACAGTTCAAGTTCCTTCAAAACCTCTACATGCGTGCTAAGCTACTTCATTCGTATCCGGCTCTTTGTGACCCCATGGACTATAGCCCACCAGGCTCCTTTGTCCTTGGGATTTCTCCAGGCAAGGATACCTGAGTGGGTTGCCATGCCCTCCTCCAGGGGATCTGCCCGACCCAGGAATCGAACCTGCAATTTCCTGTGTCTTCTGCATTGACAGGTGGGTTCTTTACCACCAGTGCCACCTGGGAAGCCCCTTCAACATGTCTACTTGTGTTACAAATGTTTACACTCCCACTGGCTCAAGTAAGAGAAGCGGGGGGAGCTCAGCACCAAGGGGGTACAGGACTCTGCCCGATGCAGTGCTCAGAGGAGACGTGGTGAAGGCTGTGGTTGGCACAAGGACTCACGGTGCTCATGCAATCACTATTCTTCAAGGAGCAGCTGGATACGGTGCAAAGTAATTGTCAGAAAGAGCTCAGTGACAGCTATGGGCACCCTACAAAAGGCTGTTCAGGGCCAACGCTCCTCAAGGTTCAACTGCACAAGAGGGCATGCTACGGGGGGCGGATCTCATATCTAATTCATCCCAGCGGTCACCAGGGGATACTGTGAGGCTCAAAACTGGAACCACTGAAGAACAATACACTTGAGCTTTTTCATCTGTAACAATGCACGCTCACCCAAGCACACTGCGTTCTAAGCCCAAACAGTATCTCCTGGCTGTGAGTCACGGGACTGAGAGGTCTCAGGCGAATAACTGCACACCCAGTTGAATGGCTCCCATTTCCTGAGATCAAGACTCATGATCAAAATTGGGTGTGGGAACAAAACTGGAATGGACTCTCCTTTTTAAGAATCATGCAACAGAAGATCCTTCTTTCAATAAGCAGCAGAACATCAACTCCGTGGCTCTCAGATAAATTCTATTAAAGGCAGGAATTCTAGGATTAAACTGGGCAACGGTGAGTGTACTATGCAGCTTCCTATGCAAACACAACTGGAATTCAGCGTCTTTAAGTGGCATGGTATCCCGTATAATCTTTATATTTTCCAAGTCGTGCCTTTACCAAATACGTCCCCAGAAAATTACTCCATTCACACTGCTCTAACTCCCTTTGATTATTCATTAAATATCTGCTTTTAGAATCAGACATATAAAATTTTTTCTTTCTTTCACGTAGCTACTATATAAACTGCTCATGAGACAAATCCCTCTTAAAATCTGACATCAGAAGAAAACTTTACCCGATTAACTTGTTTGCTTCCTTTATCCGATTAAAAAAAGAGAGAGATAATTTTGAGTCTTATCTGACTGCAAAAAGCACAGAGCAAGTATAAGCACATAATTGCAGTTTCCACGTTAACTGAGGTTTGAATCAGTGTTGTTATCTTTAATCAGACTTTGCCTACATTAATTTTGTAATGAACTCTTGGGCGAATGTGGGGAGGGGGGTATAGACAGTCTCAGTTACCTAGAGCTACAGAGGCATACATTTAAAATGTAATGGCTAACTGTGGAGGATGGAATGGAAGTTCCTTTAAAAAGGATAAGTAGGGTTACCGTATGACACAGCAACTCTATCCCCGAGCACACATCCGGAGAAAAACATGGTCCAGAAAGGATCCATGCACCGCAGCATTCACTGCAGCGCTGTTCACAATACCCGAGACGTGGAAGCAACCTAAATGTCCATCCACAGATGAATGGATAAAGATGATGTAGTCCATATACAGAACGGAATACTCCTCAGCCATCAAGAAGAAGGAAATCATGTCATTTGTAGCAAAATGGATGCACATACTAGAGACTTGCATACTGAGTTAAGTCAGACAGAGAAGGAGAAATAGCTTATGATACCACGTATGCAGAGTCTAACAAGAAATGATACAAATGAACTCATTTACAAAAGAGACACAGAATCACAGACATAGAGCAGGAACTTACACTTGCTGGTGGGAAAGGGCAGTTAGGGAGTCTGGCATGGACATGGACACTCTGCTGTATTCAACATGGAGAACCCACAAGGACCTGCTGTCCAGCACAGGGAACTCTGCTCAATACTCTGTAATAACGTTATGGTCACCAGGGGGAAGGATGGGGGAAGGGATAATCAGGGAGTCTGGGATGGACATGGACACACTGCTGTATTTCACACGGAGAACCAGCAAGGACCTGCTGGACAGCACAGGGAACTCTGTTCAGTGTCGTGTGGCAGCCTGGATGGAGGGGAGTTTGGGGGAGAAAAAGCTTCCCTAGTGGCTCAGATGGTAAAGTGTCTGCCTGCAATATGGAAGACCTGGGTTCAGTCCCTGGGTTGGGAAGATCTCCTGGAGAAGGAAATGGCAACCCACTCCAGTATTCCTGCCTGGAGAATCCCAGGGATGGAGGAGCCTGGTAAAGCTTGCAAAGAGTTGGACATGACTGAGCGGCTTCACTTCCCTTCATACATATGACTGAGTCTCTTCACTGTCCACTTGAAACTATCACAGCACCGTTAACCGGCTGTTTCCCAATATGCAATGAAAAGCCTTAAAAATACATAACTTTTAGAAAATGTAATGGCTCAAAACAGCAATTGATTTCTCATGATGCTGTGGTGTGGATCATCTAAGCAGGCCTTGGCAGAGATGGCTCACCTCTGTGGTTTGCGGTATCTCTGGACTCAACAGCTGAGCTGGGGAAGACAGCTGAGTCTATTGTGCTGTGCTTACGGTCTCACTTCATCAAGGAGGCTAACGTAGGGCTGCACACATCACAGCAGGGTCAAAGTCAGAAGAAGCAGAAGTTACACAGCTCCGAGAAGTCCAGCCTTAGATTTTTAACACCCTTCAGTTCAGTTCAGTTCAGTTCAGTCACTCCGTTGTGTCCGACTCTCTGCGACCCCATGAATCGCAGCACACCAGGCCTCCCTGTCGATCACCAACTCCCGGAGGTCACTCAGACTCACATCCATCGAGTCAGTGATGCCATCCAGCCATCTCATCCTCTGTCGTCCCCTTCTCCTCCTGCCCCCAATCCCTCCCAGCATCAGAGTCTTCTCCAATGAGTCCACTCTTCGCATGAGGTGGCCAAAGTACTGGAGTTTCAGCTTTAGCATCATTCCTTCCAAAGAACTCCCAGGGCTGATCTCCTTCAGAATGGACTGGTTGGATCTCCTTGCAGTCCAAGGGACTCTCAAGAGTCTTCTCCAACACCACTTTGTTGCAATTCTCTGGCTGAAAAGCAAACCAGGAGGCCAGTCCCTGCAGAAGAGAGAGAGGGAAACAGCCTCCCTCCCTTGGGAACTTCAAAAAACGTGTGACCATCTTCAATCTTAAAACGCAGGTAATTCACCCCTACAGGCAGTGACTGGCACAAACCCACAGACTTCTGTTGCGATAAAATACTTGTATCCACTTAAGGGAAATGAAAACCCAAATCCCGTCTTTGGCAGATCAAATAGAAATAAGAGCAACTCATGTATATTTCGAGTGAATACAAGATTCATCAATTAAGGCAACATTGGAGATTTCACAGTATAAATGAATTATAGAGTCGATGAAACAGAATTTAATTGCAATGTATTGACGCAACATATGACATCCTCTCAAAATACTTAAAAGAGTGAACTGAATTATAGCTTTCCTAGGATTTTAAAACAAGGTTTTGATCTTGTTTCCCCTAATACTTAATCTTTCCATTAATACTACACAGATGTTAAAATAAATATGAGGTTCCTGTGTGTCTAGTTCCAAGTTGTCTACAAAATGCAGCATGGGCTTGCCTAAGAAAATATTTTAAAAAATAAATAAAATAATGGAGAAGGCAATGGCACCCCACTCCAGTACTCTTGCCTGGAAAATCCCATGGACAGAGGAGCCTGGTGGGCTGCAGTCCATGGGGTCACTAAGAGTCAGACACGACTGAGCGACTTCGACTTTTCACTTTCATGCATTGGAGAAGGTGATGGCACCCCCCAGTTCAGTGTTCTTGCCTGGAGAATCCCAGGGACGGGGGGGGGGGGGGGGGGAGCCTGGTAGGCTGCAGTCCATGGGGTTGCAAAGAGTCAGACACGACTGAATGACTTCACTTTCACTTTTCACTTTCATGCATTGAAGAAGGAAATGGCAACCCACTCCACTGTTCTTGCCTGGAGAATCCCAGGGATGGGGGAGACTGGTGGCCTGCCGTCTATGGGGTTGCACAGAGTCGGACATGACTGAAGCGACTTAGCAACAGCAGAAGCTCCAAGTCACTGACCCCCGGGAGCTCTGACCTAGGGAAACACAGTCAGGTCTCAAAATAAGGAGTCAAAAATTAAAACGAACAAATTCAGCCACTGGAACTTGGAGAAAAGCACAATATCATTCTACGGGCTTATATGCTATTAAGTGTGCATTTCCAGAATCTCTTAAATTTTTCACTGAAGGATAAAAACTAATGTCTCCTTCCATATATCTTAGTTCTTCACAATCATCTCAAAGACAAGGAAGAAGCGTCACAAAGGTAACTTTGAAAGCAGAAATTTCTCTCTGTGCCTGTCACCCCTATTCTACCCCAGGATGGATAAAATTGTTATCTTTTCATCTGAAGCAATGCCCTTCTTAGCAGGAGAAGTATAAAGACATGAGAGCCGTCTTGACAGCAAGGACTTTTTTTTGCAGAAAGGGAGCAAAACCCTCTCTGATGGCTTTGATGGGAGATGGAGTTCAGCCATGAGTGTTCTGCTCAGCCAGTGGGGTGTTTTGCTCAGACTCAAGAGGCAGAAGGGATTGTTCTGCGAGACTAATGATAGGGGCACAGCCAGAGAGGCACCTCCGGAATTTCTGTATGATTTCCTGTGTCTGTTCATGGGCCAGCCACACCGAAGAACGGCTATTATGGAGTTCACCTCTTCCATCCACCTTCAGCTGGGGCGTTATTTCCCCATGAACTCAGGGCTGCCATTACTGTCAGAAAAGCAGCTCATCTCCGTGACAGCTGAGAGTTAGATTTTGATTCCTGGAGAGGTTTCATGATGAAATGCAGGGCTTTCCTGGGGACTGACGCACGGCGTGTTTTTCCTTCCTTGGGACTGAGATACAAAGATATTCAGTGTGCTAGAGACCTTCCTAAGCATCCAGTCTATTGAAAAAGTTCCAAGTTAGCCTACACACCATCCTACTGCTGATACTGAAACCAAGCAGGACCCCATGAGGACCACGGAGTTCCTCCCCCTGCCTTTTGTCAGTAGAAGAACTTTAGTCAAAGGATCCTTTGAATGAAACAGTGAGAAAATGCAGAAAGCAAGGAAAACAGTCAAGTGAGACAAAATAATAATACTTTAGCCTTTCAACAAAGTCAAAGACCTTTAGATCCTCCTCAAGGAGTTTGGTCAAAGCTATGGTTTTTCCAGTGGCATCATAAAGAAGGCTGAGCACCGAAGAACTGATGCTTTTGAACTGTGGTGCTGGGGAAGACTCTCGAGAGTCCCTTGGACTGCAAGGAGATCCAACCAGTCCATCCTAAAGGAGATCAGTCCTGGGTGTTCAATGGAAGGAATGATGTTGAAGCTGAAGCTCCAATACTTGGGCCACCTGGTGCGAAGAGCTGACTCATTGGAAAAGACCCTGATGCTGGGTAAGATTGAAGGCAGGAGGAGAAGGGGACAACACAGGAAGAGATGGTTGGATGGCATCACCGACTCAATGGACTTGAGTCTGAGGAAAACTTTGGGAGATAGTGATGGACAGGGAGGCCTAGCGTGCTGCAGTCCACAGGGTCGCAAAGAGTCAGACACGACTTAGTGACCAAACAGCAACAAGCACTATACCTTATATTCTGAGCCATGTCCTTTGAACTCTTTTGCAGATAAAGAAACCCCCACCAGGTGGGAGAAGTTACCTAAATGCTATCCACAAGCATGGAGACTGCAGACCAGTAGGAAGCTGAAGGTTGACAATGCTGACTCCTGATTCCTTCGTCACCAACTGATCAGATATATGTCCACAAGCTGACCACACCCTGTTCCTTGAACATTCTAAGACTCCTGAGTATCCTCTCCACGGGACACACACAGTCTTGATCTTGAGGGCATTAGCCTCACTGTGGCCCCTTCTGCCTGGAAAAGCAATAATGTTGTTTCTTTCTATTTCACCCAAAACTGTCTCCAAGATTTAACCAAGCATCAGTCAACAGGGGCCAAATTTTGTCAGCAATAATCATACAGCATTTTCATTTCTGTTGTTCAGTCACTCAGTCATGTCTGACTCTGCAACCCCATGGACTGCAGCATGCCAGGCTTCCCTGTCCATCACCAACTCTCTGAGCTTGCTCAAACTCATGTCCATTGCATTGGTGATGCCATCCAAGCATCTCATCCTCTGTCATCAACCTTTCCCAGATTCAGGGTCTTTTCCAACTAGTCAGTTATTTGCATCAAGTGGCCAAAGTATTGGAGTTTCAGCTTCAGCATCAGTCCTTCCACTGAATATCCAGGGATAATTTCCTTTAGGATGGACTGGTTGAATCTCCTTGTTCCATGATAGTTCTTAATACTAGAGGAGATGCTTCTGGCTCCAAAGAGTTGATCCCCAGTGTCTGCATCGGGATTTGCTGGCAGGAAGAAAGCTCTCACTTCCTGAATGGGAGACAGCTTGTGGCAGGACACTCAGAACCTTGGATCTGTCCTGACCCTCGTTGACATGGGGTGTCACCTGCTGCAGAGTGCCCACTCTGCAGAAACGCTTGTTGGTCGAAAGGCACAATGCCGTCTGCCACCAATAGTGACGGGAAATTTCTCAATCCTGCACCTGGGCTGTGCACGCTTCTCTTCCTATGCTGATTCAAAGAAGTGCTTTTCCTCTGGGGATCGCCAACCTCAGCGGATCTGGAAATTGAAGTGGATTCCCCAAAACAGACCACAGCCAGCATTCTTATCATAAAGACAAGAGGCCAGATTAAGCCTGCAGACTGGACTTTGCGGCAAGCTGCTCCAGGGAAGGCCACATGTGTGTGTGGAAGGGGGCAGAGGAGATGGGAAGGGCAGTCTCCACTTTCCCTAAAATGCCTTCACTTCACGGCGCCTCTGTCAGAGACCCCTGGCAGACACACTCAAGAGCCATGTGGTACCAGTGACTTAAGCATCACTCAGCCCACCCTTGTGGACATCTGGTTAGCCATCACAAGTATTCAGCGTGTGATCATTTCACATTTACACAACCGGGAGGGTGTATTAGTCAACATGGCTGCTATAACAAAATACCACAGACTGGGAGGCCTGACATGAAAGACATCTATCACGTTAACACTTTGGGAGGCCGGAGTTCCAACATCAAGGTTGTTCTCCTGAGCCCTCTCTGCTGGCCTTGCAAATGTCTCCTCCTTGTCTTTGGTCTTTTCCATGTGTCAGAGGCACCCCCCCGGGGTCCCCGTTTGTGTGTCTAAACCCTCACCACCATCTAATAAGGACATTAGTCAGATTGGATTAGGGTCCAGCCCACAACCTCATCCTGCCTGAATCACCTTTCTGAAGGCTTTCTCTCCCAAGACAGTCACACTCTGAGGTCCTGTACTTGGCTGTTTCTTACTTAAAAAAAAAATAATTTTAGTTAGTTAGGACTTTGCTGGGTCTTCAGTGATGCACCCGGCCTTTCTCTCATTGCGGCAAGCTGGATCTACTCTCCAGAGCTGGTTGAGTGGCTTTTTCATTGCGGTGACTTCTCTTGTCATGGAGCGTGGACTTCAGCAGCTGAGGTCCCCAGACTGGGGGCTCAGTAGTTGTGGGCAAAGGACTCGGTGGTCCGCAGCACATGGGATCCTCCCAGAACAGGGATCAAACCCATGTCTCTTGCATTGGCCAGTGGATTTTTTTTTTTTTTTTTTTTTTTACCACTGAGCCACCAGGGAAAGTGCTAATCACTCAGTCGTGTCTGACTCTTTGCAAGTCTATGACCTATATAGCCTGACAGACTATACTTGTCTGTCTACAAGTATACACACTACACATACTTTGCCCAAGGGATGTCCCAGGCAAGAATCCTGGAGTGGGTTGCCATTTTCTTCTTCTTCAGAAAGAAAGGGAAGTCACTCAGTTATGTCTGATTGTTTGCAACTTCATGGACTGTAGCCCGCCAGGCTCCTCCGTCCATGGGATTATGCAGGCAGGAACACTGGAGTGAATAGCTATTCCCTTCTCCAAGGATCTTCCCCATCTGGGGGATCAAACCCAGGTATCCTGCATTGAAGGTGGATTCTTTACATCCGAGCCACAAGGGAAGCCCCACCACTGTGCTCTTTTACACAGAGACTTAACCATCCAAGCATTCTGGAATCTGAGGATATCCTGGAGCTAGTCACAACGTAGATACTCAGAGATGGCTGTAGCGGGGATCAGGGCTGTAACAGGTGGATTTTGGAGGAAACCATTCAGCATATCATAGAATTTGCTCCTCTAACAACATCTTGGTATAATTCTGTATTTTTCACAACTTTTCACAATTTTTCACAATTTTTCCATTGTTGGAATAATCATACCTCCCAACCCACAGCACCACCACGACAATCAAGGCGGCCTTTCAGGTCCAATACTAGTTCTTTTGATGTCCAGAGAGAAAGGCAGGAGAGAGGAACTCGGATGGACCTTCAATCGATGGCCATGGCAGAGTTGCAGACCCTTTGCCGTCTCCTGATTGGCTGTGTATCACATTCTACTTTACCATAAAGGACGTGGCACCAAGACACCCCCAAATAAGGGGCTCTCTGCAAACTGGACCACATTTTCTGGTTGATCACCAGCTGGTGGCATCACAGCACACATTTTGAGGTTGCATTTTGTATTTTTTTCTCAATGTAATATGATGAGCATAAAAACGGAGAGCCCCGGTTTCACCCAGTCTTGTTAAATCCTTGAACTTGAGACTTGAGCACACACAGAATCCGGAATCTCAAAGAAGGGCACACAGGGGCTTAGATAGGTGAACAAAAATCCCCATACTACTTTTCACAACAAGTTCAAAACCTAAAAATAACTTACTTGATATTTGTCAAGTGTTTCTCTCTGGAGAACAAGTCGGAAGTGTGTATGTTTTCTTAATTAAATCTCAAAATTCAAGTTTAGGTTTTTAATGTCTGGGGTTTTTTTTTTAAACCCTAATTCATTCATAGCATTATGTGGAGTAGTTTATTTTCATCTGCCACTGCTAAAACAATCTTCTGGGAAGCCACATTTTCACAGGGATGAAATGGTGATAATGATCCAGTAGCAATAATATGGACATCACATTCTTTTAGGCACTGATTCTTTTTGTTTTAGAACAACTCGGGGTTATACAAGTTGAAAAAAAAAAATCTGTCTTGTTCTCTTTTTGGCTTGTCTGTAAGAAAGCAGGAAAAGTATTCCAGGAATGACTTTGGTGCTAGAACTTGGACCTAGACCTTGCTTCACACATGGAGCCTCTCTGACCCTCAGTCTCTTCATCAGAACAACAGGGAAAGTGTCACCTAACAGCGAGCAGTTAGTGAGAACGTATTAACCTGCAAGAGAAAGTGAAAGTGAAGTCGCTCAGTTGTGTCCGACTCTTTGCAACCCCATGGACTGTAGCCTACCAGGCTCCTCCGTCCATGGGATTTTCCAGGCAAGAGTGCTGGAGTGGACTGCCATTTCCTTCTCCAGGAGATCTTCCCGACCTAGGAATTGAACCCGGGTCTCCCGCATTGCAGGCAGATGCTTTACCATCTGAGCCACCAGGGAAGCCCAAGGTGCCGTATTAAGATTTTGACCTGCATTCAATTTTCAAAATATTGGATTGGCCAATACGTTTATTTAGGTTTGCCTGTAAAACCCGAATTTGGGGACCACTCAGTATTTCATCTTCACAAATACTATTTAAAGCAAGTCTCATCCTTATTACTTTCTTACAGATAGAAGCTGAGACGAAAGGAGGTTAATTTACACACTCACGCTCTCACAGTAGAAAGAGGCAGAGTTGAGGTGTGAATATAAATTCTCGTGGTTCCTGAATTCTGACTTTGGGGACCAGGAGATCCAGATGGTCCTTATAAAGTTCTTGACGCAGGAGAGGTGCTGGAGAGAGGTGGATGTTATCCAGATAAACAAGCAGGAAGATTATGCCAATCACCTTCCTGAAATCCAGAAACAACGTAGCTGAAGGATTTTCTGGGACCATCAATCTTGCATCAAGAAAAAAGAAATGGACAGACCCTTATAAAAAGTATCCTTAGTGACTCTAGGTTCACTTTCAGCAAACATCTCTTGAAAGTGAAAGTGAGGTCGCTCAGTCCTATCCGACTCTTTGCCACCCCCTGGACTGTAGCCTACCAGTCTAAGGATCTCTTAATTGTTGCTAAACGCTTACAACGTTTCAGTAGCTCTTCCAGAATCTGTCTAGATTTTGATACTTCTGTCACTCATGTACTATTTAGTCTACTGAGGGGAATTTCACTTATACAGACACCGGAAAAGCATTCTCAGAAATCTGGATAACAGATATTCTACAACAAATGGCTTGGCTTCCCCAACAAATCGGCAACACAGGAAAAGCCAGAAGGGGAGGAAATCAAAGTTAAAAAAAAAAAAAACAAAAACAGGGCCTGGGAGTCCAGTGGTTAAGACCTTGCCTTCCAAAGCAAAGGATGTGTGTTCAAACCCTGGTTTGTGGGGCTAAGATCCCACATGCCTTAAGGCCCAAAAACCAAAACACAAAGCAAAAACAATACTGTAACAAATTCAGTGAAGACCTTAAAAATGGTACACACCAGAAAAACAAACAAAAAGTTTTAAAAAGTTAGAAAAACAAAAAAATGTATGTCAGCAGTGTGTTTGTCCCTAAGCTCCCAGTATGGAATATACATAAGAGAAAGAAAGGTTCTTACTGTACACAGTTCTTTTATTCCTTGTGGAAATCATTCATCTTATAGAAAATCAGAATTTCATCTCAAAAGCTTTCCAACACTTTCCAGCCATCCATCTTCCATTACGATAGGGACCTTGGGCTAAGGAGATTAATAGCATTCCCTTAAACTTTAAATTTTTATTTAAAAACATAAGCCTAACCTGAACTGAATCATAAAGGGAGATCAAGGAAGACTAAATTGAAGACATTCTATAAAAGTTAACCTGCTCTCTTCAAAAGTGGCAAAGTCCTGCTATGCCAAGAAAGACTGAGGAGTTACTTAAGAGGTGGCTCAGAGGGTAAAGAGTCTGCCTGCCATGCAGGCGACTTGGGTTCGATCCCTGGGTTGGGAAGATTGCCTGGAGAAGAGAATGGCAACCCACTCCAGTATTCTTGCCTGGAGAATCCCATGGACAGAGGAGCCTGGTGGGCTACAGTCCATGGGGTCACAAAGAGTCAGACACGACTGAGCGACTAATACTTTCACTTTCAAAGCAACAAGACAGGTGAAGGATAAATTGGACATTATTCTTACAGCTGGCAGCATCTCAATAGGTCTCTAGAGACACAATAGCATTGGGTCTGTGTTAAGCTCCTGATTTTGATCACTGCACTGTGGTTATGTAAGATAAGCCCACATTTAACGTGGTATTACTACAGTTCTGGGCATACTTCAGGAAGCATCGTTGACTACTTCTGTAGAATTCAAGGGTCTACATTATGTCTGAAATCATGTATTCCTTCTACCTGTGGTCTCTCCTGCTTTCCAAAGTTCTCCATTCTGAATTCACATTTATCTGCAACAATTTTCATTCAACTAGATTTTTTATTCGGAGGGTGAGTGGGCAGCCTGGTTTATTCTCAAGACAACCGAGTAGCAACTTGGAGAACACAGTGATATATGAAGAGCATACACCAGGAACTACCTTTTTGCAGAAGTGCACAAAACCTTCCTCTCTGACCAGACAACAGAAGGAAGTTCACCAGAATCAGCTCCGAAAGCAGTGTTACTTAAAAGCATCATTTTCAGACCAGCCACCCTAGCATCCCCTGGCAAGAACACACAGGCAGACTCCCGGGACCCACTCCAGATCCACTGAATCAGAGGCTCTGGGACTTGGCTGGGAAATGCACACTTTAAACACACAGCCCAGGTGTACATTATCATTCTGAACTGAACAAATATTTATTAGCGTCGTCTATGCACCAGATGCCACTCAAGGTTCTGAAGATAAAAGTGTATGAAAAAGCAAACAGCACCCAACATGGTACAGGCTCCTTGAAAAACAGTTTACAGGTTTCTTAGAAAACTAAGCTCCAATACTCTAGCCAAATGATGCAAAATAGCTGACTCTCAGGAAAAGACCCTGATGCTGGGAAAGATTGAGGGCAGGAGGAGAAGGGGATGACAGAGGATGAGATGGTTGGATGGCATCACCAGTTTGATAGACATGACATGGGTTTGAACAAGCTCCAGGAGTTGGTGATGGACAGGGAGGCCTGGCATGGTGCAGTCCATGGGGTCGCAAAGAGATGGACACAACTGAGCAACTGAACTGAACTGAACTAAAAACAAATGGGCTGGGACTTCCCTGCAAGTCCAGTGGTTAAGAATCCACCTCACAATGCTGGGGATGTGGGTTTTATCCCTGACCAGGGAACCAAGATCTCACGTGATGCAAAGCAATGAAGCCCACCCACCACAACTAGACTGTCCACGCACCCCAACAGAAGATGTGGCACAAAACAATGAAGATCCCACATCCCACAATAAAGGACCTGATATCGCTAAATAAAAAAAGAAAGAAAGAAAAGAAACAAGCTGTGAAGAGACATAGGGGAAGCTTTCATGCGTATTCCAAAGTGGAGTAGCCCATAGGTAAAGGCTACATGCTGTATGATTCCAATTAGATGACATTCTGGAAATGGCAAGACCAAGGAGACATCAAAAAGATCAATGGTTGCCAGGGCTTTGGGGACAAAGAAGGGTAAAAAAGAAAAAGGTATAGCACAGAGGATTTTTAAGGCTCTGACATTATTCTGGATAATGCTCTAATGGTGGACACACACCATCACACATTCATCCAAACCCACAGAGGTTACAAGAGCAAAAACAAACTCAACAGATCCGATGGACCGCGGGTGACAATTTTTTTTTTAAAGCACATCCTTAGCCGCACTCAAGAAAATTAAAAAGCAAAATCCCTCTGATCCCTGCACTCATGGAGCTCTGGACTAGCACCAAAGTTTGAGAACAAGCAATGCAGGAGATATAGGTTTGATTCCTGGGTCAGGAAGATCCCCTGGAGAAGGAAATGGCAGCCCACTCCAGGACTCTTGCCTGGAGAAATCCCATGGACAGAGGAGCCTGGCGGGCTACTGCCTATGAGGTAGCAAGAGTCGGACATGACTTAGAGACTAACCCACCACCGCCAAGATTCTGAGGTTGAAGACCACAGAGGTGAAGGGCCTTTCTGCTCACTTCATGCCACGAGGAACAGTATAGCAACCTGACTTAGTGCATGTAAATGACCTTTATCTTGACCTTGACCAAGTAGTAGCCGAGTTAACACCTGTTCCTGTTGATGTCTAGGTCACCCGAAGGACGGCAGGAACGTCTTACCCAGGGAACAATGCAGGTTGGATGGCCGATGGGACGCCCCGCAATCAGCAGGAACTGAGGTCTTTCAGGAGAAATTTCTGAGATGGACACCCACTCCAGCCACCTCCCAAAGTGCCATGCCGAATCCAGAAAGGGTATCAGCAACCTGGTGATCAATCGCCAAGCATCTTGCCCACTCTGTTTCACCCCAGCCTCCACGTGGCAGTGTTTAACGTCACCCGAAGACAAACCGTCTCACTTATAAATCAACTTTCAAAATGTAGAATGTCAGTGCTCCCTCAGAATTTCAATACATGTGTTTGAACTGAACAACGGAATCCCATTTTTCATAGGCAGTAGGTCCAATTCGGCTTCTGGATCAGACCATGAGGATTGGCGATCAGTTTTACAAGTCGATTACACACTGCACATTTTCCCATCAACAGATTTGAAGCAGCTGGTCCACTATTTCTACAGGAATATATTCAATATCGGAGAAGGCAATGGCACCCCACTCCAGTACTCTGCCTGGAAAATCCCATGGACGGAGGAGCCTGGTAGGCTACAGTCCATGGGGTCGCTAAGAGTCAGACACGACTGAGCGACTTCACTTTCTCTTTTCACTTTCATGCATTGGAGAAGGAAATGGCAACCCACTCCAGTGTTCTTGCCTGGAGAATCCCAGGAACGGGGAGGCCTGGTGGGCTGCCGTCTATGGGGTCACATAGAGTCGGACACGACTGAAGTGACTTAGCATAGCATAGCATATTCAATATACCACAAGTATACAGATAAAATATGCTGATGATTAAATCCTTTGCTAGAGCTCCAGCATATGAAAAATTTTAGACGCCAAGTTTAAAATAGGTGGGAAAGTGTTTTTTTTTTTTTTTTTTTTTTTAAAAAAAAAAAACCATTTTAACATAGCGGGCGCTAGAGGAAAAGTTTTAAAGAAGCGTTTTTTGTTCACCATTCACATTTAACACGTGAGCCTTTATGGAGCTCACCTACTGACTGGTGACCGCATAGAAAGAGACAACCATGGAGGTTTGAGGGTGAGCACGAATTGGAATAAAATTAGAGGCAATTGAGAGCAAATTGTGGGAAGTAATCCAGGAAGATTAACAGCTTACTATCCTGTGCATAATGAGACCTACTTTTATCATCATTTCAAAGAGGTAGTAAGGGAAAGAAATAGAATCTCTATTCCAAAACTTGGAATATTTCCAAGCAAAGAAAGGGCTGCAGCAAAGGAAAGCCGGCTTTATGTTATATAGGAACATGCCTTGGATTTTGACATCCAGATTTGCAAGGCTCCATACACCTCATGTGAAGAGTTGACTCATTGGAGAAGACTCTGATGCTGGGAGGGATTGGGGGCAGGAGGAGAAGGGGATGACAGAGGATGAGATGGCTGGATGGCATCACTGACTCGATGGACGTGAGTTTGCGTGAACTCCGGGAGTTGGTGATGGACAGGGAGGCCTGGTGTGCTGCGATTCATGGGGTCGCAAAGAGTCGGACATGACTGAGTGACTGATCTGATCTGATACATTCTTGTGTGTGTGTGTGTGTGTGTGTGTTGAAGTATGTATTTTTAAACATTATTTATTTATTTTAATTGGAGGCTAATTACTTTATAATATACATTTCTTCCCCCAAAGTGCATGGGTAGGACTCCATATGGAACACTGGGAACTGAAAGCTGATCTCTGGAGAGAAGATTGAACAGGAGGAATGAGGCATTCATCTTCATGAGGGTTGGAAAGAAGACCGTGGAAGATTGTGCTCAGTGGATGAATGAATGACATCAGACCAGAGTGTCGGATGTGTCGGGAGGATGGGAGGAAGACATGTGGAGTGGGGAGTGATCAGGAGAGTCGGGGCATCCTTTAGTTTAGCAAGAACAAAGTAAGAAATAGGAAAAAAAAAAAAAAAAAGCGTGGTCAAGAGCAGGAGTGAGACGCACGTGAGCCTAAATTACAGGGGACTTGAAGGCCACCGTGTCCACAAGGGAGAATCCAGCAAGTCAGAGCAGAGAACAGTGTAATGCGAGGGAAAAAGAAAATGCAGTGTCGGCCCAAGGCAAAGAGAAGGGCAGGCATGCTACATTATAAATCACAATTGTCAGCGCTACAAGAGAGTGGCTGGGAGAGTAAAGTATGAGCTTGGGAGAAAATGATCAAGGAAGCGCAGGCTGAAAAGGAACGTGTGGCAGGAGACTGCAAGGCTTAATAAACAGCTTCAACATGAAGAATAGGACTCAGAGCATAAGAGGTCAGGGGACGGCATGTCTCTCGGAGGGTGGCGAATAAAGAAAAGACTGGGGACGTAGTTCGGGGACATGAAAAGGCAAGCCTTCATACACTCTGTCCCATATAAACCCCACACACAATCACCAAGGATTGCAGAAATGAATATAGAGAACGACCTCGGAGGCCAGAATGAATGAAACCGCAGTATAACCATGTGCCTCCTACGTCCAAACATTGATGAGTTAGAATACATTGCATGAGTTTATCCACATACATTTAATTGGTCATTGTGTGTGTGTGTGTGTGTGTGTGCACCATTTAGTTATGTTTCATTCCTCTTCACCCCATGGACTGTAGCCCGCCAGTCTCCTCTGTCCGTGGGATTTCCTAAGGAAGAGAATGGGAGTTGGTTGCCATCCCCTTCTCCAGGGGATCTTTCTGACTCAGGGATCAAACCCAGGTCTCTCGCATTGTAGGCAGATGCTTTACCATCTGGACCACAAGGGAAGCCCAACTGGTCATTGTCAGACTGCAAAAAAATAATAATAATAATAACAGAGAGAGAGAGGAAGAGAGACAATGTCTCTCAATGAATTTTCTCTTTCAAGAATAAAAAAGATCTGCAACATGTTTGATAATCTCCTGGTAATTTAAATATACATAATCCAGCTTCATAAATATTACTCATGCCCAGCTACAAAGCTCAGATGTTCTTTAATTTCAAGATCAAAAGAAATACGTTTTTTGAGATCACTGTCCTGAGTGGAGATGAACCAAGCTTCCTTTTAGTGACACTGTTCTGTGAACAGAATAAAGCTTAGAACGTGACAAATGACAGAGATATTCACTTAGAGCAGAGGTGTAGTTGTGAATGAAAGGGGATAATGATTTTCTATATAAGTAAAATCGTTTCCTCTCAGATAAACAATCATTCGGATAATCCAATTTTAAGTGCCTTGTGGGAGTTTGTGCGGATGGTGGGGATAAGAATTGACATTTTCTGACAGATCAAATGTATGTTTCAGTATTATACATTTTCTAGCTGATACTTTTATTATGAAGATGTTTTTGACTTTTCAGACTGCAAAAAGGGCTGGAGAAGACTCTTGAGCGTCCCTTGGACAGCAAGAAGATGAAACTTAAAGGAAATCAACCCTGAATATTCATTGGAAGGACTGATGCTGAAGCTCCAATACTTTGGCCATCTGCTGCGAAGAGCCAACTAATTGGAAAAGACTCTGATGCTGGTAAAGATTGAGGGCAGGAGGAGAAGGGGATGACAGAGGATGAGATGGTTGGATGGCATCACCGACTCGATGGACATGAGTTTGAGCAACCTCTGGGAGTTGGTGAAGGACAGGGAGGCCTGGCGTGCTGCAGTCCATGGGGTCGCAGAGAGTCGGACATGACTTAGTGACTGAAAACATAATTATTTCTGTACTGATGAGTGAAACAAAACTGAACTGATAATGATGGTAACAGGTTTAAACTCCGCTTTCTCTCTTGGCCAGGTTTATGTATCACATAGATCAAAAGAAAACTTTCAGATAGAAGCAGAGGAACAAAATGATTGAGAAATCCATCAATAGAAACCAACAGACCACTAAACTAATGCACAACTAAAAGAACCCACAACTAACAATACGTTAAGTCTGTTAAGGCCATTCTGGTAACTGTATTCCGAACGTTTGACAAGGGAAGTACTCATGCTGAAGATATACTAATAGCCCCAGTCGTATTTATGGGCGTGAAAACTACAAGATTCAAGATGAGAATGCAGGAGGTTAGGCAAACAGGAGATCAGAGAATGCAGAAGACAAGTGAAAGACCTTGATGATGTACCAATGAACAGGGCACAGAATGAAACACAGACAGAAGAAAATACATCGTAAAAGGAAAAAAAAGAACTTCCGTGAGCACTCTAATATGTGTAGCACTGGACTCACCATTTTTTATATAGACTTCCAATTAAGCCTCATTATATTACTATCTGAAGGGGTTCCCTGAATGTGGCTCAGTGCTAAAAAAAGAAAAAATCCGCCTGCCAAGCAGGAGATGCAAGTTTTGATTCCTGGGTGGGGAAGATCCCCTGGAGGAGAGAATGGCAACCCACTCCAGGATTCTTGCCTGGAGAATCCCAGGGACGGAGGAGCCTAGTGGGCTGTAGCCCAACAGGATCCTCAGTAAATAGGGTTGCAAAGAGACACGACTGGTGGATGGAGGAGCCTGGCTGACTATAGCCCTATCCTTGCCCTGGGAGGTGGTGATGTATCTAAATTTTGGACCTCTGGGGAGGCCATCTTTTGCAAGATCAGTTTCCTACTTTAGGATAAGAGTTTCACCTCTGGGCTGCTTCTTGAGTTATGACTTATCCATAAGCTTTAAATTCCACAAGCATTTACCCCTCCACGAATGAGTCACTCTTTATCTATTTTGATCCCTATGGAGCTATGCTTTCCTTATCTCCACAATCTTATTACTGGAGTCAAGAAAGTCTGTTGATAAATAAGCAGTTTCATCTATAATGAATATCCAGAAGTTGCAGAATATCCTGAAGTAGCTTTCTAAACAAAAATACATGGCTGCTACATTTTATAAGTAACATCTGTTTTAAAGAACAGGCTTTTATTAGCATTATAAATGAGCACCTGAAATAAATACAGAAATCTCAGTTCCTAATCAGTGATTTTCCTATCCAGCCTGGGTGCACAGTTGCTCAGTCGTGTCCGAGTCTTTGTGACCCCATGGACTGCAGCCCGCCAGGCTCCTCCGTCCATGGGATTCTCCAGGCAAGAATACTGGAGTGGGTTGCCATGCCCTCCCTCCAGGGGATCTTCCTGACCTAGGAGTCTCTTGCGCCTCCTCCAATGTCAGGTTGGTTCTTTACCACTAGCGCCACTGGGGAAGCCGCTCCTAATTCTATCTATTGCTAATATTGTGTTCTGGAATTGATACCCAAAGGGAGAAGTTCTTTGATTACGTTCCCATCTATGGACCATTCTTCCTTGAAATACGTTTACCCTGTCAGAAAGCTTATAGTGTCTTTTCCTTTAAAGTTGTTATTAAGAAGAAAAATCACTGGGATAGATGGATGCCTTTCATTTCCCAGGCTCACTATAAAATCTAAAAGCCCCTTTCTCTGGCGCGGTTGGCTCTATTATTCCTAAAGGTCACTGCCCTTCTTTCTGTTATTATCACGTTGAGTTTCCAGATCCCCTCGAGAACAGGGGTCTCCATCCTCTGGGATCTAAGGCCTGATAACGTGAGGTGGAGCTGATGTAATAATAGAAATGAAGTGAACAATACACATAATGCTATTGAATCATCCCCAAGCTACCCCTCCCACCCCAGTCCATGGAAAAATTGTTTTCCGTGAAACTGGTCCTTGATGCCAAAAAGGTTGAGGACCGCAGCTCTATAACACATCTCCAATTTCGTCTTGTTCATCAATTTCATCTCTTCACTTTTCAGAAATCTGAATTATAGGATCATTTCCATATTTCACCTTCCAATTCACCTTTTTAAGTAGCCAGCATCCACTTTCCTGCTCTAATTGTAATTTTAAATATTCAGACATCACCTTCATTTAATCATTTAAAATTTTTTTTTTTTTGCCTCTGTGCCAAGTCTCTTCTATTGTGTCTGACTCTTTGTGACCCTATGGACTGTAGCTCACCAGATTCCTCTGTCTGTAATCTCCATTTAATCTTGATGTATGGTCTCTCTTTTCCATGACTGCTCTTGATCCCTAATCCTTCAAATCCTAATAACGATACTCTTGAGTAGATTTCTCATGGACGTTTAGATTTGGGCACAGTCCCTGTTTTGTTTGCTTATCACGATGGATGGTGGTTTATGTTCCGTCTTATCTTCCCTCTGTTTGGGGAGTTGAGTGTTGATACACCTCAGCTGAGACTCCCTTGGACTGCAAAGAGATCAAAAAGTTCATCCTAAAGGAAGTCAATGCTGAATATTCATTGGAAGGACTGATGCTGAAGCTGAAGCTTCAATACTTTGATCCACTTATATAAAGAGGTGACTCATTGGAAAAGACACTGATGCTGGGAAAGACTGAGGGCAGGAGAGAATAAAGCAACATCCCTTTGGTGAAAATAAGTCACTCATTGGAAAAGACCCTGATAATGGGAAAGATTGAGGGCAGGAGGAGAAGGGAACAACAGAGGATGAGATGGTTGGATGGCATCACCGACTCAATGGACACGAGTTTGAGCAAGCTCCGGGAGATAGTGAAGGACAGGGCAGCCTGATATGCTGCAGTCCACAGGGTCACAAAGAGTTGGACAGAACTGAGTGAATGAACAACAACAAACCACCTCAGCTTGTTCCCAATTTAAGTAATTCCGTTTTTATAGGAAATGGAGAGAAAAGGGCAGATCAGACTCTCTGCAGCTTCACTTTTCTCTATGGACGAAGCCCTGGGGGCATGCAGGAACATGAACTTGGGGTCAGCTGTTGACGAAGGAAGCCTCTCTGGGGAGGACTGTTTGCTTCCTTGCTCGTTTGGCGTGGCTGTTGGGATCAGGATGAATCTGAGACCACCAACTCTAAGTGACATAGCATGTTTCCGAGGAGCCTTCCCAGGTGGCCCTAGTGGTATAAAGAACTCACCTGCCAGTAGAGGAGATGTAAGAGACACGGGTTCGATCCCTGGGTTGGGAAGATCCTGGTGAGGACGACACGGCAAACCACTCCAGTGTTCTTCCCTGGAGAATCCCATGCACAGAGGAGTCTGGTGGGCTACAGTCCATGGGGTCGCACAGAGTCAGACACAACTCAGCTATTTCAAGGACTTTGCCAGCCTCCTAACAGATACAGACTGGACACACACTTTGAGACAAGGGCCACGTTCTCCAGTCTGTTTCTTTCCTCTCCTCTCAAAGAGCCTCCAGATGGGCAATGATTCTCCCCTGTGTTGTTCCCCGCATCCTCATCTGGATTCTACTGTCTACTCTTGAATTACAAAGGGTGCTTCCAATGTGAAGCATTCCTCTACCTCTGAACTGCCCGACCTTATCTGTATTTCGAAGGACAGAGAACCCTGGTGTGGTACAGTCCATGGGGTCCCAAAGAGTTGGACATGACTGAGGGACTGAATGATCACCATCTGTATTTTGTATCTGGGAAGCACCAACTGCAACCACTCTCATCACATACGCTTTGATCATTTTCATTGGATTTGGAAAAGAGGAAGTTAAATTGAAGCGCTCAAGTTATCTTGAGCTGAAAATCTCTCTTGTCCAGTCATTATTTAATCTGGGCTAATCAACTCTCATTCCTTTAATCCACCTGCATGTCATTTATCCCTTTCATCTTCTTTAATAGTCTTCACTAAGCCATGTCTAATGTCATTAATGCCCTTTTAAATAAGGTCATACACACTGGATGGAGTTCGGTAAATATGAAAGAATACCACTCAGAATGCAACTGTACATCCATCCAACAATCACAAAGTCTTTATTTCACAACCTGCCTTATGTACAGTGGGTTCCCCTGGTGGTTCACTGCTAAAGAATCTGCCTGCAATGCAGTAGACCCCCGGTTTGACGCCTGGGTCGGGAAGATCCCCTGGGGAAGGGAGAGGCTACCTACTACAGTATTCTTGGGCTTCCGTGGTGGCTCAGATGGTAAAGAATCTGGCTGCAATGCCGCAGACCTGGGTTTGATCCCTGGGTTTGAGAGATCCCCTGGAGGAGGGCATGACAACCCACTCCAGTATTCTTGCCTGGAGAATTCTATGGACAGAGGGACCTGGTGAGCCACAGTCCATTGGGCTGCAAAGAGTCGGACATGAACGGGTAACTAAGCACACAGCACGTATGTACAGTCAGAGCAGAGGTTCAAAGCTTTGCTATTTTCAGAGTGACTTGGGTCTTGCAGAAGGACAGCTGTTACGTCCTCCACATTTGTTGTTCTTCATTGTTCAGCCACTAACTCACAAAGTCACATGAAAACGTACAACTTTTTTTTTATGAGACCCCATGGACTGTAGCCTGCCAGGCCCCTCTGTCCATGGGACTCTCCAGGCAAGAATATTGGAGTGGGTTGCCATGCCCTCCTCCAGGGGATCTTCCCCACTCAGAGATCAAACCGAGGTCTCCCGAATTGCAGCCAGATTCTTTACCAGCTGAGCCACCAGGGAAGGCCACTGTATATAATACTGAAGTGAAGTCGCTCAGTTGTGTCGGACTCTTTGCAACCCCGTGGACTGTAGCCTACCAGGCTCTTCCGTCCACGGGATTTTCCAGCCAAGAATACCGGAGTGGGTTGCTATTTCCTTCTCCAGGGATCTTCCCGATGCAGGAATTGAACCCGGGTCTCCCCGCACGGCAAGCAGATGCTTTACTGGCTGAGCCACCAGGGATACAGGTTGTGAAATAAAGACCTTGTGACAACTGGATGGACATGCGGTTGCATTCTGCGTAATATTCTTTCATATTTACAGAACTCTTTCATATTTACAGAACTCCACTGTATAATGAGGGAAGGCCAGCGAAGACCCAGATAAACAAACAAACAAAAAACACAAAACACACACACACACACAGACAACCGGACATAGTCCATGAAATTCAGATCAGATCAGAACAGTCGCTCAGTCGTGTCCGACTCTTTGCGACCCCATGAACTGCAGCACGCCAGGCCTCCCTGTCCATCACCAACTCCCAGAGGTCACCCAGACTCACGTCCATCGAGTCAGTGATGCCATCCAGCCATCTCATCCTCTGTCGTCCCCTTCTCCTCCTGCCCCCAATCCCTCCCAGCATCAGAGTCTTCTCCAATGAGTCAACTCTTCGCATGAGGTGGCCAAAATACTGGAGTTTCAGCTTTAGCATCATTCCTTCCAAAGAAATCCCAGGGCTGATCTCCTTCAGAATGGACTGGTTGGATCTCCTTGCAGTCCAAGGGACTCTCAAGAGTCTTCTCCAACACCACAGTTCAAAAGCATCAATTCTTTGGTGCTCAGCCTTCTTCACAGTCCAGCTCTCACATCCATACATGACCACAGGAAAGACCATAGCCTTGACTAGGCGAACCTTTGTTAGCAAAGTAATGTCTCTGCGGTGTCTCCAAAAACTCAGGGCAGAAATGAAAAGGCAAAGGGCAGCTCCTGGGACTGGATGTAGCCGGAGATGAAAAGGTAATTCACCCGTCCATACCACAGCTGGGACAAATGAGATTCAGTGCTCATACCTTTGTCTGGACAGTATTTGGAGTCCCAGGGGAGAATTCTCCTGGTCTAGTCCTGGTCACTGTTCAGTCCTTAACAAGGGGCAGAAAGGCCATTTGGTACTTAGAGTTCAGGCTTCCTTGCTGGCTCAGAGGGTAAAGAATCTGCCTTGCAAGCAGGAGACTCAGGTTCGATCCCAGGAAGATCCCCTGGAGGAGGACATGGCCACCCCACTCCAGTATTCTTGCCTGGAGAACCCCACGGACAGAGGAGCCTGGCGGGCTACACTGCAAGGGGTCGCCAAGAGTTGGACACACTTGAGTGATGAGACAACAGTAGCAAGGGGCAGCCCCACCAACAATACACACAGTCTCGTAGATGAGGATCCTCCCAGAGAAAGCTACAATGACACGTCCCCAAGAAACAGACATGGATAGTTGGTGACAGAAAATGAAAGAAAAGAGCAGCTCCTGTTTCTAAGTCAGCTCATCTCTGTCCATCCACTGGCCGACAGCCAGGATTCCTACGGTGGATGCAGATTCCATCTTCAGAACTGGAAGGGTTTTACCCCTGCCCCGTTTCCCCACTCCTGCCCCTGTATTTTATCCTCCATTAGGTTGGGCATCACATATTATTACTTCTTTGGCCACAGGCTCTGTGAGCAGCGAGGACCCAGCTGAGTCAGCAGGCGGTTCAGGTGGGAGAGGTGCTCCAAAGCAAATCCCCGGCCATTAATTTTCTAGTTTTTGATAACTGCTCTTTGCTTCCACGATGCGGAAATGGTGCCGTATTTTAGTTAAAGCTCTTTGAAGAAATCTTCACTGTTCTTTCGGTTGTTGCAGCCCGCCAGTGGCTCTTTTAAAGAGCCCACGTCTTATAGAGAACAAAAACAAGAAAATACCAGATTTTAAAATAACTTTTAACGAAGAAATCTGCCATCTGGAGGAACACGGTTGTCATTTATTGATTTCTGGTTCTATAGGTAAGGCTATCTAGCTAAAGAGGGACGTTAGCCCTCCTGTAATAAATCCATATATGATATCTCAGATACATGAAGAATTGTATATAGATCCTGCAAGCTGACCCAACATTTGACATGGGTGTTATGAAATGCTGGTGTCTTGGACTCTCAATGTTGCATCTGATTATCCTTTTGGTAAATATCGCATGGTCCACTTCCCTACAACCATGAGTCAGTTTAGTCCAGTTCACTCCAGTTCTTTGCAACCCCATGGACTGCAGAACACCAGGCTTCCCTGTCCATCAGCAACTCCTGAAGCTTGCTCAAACTCATGTCCATCAAGTTGGTGATGCCATCCAACCATCTCATCCTCTGTCGTCCCCTTCTCCAGCCTTCTATGTTTCCCAGCATCAGGGGAATGAGTCGGTTCTTTGCATCAGGTGGCCAAAGTATTGGAGTTTCAGCTTCAGCATCAGTCCTTCCAATGAACACTCAGGACTGATTTCCTTTAGGATGGACTGGTTGGATCTACTTGCAGTCCAAGGGACCATCAGATCAGATCAGATCAGATCAGTCGCTCAGTTGTGTCTGACTTTTGCGACCCCATGAATCGCAGCACACTGAGTCCAAATGTCCAAATGGCAAGTAATTCATAGACACCTCCTCTTCCAGTCACATTAGTCTAGAAAACAAAATAGGGATCACCCGAGATTTTCTGTAAAAGGGTAGAAAGTAGGTATTTCAGGCTTAGTGGACCACAGAATCTCTATGAAATCAGCCATAAAGATAGATGAAGGAATGAGTGAGATTGCATTTGATTACAATGTTATTTATGGATCAGATCAGATCAGATCAGTCGCTCAGTCGTGTCCGACTCTTGCGACCCCATGAACTGCAGCACGCCAGGCCTCCCTATCCACCACCAGCTCTCGGAGGTCACTCAGACTCACATTCATCGAGTCAGTGATGCCATCCAGCCATCTCATCCTCTGTCGTCCCCTTCTCCTCCTGCCCTCAATCCCTCCCAGCATCAGAGTCTTCTCCATGAGTCAACTCTTCGCATGAGGTGGCCAAAATACTGGAGTTTCAGCTTGAGCATCATTCCCTCCAAAGAAATCCCAGGTCTGATCTCCTCAGAATGGACCGGTTGGATCTCCTTGCAGTCCAAGGGACTCTCAAGAGTCTTCCAACACCACAGTTCAAAAGCATCACTCGGCGCTCAGCTTCTTCACAGTCCAGCCTCACATCCATACATGACCACAGGAAAGACCATAGCCTGACAGGCGAACCTTGTTGGCAAAGTAATGTCTCTGCTTTTGAATATGCACCCACAAAGAGTCAGACATGACTGAGTGATTGAACAACAACAATTATTTACATAAATAGGCAACAGACCAGTGTTGGCCCAGGAGTGATAGCTTACACACCTACGGCCTCAAATTCTGCCTGGCGCACCAGTACATTGAGTTCTGATCAACCCAACGACAGCGAAAATACTTGCTATCTTTTTAATCATTTATTCAATCTTAATATTATGTATCTATTTACTACATATATATAGGAGGTTTCCCTGGTGGTTCAGCTGGTAAAGAATCTGCCTGCAATGCAGGAGACCTGGATTTGATCCCTGGGTTGGGAAGATCCCCTGGAGCATGGAATGGCGACCCACTCCAGTGTTCTGATATGTGTGTATATATATATATATATATTTATATATTCTTCAGAGGTAGTAATATCCATCACAACACAATAAGATAGCTATCTCTATTTTACAAACCAAGAAGTGAGCTTAGGGACCTAATCTGGTCAATATCTCCAAAACGCCCAAACAGACATTTGGCTTTGGTAGTTTCAGCAATTTTAGTCAGGATGGGTTGGGTTATCCTGCAGTGATAAGCAACCCTCAAACCTCAAGAGTGCAAGCCAACCAGAATCCGTTTCTTCCTTAAGGAGAGTCCAGTCACTTCTCCAGGTCAATTTCCCTCTGTGTAGCTATCCACTCTGGTCTGCTTGCAACATCTGTCAGCTCTGAACTGACACATTCTCTTGAGTTCCCTACAATAAGAGAAGTCTAGACAAGTACTTTCTCACTCCAGCACATGTACAGATCACCCCGGATCTTATTCAAGTGAAGGTCCAGATATAAGAATTTTGGGGTGGGTCTTAGATCTGAATTTCCATCATTCCATAGTGATGCTGGTGTCTGGTGACCACATTCCAAACAATATGAGGTACCCTGGCAAGAAAATGATTCTATATGGAAAGAGAGACATCTGGTCAACGTTCTATTGGCCCAAACAAGGTAGAGTGCTCTGCATAACTTGAGAAAAATACGGAAGTGGTCTTGATTGCTTTCGTAGGGTATACAGGAAGCACATCTCTTAGGGTATAGTTGGAATACCTACTCAGTCCATGCTTGGTTGCCTTCAAAGTCTTTACCCAGGTCACTGTGTTACCCTACTTATCCTGCTGACAGTCAGTCAGTTCTGACTCCCATCCTGTCAGCTTGGAATCCATCTCGCCCTGAGAGTCTTCATCCCTGAGCCTACGACTTTATCTAGCATCCCCTTGCTCTGCAAAATGTGGTGCCTGAACCGGGAGCGTACGCATCATGGGGAGTTTGCTAGAAATACAGAATATCAGACGCACTCCAGACCAACTGAGTAAGAATCTGCATTTTAATAAGCCCCTTAGGTGACATGCATGCACATTAACGGACGCAGCTCACTCTCCAGAGACACCACTTTGCTGACAAAGGTCTGTCTATTCAAAGCTATGGTTTTTCCAATAGACATGTACAGATATGAGAACTGGACCATAAACAAGGATGAGCACCAAAGACCTGATGCTTTCAAACTGTGGAGTTGGAGAAGACTCTTGAGAGTCTCCTGGACTGCAAGGAGATCAAACCAGTCAATCCTAAAGGATGTCAACTCTAAATATTCACGGGAAGGACCGATGCTGAAGCTGAAGCTCCAATGCTTTGGGCACCTGATGCAAAGAACTGACTCACTGGAAAAGACCCTGATGCTGGCAAAGATTGAAGGCAGGAGGAGAAGGGAACGGCAGAGGATGAGATGGTTGGATGGCATCACCGACTCGATGGACATGAGTTTGAGCAAGCTTCAGGAGTTGGTGATGGACAGGGAGGCCTGGTGAGCTGCAGTTCACGGAGGATCGCAAATAGTCTGACATGACTTAGTGACTGGACAACAAGAACAATCAGTGTCAGATGCTTTTAAATTCTTCCAAATTTTAGATATCCTTTTATCTACGAAAAGAGGGAGGGGTGGGATATATTCTGATAGACTTGAGTTAAACTAAAAAAAACATTTTCATCAGCACCAAAGCTTTGACTGGAACATTTAAACCCTTACCATTGCCTTAAGGAAGAGGAACTTCCAAGAGAGTCAAGAGTGTTTTTTAGCACATTCCAAAAGAAAAATTCTGAAATCTCAGGAGGCACGTAAATGTCAGTTTCTTGCTACAATCCTTGAATGACCAAAAACTTCCGTTTCAGAATGTTCCCTGTTAATGTATAGAAAATATCTGATTTTCCCACATTGACTCTACATCCTTCAGCTGCACTGAGGTCAGGGATTGCTGTCCCCATTTCTGTGAGGAGCCTGGAAGGTTTTTGACGTGCCAGAGCAACCTTTGCCCTTTTTAATCCCACATCTTTGTCTTATTGCACTTTCCACTACAAAGACATCTGCCTGATTGATTCATTATTTAAAATAAAGAAATCCCAGCAACAGGCTGAAGGAGATGAACACAACCCCGAAGGCCTGGATGGCTGAGACCTCCAAGCCCTTGGCTAGGATGCTCGAATAGTGATTCAGAGCTGGGAGAAGTGCTCTTGCCTGGCAGGCGGGCTGATTCCCCACCAGCTGGCAGTGATGGGCTTTTTATTCACGTTCCAGGATCAGAAACAGAGAGCGTACTCAGAGAGTGCCACGGGGCAAGGAGAAGGCAAAAAACACTCCAGCACCCTTGGCAGGCGCATCTGTTCGCCAAGTCGCTTGGTAGAATGAGCCAATTTTCTTCCAGCTCTGGCTACTCACAGCCTGGCTTCTTCCTCTCTGGCAGTCATGGGTGTTTTAACCTGAAGCACAGATGGAATGGAATGCCTGAACAGGCCTGCAGAGCTCCCCAGAGCAGGCTCCACCCCCTCATGAATGTTTAAACAGGCACGTTGGAACCTTGACTCTCAAATTCCCAGGGGCTAAGATATTACAAGTCCCTCTGCCTGATACAAGGGGCCAGGAGATGAAAACAAAGATAATGTTCCCAGCATGAGAAGAAATATTATCCTGAATAATTTATAGAGAGCTATCCTATCAACTTGCAGGAAATGGAATTCAGGATAGCCCATCTCATGGCCTATTGTTGATTTTTCCCCAAAGGAAGGTTGTAATTTTGCTTGTTTTTCAGGTTGAAAAATCGATGCTGAATTTAAGTCGCTCCTCTGTGCTAACTCAAAAAAAAAAAAAAAAAAAAAACACTATAGTAAGAAATCAACACAAATCAAATTTTCAAAAAGTACTGATATATCTGGTCAAAACTAACCCAGATGGACTCATGCATTCCATTTCTCTCAGCACTATCAAGGTGTAACTGACAAATAAAACTGGATCAGATCAGATCAGATCAGTCGCTCAGTTGTGTCCAACTCTTTGCGACCCCAAGAATCGCAGCACGCCAGGCCTCCCTGTCCATCACCAACTTCCGGAGGTCACTCAGACTCACATCCATTGAGTCAGTGATGCCATCCAGCCATCTCATCCTCTGTCGTCCCCTTCTCCTCCTGCCCTCAATCCCTCCCATCATCAGAGTCTTTTCCAATGAGTCAACTCTTCTCATGAGGTGGCCAAAGTACTGCAGTTTCAGCTTTAGCATCATTCCTTCCAAAGAAATCCCAGGGCTGATCTCCTTCAGAATGGACTGGTTGGATCTCCTTGCAGTCCAAGGGACTCTCAAGAGTCTTCTCCAACACCACAGTTCAAAAGCATCAATTCTTCATCGCTCAGCCTTCTTCACAGTCCAGCTCTCACATCCATACATGACAAGATACTTCTTAAAAAGCACAGTGTAATGATATGCCACACGTATACCTTAAGAAAGGATGCTCCCAAATCCATCACAAAAAATGCTAATCTTTTTAATTTTTTTGTGAACAACATTCAAGTTCTATTCATCTTTTCAGGTTTCATTAGCACAGTGCAATGACGTCAACTACAGTTACCATGTTATAGTAAGCTGCTCTAGTAAGCCATGTCCCACTCTCTGTGGCCCTCCAGGCTGTAGCCCACCAGGCTCCTCTGTCCATGGGACTCTCCAGGCAAGGATACTGGAGTAGGTTGCCATTTCCTTCTCTAGGGGATCGTCCCAACCCAGGGATTGAACCCAGGTCTCCTGCATTGTAGACAGATTCTTTACCATCTGAGCCACCCGGGAGGCTCAAAGTTCCGATCACACACCATAATTAGACAATGACTAATTGATGCTTTCAAACTGTGGTGCTGGAGCAGACTCTTGAGAGTCGCCTTGGACTGCAAGGAGATCAAACCAGTCCATCCTAAAGGACATTAATTCTGAATATTCATTGGAAGGACTCATGCTGAAGCTCCAATACTTTGGCTCCAATACTCGAACTCAATGGACATGAGTTTGGGTAAACTCTGGGAAACAATGCAGGACAGGGAAGCCTGGCATGTTGCAGACCATGGAGTTGCAAAAGAGTTGGTCAGACATGGCTTAGTGAATCAACAACAACACACATCTCGAGTTAAGGAATTTAGTGCTTTTCTGTGTACGAGAAGAAGCAGAAGTCTGGGCTCAGTGAAATCATCCCTTGATCTTGATCTGCATCTCAGGTGTGAGAAAGAAAGCTGAGTGCCAAAGAATTGATGCTTTTGAACTGTGGTGTTAGAGAAGACTCTTGAGAGTCCCTTGGACTGCAAGGAGATCCAACCAGTCCATCCTAAAGGAAATCAGTCCTGATTGTTCATTGGAAGGACTTATGCTGAAGCTCCAATCCTTTGGCCACCTGATGCAAAGACCTGACTCACTGGAAAAGACCCTGATGCTGGGAAAGACTGAAGGCAGGAGGAGAAGGGGACGACAGAGGATGAGATGGTTGGATGGCATCACTGACTCCATGGACATGAGTTTGAGAAAACTCTGGGAGTTAGTGAAGCCTGCGGGCTGTAGTCAGTGGGGTAGCAAAGAGTTTGACGTGACTGAGTGACTCAAGAACGACAAAAATTTCTATACCTCGTGCTGTGTGTGGAGTATATGTCCCATGGATCGCAGCATAATACTAAATACACAACATTCTAACTGATGGTTGAATCTCTTCTAAACACTATTTCTAGGAGTTAAGATAAATGTGGAGATACCATCGTGGCTTGATTAGCTACTCTCCCAGGAGAGATAATGAGCATTACTAATTTTTGTTTTAAGTGCACAGGAAATGTATTGCTCCTCCAGAGAGCCCCTCTAAGCTGATTCCATCTGCAGATGGCGAAGAAAGCAGAGCTCCCTCCCCAGCTTGCTGCACGTCTTGTGGACAACTCAATCTAACCCGCAATGCTGACTTAAAACAGACATCACGCGACTATGGCCCCGGGCCAAACCTTGCCTGCTGCTTGCTTGCATACAGTGCAAGAGTTGTGAATGGTGGTTTTTTTGTTTTGATTTGTTGTTTTTGTTCTGTTTTGTTGTTTTTGTTCCTGTTTTTGCATTTCCAAGTGTTTGGGAACAATCAAAAAGAATAATATTTTGTAACATGAAGATTCTGTGAAATTCCCATTTCAGTGTCCATAAATGCAACCAGACTGATTCTGCACTGTCTCTGGCTCCTTCTGGACAAGAAAGCTAAAGATGTTTACTATCCGTCGCTTGGCAGGAGAAAAGATCTAAGGCTTGCTTCCCCTAAGAAACAGAAGCAGCACCCTGTGGGAGATGTGTGAAATCCCGAATCCCGGGCCAGATCCTGGAAGTGATTTAGAATGTCTGATTTAAGGAAACCCTCGGGTGACTCATGCAGACATGAAAATTTGACAAGTCCACCCTAAAGAGAATGGATAGTGTAGAAATTTATCAAGAGCTCAGTTCAGTCACTCAGTCATGTCTGACTCTTTGTGAATCGTGGCACGCCAGGCCTCCCTGTCCATCACCAACTCCCAGAGTTTTTCCAAACTCATGTCCATTGAGTTGGTGATGCAATCCATCCATCTCATCCTCTGTCGTCCCTTTCTCCTCCCACCCTCAATCTTTCCCAGCATCAGGGTCTTTTGAAGTGAATCAGCTCTTCGCATCAGGTGGCCAAAGTATTGAAGTTTCCGCTTCAGCATCAGTCCTTCCAATGAATATTCAGCATTGATTTCCTTGAGGAGGGACTGGTTAGATCCCTTGCAGTCAAGAAAGGGATGTCAATTTGAAGCAATGCAAACAGATTGATTCATAACTCACAAGAGTCACAGGTATTTTAGTTGAAAATAAATACCAAATGATGACACGTTAACTTTCATGGGGGAAAAAACCTCTGAGGAAATTTTAGATTTAACTCTGAACAACTCTAAAATGGAGAGTAAGCCTCGTTTTCTAAAAAGGGACACTTGCTTACTCATAGTTTTTTTTTTTCTTTTTTAATTGATCTAAACTGTTCCTTGTGGTAAAGATGTGAGTAATTAACGGAGCCATGTAAACAATTTCACCTGTGCAACAGGAATGATTTATGGGTGAATATATGCTCTACAGTTATGAGCCAACAAAAAGGACTTTCATAGCTCACAGAGTATTATAACCCATCAGTCAATAGCCATTTACCCAAATAAACAGTCTGTCGAGCCTTTCCCCTTGACACTGCAGCTGGTTATTTCACGACCACGGGACAAGGACCTCTTACAGATCCCCCTGGGACTCTACCCTCAGGAGGAGAGCAGCGTAGATGCTTAACAGTCTGTTTTTCTTAGATTTAAACCCTTGTTTCTTTTGACGGGGACCCAGGTTATTCTTAAGATTTTCTCCTCTGGTCATTAATCACAGAGGAAGAATTGACAAGAACAGGACTGTAACTTCTCCTGCAATAATTGTTAACGCAGCCCCTAAACAAGGCTGGTATTGAGCCCAGGTTGTCAGGGGTGACTGCCAAAAATGATCCATTGCCAGACTCACACCCATAGGTATGTTTTCAGTTTCTACCTTAGGTGAGCAACTCCAAGAGGCCTAACTTTCAAAATGATGGAGAGGAAAAATGTTTGGAAAAAAATTACAAGTCTAAAAAGCAACGGATATATGCGTGTGTATAACTGATTTGCTTGGCTATACAGCAGAAAGTAACACAACCCTGTAACTCAATTATGCTGCTGCTGCTAAGTCGCTTCAGTCGTGTCCGACTCTGTGTGACCCCATGGACGGCAGCCCACCAGGCTCCCCTGTCCCTGGGATTCTCTGGGGAAGAACACTGGAGTGGGTTGCCATTTCCTTCTCCAAAGCATGAAAGTGAAAAGTGAAAGTGAAGTCGCTCAGTCGTGTCTGACTCTTAGCGACCCCATGGACTGCAGCCTACCAGGCGCCTCCATCCATGGGATTTTCCAGGCAAGAGTACTGGAGTGGGGTGCGAGAGTACTGGAGTGGGGTGTGAGAGTACTGGAGTGGGGTGCTATTATACTCCTATACAGTTTTCTTAAAAAGGACATTTGGTGAAATCTTCCGCGATAAAGGTGTATTCACCCATCAGGCCATTCACTCAGCAGTCATGAAATTGATTTGCATAGAAATTGGTTGTCACAGGCTATTGACAAACTTGATCAGTCATCCACACCTTTTCTTCACTTCTTACAGTGTGGTGATCCACGCCCACATGAGGATTTCGGATTCCTTTTATCAGTCCTGATGGCCCATCAGCTTGGGTAAAGATGATACAGTCTCATTCATAATTTTACGTCACAGTGAGTTTCCCCTTTAACCATCCCACCCGTCCTGTTAGGAGCATGTCCCTCATTCCGCTTCTGACTTAATGCCTAGCCCTACCTCATTTCACTGGGGGTGACCTGGAGACACTAACACTGCCCATCACCCCAGCCTTTTCCCCACATGGAACGCAATCTATAGTGTGACAGAAGTCATCAGGGCTTCTACCAAGTCCTTGGCTGGAAGCCCTGGTATGACTAAACATATCGATTTCCACTTTCAACCTTCACAGGTAGGAACCAAATTCCTACAATAAATCCAAGTTCTATAATAGCAACAATATTCTTCATGGGAACCTCTTTAATGATTAAAAAATATATATATAAACAGGAAAGGGACAGTCCACTATTTTCAACCAGACTGAAAATCAACGTGAACGGATTTGCATATTCATCCAACTAAATGTGAGGATGTTGGCCAACTAAATATGACTCTCCATTTGGATTCATGGAATAGTCCCAGCGATGGAAACCAACAAAAGCTAACTGAAGAGGATTAAAAAGGAAAAATAACATCTCTTAAAATTTAAAAACAAAAAATGAGTAAAGTAAAATCAGGTCAGAGAGGGTGAGAGACCATGCCCCCAAAGGAACGAAGGCCTCTGAAAGCTGTCAGCACCAGCGATTGGCTGACTTTTTCGTTTGGGTACCATTCCTGGGCTCCCAGGTGGCTCAGACGGTAAATCGTGTGCCTGCAATGCGGGACACCCAGGTTCGATCCCTGGGTCGGGAAGATCCCCTGGAGAAGGAAATGGCAGCCCACTCCAGTACTGTTGCCTGGAAAATTCCGTGGACAGAGGAGCCTGGTAGGCTACAGTCCATGGGGTCGCAAAGAGTCGGACACGACTGAGTGACTTCACTTTCACCATTCCTGGGATCAATTCACTCCAGCCCCTTTTGAGCTCTGTTTAATATCCACACTCACTAAAGAGAGACTCCAACTTCAGTAACTTCAGTTACATATTTACACCTTGATGATGTCATGAAGGTTAAGGTGCCTTGTCTAAAACCTATCCTCCCAAAAAAAGAAAAAGGCCAGGATGCTACTTTTAAGACAGCAACATATGAATGGATGCTACTGCTGCTGCTGCTAAGCCCCACAGACAGAGCCGCTGGACCCAGGCAAGAATTGGAGTGGGTTGCCATTTCCTCCCAACGTAGAAACAGGCCATGAAGTACTCATCGTGTCCGACTCTTAGCGACCCCATGGACTGGAGCCACCAGGCTCCTCCGTCATGGGATTTCCAGGAAAAGTACTGGGGTGGGGTGCCATTGCCTCCCCGATGAATGGATGCCCTGGTATCCAGAACACCCAGCTCTTTCACACACACATTTACAAAACTGTCCACCACCTAACCTGTAGTAGTCATTCCAGGTACAACAAGATTTGCTCCCTAAAAGGAGACAACACAGCCTCGCCACCTAGCCAACCGTCCTGGGATGCCCCTGTGGTCTGTGGCTTTATCTAGACTCCACAGTGATGTTCAACAACGTAGACAGTGAGACATTACCCATCAGAGCCAACACGCCCGACCACTTGAGGACAAGGAAGTGAGGTACTTAATTAAAACATGCACAGCTAGTCGTGTTCGAGATATGGAACCTACAGGGGCCATATCGTATTTTCCACCTGTATCTTTTCTTACCTGTTCGAGTCCTCATGACGGTCATCGGCAGCACTTGGATTCACCAGCGCTCCTGGCTTGGTGGAATGGAGCCACCAAAATCCTCCTGAGCCCTGCAGGGCTACTCAGGCAGGGGACATTGTATTCATTCATCCTGATCAGCCTGCACGATGTCAAGGGGAGCGGTTCCAGAGATCCCACTGGGCTCTTCCCAACGGCCTTATATGAGAATCACACGTCCCCAGAAGCATCCAAGTCAGTGGCCCCATAGCATTCTAAACACCCAAAACAGACACAGTAGCGCCCTATAGGTAATCAGAGAAGCTTCATCTTCACAATATTGCTGTTTAGAGTATGTCTAGCCCGGGGAGGCATTTCATCCCTGGCTAGTTCAATGTGCCAGTCAGACAAGCTCAGAGCCAAATGCAGGAGAAACAGACATTTTCTGAATAGGTCTTGAGAGATTCTCAAGAGCAAAGAGAAAAAGAGAGAGACAGAAACGCTGATAAACAAAAGCATACACTAGTCCAATGTTGATCAAGGTGGGGAAAATACTTGGTTACAACTATCTGAAGCATATGCAAAATGTTCTGAGTTCTCATCTAAAACTTTGCAGTTCCTTCTTATCTTAATTTTTGTGTATCTGTCATTTCAGTTTACTTTTCACCTAGCTTTGTGTATACTACACGGTAGAAACTTTACTCTGTACAAAAATTTCTGTGACTTCTTTGTCTAAGACACTTTCTCACCTTTTTCTGAAGGCAGATTCTCCCGGGATGTAGCTTTGCACGGGACACATTGAGGCAGAGTTGTTCCTTTGTATTGGGACTTTCCTAGAAAGTCTTCTATGGAAGAAAAAAACATATTTTTTATTTTATTAATCAGTGTTTAAGTGGAAGCATAGTTAAATTGAAATGTGGCATTAGTTCCCAGTGTACAGCAAAGTGATTCACTTATGTGTGTGTATATTCTTTTTCAGAATCTATTCCAGTATAGGCTATTATAAGATACTGAATACATTGCCCTGAGCTATAGAGTAGTTTTCCTTGTTGTTTACTGACTTTATATATTAATGGGCATATGTTAAACCCAAATCCTAAATTTAATACCCCCTACCTTGCCCTTTGGTAACCATAAGTTTGTTTCCTATGTCTGTGAGTTTATTTCTGCTTTGTAAATAAGTTCATTTGTATCCCTCTTTTTAGATGCTACAGTAAATGGTATCGTATGATATCTGTGTTTCTTGGTCTGATGTACTTCACTCAGTACGACAATTTCTAGGCCCACCTACATTGCCGCAAATGGCATTATTTCGTGCTTTTTCATAGCTAAGTAATATTCCATTGTGTTTATGGGAACCGTCTATGTTTCCTTTTTTTTGGCCATGCTATGAATCATGCAAGATTGAACCTGTGCCCTCTGCAGTGGAAACACAGAGTCTTAACTGCTGGAGCACAAGGGGAGTCCCTCACTACATCTTGTTTATCAGTTCATCTATCAACGGACGTTTAGCTTGCTTCCATGTCTTGGCTATTGTAAACAGCGCTGCAGCGAACACTGGAGTACATGCACCTTTTTGAGTTAGAGTATTTCCCTGACACATGTCCAGAAGTGGGATTGTATGACCACATGAGCAACTTCACTTTGACTTTTCGTTTTCATGCATTGGAGAAGGAAACGGCAACCCACTCCAGTATTCTTGCATGGAGAATCACAGGGATGGGGGAGCCTGGTGGGCTGCCGGCTATGGGGTCGCACAGAGTCAGACACGACTGAATCAACTTAGCAGCAGCAGTATGCTAACTCTATTTCTAGTTTTTTTTGAGAAACCTGCGTACTTTTCTCTTTCATAGCTGCACTAATTCACATGCCTACCAACAGTACAAGAGGGTTCCTTTTTCTCCACACAGTCTACAGCATTTATAAAATAATGCATCTTTCGGTGATAAGTATACTTGTAGGAGAAAAGAAATAATTAACAGTAATAAATATACCAAAGCAGTTACACTACCAAAGTAAAAATATCTGTGCTGAGTTTGTTATGATTATTTTGGCAATACTCTATGACTAAGAAAGAAAAGATGAGGAATTAAACTAATGAAAAATTTATAATAAAAGAAACCATAAACCTATGGATTTATATATAATTATTGCAGTGAGTGATATAAAAAGTACAATAAGACAAAACCAATTACCTATTTATTACAGGAGAGATGTGCTGAAGAGGAAAAACAATATTTGTGATTTGCAAGGCTCATAAACCAGCAGATATTGCTGATTCACGTGTATGGGCTTTGAGTCAGTTGAGGTCACCTACCAAAAATGCTCCCCGGGGAAACCGAGAATTCTTCACGTCTGATTTATCGCCAAACCACTCTTTATTTTACAACAGCATTTACAGTGTACTGATCAGCTAGTCAACAGGTTCATCCATTTGGGGACAGCATTCTGTTTATGAATAAACCATAAAAAAAATCGTACAATTAATAAAAAGAACAATGGCAAGGAAAACTGGGGCACAAAATTGAGGTAATAAATTAAGCCACGTTTTTCTTTTGATGTGTGTTTTTATGACCCTGACTGTGTTTTACGTCCCAGAACTGTAACTTTCTGCTGTAAATGAAATAATTCTCCAGTTGATATTGACCCACTGCACATCCAAAAAGTTGAGTAATAGCATCAGGAATCCTGAATAACAGGATTCAGCCCCTAAAGGTGATAAGCTCTTCTGTGAAACATTAATTCACTGTTTGCTTTTCATCTGTTGTAGGTCACATTATAACACACAGCATCAGCTTCATCAAATCCCTAAATCCTCAATCCCCAATTTTTCCTATAATCCCCTTGCAGACAAGAACTCTACCAACTTATTATAGAGACAACTTATACAACATCTACTCAGAGATGGGGACAGAATTACTTGAGAAAGTTTCTGATTCATTCCTCAAGTAGTTTTGCCAAATTATTTGAATGATATTAATTAATTGTCTAGGGCTTCCCTTGTAGCTCAGTTGGTAAAGAATCTGCCTGCAGATACAGGAGACCCGGGTTTGATCCCTGGGTTGGGAAGATCCCCGGAGAAGGGAATGGCAACCCACTCCAGTATTCTTGCCTGGAGAATCCCATGGACAGAGGAGCCTGGTGGGCTACCGTCCATGAGGTCACAAAAGAGTTGGACATGACTGACGTGACTTAGCAGGCAGGCAGAGATTAACCTTCTGTCGAAAGGCCTTCACTTGGAAACATATGTGCCTTCTAGAAAGAGATGTGTCTGGATTACCATACTTCAAGTTTTCTCAGCTTTGGCAATGTTAATATTGAAGACTGGATAATGCTTTGTTCTGGGACTTCCCAGGTGGCTCAGTGGTAAAGAAACCTTCTAGCAAGGCAGGAGACGTGGCTTTGATCCCCACGTCAGGAAGATCTCCTGGAGAAGGAAATGGCAACCCACTCCAGTATTCTTACCTGGAGAATCCCATGGACAGAGGGGCCTAGACGGGTACAGTCCATAGGGGCACAAAGAGTCGGACACGACTGAGCAACTGAAATGAACTTACTGAATTTGTTACAGTATTGCTTCTGTTCCATGTTTTGCCTTTTTTTTTTTTTTTTTTTTTTTGGCCCCAAAGCATGTGGGATCTTAGTTTCTCCACCAGGGATTGAATTCTTACCCTCTACACTGGAAGGGCAAATCTTAACCACTGGACCATCAGGGAAGTCTCCAAGAAACGACACTTGGTGAAACTGACCCAACTCCCACAGCTAGGAGACGGCAGAGTCTGCACTGGGGGCTGAATTGGCTTCTCACGCAGGCTGAAGCCTTCCTCTCTTCCATGACAGTTTTTCACACTCAAGTCTGTGCCGGGCACTCAGCCATGCTGTTCTTTAGATGGTCTCGGGCTGTCGTATTTCACCTCCATCTTCTTGCTCATCCACAGCGTGGGAGGTCTGGGGAAAGACGGAATGAGTGGGGTCCGTCTAAAGGAGTTAACACCCACTGGCCAGTAATTTCATCGCTCCCTTCTCAGACGGTCATCTCATGAACTTTTATGACATTCCCTTCTAAAGGTGCCACTCGGGGCACTGGAGCTTGAATTCAGAGTCGAGGAAACACGATGCTTTTCTCTTGGAAGTGCATGTTTAATGGGGGATATCAATGCATAGACGTATCACAAAAAGATGGACAGATTAAGTTATACGAGTGCAGGCTGAAACTGACATCGTACCAACCCCTCTGAGATAAGCCCCAAACCCAGTCCCAGCCCCTCTCAGTCTGTGACCACCGCAACATGGAACCACCTTTTTGGTTTTGCTTTGATCACACTGACTGGCGTGGCGAAATCTGAGTTCCCTGACCAGGGATGAAATCTGAGCTCCCGATATTGTAAGGGTGGAGTCAACCACAGGACCGCCAGGGGCCACCTTTTTTTTTTTCTTTTTGCAACAGGTGTACTGATCTTCCAAGGATGCTATCTAATTCTTTGGTTTGTTTTCTCCAAACTTTAAACTTTGTATTTTGTATTGGAGTATAGCCAATATACTGGGTTTGATTCCTGGGTGGGGAAGATCCCATGGAGAAGGGAATGGCAACCCACTCCAGTATTCTTCCCTGAAGAATCCCATGGACAGAGGAACCTTCTGGGCTACATTCCACAGGGTGGCAAAGAGACATACATGACTGACTGACTAACACACACACACACACACACACACACACACACAGCTGATTAACAATGTTGATGGTTTCAAGTGGACAGTGAAGGAACACAGCCATACAGACACATGTATCCATTCTCCCCTAAGCTCCAATCCCCATTCAGGCTGGCCCATAAACATGAAGGATGCTATCTAATCTGGCCTGACAAGCTGGAGAGGATAATTAAGTTTATTCTTGAACAAGATACGTCACCAACAATAGAAGAGATAGAAAAATCTGATTTAGAAGGGGTCGTCACGAAATCATTTGCTTACAGCATTTATATCCATCACAGTATGACTTTCCTAACAGGTACCTATAGTACATCCGTGGCTTTTAAGACCTATGGACTGAAAATGTAGAAAACTGGTAGATAATGACTTTGACAGCTGCAAACCTCACCAATTAACTGTGGGAACTAAAGCTGACAATGTGTAAGTCATTCAATATGGTCCTTTGAAAACACTGTGGAGCAGACTTCAGTGTCTCTTGATATGAAGACTTCAGGTAAGGCATGAGTCATACATACAAAAATTGATTCTCAATTTTTGTGACCACATTACATCAAATTTGGGGATTCCTGGGTGGCTTGGTAGTAAAGAATCAATTGCCACTGTAGACATAGGAGACGCGGGTTCGATCTCTGAGTTGGGAAGATCCCCTGGAGAAGGAAATGGCAACCCAGTCCAGTGTTTGTGTTTGGAGAATCTCACCGACACAGAAGCCTTGCAGCTTCCAGTCCATGGGGTCACAAAGAGTAGGATCTGACTCAATGAGTAAATAACATCAAACTTTTCTCTCCTGTAACTTTTAGATTATTCTTTCTACGGACACGCACTGACTTCTATATCATGAGTTAGCTTCTTTGCCATTGATCACCAGAGGACTGATGTCGGTAGAATGCAGAAGGTGCATTGGTTCATACAAATTGTATTCCGGGTTTTAATGTTTCACATCAGTGAGTCACAGCCGTGGAATACAAAGAATGAGAATGTAGCTGAAATCATCAACCGCACAGGAGAAAAGACAAGTGTACACTATTTCTATCACCCCACCTTCTCTTTCTGGCCCATGCAGCCGGTCATTCAGTCATCTGGGACGTGCTGATGACCTTGTTTCTCCTTGACTTCTGTACATTTTTCTTTGTCTTCCGAAACCTGGGGTACATCCCCCTGCGAGCAAGCTATCATTCCCCAACAGAACATTCCACACACACGCCAGCCTCTGTTTAAAATCAGCACTGTGAGTGGTTTTTCCTTTGCTAGTATCTTTGATATGACTGTATTTGTTATTATGCAGGTTGCAAAGTTCAAAAGGTTTTGATCAACATGCTCTCGACTATTTCCCCAGAGCCCTGTTATTTTTAACTGTTTTGCTGATTGCTAAATTTATTTTTCAGGCGTGTCTCTATCACGGAATAGCAAAACAAACAAAAGCAAAACTCAAATATAAAAACCCTGTATTCACCCTTAGAGGATCCATAAGCTCAGATATATCTTCCTGTAATAAAAAGAACAAAATCTTCATTTCACCCCATCTCTCCCTGGAACTACAAATCTCTGGCTATCCATCACTTCACAGGGAAATCTCATGAAATATTCATCTCTAATTGCCATCTCCCTTTCACAATTCCCAAGGCTGGTTTTCATCTCCTCCACTGCCCTAAAACATCTCCCGAACTGGTTACCAGTAAGGTCTTTGCAACTAAATATAACAGACAGAAAAAAAACAAAAAACAGGCAGAGTCCACAGGCCCCTGGACCAGGAGGGATGGATGGATAGATTGTGGTGCCTTCATAATAGAACAGAATTAAATCAGAGGGTGAAAACGATGTATGTGAGAGACCAATCTCAAAGTAATGACGCTCAGTGGGAAAGCCACCTTCAAAGACTAAATCCAGGGTCTCCCCTGGTGGTCTGGCAGTTCAGAAATTGCCTTGCAATGCAGGGGACATGGGTTCCATCGCTGGTCACAGAACTAAGATCCCACAAGCAACTACGAGAGTCCGTGTACCATGAGGAAAGACTCCTGGGTGACAGGTCGAAGGTCCCCAGGGCCACAACTAAGACCCAGTGTTGTTGCCATGGCTCAGTCACTCAGTCGTGTCCGGCTCTTTGTGACCCTGTGGACTGCAGCATGCCAGGCCTCCCTGTCCATCACTGACTCCCAGAGCTTGCTCAAACTCATGCCCATTGAGTCAGGGATGCCATCCAACCATCCCATGCTCTGCGTGAGCCATACAAATAAAACTAAATATTACAGAAAAGGCTCAATCCTGTGCAATTGCATTTTGTAGGACATTCCAGACAAGGCAAAACTACACAAGCAGCCCTGGGAGAGTTGAGGGGCTGCTCAAAGGGGCATTATGAGCGGGGCGAGGCAGGAGAGGTAAAGGAATCGTCATGTATCCTGAAGCCGAGATCTGTACACTTGCATATGTTTGTCAGTAACATAAACCTGAACCTCCAAAAGGGCTTGCACTGTATGCAAATTGCACCATAAAAAAAAAAAAAAAAAAAAAACAATGAGTAAATGGGATATGTTTTGGTCCTCGGTGGATTTGATGCGGTTACTGCACAGGACGCAGGTTTTCCTTCCTCTCTGGTTTGTGTCTCCTCTATTTCTCCCTTCTGTCCTGATGGCTCCAATCTGGTCTCTCATGGATGTCTCTTCCATACACTCCTCTGCCGCCCCCACCGGCATCCAGCCGTACAAATGCTCCAAAATGCCCCAGTTCCGCACCATTGTGTTCTGACCGTCTTCAGATCCCACTTCCTATTCACCAGTTGATTCCACCTACGAGCTGATGACTCGCCAGTTTTCCCAGACATGTCATCTGTCCTAGAAACCCACCTATGAACTCATCTTTGGACATCTCAGGCTTGCCTGGTGGCTTAGACGGTAAAGAATCTGTTTGCAGTGCAGGAGACCTGGGTTCAATCCTTGGGTTGGGAAGATGCCCTGGAGAAGGGCATGGCAACCCACTCCAGTATTCCTGCCTGGAGAATCACATGGACAGAAGAGCCTGGTGGGTTAAATTCCACAGGGCAGCAAAGAGTTATATGCTGCTGCTGCTAAGTCGCTTCAGTCGTGTCTGACTCTGTGTGACCCCAGAGACGGCAACCCACCAGGTTTCCCCGTCCCTGGAATTTTCCAGGCAAGAACACTGGAGTGGGTTGCCATTTCCTTCTCCAATGCATGAAAGTGAGAAGTGAAAGTGAAGTCGCTCAGTCGTGTCCGACTCTCAGTGACCCCATGGACTGCAGCCTACCAGGCTCCTCCATCCATGGGATTTTCCAAGCAAGAGTTCTGGAGTGGGTTGCCATTGCCTAGGACTGAGCAAATAACACTATCATTTGGACATCTCACCCACAGCTGTCCTGTGAGCTGGAAACATCCCCCTTGCCCCATCCTCTGAGTGCTTGCATGCTCAGTCATGTCTGACTCTCTGCCACCCCATGGACAGTAGCCCACCAGGCTCCTCTGTCCACAGGATTCTCCAGGCAAGACCACTGGAGTGGGTTGCCATGCCCTTCTCCAGGGGACCTTCCCAACACAGGGTTAGAATCCATGTCTCCTGCATTGCAGGCAGATTCTTTACCATCGAATGCACTAGAGAAGCCCCATGGATTGGCAGAAAGCATTCCAACTTCACCCAGAATGGAGAGGAGCTCAGACTTCCTTCCCTGACTCCCTCCCTTCTCCATCTCCATGGCATCCTCCACACTTCTGCATAAACGGTCAGCCAGGATCGATCCCACTTTCTACTCCTGGGACCAGCCCTGGCACCTGTTCATGCCTCGCTGTGCACTCCCCCTGCCTCAGTTCACCCCCATCCTTATCTCTGGAATCCCTGTGCTAATTTCCATCCCTCCTCTCCCTGCCTGCAACTGTGCTCTTTCCAAGCAGCCTCTTATTCTTTGGATTAACAAACACAGGATCCCTTGGATGTCTCAGCCCTTGAGGCTTGGTTTCAAGGGCCTCCCAATCCAGTCAATAGAGGCTGAACTCCTAGCTAGTACTTCAACCAGAAGATGTTCAAAGATACAGCCCGTAAAATACATTGAGTTAAAAAAAAAAAAAAAAGAATCATTTACTGTCTATTAAGTGCTAGAGATGGAACTACCAAGATGAATCATATACTGGGCTGTCCTTAAGGAAACAGGGACGTGAATATATTCAATAAAGGGGCTCCTCACCACCCCCGCTCCAGCCCTCAAAGGCACCCTTTCCTACACTGGCACGTTGGAAATTAATGGGTTGGTAAAGAGAGTGTGTCTCATCAGGAAGTGGTTTGCTTATCTCTATTGTTGATTTTTCCCCAAAGGAAGGTTGTAATTTTGCTTTTGTTTTTTTCAGGTTGAAAAATCGATGCTAAATTTAAGTCATTCCTCTATGCTAACTCAAAAAAAAAAAAAATCACTGTTTATAGTAAGAAATCAACACAAATCAAATTTTTAAAAAGTACTGATAATCTGCTGCTGCTGCTGCTAAGTCGCTTCAGTCGTGTCCGACTCTGTGCGACCCCATAGACGGCAGCCCACCAGGCTCCCCCGTCCCTGGGATTCTCCAGGCAAGAACACTGGAGTGGGTTGCCATTTCCTTCTCCAACTGATAATCTGGTCAACACTAACCCAGATGGACTCACGCATTCCATTTCTCTCAGCACTATCAAGGTATAATTGACAAATAAAACTGAAGATACTTCTTAAAAAGTACAGTGTAATAATATGACACACATATAACTTGAGAAAGGATGGTCCCACATTCCTCACAAAAAATGCTAACCTTTTAAATTTTTTGTGAACAACATTCAAGTTCTAGGCATCGTTTCAAATTTCAATTGCAGAGCACAGTGGTGTCAACTACAGTTACCATGTTATATACTGAATGCTGCTGCTGTCCTAAGCCATGTCCAGCTCTCTGTGATGCCCCGGGCTGTAGCCCGCCAGGCTCCTCCGTCCATGGGATTCTCCAGGCAGGAATTCTGCGGTGGGTTGCCATTTCCTCGTCCAGGGGATCTTCCCGACCCAGGGACCGAACCCGCCTCTCGTACGTCTCCTACATCGGCGGGCACAATCCTTACCACTAGTGCCACCTGGGACGCTCCACCATTATCTTCAAACTTTATAGCAAAAGAAACTGAATAATTGAAATACTTAAGTCACTTGCCTCAGATCATACGTTTAGTAAGGGGAGAACTCACATTAGTAAACAGGCAGTCTGATTCTCCACAGTTTATTGGTAATCATGGGTAATACCTTCAAAAACTGGTCAAAATGAAGAACGAAAATACAACTTTAATATTTAATGCTAAGAATCTTCTAACTGAGAAAAAAGACAAAGAGTAGAAGTTTCTTGAAATCACAGACAACAGGCGTGTGAAGGAGAGAAACAGTTATGTAAAGGGCAATCTTTAAAAAGGACATTAATATTGATTTTCAAAAAAAGACATCTCTGTGGTGCTTACTGAATATAGTGAGAACAGGCCGGGCACACAAGGGTCCCAAATCTTTGGCCCATCAATCCATCCTTTGGATGCAGACCTCCTGACTTAGAATGGACAGAACTCACGCATAATGACTCCAAAGCTTGGAAATCATATTTCAAGGACTCACTCCATTTTTAAACTAAACATGCATAAAATATAGCCACTTCTATTTCCAAAAGTATTTCACTTTGACAGACTTGGCAAAGAATGCGCTGTATGAGGTTGTTTGTCAAAAACTCACAAACTGTATCCTAATAATCTTTTTTTTTTTAATTCCCTTTAACCAGAGGAAATATGCAGGGCTATATATCTGAGAAAGTTAAATAAGTACTGTCTGTTGTTGGTTCTTTTTTTTTTTTTTTTTTCCCATGAGACAGAGAGCAAAAAAGAGTAGGAATGCTGTATCTTACACCAAATACTATTTAAATTACCTTTTGACACATAACAAACACACAAGAGACCAGAGGCCAGAAGATAATTCTGTGTCTTCAGCTTGTAGGAAATCTCATGCCAAGCATGGAATGACCTTGGGCAACTAAATGCAATTCCCCACCCACCCAAGATATGCAGAAGACACTTGAGAGTCCCTTGGACAGCAAGGAGATCAAAACAGTCCATCCTAAAGGAAATCAACCCTGAACATTGACCGGAAGGACTAATGCTGAAGCTGAAGCCCCAGTACTTTGGCCCCCTTATGTGAAGAGCTGACTCAATAGAAAAGACCGTGATGCTGGGAAAGACTAAAGGCAGGAAGAGAAGGGGAGGACAGAGGATGAGATGGTTGGATGGCATCACCGTCTCCATGGACATGAGTTTGAACAAACTCCAGGAGATGGTGAAGGACAGGGAAGCCTGGAGTGCTGCAGTCTATGGGGTCACAAAGAGGAGGACATGACTGGGCTACTCAACAACAACAAAAAGATTTTTTTCATGTGGGACATCTCTAAAATCTTTTTTGTTACCATATTGCTTCTGTCCTACATTTTGGTTTTTTTGGCCATGAGGCAGGTGGAATCTTAGCTCCCCAACCAGGGATAGGACCCACACGCCCTGGATTGGAAGATGGAGTCCCAACCACTGGACCACCAGGGAAGTCCCTGAATCTAGTTTCTTGAGTTGAGAACAGGCGGAGGAAAATCACTGCAGACCCTTCAGGACGGACCGTGTCTAACTGAGCAGGACCCTGTGGGGCTTTCCCAGGACAGACCGTCCCTCCATTGCAGAAAAACTTTCTGCTTCTAGACTGCAGAAAAACTTTCACCTTCCAGGCCTTCCCTGAGTTCCAAAGAATACATTTAACCAGAGAAGTGAGAAAAAGCAAAAAAAGCACAGGAAAAGTCAAGCAAGATAAAATGATAATACTTTAGCCATTAGACAAAGCCAGGTGATGTGAAAGTGGGTGAAAGGGTTATTTGCTAAGTCCTGTCTGAGCCCACCAGGCTCCTCTGTCCATTGGATTTGTCAAGCAAGGACACTGGAGATGGATGCCATGTCCTTCTCCACGTGTATGTATGAGTGCATGCATACACGTATATGTGTTTGCATGTGTGTGTGTGCCTGTGTGTGTATGTATTTATGTGTGCATGTATGCACGCTTCACGGGTGTCCCCAAACTCCTTACATTACTCAGAAGCTCTCCAGGTGTGTGCTCAGATCCTGTCTGCGATAACAAATGTCTTGATCGGGAACCAACTACCTGTTCCAAGGGCCTATAGAGGCCCCTTTGGCTGAGCCTGCGGGGTCTGTATTAACTGTGTAGCTCCCACCTTCAGTCTCCGCTTTTCAGGAAGAAAGACGTTGCTGGGAAAAAAAAAAAAAGCTCATCACAAACATAGCCAAGCACAACATGCCTCCTCACACAGTGAGAACAGACTTAGGGATGGGTGAGACACCCGCTGCTATACAGAAGCGCATTACGGCCAAGTGAGCAGGCTTTCTGAGTGCGTTTATGAAAGGAGCCGGCAGATACGCATTCAGTGCAGAGCTAGGGATGGCCAGGCGCATCTCAAGGACGGCTAGCTCCCTTCAGCTGGGAAACAGCAGGCATTGTTACACTGCAAAAAAAGGGGAGATGATTCGCGAGGAATCCGTACGAGATACGCAACAGTTATTCAGAGAGGAATGAGAACAGAAACTGTCCAAGATGCGGGCTTAGTGGGCAACAGCAGAGTAGGCAGTTAACCGCTTTAAAACAGAGACTATTGTCTGAGGTCAAGTAACTGCTTCTGGTCCCCTCCCTGAGCCCCACCCCACACTTCTCTTTCAGGTTCAACCTGGGGTGCAGGGAGATTAAGCCCAAAGCCGAGATGCTTCCAGCTCCCAAGCTGCCCACTCACCTCCCACATCATGGAACCTACTGCACCAGTCTTCAGACTCCAATTATCTCGACTCTTCAGGTCCTCAGAATGAGGCTGCCGGGATTCAGAACAAACCCATCCCAAATGTGCCCATTTCAAGTGGGGAGTGTTTTGGCCCAGATGCTACCAAGGCCCTGCAAGTTCTGACGCTTTTCAACCCATGGACTGTAACCCGCCAGGCTCCTCTGTCCATGGGATTCTCCAGGCAAGAATACTGGAGTGGGTTTCCATGCCCTCCTCCAGGGGATCTTCCTGATCTAGGGATGGAACCCAGGTCTCGAGCATTGCACGTGGATTCTTTACTGCCTGAGCTACCACGGAAGCTGCCCCGATGACTTAGATTAATTGAAATGTGTGGGTTTTTTAATTAACTAATTTTAATTGGAGGCTAATTGCTTTACAATATTGTAGTGGTTTTTGCCATACATTGACATGAATCAGCCATGGTTGTATATGTGTTCCCCATCCTGAACCTGCCTCCTGAAATGTGTGGTTTTTGTAGGATTTTTCCCCCCAAAAGAGTTATTCCCAGAGATAAATGTTAGTTAAGCAACCCTATCTACACGTCAGGGCAAACAGAACCACCCAACATCTGCTCTTCTTCTTAGCATCCTGGGACTGACCCGCCTGTTCTTGGAAGTTCAGGCTCCATTCCATTCCTTCACCCAGGGAGCTGCTCAGACCTGCTTTGACCCATCTGTCTCTAAGCCTCCTGTGAACATGAGGAATCTGAGTCTCATGCGAGGCGAGAGTACAGACATAGATAAGTGAGATTTTCTTCTGTTCCTCTGTCCCACGCCCGTTTAACTCTTAGACTGGCCAGAAGAACCCCAAAAGGGGAAGTTTCCTTTCTCCCCAACAAGACTCAGTACGTATCTGCTTGAATTCATCTCACCTTTGCTAAAATCAGCTTGGAACCACGGATTCCAACCTCTGTCCTGGAAGAAGTCTGGCTTTATCACGAGAGCTCACTGCTGATGACATGACCCAATGATTATTCTTCCCCTGAAAGGAAAAAAAAGCCTGGACATCTGGTGTGTGTGTGTGTTAGAGAGAAGGGAGAAGGAGGGAGAAACAGGGAAAAGGTGCTAATTTACAGAAAGCTGAGGGACTTCCAGTAGTTACGAGTCCACCTTAATGAACACAGGTTCAATTCCTAGTTTTGGAAGACTCCACATGCCTCAGACCAACCAGGGCTTCCCTTGTGGCTCAGCTGGTAAAGAATTCACGTGCAACATGGGAGATCCCAGTTCGAATCCTAGGTTGGGAAGATTCCTTGGAGAAAGGATAGACTACCCACTCCAGTACTCTGGCCTGGAGAATTCCATGGACTGTATAGTCCATGGAGTTGCAAAGAGCTGGACACAAATGAGCGACTTTCACTTTCAGAGCAACCAAGCCCTGAGCCACAACTACCGAGCCCAGGTGCCGTTAGCCAGTGCCCGGCAGCAAGAGAGACCACCACAAGAGAAGCATCCACCCCACAGCTAGAGAGAAGCCCCTCAGCTCCTGCACTGCAACAAGAGAAAGCCCTAGCACAGCAATGGAGACCCAGCACAGCCAAAGAAAAATAAGCAAATAAATAGTCAAGAACGTTGAATGCAGAAAATGCATGACTCACAGCAAACACGCAAGCCCATACTAGCAGAAAGACTTGACTCACAGCCCGAACACAAGCCTCCAGCATGACTTCTCCTGATGGTACTATTGATTGATCTGGCACATGAGGCTGGCTGTAGGAATACGGACTTGTCCCTCTCGAGTGAGACCATCTGATGCTGCTGCCGTGTCTGCCAGAGGAATGACCGCACCCTCGTGCTGACCTTCCAAGCACTGCCTTGGGACACCCCGAGTCACGTCTGTCTAGCTTCATCGCACACCTCCTGTCAACTGCTCCTTTTTTTTGGATGTAAACGGCTGGAGGCATTCTCACATTATACCCCTGATTGCTCCACGTGTTATCAATAAGAAAAGAGACTAATGAACTCCCTGGCAATCCAGTGGTTAAGACGCCGCACGTCCATGGCAGGGGCCTTGGGTTCCACCTCTGGTCAGGGAGCTAAGATCCTGTATGCCAGGATCTTAGGGCGCCCTGCCCCCAAAAAAAGACAGAAGGCAGTCTGCACGTTTACCAAACCACACACAGAGTATATGCAGAGCTTACATTGTGCAGAGCAAACACGGTGCACCACTTGGTTAGAAAAACATCTCCAGGGACTTCCCTGGTGGCCCAGCGGCTAAGACTTCGTGCTCTCAAGGCAGGCGGCCTCGGGTTCAATGCCTGGTCAGGGAACTAGACCCCCCCAACCTGCAACTAAGATTCTACATGTCAATTAAACCTTTGTGCAACCAAAATAAATAATTAAAAAAATTTTTCCAAACTTTTACAAGTTTTTGTGGCTGTTTGTTTCGTTTCTTTGATCATTTCTCCAGCAAGATAAAGAAGGGCTGGCTGGTGGCAGACTCACTTGGCAGTGACTTAATGAGGCTGGTCATGTCCCCTTGCCAGGGACATCTGTCAATCTCTGGACATTAAAAACAAAAAACAAAACAAAAAAACACATGTATTTTTAACTGGAGAATAATTACATTATTGTGTTGGTTTCTGCCATAAAGAGTCGGACACGACTGAGCAACTGAATGCAACTGAGGGGAAACAAAAGCTCTTGCAGTTGGTGAACGTCAACAGGCTTAACAGTCTCCTCTGCACACAAGATGGGAGGATGCCAGTTTGGAGTTTGTATGTTGGTTTGTTTGATTGATGAGCTGGCTGTCCTGAGAAGGGTCAAGAGCCTGATTCATTCAGACGTCACATTGATGGAGGTGTTAACCCGCCAACACTTACCACCTCCCTAGTCTGCCTCCAATCAACTCGATTTTTTTTAAGATCTTGTTGATGCTTTGTAAGAAAGACTGTAAAGTCTTTCTTAAATTTGTCACAATGCTGCTTCTGTTTTATGCTTTCACCACGAGGCATGTGGGATCTTACTTCAGGGATCAAACCCACACCCCCTGCATTGAAGGCAAAATCTTAACCACTGGACCAGTATGGAAGTCCTTTCCATCAGCTGTATTTAGCTGACTCATTTATCTACACTGTCAGCCACTATCTCAACTCCCAATTTCTTTCTTCAGTGGGGAAACCAAACATTTACAAAGTAGGTGTCCAGCAACAGGAAAGATTAACAATTTGATATTAGGGCAGTTTCCACATGGACCACAGACCACTCAGAACACACTCAGCTGTTTGGCAACTTACAGGCATTTTTTTTTAATGATGTTTGATAGAAAACAATGAAGTTCTGTAAAGCAATTATCCTTCAATAAAAAGATAAAAAATACATTCTTTACATCAATGTCAAGATATCTGCATGCACTGCTATACAACTGAGTGACATTGTCTTTTTTGTGCCACGTCGTGCTTTATGGGGAGTTCCCTGGTGGTTCAGATGGTAAAGAATTTGCCTGCAATGCAGGAGACTCATGTTCAATTCCTGGGTCGGTAAGATCCTCAGGAGAAGGGAATGACACCCCACTCTGGTACTCTTGCCTGGAGAATTCCAAGGACAGAGGAGCCTGGTGGGCTACAGTCCATGGGGTCACAAAGACTCAGACACGACTGAGTGACTAAGCAATGCACATGTTTTCTTGTGTTTACAGTTTCATTTCTGCTACCCCCCAAAACAAACAAACAAACCAAAGGTTTAGCTTCACTGCTTGGTCCTACAGAAAAGGGAGCACCGAGGAGGTTCAGAAGAGCTGACCCAACAAGGCCCCTTCCTTCTGGAAAGTGCAGTCTCTCTTGTCTGGGAAGAGCCAAGAATATAACAGCTCAAGTGATATAGGAAAGATAAGGATTCAGGGGGACAGAGTCTTCAGGAAGAACTGATAAGAGATATACAAGGTACAGAATGTACCTTTTGTTTTGGAAGACTGTCACTTTAAATATATATATATATATATATATATATATATATATATATATACATATAAATTGCATATACATATTATTTATATATATGAATATTTGTATAGTTGCTTTGGGCTTCCCTGCTGGCTCAGATGGTAAAGAATCTGCCTGATGTGCAGGAGACCCAGGTTCGATCTGTGGGTCAGCAAAGATCCCCTGGAGAAGGGCACGGCAACCCACTCCAGTATTGTTGCCTGGAGGCTCTCATGGACAGAGGAGCCTGGCGGGCTACAGTCCATGGGGTCGAAAAGAGTCAGACACAGCTGAGTGACTGACAGTTTCACATCACTTTCACAGTTGCTTTGCACTTCTGTACCAGCTTCTGCTACACAAGAAAACTGAATGAGTAATATAATATATAAATATATATATATATTTATTTATATATATTCCTTCTCCAATGCATGAAAGTGAAGTCGCTTAGTCATGTCTGACTCTTCGTGACCCCATGGACTGCAGCCTACCAGGCTCCTCTGTCCATGGGATTTTCCAGGCAAGAGTGCTGGAGTGGGGTGCCATTGCCTTCTCCGATAAATATATATACAAAATGCGTATCCAGTATTCTTGCCTGTAAACTTCCATGGACAGAGGAGCCTGGCGGGCTACAGTCCATGGGCCGAACAAACATGCCTGAGCACACACATGCAGTCACACAGAATGCATTTATTGATAAAGGAATTGACGATATTGGCTAAGACCCAGGCAGTCTTTGTCTTTTTTTTTTTAAAAAAAGGGCTCTCCTCACTTGAGTTCAAGGACAGTGAAATAAACTAAATATGAATCCCACTTCAGACGGCTCCGTGGATGTTAAGAGCCACTTGAGCTGACGGAAGTCGGATGGAGCAGGCTGAATCCAGGCAGAAGATGAAGGGGAGTGCACCCTGATTGTTTCAAGTCCATCCTAAACGAGCCCTTCTCTGCAACGATGGCCCCTCTCATGTCTGAGGGGCAGAGGCCCCTCTCGTGTCTGGGGGGCAGAGGGTGTTGGCATTCAGAGCCCTCTGTCTTATACCCCCAGGGCATGCCACGCCCACTGCCGTCTGCTATGACATTCACAAGAGCACCTTCCCCACCAACATGAGACTCACAGACAGCAGCTGGACCTCCCTCGGTTCTGTATGTTTTACATCCAGCCCGTATTAGTTGCTCAACAAACCTCATTCAACCGAGAATGAACGAAGATGTGAATGAGGACGCAGCTCTCACTGACACTGACTTCCCATACACTAGTCAGAGTTCTAAGCCCTGCAACCAACATGTGGGGACTGTCAGGAAACATTTAACAGGAGACGTCCTGTGTGCTGTTTTGGATCTGTCAGGAATCCTCTGTTCCTAATTAATTCCTGGGGCTGAGGGATCCAGGCATTTCCTTCATTAGTTTTTCAATATGGTGATAAGTACCCTCTTCCTTTTTATGAACCATATGGTAATATCTCTGCGGAAAATAGCTATCTTGTAAGACAGTATAAATACCTACACAGTGTTGAATAAAACACCTCTGCTCCATCAGAGCTTTGGTCTCCGTGTCTTGCTTTCTCTCTCTCTCTCTCTCTCTCTTTTTCAGGCTGATTCCCTGGAACGCAGAGGCTCTGTTAGTTCACTTTCCTCCCCAGACTTCTAAGACCCTCTCGAGAAGGGGCTCTGTGCCTTCACCCCATCCAGAGGGCGCCTGAGGCCTCCGTGAACAGAGCAAACCCCGTGCCAGGCGCTTTATTGGCTTTCTGCATAAACCAAGGAATATCAGCCTCTTTCTCTCCTTTACTTTTTTATCGGTTGACTCTGGACCACCAGGTTCCGGTCCATTAAAGGACCCCACAGGGACCACCCAACTAGGAAGCACTGGAGTCAAAGCATAAACTCAGGATGTCTTAGAGGCTGTTGCCAAAGGCATCTCCATAATAGTTCAAGAATCATGGCTGTAGAAGGAAATAATCTAAGTGTCCACTGATGGGTGAATGGATACAGAAAATGTGATACACACACACACACACACACACACACAGGAATACTATTCACCTGTCAAAAAACAAAGGACAAAACGTTGCCATTTGCAACAACATGGATGGATGTGGAGGGCATTACGCTAAGTGGAAGAAGTCAAAGATATTTACTGCAAGACCTCACTTCTATGTAGGATTTAAAAAATTAAACATCAAACTCAGAGATTCAGAGAACAACCCGGGGGCTGCAGAGGAGGAGGGTGGCAAAGACTATGAAGCCAAAATGTATCAACTGCCAGTTACATTTATAAGTATTTATTTATAAAATAAAACTTATTTATTTAAGTCATGGAGATATAATGTACAATATAGTGACGACGGTTAATTTGAAAGGTGCTAAACTTCTCATCAGAAAAAATAACTATGCAACCTGACGGATGTTAGCTACAATTATTGTGGTGACCATTTCACAACATATACAAATATGGGATCATTATGTTCTACACCTGAAAAAAATATAATATTGAAGGTTAAGGATATATCAGTAAAAAAGCCACAGCTTTTTTTTTTTAAGTTTGAGACTTTTGGGGTTTTTTTCCCATCTGTATAACTAATAAAATATCTCACACGTTCAAGAAAAAAAAATAGAACAGCAATCATTGGAAGCTCACAATATTAAAGCAAGTAATGCTCAGAGATCAGCCCTGGGATTTCTTTGGAGGGAATGGTATTGAAGATGAAACTCCAGTACTTTGGCCACCTCATGCGAAGAGCTGAATCATTGGAAAAGACTGATGCTGGGAAGGATTGGGGGCAGGAGGATAAGGGGATGCCAGAGGATGAAATGGCTGGATGGCATCACTGACTCGATGGACTTGAGTCTGAGTGAACTCTGGGAGTTTGTGATGGACAGGGAGGCCTGGCGTGCTGCGATTGATGGGGTCGCAAAGAGTCGGACACAACTGAGCGACTGAACTGAACTGAACTGAACGCTCAGAAGCTGTAAATCAAAATAATACAGAACGCGAAACAAACCCTGCTAGGTGTCAGCCAATAAGGATATAAGCCATCTCGCTACACAATTATCAAATAAAAGGAAGACCTATACTGTTAGGGCAAGGAGTCCAAGGCAGGCAATTGCAAGCAGAAGCAGCTATGAAAAGGAAAACTAAAGCATGTTACACCGGCATCCATGTGCAAATTCTACGGACTATCTTCTGCAAGAACCAGCAGGTTGAAACTCATAGGGTGAGCTGAGTGATCCTTCATCTACATATAGGATAATGAGACTGAGAAAAGGAACCCAAGTGCGTCATCACCACTCGAGTGAGTGGTCCAGTCTGGAAAGATATCTGGTTGGTGAATAAAGAAGCCCTTTCTTTCAGAGCAACCTGGACTTCCCTGGTGGGACAGTGGGTAAGAGTCCGCCTGCCGATGCAGGAGACACGGGTTTGGGTTCAATCTCCAGTCTGGGAAAATCCCACATCCCCAAAACAACGAAGACTCTGAGCTCCAACTGGATAGTTGTGCAACTAGAGAAAGCCTGCTTGCAGCAATAAAGACCCAGTGGGGTCCAAAGCAAATTAATACATAGATAAATAAAAAGAGATGCTGGATGCAAAATCGAGCAACACAGCCAATACCTTTCAGCATTCTAGACAAGTGTAAAGAAAGACATACCATTTGCTGCTTCTTAATTGCTCCACTTATTCAATTATTTATTCATTGTATACACTCATTTATTCACTCTTGGTACAGACGATCAATGATCACCAGTCAGAGCAGCACTTCTTCCACTTTGACGGGCATACGAATCACTCAAGGAACTCATCAGAATGCAAGTCTGACTCAGGAGGTCTGGGCCAAGGGTATGACATTCTGTACTTCCGAGAGCTTCGCCGGAGACGTGGATGTTACTAGCCTGAGGAAAAGCCACCCCCCCCCGCCACCAACCCAGGCACCTGATATACTAAGCAAAAGAGGTCACAGTCCTTCTGGTTCAAGGATGGCCTCTACTAGGGGGAAAAAAAAATCAATGTGATTTTGCTCAAAACGTCTTTCACTCTCCAAGAGACTAAGACACTCAGCAAAAAAAGCATATGCTTTTTATCCTCTCATAGTGTATTATATTATGCTACACTGTAACAAATGCGAGCATACATGTCCACGTGTCTGTAGTGGAACATTATTCTTTAATTCTAACTACTTTGGAATGTGTTATGGGGGTTTCCTGACTCTTAAGTTCAGGATCTGACAGATGCAAATGAAACAAACAAAACCCACGTTAATAGAATAAATATGTTCGGAATACCAGACCAGCCTACCAGCCTCCTGAGCCAGTCAAGAAGCTACAGTTAGAAGCAGACATGGAATAACAGGCTTGGGAAAGGAGTCCGTCAAAGCTGTATGTTGTCACCCTGCTTATTTAACTTCTCTGCAGAGTACATCATGAGAAATGCTGGGCTGGATGAAGCACAAGCTGAAATCAAGATTTATGGGAGAAATATCAGTAACCTCAGATGTGCAGATGACACCACCCTTATGGCAGAAAGTGAAAAACTAAAGAGCTTCTTGATGAAAGGGAAAGAGGAGAGTGAAAAAGTTGTCTTAAAGCTCAACATTCAGAAAACGAAGATCATGGCATCTGGTCCCATCACTTCATGGGAAATAGATGCGGAAACAATGGAAACAGTGACAGACTTTATTGTCTTGGGCTCCAAAATCACTGCGGATGTTGACTGCAGTCATGAAACTGAAAGACAATTGCTTCTTGAAAGAAAAGCTACGGCAAACATAGATAGGGTATTAGAAACCAGAGACATCACTTTGCTGACAAAGGTCTGTATAGTCAAAGCTATGGTTTTTCATGTATACATGTGAGAGTTGGACCATAAAGAAGACTGAGTGCTGAAGAATTGATGCTTTTGAACTGTAGTTTTGGGGAAGGCTGTTGAGAGTCCCTTGGACAGCAACAAGATCAAAGCAGTCAATCCTAAGGGAAATCAGTCCTGAATATTCATTGGAAGGACTGATGCTGAAGCTGAAACTCCAATCCTTTGGCCACCTGATGGGAAGAGCTGACTCATTAGAAAAGACCCTGATGTTGGGAAAGATTGAGGAGAAGGGGACGACAGAGGATGAGATGGTTGGATGGCATCATTGAGTCAGTGGACATGAAAATTCTGGGAGAAAGTGAAGGACAGGGAAGCCTAGGGTGCTACAGTTCATGTGGTCACAAAGAGTCGGTCACGACTGAAAAACAAATGTACGGATTTTATTGTATTAATTTTATATGTATGCAGGGTTTCACAGGAAATAAATGGGGACTCAAAAGAGGAAATTAGATCCAGGAGCTTATGGCATGTTAACCAAGGGCGATACATTGAGGAGAAGTGACTAGATAATGAAAGAAGGAAGAGTTTTAGCTTCTAGGAGAGGCAATACATGGGAAGGAAACTATCTGAGGGAAGCCTAAGGCTTGTTTAGCAAGTTTTGTTACAAGATGCAAGCTGGTACCCTCTGCAGAAAGGAGTCATGGCCCAGCTTTGAGAGTTGTTCCCTTCTCGATATGATAGAATACAGCTTTACAAAAGAAAATGCATTCTGCTTATAAAGATAATCCACAGCTTGCGATTAGGCAGAAAGAGGGAAGGCAGAGTTCCCCCTGTGTCCACTCTTGAAAATTGCTTTTAGCTCCAAATGATGTCACACGCTTTTGATAAAGACAGAGTAAAGGCACAAAGCAGATAATTAAATAGCTAATTCCACTAGGGGATTGTAAGTAGGAGAAAGAAATGTGGGAGATCCCTTTAAGTTGGGCTTCCCTGGTGGTAAAAAAAAAAAACAAGCAAACCCTGCCTGCCAATGTAGGAGACATGGGTTCTATCCTCGGGTAGGGAAGATCCCCTGGAGAAGGAAATGGCAACCCACACCAGTACTCTTGTCTGGAGAATCCCATGGACAGAGGAGCCTGGTGGGCTACAGTCTGTGGGGTTGCAAAGAGTCAGACACGACTGAATGACTGAACGCAAACATGGACATGGGCAAGCACAGGAAAACAGGTTTGCTTGACCACGAAACCAAGCCAGCTTCCTTAGCAACAAAACTATGCAACAGAGGCAGGAGACATGCCCCAAATCAATAAAATGATGGTGGCAGGAGACCCGCATCCTGCCCAGTAAGCTCAGTAACTTAGGATAAGCTCTCTACACACATAAAAAAGGGGTAATCTGGGGTCCTATCTTGACCACGGAGGGATAAGAAACTTCCCCTGCTCTACATGGAGAAGGAGCCGATGATGGAAGTGTTGACATCTACTCAAGAAAGTCAAAGAAGGCTTTCTCCTCCTCCCCTCTCTACTGCTGCCGTTGCTGCTAAGTCACTTCAGTTGTGTCCAACTCTGTGCAACCCCATAGACAGCCTCCTACCAGGCTCCCCTGTCCCTGGGATTCTCCAGCCAAGAACACTGGAGTGGGTTGCCATTTCTTTCTCCAGTGCATGAAAGTGAAAAGTGAAACTGAAGTCACTCAGTCGTGTCCGACTCTTAACAACCTCATGGACTGCAGCCTACCAGGCTCCTCTGCCCATGGGATTTTCCAGGCAAGAGTGCTGGAGCCTCCCCTCCCTACCTTTGATTATAAAAATGTTACCTACTGAGTACTCCAGTCAGTACACCCCACTGACTTGTAAGCCTTACAAGAGGTCTATTCTAACAAATCACTTCTTACCACTTTGCCTCTTGCTGAATTCTTTTCCACGCTGAGACATAAAGGACAAGAGGTTTTTTTTCCCACAGCCCCCAGAGTCCCGGAAACACCACCCATCTATATCACTTTGTGGTCGGTCGCTCAGTTGTGTCCGACTCTTTGCAACCTCATGGACTGTAGCCCGCCAGGCTCCTCTGTCCATGGGGATTCTCGAGGCCAGACTCTTGGATTGGGTAGCCTTTCCCTTCACCACTATTCCCCTTTGGGGTGGCATACTGTCCACCCTCTTCATTTGCAAAGTCAGAAGCTGAGTCTTCTTAACCCTTTCTTTCTTAGCATTCTCTGCTAAGAAACAAACTCTTCCATCAACCCAAAATATCTTCTTCCTGGGGCATTTTGTGGATGTCACTAAGGATGTCCTTCATCTCTTGAAAGTTTCAAGCACCCCAGGTCAGCTAGAAAGATTCCTCGCGTATGCACATGGCCATTACCCAAAAGCAGTTTCAATTTCCAAGTAGCTGTGTGTGCTACTTAACCAGAGGCTGTCTTTTCCTCCAGACTGCAGAGTGGTCCAGGTGGCTCAATCTGCTTGCCACTCTAGGAGACATAAGGGACATGGGTTCAGTCCCTGGGTGGGGAAGAGCCCCTGGAGAAGGGCACGCAACCCCCTCCAGTATTCTTACCTGGGAAATCCTATGAACAGAGGAACCTGGTGGGCTACGGTCCATGGGTTACCAAAGAGTTGGACATAAGGGAATTGACTTGGCACGCCTGCACACACATCGACTCTGGAAGCCTAAAGACGTACGTCCTCCACCAGCAGGCTCCATGACACGCCTGTGGGTTACATAATACAGTGATGGATGACATCTGTCCGATGCTTACCGCGCCCATGTAGCCTTCTAGGCACTTGATCCGTGTTAATTTCTTTAATCCTCCCAACCACTGACTAAGTGCAGCGAGGTCTGTTACCATCTGCCTTTTAGAGTGCAGGAAGTTGTAGTACCCAAGCAGGCAGGATTCAGACCCAGGCAGTCAGCTATCCCCTCAGGGCACCTAAAGTGAAGGGTGAAGCTGAGGAGAAAATCAAGCTGAAACAGTGCCCTATCCAGAATTCTCTCACGTCTTCCGTTTCACGTGTCAGCGCGTGAGAGTCGCTCAGTCCTGTGGACTCTTGAAGACCCCACGGGCTGTAGCCCGCCAGGCTCCTCTATCCAAGCAACTTCCCAGGTAAGAATACAGGAGTGGGTTGCCATTTCCTACTCCAGTTTCCTGAACTGTTGCTAAGTCGCTTCAGTCGTGTCTGACTCTGTGCAACCCCATAGACAGCAGCCCACCAGGCTCAGCCATCCAGGCAAGAACACTGGAGTGGGTTGCCATTTCCTTCTCCAATGCATGAAAGTGAAAAGTGAAAGGGAAGTCGCTCAGTCGTGTCCGACTCTTAGCGACCCCATGGACTGCAGCCTACCAGGCTCCTCCGTCCATGGATTTTCCAGGCAAGAGTACCGGAGTGGGTTGCCATTGCCTTCTCTGAGTTTCCTGAAAAGAGCATCCCAAATACTCATATATGCACCCAAGATGCCCCCACAGAACATGGACCAGGTGTGCACCAGCCAAGTTCTAGAGATCGGATTCCACTCTGGATCCTACTGTCTCTGCTGGCCCAGCGGAAACTTGTTTACAAACGTTTGCCTTTCCGTCTGCACGTCTATTACCTTCCTCCCCAGTGAAGTCGCAAATCACTGCGCCCGGCATCCTCTGTCATCTGGAGGTGAAGACGGTATTCAAAAGGAGGGTCAGGGGCACTCTGGTTTTCCAGGGTCTCTCCACGTATACGTGTTATTCAGCTTTTGTTTCATTTTCTTTTTGGCCAATCGGTCTCACATCCATCTAATTCTTAGACCAGCCAGAAGGGTGGAGAAAGATTTCTTCCTTCCTGAGAACAGCAAGACCAAGCTTCAATAGAGTGATCTCAATACCATCATTGTAAATACCTGAGGTGAGCTTGGGTATAGAACCTCTCTTCAAGCACTATAAAATGGTGCTTGTCATGCATTTTGCACGTAGACATGTATGAGTTGGCCGGAAGGTTCATTCCGGCTTTTCCACAAGACATTACAGAAAAACCTGAAAGAATTTTTTTTTTTTTTTTTTTTTGCAAATCCTATCTATTTATCTGTAGGTGCTTCATAGATGGCTCAGAATCTACCTGCCAATACAAGAGATGCACGTTTGATCCCTGGGGTCAGGAAGATCCCCTGGAGGAGGAAACAGCAACCCACTCCAGGATTCTTGGAAGAATTCCATGAACAGAGGAGCTTAGAGGCCACAGCCCATGGGGGTCGCAAAGAGTCAGACACGACGGAGCATGCGTGCATTTATATAAAGACAACACACTGCCAAGCTGACATGTATACACATATGTCATGGGTGGGTAACAGAAATAAATATACAATGTCCATCTGTGCTTTCTCTGGACTTAAACTCTCAGGGACTCTCCTGACCTGCTGCATTTTGTAATTTGGTTCTATTTTCACACTCAAATTAGCATTTGTGCCAGGGCAGACTGAGTGATGCAGCTAAGCCACCGACAACCAAAAAAAAAAAAAAAAAACAACTCTGTCTTCATTGATCGGGGGTCTTTTCAATTTTTCGAATACACACCGCTCTGCAGTGCCATCATGTGCTAATCCACTCCTGGAACACACAACCCTTCTTCCCTCTTCTATCCACTCTGCTCCCTTTGCAAGTCACAGTGTACACGGCAGTTGACAAACAAATGCCATTCTGTTCTGAACAAACACACTTCAGTCTCAATCGCAGTGCACAAAGGATGATCCCCGAGATGGCAAAACACAGCTGAAGAGCTAAAGCAAATACACACTTGTACAACCTGTTAAAACCCGGCACAGAAGCAAAACACTCTTACTTAGAAATGTGGAGAAACATCTTCAACCAACCGCATCACGTCCAAATTATACCAGTCATTTTTTTCCTCCTTCAATATAATACAAACAGTATGATAACCAATGCTTTTGGAGCCTATTATTAAATAAACTAGTGTGGCTTTGAGGATGATAGCAAAAATAAGTTATGCTTGATACCACATAATTTTTCTGAATGACCAAATCATGCATGGCCAACAAGTTATGGACAAAACTGTGAAACCTGAAAATGATGATTTATGAGGACTTCTCTGGCTGTCCAGTGGTTAAGATTCTGAGCTTCCACTGCAGAGGGGCGGGGGTTCGATCTCTGGTCAGGAAACTGAGACCTTATCTGTTCAGTAAGGTTAAAAAAAAATTATGATTTATAAGGAATTTTCAGTCACATGGGACAATATTTGTGATGAGATACTCATGGGGAAAAGATTATACTATCAATATATAGATTGTGTTTATATCACTGTGTTATAAATAGACAATGGGCAGACACAAAATTGTAAGATGCAGATAAATATTAAGACACCAAGATATACAAGCTTCCCAGGTGGCTCAGTGGTAAAGAATCTGCTGGCCGACACAGGAGACGCAGGTTTGATCCCTGGGTTGGGAAGAGGCCCTGTGGTAGGAAATGGCAACTCACTCCAGTACTCTTGCCTGGAAAATCCCACGGACAGAGGAGCCTGGTGGGCTAGAATCTACGGAGTCACAAAGGAGACGGACACAACTGAGTGACTGAACAGCAGATACATAAATAAATATTTTTTAAAACAAAAAGCTGTAGGAGAAATACATAAACCATACTGATTCAGTTACGCATGGAGGAATTTTCCTAAAGAATCATTTTAGTAAACAGGTCGCGGGGAACTTCCCTTGTGGTCCAGTGGCTAACACTCCAAGCTCACTAAGGCAGGGGGCCTGGGTCTGACCCCTAGTCAGCGAACTAGACTCCACGTGGGTGCTAAGTTGCTTCAGTTGTGTCTGACTCTTTGCGATCCCAGACTGTAGCCCGCCGGGCTCCTCTGCCCATGGGATTTTCCAGGCAAGAATCCTGGAGTGGGTTGCCGTGCCTACCTCCTGCATCCTATGTGCCTCATCTAAGGATCCCACATGCTGCAATGAAGACTGATGATCCCACATGCTGGAACTAAGACCCAGTACAGCCCAATAAATAAACAGATAAATATTTAAGCAAAAGAAAGAAACCAGAATGTTACAAGAGAGAGACAGCACAGTGGACCTAGTAACATTAATACATCTTTATCACATGAGTTGTAATTCATGACTTGCCGTCAACAGGGAACGTGGGTGACCTTACACGCCCATCTGTGAATCTGGGCCTGCCCGCCAGGATTGTCTCCTCACGCTGCTTCAGGCCAACAATATACAGGGAACCGTAAAACAAACATCTGATATTTTGTTTCCTACTTCCAGAGTCACACGGCACGTAAAAATGCAAGGCCCTTAGTCACAGTGATGAGTAAATAAAATTTAGGTCCCCTTGGAGTAACAGTACATAGAACAGCAGTTGGAAAAGAATGTCATATACACACATGCTCACACATAAATACTCAGAGACATATATACACATATACCTGCCCACACGTATCTACTTAGGTATATATGTCACACGCGGTATACCACTCAAGGCTACAGTGATGCTTGATACATAAAATTTAGAGGTTTAGGCCACATGGGAAAAACTGTAGAATATTACTTGTAAATACACACACACACACACATTATATATACATATATGCACACACCAAGAGACAGATACACACATGTGTGTGCATATATATATATACTGAGTTGGATAAAAATGTTCATTTGGTCTTCTTGAATAGCTCAGTCAGCAAAGAATCTTCCTGCAATGCAGGAGACCTGGGTTCGATTCCTGGGTCAGGAAGATCCCCAGGAGAAGGAAATGGCAATCCACTCCTGTATTCTTGCCTGGAGAGTCTCATGGACAGAGGAGCCTGACAGGCTACAGTCCACGGGGTTGCAAAGAGCCGGACACGACTTAGCGAGTCTACCATCATCCACCTTATGAAAAACCGTGAGCGAACATTTTCATCCACCCACTACATGCATACACTTGGGTGTATGTACATGTACATGATCATAATGAAAAGCATTACCAAGTGAGCTGGAAAAACAATTCCAGAGGAGAGGCTGGGGGGTAGGAGCAAGCCAGTGTCCCGTGGCGTCTTTGTCTATTGTGTTCACTGGACATTGAATGTCTTGGTTGAAATCCTGCCCACCTCCCTCCTCCCTTATGTCCATACACAGACAGGCACCTCTCACTCATGAGGTTTTGAAAAAAAAAAAAAAAAAAAGCTACTCAGACTCACTTTGCCTCAGCTTCTCAGTCTTACATGGGCTCAATCCTTTTAAAATCCGCTCTATTACTTTTATTTTGTTTATTTGCCGCAAACAGGTCTCCATTGTGGCACGGAGGATCTAGTTCGCCAACCAGATATCAAACCCACCCCCCCCCCCAAATTGGGAGCGTGGAGTGTGAGCCACTGGCCCACCAGTGATCTTGTCCGCTCTATGTTTTTGGTGAGAAGCCCTAAGTCTCCGGACTCAGGCTGCTGCTTAGGAAACAGTTAGTAACCATAATGTAGAAGGGCTGTGACTCGGTCCCAGCACAGGACCCCAAAGAGTTCAACCTCCAAGGTCCTCTCTAAGCCAGCCACGGGCAAAGGTCAGAACTAGTTTCTACTCTAGGCGGGAGTCGGTGATGGACAGGGAAGCCTGGCGTGCTGCAGTCCATGCGGTTGCAAAGAGCCGAACGTGACTGAGCGACTGAACTGAACTGACGTGGGTTGGTGGCTCAGTGGTAAAGAATGTGCCTGCAATGCAGGAGAGCCTGGTTGGATCCCTGGGTCAGGATCCCCTGGAGAAGGGCATGGCAACCCACTCCAGTATTACTGCCTGGAGAATCCCATGGACAGAGGAGCTTGGCAGGCTACAGTCCACGGGATCACAGAGTTGGGCATGACTGAGCAACTAACACTCGGTTGAGAACAGGGATGGGGCTGGCAAACTGCAGCCCGGGGGGCCACACGTGACTGGCACCTGTTCTGACCTCCCTGGACACAGAGACACCCCCTGCCCCTCGGCACCCCCTGGGCTGGTTTCACCTACAGACACAGAGTGTGAGGCTTCTGGGATAGAAATTTACCATCTGGCACTTTGCAGAAGCCTGCTGAACCCTGGAATTGAATTTTCGTGAGGCCTGGAGGCAGAAATTTGACTCCATGTTCAAGGTTTTTGTCATATATATGTATATGTATATATCAGTTCAGCTCACTCGCTCAGTCATGTCCGACTCTTTGCAACCCCATGGACTGCAGCACGCCAGGCCTCCGTGTCCATCACCAACTCCCAGAGCTTGCTCAAACTCATGTACATTGAGTGGGTGATGCCACCCAACCGTCTCCTCCTCTGTCGTCCCCTTCTCCTCCCGCCTTCAATCTTTCCCATCATCAGGATCTTTTCCAATGAAAATGTATGAATTCCAATGAAAATCAGATCAGATCAGATCACTCAGTCATGTCCAACTCTTTGAGACCCCATGAATCGCAGCATGCCAGGCCTCCCTGTCCATCATCAACTCCCGGAGTTCACTCAGACTCATGTCCATTGAGTTAATGATGCCATCCAGCCATCTCATCCTCTGTTGTCCCCTTCTCCTCTTGCCCCCAATCCCTCCCAGCATCAGAGTCTTGTCCAAGGAGTCAATTCTTCGCATGAGGTGGCCAAAGTACTGCAGTTTCAGCTTTAGCATCATTCCGTCCAAAGAAATCCCAGGGCTGATCTCCTTCAGAACGGACTGGTTGGATCTCCTTGCAGTCTAAGGGACTCTCAAGAGTCTTCTCCAACACCACAGTTCAAAAGCATCAGTTTTTCGGCGCTCAGCCTTCTTCACAGTCCAACTCTCACATCCATGAACATACATGAATATATATACGCTGATAGAGGACAGTGGCTTATGCATGACAATCAACACAATGTCTGTAGCTATTGGAAGTGTTCTGTGATGAAGAAGAGCTTAACTGTAAATAATGATTTAGGAATCACGGGCTGAAATAACCACAAAGACACATCATTCTGAAAGATGTGAGTGAGAACAGTGCTCATGGAATCCTTGCTTCATAACAGGTTCCCCAGCTCTGTCAATAATGTCATGTTTAAAGGGGGGCGGGGAGACCAAAACAGGAATGTGTTCATATCCCCTAGAATCATCTCCTGTTTCACTGGCTACGTGATTCTAAGTCCTCATGATATCATTTTATTTTCACCGTGGAATTTTCATTTTATGACTACTCTGGTAGAATTCCTGGTGGCTTTCCTGCTGGGACAGACAGTAAAGAGTCTGCCTGCAATGTAGGAGACCCAGGTTCGATTCCTGGGTCCAGAAGATCCCCTGGAGAAGGAAATGGCAACCCACTCCAGTATTCTTGCCTAGAGAACCCCATGGACAGAGGAGCCTGGTGGGCTACAGTCCCTGGGGTCACAAACAGTCGGACATGACTGCAGTGACTTAGCACATATGTATGTGGATAACTCATTCACTTTGCTGTACACCTAAAACTAACACACCACTGTAAATTAGCTATGCTCCAATAACTTTTTTTTTTAATTTAAAAAACAGAAATAGTCAAGGTAATGAAGAACTCATTTAAAAGCCAGAGCCTCAGTCAGATGCCCATTCTTTGTTTTCAAACTACAGTGGTTTCAGCATGGGGATTACCTGCAGTTAAAGAATTACCTGGAGCTACCTATCGTAAAAAGAGGCAGGCAGCCCTCAGAGGAGGTGGTCTCCAGACGCCGATGACTAATGATACAAATGGTAGTCTGCAGCTGAACAACAGATGTAGAGTGTGAGTTACTGACATGGGCATGAAACATTGAAATTTAACCCCCGGAGGTAACTCGGAGGGGTTCATGGTGGTAAAGATCCCACCTGCCAATGCAGGAGACCCAGGCTCATTTCCTGGGTTGGGAAGATCCTGTGGAGAAAGGAATGGCAACCCACTCCAGTATTACTGCCTCGGAGAATCCCTTGGACAGAGGAGCCTGGTGGGCTACAGTCCATGGACTGGCAAAGAGTTAGGCATGACTGAGCGACTAACACTTTATGTCCCGCTAATCATCCCACGCTTGCCAAGGCTTCGAGACTGATAGGGCCACTGCAAAAGAGAGAGGGCTTAAACATGAGGTGCAGTGGATGGATTCCTCCCTGAAATGGACTTGCAGGCTTTGAACGGTGGGAAATAAAACTGAATTCTAAAAGCCAGCAGCAGGGGTTCCCTGATGGCTCAGTGGTCAAGAGTCCAGGGCCACGGGTTTGATCTGTGGTCCAGGAAGACCCCACATGCTGTGGAGGACAAACCCCGTGTGCCATAACTACTGAGTCTGTGCTCCAGAGACTGGGAGACCCAACTCCTGAAGCCTGTGTGCTCTGGAATGAAAAGTAGCCCCTGCTCGCCAAAGCTGGAGAAAAGTCTGCACAGCAAGAAAGGCCCAGCCCAGCAAAAAACAAATTGAAAAAAAAATCTACTTAAAAAATAAAAATAAAAGCAAGCAGGCTGGGACCAGTTAGGGCCTAAGGATGCTCCCGGTTTTGGAAGCCCGTGGCCTCAGTGTGAAAGAGTCCCCGTGTCTAATGGCAGCTTCTCTGTCTTTTCATCACCTCTCACCCTCTGTGTCTAGAGGTTTATTTGCTCTTTCTTTGGCCTTCAGTGACTTCTGTGTCTGGGAAGCTCGGCTTTGCAAACCGTAATAACTCCTGCCACGGAAACGGGCTGCTTTTTAACGACAGGAACTTGATTTTACAGGTGGTTCCATCAATTACTAAGAAGCTGCCATCGGGTGATAAAAGGTCGGGGAACCTAAAACCTAATAGAACGGCAACTAAAAGGGAGGAAAAGATACCTTCGGGAAACCATAATAATAAAAACGTCCAACCTAGAGCTAAATTGGGACAAAAAAAGACCCCCCTGGAGAGGGACAAAGTTCCTGCCTCAAAGACATAAAACCCCTCCAAGCTGCCAAGTATAAACAATCATCTGCTAACAATGCCAACTGCCTCTTCCATTCTGGTGGAAAACAGGATTAGTCTTTCTTTCCTATTTTTTTTTCCTACAGGACAATGAAAGTTTCTTCCATTGTTAATATCAAACCTAGGAGCTCTCTGTAGTTTTTGCTCAATTTTTTTTTTTTAAATAAAGTCTGCCTAAAAACAAAATCAAACCTCAGAAATCAAAAGCAGTCAGAAAGTCATGGAAACCATGGAGGAAGCACCAGGGTTGTTTGTGGCTGACATTTGCTGGTTCTGGTCCATCCTAAAGGAGACCAGTCCTGAGTGTTCATTGGAAGGACTGATGTGAAGCTGAAGCTCCAATCCTTTGGACACCTGATGCGAAGAACTGACTCAATGGAGAAGACCCTGATGTTGGGAAAGATTGAAGGCAGGAGGAGAAGGGGACGACAGAGGATGAGATGGTTGGATGGCGTCACTGACTCAACAGGCATGAGTTTGAGCAAGCTCTGGGTGTTGATGATGGACAGGGAAGCCTGGCAAGCTGCAGTCCATGGGGTCCCAAAGAGTCAGACACAACTGAGCTACTGAACTGAACTGAAGCCTCAGTGCAACGCTCCTTTACCACCGTGTTTGCTAAATCTATGCACATATTCCAGGAAAAAAAAAAAAAAAAAAAAAAACAGAAATCCACACAGCATGCTTTTGTCTTTCTTCTGTGTCTTTTCATGACGAGCTCCCCAGGTGGCCCAGTGGTAAAGAATTGCCCTACCAACGCAGGAGACATAGACTCTATTTCTGGGTCGGGAAGCTCCCCTGAAGGAGGAAACGGCTACCTGCTCCAGTATTCTTGCCTGGAGAATCCCATGGACAGAGGGGCCTGGTGGGCTACACAGTCCATGGAGTCACTAAGAGTAAGACACAACCGAGCGACTGACCACATACATAACATCTGATTATAACAGAATGAATTATGGGAAAGACATGAGCAGTAGAGCCTGTGGCTATGCAACTTGCAACTGCCAATCAAAACCGTCAGTTCCCGCCTGCCTAGTGAAAGCGCAAGTCACTCAGTCATGTCCAACTCCTTGCGGCACCATGGACGATACAGTGCATGGAATTCTCCAGGCCAGAATACTGGAGTGGGTAGCTGTTTCCTTCTTCAGGGGATCTTCCCGACCCAGGAATCAAACCCAGGTCTCCCACACTGCAGGTGGATTCTTTACCCGCTGCACCACAAGGGAAGCCCGCCTAGATGATCACGTAAAATCTCTGTCTTGAAAACGCTCCCTAATATGAACATTCCTGCACTAGTGCCTCTCTTGGCTTGGCCCACTGCTCCCTTGAGGTAGTCTTTCTTTTCTCATTTTAATAAAGTTGGCTTTGGCCATGGGTAAGACCTCAAGAGGCTTCTCTCTGTCCTTATCAAGAACTAAGGCCCAGGACAAACGGTCCTCCTCACCACTCCCTATCTCGTAACACTGCTTTCAAACAAAGCTTGGACTCTGTCAAACCTTTGCCCCCATTCTACGTTCAGTTCGCCTCTGCTCAAGCCTCTTTGTAACAATCCAGTTATCACCTAAACCTCTTCCTGAATATACATGGACCCATAGCTTCAAACTTAACCAATTTTGCCGTTCACAGAGACACAACTTTGGGAAAGATCCCCAGCGTTCTTTTTCCTTGCTACAAGTAATACTCCATCCTTCCTTCTCTTGACATTTGGCTTGGTTGTCTCTGGCTCGACACCCAGCAAGAGATGAGCCCAGCTTTTAGGTAACGGTAGAGAGAAAGCTTGTCCTTTGTATTGTTTAAATTCCAGCAATCTTGGGTTTCATCCTCAGGTTTAGTCCCTTGAGTTAAGAGTTAGGGTCCGTTCTTTCTGGACCAAAATAGCTTCTCATAGTTTTATGCTTTTGATCGACTCTGGAAATGTAACCAAGTACAAAAGAACTCTACAAGCCTTTGCACGCATTACCCCAGCCACACACATACCCGCTGTCCCGGAACACACATGTCTGGCTGGTGTCTGGCTGGAGGCAGGGCTCTCGTTTCCATATTCAAGGTGGCTGGTAAATGTTGGGTTTGTTCTCCACGCCCCTTAGTTCTTTGCCAAAGGGCACTCCTCATCCAATCATTGAAGGATTATTCGTCTCCTTGTATTGAATGATTGTGGCAATCATAACGTGGGCTTCTCAGGAAACTCAGTCCTAAAGAATCTGCCTGCCATGCAGGAGCTGCATGAGACATGGGTTTGATCCCTGGGTCAGGAAGATCTGCTGGAGAAGGGAATGGCAACCCATTCCAGTATTCTTGTCTGGAAAATCCCACGGACCAAGGAGCTTGGCAGGCTACAGTCCAAGGGTCGCCAGGAATCGGACACGACTGAAGCGACGCAGCACCCGTGCATGATGTAAGACCTAACTGTTTTAATATAATGAAATAAAAGAGTATCAATTTCCCTCCATGTCTATGTGAGCTGCACCTTTTTGCTTGAAATGCATCAGACAGAAGGATGACTGCTTCAAGCAACATATGACTCCTGCGCTGCTGAGCACTTTAAACCAATTTAAATCCCGGCTTCCTTACTGAGATTAGGAGCTGAAGGCTCTTGTTTCCCTTTTAGTGAGACATTATTTTTCTCTGCATTTCTGCTTATTATCTCCCTAATGAGTGATCATGTTTGATCTCAATTCAATGCAGCGATTCCTGTCCGACAAGGCTCTGGTGGTTAGAGCGTGGCTATTTGCAATCTCACTGACGCTCTGTTCTCAACAGTCATTTATTTAATGACAAGGGCATTATCTACTACCGAGTGAGGGACGATGAAAATAAAATTAGCAGTTAGGACCAAGGAGAGTGGAATCATAGGATCTCAGGTTCAAACATAGATTTGCTGTGTGATAACTCTGGGAGCCTGAGAAATGTCATGAGTTTTCTGCTAAATATTATGGGGTCACAGTGAGGGTCGGATTACAATAGTGCTAGCCATATGGTGAGTGCTATATCATGTGTGCTAGGAGGGTGTGAAGATGGTGACGTCATCTACTCTACTTTAAAATTCAGCGAGAAGCAGAAACAATGCTGGATTTCAGTCTCCATGGTCCTGCCAAGAATGTTGTTCTTTCTACTTGCGAGAACTCTGTTTTGCCAGGAGCCACCTGACAAAAATAGTTTTGAAACAGAGCAGAGGCCTATAGTCCTTGGCCCCCACGTTCTCAGCCTGCCTTTTGCTTGCAGAAAAATTTTAGCCAGGAATGAGTTTAATCAGAAGGGAAAAAAGGCAGAAAAAAGGAAAACAGTCCAAGAAGACTAATAATAATAGTTTCATTGTTAAGGATGGTTGTGTGTGTGTGTGTTTGAGTGCTCAGTTGCTAAGTGATGCCAACAGTTTGCAACCCCATGGACTGTAGCCTGCCAGACTTCTCTGGCCGTGGGATTTCCCAGGTAAGAATACCTGAGTGGGTTGCCATTTTCTCCTGCAGGGGATCTTCCCGACCTAGGGATTGAACAGGCATCTTGTGCATTGACGGATGGACTCTTCTCCACTGAGCCAATAAAGATCCTTTAGTTCTTCTTCAGTTGTCATGTACAGAAGTGAGAGTTGAACCAGAAAGAAGGTTGAGGACCAAAGAATTGATGCTTTTGAACTGTGGTGTTGGAGAAGACTCTTGAGAGTCCCTTGGACTGCAAGGAGATCCAACCAGTCCATCCTAAAGGAGATCAGTCCTGAATGTTTACTGGGAGGACTGATGCTGAACCTCCAATCCTTTGGTCAACTGATTAGAAGAGCCGACTCACTGGAAAAGACCCTGATGCTGGGCAAGATTGACAGCAAGAGGAGAAGGGGTTGACAGAGGATGAGATGGTTGGATGGCATCACTGACTCAATGGACATGAGTTTCAGCAAACTCCAGGAGATGGTGAAGGAGAGGGAAGCCTGGTGTGCTGCATTGATGGGGTCGCAAAGAGTTGGACATGACTGAGGACTGAACAACCACAAGAGCTACAGATAATAATATTTTCAGGCATATCTTGTGAGCCGTCTTGTAGACACTGAAACACCCACCATGGGGGAGAAGTCAACTACACGATGACCAGACTGTAGCCATGACATAACTGCCACAATTTCCAAAACTGACCTCAAAGGAAAGTGAAAGTGAAAGCTGGCCAGTAGTGTTCAGCTCTTTGTAACCCATGGACTCTACAGTCCACAGAATTCTCCAGGCAAGAATACTGTAGTGGGTAGCCTTTCCCTTCTCCAGGGGATCTTCCCGACTCAGGGATCAAACCCAGGGCTCCGACATTGCAGGCAGATTCTTTACCAGCTGAGCCACAAGGGAAGCCCAAGATTACTGGAGTGGGTAGCCTATCCTTGTCCAGCGAAATCTTCCCGACCCAGGAATCAAACTGGGGTCTCCTGCATTGCAGGTAGATTCTTTACCAACTGAGCTATCAGAGAAGCGACCTTAAGGAAGTGGGTACAAAATGGAACTGAAGGTTAACTACTTAAAACAACCAACATGATGCTGCTCAGACCACCAATGACCAATTCAAGATGACTGTCAGAGCTGACGGTGCTTTTTCTGCATGAACTCCCCTCCTTCACCCAATAAAATATAAAAATTCTTCCCCTTGGTTGTTAGTAGAGCAGAGGGGGTGGGTGTTGGCCTCTGGACAGAAGTCCACCCTCCCCACTGGTTGCCACCATGCCAATAAAGCAAATCTTCCTTACCGCCAACCTGGTTTCTTTATTGCTTGGGAGCAGTGAGCAACTGGACCTCAACTTTGGTTATAGTTTTAACAGAGCTGGCTGGTATCTTCTGAACAAATGGAAACACATCTGTGATGGGTTTGGTGTAGAGACTGGGTCAAATCTCCATTTGGAGAGGACAGCAAACGGGAATTTGCAAAATTGAAGATGTTTTGTGTTCACTGGATTAAAACCAAGTTTAACTAAAAAACGACACTGTCAATCAAACTACCATATGATCTAACAACTGCACTCCCAGGTACACAGCCAGGAAAAAATGAAAACATTAAATCACAAAGACACATGCAACCCTGTGTTCACAGCAGCTCGACTCACAGTGGCTGAAACGTGGAAGCAGCAGAAGTACCCATCAAGAGTTGGATGGATAAAGAAGATGATATCATGGTTAGTGAAGTAAGTCAGAAAAAGACTATACAGTATCAGTTACATATGGAATGCAAAAAATAAAATAAATGTCTGTAAGAAAATAGAAATAGACTCACAGACACAGAAAACAAGCTAGTATTGACCAGTGGGAAGAGGGGAGAGGCAAGATAGGGTAGGGGCGAGTAAAATACAAACGACCATGTGTCAAATACATGAGCAACAAGGAGATACTGTACGCTAAGTGTATTATAGCCATTAATTTGTAACAACTTTTCAGTTCAGCTCAGTTCAGTCGCTCAGTGGTGTCTGACTCTTCATGACCCCGTGGACTGCAGCATGTCAGGCCTCCCTGTCCATCACCAACTCCCAGAGTTTACCCAAACACTCGTCCATTGAGTCAGTGATGCCATCCAACCATCTCATCCTCTGTTGCCCCCTTCTCCTTCCACCTTCAATCTTTCCCAGCATCAGAGTCTTTTCAAATGAGTCAGCTCTTTGCATCAGGCGGCCAAAGTAATGGAGTTTCAGCTTCAGCATCAGTCCTTCCAACGAATATTCAGGACTGATCTCCTTTAGGATGGACTGGTTGGATCTCCTTGCAGTCCAAGGGACTCTCTCCGACACCACAGTTGAAAAGCATCAATTCTTTGGCACTCAGCTTTGTTTATAGTCCAACTCTCACATCCATACATGACCAGTGGGAAAACCGTAGCTTTGACTATGATCATCACAGAAAAGTAAAGGTCATATGTCTGCAAGAATATTTTACTAAACGATATTGTAAGTCACTGTATTTCATTAAGTGTCCTGAAATGCATGTGGAAAGTGAATTCTTTGGTCAATATTTTTTATCAATGACTTTCAAAATGAATTCCACTTGATTTTTTTTTTAAGTTGAAATACAATGGACAAACGTAGAGCCTATTATACAGAGTGAACTAAATCATAAAAAGACGCTCAAATATCCTATACCAATGCCTATACATGGAATCTTAAAAAGCAGAGACGTTACTTTGCCAACAAAGGTCCGTCTAGTCAAGGCTATGGTTTTTCCTGTGGTCATGTATGGGTGTGAGAGTTGGACTGTGAAGAAAGCTGAGCACCGAAGAATTTATGCTTTTGAACTGTGGTGTTGGAGAAGACTCTTGAAAGTCCCTTGGACTGCAAGGAGATCCAACCAGTCCATTCTAAAGGAGTTCAGTCCTGGGTGTTCACTGGAAGGAATGATGCTCAAGCTGAAACTCCAGTACTTTGGCCATCTCATGCGAAGAGTTGACTCATTGGAAAAGACTCTAATGCTGGGAGGAATTGGGGGCAGGAGGAGAAGGGGATGACAGAAGATGAAATGGCTGGATGGCATCACCGACTCGATGGACGTGAGTTTGAGAGATCTCCGGGAGATGGTGATGGACAGGGAGGCCTGGTGTGCTGCGATTCATGGGGTCGCAGAGAGTCCGACACGACTGAGCGACTGAACTGAACAGATACATGGAATCTAGAAAGAGACAGCAATGGAGATTCGGATGTAGAGAGCAGACTTGTGGACACAGTGGGGGAAGGAGAGCATGGGATGAATGTAGAGAACAGAATGAAAACTGTGGAGTGAAAGTTGCTCAGTCGTGTCCGACTCTTTGCAACCCCAAGGACTATACAGTCCATGGGATTCTCCGGGCCAGAGTACTGGAGTGGGTAGCCTTTCCCTTCTTCATGGGCTCTTTCCAACCCAGGGATCGAACCCAGGTCTCCTGCAGTGCAGGCGGATTCTTTACCAGCTGAGCCACCAGGGAAGCCCAACGTGAACACTGCCGTATATAAAACTGACAGCCAGGGGGAGTTTGTTATATGATGCAGGGAGCTCTGTGATAACCTATAGGGAGGTTCAAGAGGAAGGGGACATGTGTATCCCTACAGCTGATCCATGTTGAAGTATGGCAGCAACCAACACAGTGTGTAAACTAAGTATCCTCCAATTAAAAAAAATTTTTTTTTAAGAAGCTGACATATGATTGACCTGCAATATGATAATGGTTTCAGGTGAACAACTGAAGGATGTGCTATTTATATATATATTACGAAAGGATCATCACTAGACTATGTCTAGTGAACATTCATCACCACCAGTTCCGCCTCACAGCTCAAAATTTGAAAAATCTCCTTCCTTGGCAAGATTTTCAAAAGAAGAAGGCTGTCATGTTCTGCACGATGAACTCGAACAGAGCTTCTGCCCCATGTGTTAACTTCTGTACATCTGAACCTACAGGAGTTTCATCTTTTAATTAAACGAGGCGCTTCAGAAGCCAGGACCTCCTTGGATAAGATCCTTTTAACTACAGGCCCTGTCTCCTCTCCTAAGGGGAGTTGATTAAGAGTTCTGCTCAAATTCTGCCAGCGTGATTTCTTAGATCTAATAACTCTGTGAGCCAAAATGTGCTTCCTTTTATAATCCGTCAGGCGCTGAAAGTTGAACCGTCATCTGGCTTTTTTTCAAGGGCTATGTGCTCTGATTATGCAAATCTGTGCTGGATACGGGGTCTGGAGGCTAGTCTTTTTTTCCCCCACCTTGTTGAAGAATAGCTATTTTGTCTGACTTAGGATTAATAGAGGCTCTCACTCACCACTCACACTGTACCACGAAAGTGAAAGTGAAGTCGCTCAGTTGTGTCCGACTTTGCGACCCCATGGACTGTAGTCTACCAGGCTCCTCTGTCCATGGGATTTTCCAGGCAAGAGTACTGGAGTGGATTGCCATTTCCTTCTCCAGGGAATCTTCCTGACCCAGGGATCGAACGCAGGTCTCCTGCATTGCAGGCAGACGCTTTACCCTCTGAGCCACCAGGGAAGCCCAAGAAAAGGTAAGATTGGAAGATTTTATAAGAGAGATCAGATCAGATCAGATCAGCTCAGTCGCTCAGTCATGTCCGACTCTTTGCGACCCCATGAATCGCAGCATGCCAGGCCTCCCTGTCCATCACCAACTCCCGGAGCTCACTGAGACTCACATCCATCGAGTCAGTGATGCCATCCAGCCATCTCATCCTCTGTCGCCCCCTTCTCCTCTTGCCCTCAATCCCTCCCAGCATCAGAGTCTTCTCCAATGAGTCAACTCTTTTACATAGAAATACGGACAACATGAATTATTATATATTAGTGGGCTTCCCAGTGGTGAAGAACCTGTCTGCCAGTGCAGAAGATGTAATAAGAGATGTGGGTTCGATCCCTGGGCCAGGAATATCCCGTGGAGCAAGGTACGGTAACCCACTTCCAAGTATTCTTGCCTGGAGAATCTCAAGGACAGACAAGGTTGACAGCAATGGTTCATAGTGTCACAAAAAGTTGCACAAGACTGAAGTGACTTAGAACACATACATGCACTGATATATATTAGTGATTGTGTACATGATAATACAAAATACGTGCAGTCTACATAATCTATAAAGATACAGCTATAATGCATATTACATATTGATATGCATTGGTTATTGTGTATATTATTGTTATTCTTGTTTCGTCTCTCAGTCGTGTCTGACTCTTTGTGACCCCCATGGACTGCAGCACCCCAAGCTTCCCTGTCCTTCACCATCTTCCAGAACTTGTTCAAACTCATGTCCATTGAGTCAGTGATGCCACCCAACCATCTCATCCTTTATCATCCCCTACTCCTCCCGCCTTCAACCTTTCCCAGCATCAGGGCCTTTTCCAAGTCAGTTCTTCGCATCAGGTGGCCAAAGGATTGGAGCTTTGGCTTCAGCATCAGTCCTTCCAAGGAATGTTCAGGGTTGATTTCCTTTAGGACTGACTGATTTGATTATATAGACTGCATATGTGCGTGCATGTGTGTGTTATGTATATACACCAAAAATTTAACTGGTGATTCACCTTCACATTCAAGAATAAAGTATTTCCTAAGGGCTTGGTAAGCCATTTAGAGTCCTGAAATTATTTTTAAAACACAGACCTCACTAGCAGAAAAGGCCAAGACAGGGCAAGAATCGGTCTGAGTTTACAGCCTCAATGGCGTATGTTCATGATGTTATCTTTAAGTCAATCCATGAAAAGTCTCTACCTTGGAAGGCTTTTACAGCCAGATTAGTATAAACATTCATTTTTTCAGAGCTACATGTTTCCAAACATACATACCCATAACTAATGGTTTTGTATATCTATCTGTGTGGATGGAGGGCGGGTGTACACAGATATGTGTATCATTAAACATACCTTTAATCTGGGTGAAAAAATTATTTGAAAGAGGATGATAGTTTGACTGTGAGAGGAGAATACCTCAGAGGGCATTTTAGAACGGGGAATGAGTTCAGTCAGTATTTTCTCCCTAATATTTCAAATTTAGGTACAAAATTAGTTGTCTTTCTTAATTTCCTCAGAAACTCCCTGTGATTACACCTTTGCCTATGACTGGTTAGACTCATAAGCGCCTCATAGTGACTTTTATTTTTTTTTCTCATGAGATTCGAAAGAAAATCAAAATGTTGTTTTATTTCTGGTCATGAGCCAGAACAAGAAGGTAAAACTGGTCCTGAATCTTAGGAAAATGAAATAAAGATGACCATGAGATGATTACTGGGCAGTTTTATTTCAATACCCATCTGTGAAGAGAAAGTCATGTTTGGAGAAAAGGTTACAGAATAAGTACAGTGTGAGAATCACAGACCAACCCCAAAGTGAAGTGAAGGTACAAAGTGAAGTGAACGTGAGGCACTCAGTGAAGGATTTGTGACAAAGTTCTTAGACTACAGAAGAGAAGAAAATATTCCTTATGAGTGAGGGGGTGGGGAAGCTAACCCGTGGTTCTTAACTGCCTTGTTTATTAAAGACATCAAAGAAGTTTTCACAGGATTCTGTAATCCAAGCAAAATAATTAATATGAGCAGAGAACAGAAGAAGATCAATGGAAAAGCAGTGTTCTCCTGTGTATGACGTCACAGTCACTGTATATGGCTTCATATCCACTATGTATGTGACATCACACACACTGTATCTGTGACATCACACCCACCATATCTATGATCACACCCACTATTATTGTGACATCACACCCACTATATCTAACATTAAATCCACTCTATCTGTGACAGCACAACTGACATATCTGTGATCACATCCACTGTATCGATGACATCTCATGCACTATATTTATGACATCACATCCAGTATATATGACATCACACCCACCATATATGACATCACATACACTTTTTAAAATGAAAACACACCCCCTATATCTGACATCACATCCACTGTACCTATGATCTCACACCCACTGTATTTATAGCATCACATCCACTATATGACATCATTTCCACTGTATCCATGATATTGTGCATACTGTATTTATAACACCATATCCACTATATACCATCTCACATCCACTATAATGACATCACATCCACTTTATCTATGACATCAAACCCACTCTTTCTATGACATCATGCCACTGTGTATCATATCACACGCACCATATCTATGATCTCATACCCACTGTATCTATGACATCACACCCACTGTATCATAGACATCACAGCCACCATATTTATGACATCATATCAACTATACATGAGATCACATCCAGCATTTGTGACACCACACCCACTGTATATGACATCACACCCACTTTTATGACAACACACCCAGTATATCTGACATCACATCCACTATATCTGTGACTTCACAACAACTGTATCTATGATCACACCCACTGTATCTATGTCATCACACCCACTGTTTTTGACATCACACCCACTGCATTATTGACATCACAGCCACTGCATTCATGACATCATATCAACTATATATGACTTCACATCCAGTATATATGACATCACACCCACTGTATATGATATCACACACTTTTTTATGACAGCAAACCAACTGTATATGATATCCCACATTTTTATGACAACACACCCACTATATCTGACATCACATCCACTACTTCTGTGACTTCACAACCAACCACCATATCTATGATCACACCCATGGATCTATTACATCACACCCACTACATCTATGGTATCACACCCACTGTGTTTATGACATCACACCCAGTATATTTGTGACATCGCACCCACCATAGCTATGATCACACCCATTGTATCTATGACATCACACCCACTGTATTTATAACAAAATATTCACCATATGTGACATCACACCCACTCTATAAGACATCACATCAAGTGTAGGATATAATGCCCACTAGATTTGTGACATCACACCCACTGTATTTATGATGTCACACTGACTATATCTGCCATCACATCCATTATATCGATGACATCACACCCACTGTATTTATGACATCACACACACTATACATGACATCACACCCACTTCATCAATGACATCAAACCCACTGTTTCTAGGACATCATACCCACTATATCTATGGCACATCACCCACTGTATTTATGACATCACATCCACTGTATTTATGACATCACATCCCTTATATATGATGCCAAACCCACTATATATGACATCACATCCACTATATGATATCACACACAGCATATCTATGACATCACACCTACTGTGCCTATGACATCTCACCCATTACATATGACATCACATCCACTATATCTATGACATCACATGCACTATGTCTATGATCTCACACCCACTGTATCTACCACATCACATCACATCACGAGCAGGGGGTGAAGAGCTCATTTTCTGCCCTAGTAAGATAAAGGCAGGGACTCCCCAGGTGGCTCCGTTGTGAATAACCTGCCTGCTAATATAGGAGATGTAAGAGATGCCAGTTGATCCCTGGGTCAGGAAGATCCCCTGGAGAAGGACGTGGCAACTCATTTCAATATTCTTGCTTGGAGAGTCCCATGGACAGAGGAGCCTGGAAAGCTGCAGTCCATGGTGTTGCAAGAGTTAGACATGACTTGGCAGCCAAACAAGAACAACCAAGGTCCAGGCATGCAGACGGTAGGAGGTTAGTTCAACAAAGACTTTCCAGCCTGCTCGACATAAAGTTTTACAGGCCCAGGAACTCAGGTCATGCCAGGATATCTCTTGTGAAGCAAATAAAGCTATCACCCCTGATATAGAACCAAACTAGCGTCTGCTTACCTGAGCACAATCAAGCCAGTCTACTGACATTGGACTGTGGTGGAGGAAACTGAAGTGCTTACTGCAGCTGCCAAGCAGGGAACCCAGGCAGCTTACAAGACCCAGACAAGTGGATGGTTTTTGAGGGTGTCCTCAGTCACTCAGTCGTGTCCGACTCTTTGTGACCCCATGGATTGTAGCTGCCAGGCTTGTCTGTCCTTGGGGATTCTCCAGGCAAGAATACTGGGGTGGGTTGCCATTCTCTTCTCCACCGAGTCTTCCCGACCTAGAGATTGAACCCAAGTCTCCTGCTTTGGCAGGCGGATTCTTTACCAATGAGTCACTCAATGGCTTTCAGGGAAAGGTTTCTCCTGATTGGTTGGTGGTGAGGAAATCTGGAGTCACAATCAGAAAGCCTTCAGCTTCCAACCAGTCTGGGGTCTACATGCTTATGGGCAGCATACAGTTAACTTTTTCAGCCTGGTTGGGGATTCAGTATCTGCAAAGGAGCTCAAAGGATTTGGCTCAGTCGGTAAAGAATCTGCCTGCAGTGCAGGAGACCCAGGTTCCATTCCTGGGTTGGGAAGACCCCTGGAGAAACAAATGGCGACACACTCCAGTCTCCTTGCCTGGAAAATCTCATGGACAGAGGAGCCTGGTGGGCTGCAGTCCACGGGGTTGCAGAGAGTCGGGCACAACCGAGCGACTAACATTTACTTACTTATCATCTACAGACCTTGAGGAGAAACTGATGGTCCTTGATTTTGTTTAGTGCCTAACCTATTATTATTACTTTGTCTTGTTTGATGGTTTTCCTTTGTTTCTGCATTGTCTCAGATCTCTGATTAAATTTATTCTTTGGAACAAAGAAGACCTAGGAGCTAAAGTTTTTCTTCTGAACAAGAGACAGATGGAAGGCATGGATGGGAAGGGTCTGTACCAGGAACGGCCATAGGGTCCTAACTCCTTTACACCATAACTGTTCTTTCTTGACCAAATTCCCCGGATGCAGCAGAAGCAAGATGCTGCAACAAGGAGATTTTCACAAAACCACCAGGCAGGTTTCAACCCACCAAAGGAAGGAGGATCTTCCTATAACCTCCAATAATTGCATACTTATAGAAAAACGGAAACAGCCCATCACCCATTTGAATAGTACACCTCATATCCACTTATTTCAGATCTCATGACACTGAAAAAAAAAACTGAGAGTGCTTTGACCTCCACAGAGTTCAGATACGTGCATTAGCGGTGCTGAATTTTTCATCCTTATGAAACAATTCTTCGCTGTAGGTGACACAGAAAATATGCCAATCTGCAATAAAAATTGCAAAATCTGTGATGAAAATCACAAAACTCTTTCCTAATTCCACTTCCCTTGATAACTTAGAGCATGTTAAACTTGATAACTTGACACATATTCAATTTTAATGAGAAGTTAACACTTTCAATTTGTTCCAAAAAATGAAGCCGAGGTGCTACCTTTAATGATATAATTGCCCTCTTTGGAGACGCAGCAGAAAACAGCCAGTTTCAAGCAAAGCAGCTACATACAGCGTCTGCACAGTGTAGATGTCTGCTCAAAGAGTTTGAAATATAAAGTCAACAGTCATTTCACATGAATGAAATTTAAATGTATAAGTAATCAGATTTCCAAAAAGTCATAGAGTCAACAACATGAGTTAAGAACGACTCCGTGCAATGGACATTGACTTGATGTCTCTTATTTTAGGCTCCTTGTGGCTCAGCTGGTAAAGAATCTGCCTGCAATGGGGGAGACCTGGGTTGGGAAGATGCCCTGGAGAAGGGAAAGGCTACCCACTCCAGTATTCTAGCCAGGAGAATCGTCCATGGGGTCGCAGAGAGTCAGACCTGACTGAGCGACTTTCACCAGGAATCGAGGGTTCAAGGAAGAATAACACATTGTTCTTATATTCATAGTTCTTAGAGTGGTATAGGAGAGACAGCACATAAGCCTTAACTGCTCGCATATATCTGAAAGGTCCAAGCAAACTGCAGACAGACGGGACAAGGACTGGTAGCCGGGGTGTGGGAGAATACTCATCAGCAAGATTTTGAAGGGAGACACCATCTAGCACTGATGTAATTAGGGGCCCAGTAGGATGTGTCTTCACTTTCGCTTTTAACTTTCATGCATTGGAGAAGGAAATGGCAACCCACTCTAGTGTTCTTGCTTGGAGAATCCCGGGGACGGGGGAGCCTGGTGGGCTGCTGTCTATGGGGTCGCACAGAGTTGGACATGACTGAAGCGACTTAGCAGCAGCAGCAGCAGCAGCAGCAGGATGTGTCTGGTAGTGAAAATAAAGCCTGATGTTGTAAAATACAATACTGCAGAGGAATCTAGAATGTTAGGTCCGTGAATCAAGATAAATTGGATGTGGTCAAGCAGGAGATGGCAAGATTGAAAGCTGAAGCTCCAATCCTTTGGCCAACAGATTTGAAGAGCTGACTCATCGTTAAAGAGCCTGATGGTGGGAAAGACTGAAGGCAGGAGGAGAAGGGGACAACAGAGGATGAGATGGTTGGATGGCATCACTGACTCAATGGACGTGAGTCCAAGCAGGCTCCAGGAGTTGGTGATAAATAGGGAGGCCTGGCATGCTGCAGTCCATGGGGTCGCAAAGTCAGACACAGTTTAGCAACTGAGCAACAACAAATAGCAGAACCATACACAAAGGAGAGTTCATGGTTGCCTTTAACCCACTGTGTAGCTTCACCTGCCCTTTAAACCAGCGGTCCCCAGCCTTCCTGACACCAGGAACGGCTTCCGTGTTAGACGATTTTTCCAGGAACCAGAGTAGAGGTGGTTTCAGGATGATTCAAGCACATTACGTTTCTTGCACTCTTATCTAATCTAATATAGCCACTGATCTGTCAGGAGGTACCAGCCCATGGCCCAGAGGCTGGGGACGCCTGCTTTAATCCACCCAATTCAGGTGACTAGGGTCACAGTCTTTGGGAGGATAAACACATCCAGACTGAGATTTCTTTCTCTGTCTGTGTCTTGTTCACCTTGTGCGTCCGACTCCTCTGTGACTTCATGGACTGTAGGCTCTGAAGGAGCCCGCCAGGCTCCTCTGTCCATGGGATTCTCCAGGCAAGAATACTGGAGTGGGTTGCCGTGCCCTCCTCTAGAGGATCTTCACGACCTAGGGATCGAACCCAAGTCTCCTGCATCTCCTACACTGGCAGGCGGGTGCTTTACCACGATACCACCTGGGAAGTCTTGTTCACAGTGAGACCCAACTCCCTTCCCAAGGAAAACCCAGTGTGTGATTTTTTTTTTTTTCCAAATGAGGTGTCTGTCTTGGTTTATGGTCACCGCACACCAAGCAGGGTGCAACACGGGATTCCTGGTCAGGAAGATTCCCCGGAGGAAGAAATGGCAACCCACTCCAGTATTCTTGCCTGGAGAATCCCATGGACAGGGAAGCCTGGCGGTCTATAGTCCGTAGTGTCGCAAAGAGTCAGACACTACTGAGCAAGTGAGGACACAGTTAGAGAACAATCTCCTGGAAACGTAGGTCATAGCGTCAACAATAAAAGGATTTTATGCTTCTGTGTCATTCAGCATCTTGTTTATCAGATCAGATCAGTCGCTCAGTCGTGTCCGACTCTTTGCGACCCCATGAATCGCAGCACGCCAGGCCTCCGTGTCCATCACCAACTCTCGGAGGTCACCCAGACTCACATCCATTGAGTCAGTGATGTCATCCAGCCATCTCATCCTCTGTCGTCCCCTTCTCCTCTTGCCCTCAATCCCTCCCAGCATCAGAGTCTTCTCCAATGAGTCAACTCTTCACATGAGGTGGCCAAAGTACTGGAGTTTCAGCTTTAGCATCATTCCTTCCAATGAAATCCCAGGACTGATCTCCTTCAGAATGGACTGGTTGGATCTCCTTGCAGTCCAAGGGACTCTCAAGAGTCTTCTCCAACACCACAGTTCAAAAGCATCAATTCTTCAGCACTCAGCCTTCTTCACAGTCCAGCTCTCACATCCATACATGACCACAGGAAAAACCATAGCCTTGACTAGGTGGACCTTTGTTGGCAAAGTAATGTCTCTGCTTTTGAATATGCGATATAGGTTGGTCATAACTTTCCTTCCAAGGAGTAGGCGTCTTTTCATTTCATGGCTGCAGTCACCATCTGCAGTGATTTTGGAGCCCAGAAAAATAAAGTCTGACACTGTTTCCACTGTTTCCTGGGTACTAATTTCAAACTCTTTGTGAACTCAAGCATTAAACATTTGCTGGAAACCATCGTGCAATGCACAAGACTCCATACTAGGTGCTGGGAGTCCACCATGCCTACGTCTCTTCCTTTATTCAGCAAGTATTTATTGAAGAGCTCCTAGCTTCAGCAACCAGCTGTAGGCTCATCCAGAGAACACAGCACATTTTATATACATTTCCCTAATGGATTTCTAGAAAGTTTCTATTTTTGAAAAAATGCTAACAAGAGATGGTCCTCTGCTGTTTGCCTTAAATGGTTAAAGACTGTGGTGGTAATACTATTTTCAAAGATAATTAATCACAGCTATAATAATCTTAACAACGGAGCTTCCCTAGTAGCTCAGATGGTAAATCATCTGCCTGCAATGCGGGAGACCCAGGTTCGATCCCTGGGTTGGGAAGATCCCCTTGAGAAGGAAATGGTAACCCACTCCAGTATTCTTGCCTGGAGAATCCCATGGACAGAGAAGCCTGGTGGGCTACAGTCCATGGGGTCTCAAAGAGTCGGACACGACTGAGTGACAAACACACACACACAATTGTAACAAAAAAACTAATGCAAAGTGAGCTCCTCATTTGAGCTCGATGCCACACCACGACTCTTTACATGTTACTTTTTATGATCATCAAAATGACCTGAACGTGTTAAAGTGTTAGTTGCTCAGTTATACCTGACTATTTGGGACCCCATGGACTGTAGCCCACCAGGCTCCTCTATCCGTGGAATTCTCCAGGCAAGAATACTGGAGTAGGTTGCCACTTTTCCAGGGGATCTTCCCCACCCAGGGATCGAACCTGGATCTCCTGCATGGCAGGCAGATGATTTCCCACCTAAACCGCCACTGATTCTATTAACACCTCCTCCATAAACAAATAAGATATCTCGGATAACTCATCAAATATATCACATCATTAAAAAAGATTTTAAAAAGATCAATTAAAAAAATACATAAGTTGGATTAACCTTCAAAAAAACATTATGCTATTAACCATTTTTAAAGACCCAGAGGAAAACCACTACATAGGTTATGATTCTAGTCCATTTAAAGTTGAGAACAGGAGGCAGGTCTAGAGACACAGAGAGTAGACGAGTGCTGGCTGGGCAATGGCGGGGTGGGGGTCGGGGGGTGGAATGGGGCCCAACCGCACTCAAGGACAGGTGATTCTTTCGGGGAAGATGGAACTATTGTCCAGGTGCACTGTGGTGATGGTGCAACAAATCTATAAATGATGAAAAAAATCATTACACACACGAGCACTATGGTGTTTTAGTGACTAGTCATGTCCAGCTCTCTGAGACCCCATGGACAGTAGCTCACCAGGCTCCTCTGTCCACGGGATTCTCCAGGCAAGAATACTGGAGTAGGTTGCCATTTCCTCCTCCAGGGGACCTTCCCCATCCAGGGATCGAACCCAGGTCTCCTGCGTCTGCTAATCGACAGGCAGATTCTTTTCTGCTTGAGCCACTGGGAAAATCAGCACACTGGTGTATACAAAAAAATAGCATCCATCAAGCCCTTACTGTGTGCCAAACACAACCACTTCACTAACGTCTTTTATTATTTTTCTCATGAAACCTTGGAGAATGCACCTTATCTTGCTTTTAAAATGCAGAAACTGATGCTTAGAGAGGGGAAATAACCTGTCCTTGGACCTGGAAGATCCCCTGGAGGAGGGCATGGCAGCCCACTCCAGTATCCTTGTCTGGAGAATCCCATGGACAGAGGAGCCTGGTGGGCTACAGTCCATGGGGTCGCAAAGAGCTGGACACAACTGAAGCGACTTAGCACGCAGGCACACCCTCAATCTAAGTAATTATTCCCTTTTATCACTGAGCTTCTTAAAGGAACCAGCTGCATTTTGAAATGTCTGTGGTTGGACCAGGGGAAATGAGTATGTCTGCAAAGTGTACCCAGCTGGATCTCCAACCATACTGTAACTAAGTCATGCAATACTCCTGAAGAACTGCAACATGAAATGATGCTTTAACACAACCTATCGCCAACTTCACTTTTATCAGACCAATGAATCAGTGGTTACACTTCAATTGCCGTAAATTTTTTTTTTTCCAAAATTCCACTTATATTTTTTTTAATAAAAAAAAAACCCTTTCTATTGCTTAAGGACATATGAGACAAGCAGGAAGAATCAACAACACACAGTAATGAATTTTTGTTAACACCTTACACAATGCTGGAGCGTGCTTTATAGAAATTTAGCAGAGGTCAGTGACCATGGGGCTATATTTTTGAGAACTCATAGATCAGATCAGTCGCTCAGTCGTGTCCGACTCTTTGCGACCCCCATGAACCGCAGCACGCCAGGCCTCCCTGTCCATCACCAGCTCCCGGAGGTCACTCAGACTCGCATCCATCGAGTCAGTGATGCCATCCAGCCATCTCATCCTCTGTCGTCCCCTTCTCCTCCTGCCCTCAATCCCTCCCAGCATCAGAGTCTTCTCCAATGAGTCAACTCTTCGCATGAGGTGGCCAAAATACTGGAGTTTCAGCTTTAGCATCATTCCTTCTAAAGAAATTCCAGGATTGATCTCCTTCAGAATGGACCGGTTGGATCTTCTTGCAGTCCAAGGAACTCTCAAGAGTCTTCTCCAACACCACAGTTCAAAAGCATCAATTCTTCGGCGCTCAGCCTTCTTCACAGTCCAGCTCTCACATCCATACATGACCACAGGAAAGACCATAGCCTTGACTAGGCGAACCTTTGTTGGTAAAGTAATGTCTCTGCTTTTGAATATGCTATCTAGGTTGGTCATAACTTTCCTTCCAAGGAGCAAGCGTCTTTTAATTTCATGGCTGCAGTCACCATCTGCAGTGATTTTGGAGCCCAGAAAAACAAAGTCTGACACTGTTTCCACTGTTTCCCCATCTATTTCCCATGCAGTGATGGGACCAGATGCCATGATCTTCGTTTTCTGAATGTTGAGCTTTAAGCCAACCTTTTCACTCTCCACTTTCACTTTTATCAAGAGGCTTTTTAGCCCCTCTTCACTTTCTGCCATAAGAGTCGTGTCATCTGCATATCTGAGGTTATTGATATTTCTCCCGGCAATCTTGATTCCAACTTGTGTTTCTTCCAGTCCAGCATTTCTCATGATGTACTCTGCATATAAGTTAAATAAACAGGGTGACAATATGCAGCCTTGACGTACTCCTTTTCCTATTTGGAACCAGTCTGTTGTTCCATGACCAGTTCTAACTGTTGCTTCCTGACCTGCATACAGATTTCTTAAGAGGCAGATCAGGTGGTCTGGTATTCCCATCTCTTTCAGAATTTTCCATAGTTTATTGTGATCCACACAGTCAAAGGCTTTGGCATAGTCAATAAAGCAGAAATAGATGTTTTTCTGGAACTCTCTTGCTTTTTCCATGATCCAGCGGATGTTGGCAATTTGATCTCTGGTTCCTCTGCCTTTTCTAAAACCAGCTTGAACATCAGGAAGTTCACGGTTCACATATTGCTGAAGCCTGGCTTGGAGAATTTTGAGCATTACTTTACTAGCGTGTGAGATGAGTGCAATTGTTCGGTAGTTTGAGCACTCCTTGGCATTGCCTTTCTTTGGGATTGGGATGAAAACTGACCTTTTCCAATCTTGTGACCACTGCTGAGTTTTCCAAATTTGCTGGCATATTGAGTGTAGCACTTTCACAGCATCATCATTCAGGACTTGGAATAGCTCCACTGGAATTCCATCACCTCCACTAGCTTTGTTCGTAGTGATGCTTTCTAAGGCCCATTTGACTTCACATTCCAAGATGTCTGGCTCTAGGTCAGTGATCACATCATCATGATTATCTGGGTCTTGAAGCTCTTTTGTGTACTGTTCTTCTGTGTATTCTTGCCACCTCTTCTTAATATCTTCTGCTTCTGTTAGGTCCACACCATCTCTGTCCTTTATTGTGCCCATCTTTGCATGAAATGTTCCTTTGGTATCTCTGATTTTCTTGAAGAGATCCCTAGTCTTTCCCATTCTGTTGTTTTCCTCTATTTCTTTGCATTGATCACTGAAGAAGGCTTTCTTATCTCTTCTTGCTATTCTTTGGAACTCTGCATTCAGATGTTTATATCTTTCCTTTTCTCCTTTGCTTTTCGCTTCTCTTCTTTTCACAGCTATTTGCAAGGCCTCCCCAGACAGCCATTTTGCTTTTTTGCATTTCTTTTCCATGGGGATGGTCTTGATCCCTGTCTCCTGTACAATGTCACGAACCTCATTCCATAGTTCATCAGGCACTCTATCTATCAGATCTAGGCCCTTAAATCTATTTCTCACTTCCACTGTATAATCATAAGGGATTTGATTTAGGTCATACCTGAATGGTCTAGTGGTTTTCTCTACTTTCTTCAATTTCAGTCTGAATTTGGCAATAAGGAGTTCATGGTCCGAGCCACAGTCAGCTCCTGGTCTTGTTTTTGCTGATTGTATAGAGCTTCTCCATCTTTGGCTGCAAAGAATATAATCGATCTGATTTCGGTGTTGACCATCTGGTGATGTCCATGTATAGAGTCTTCTCTTGTGGGAAGATGGTATTTGCTATGACCAGTGCATTTTCTTGGCAAAACTCTATTAGTCTTTGCCCTGCTTCATTCTGTATTCCAAGGCCAAATTTGCCTGTTACTCCAGGTGTTTCTTGACTTCCTACTTTTGCATTCCAGTCCCCTATAATGAAAAGGACATCTTTTTTGGGTGTTAGTACTAAAAGGTCTTGTAGGTCTTCATAGAACCTTTCAACTTCAGCTTCTTCGGCGTTACTGGTTGGGGCATAGACTTGGATTACTGTGACATTGAATGGTTTGCCTTGGAAACGAACAGAGATCATTCTATCGTTTTTGAGATTGCATCCAAGTACTGCATTTCGGACTCTTTTGTTGACCATGATGGCCACTCCATTTCTTCTGAGGGATTCCTGCCCACAGTAGTAGATATAATGGTCATCCGAGTTAAATTCACCCATTCCAGTCCATTTTAGTTCGCTAATTCCTAGAATGTCGACATTCACTCTTGCCATCTCTTGTTTGACCACTTCCAATTTGCCTTGATAACACCGTGGTTAATTTCCAGGATATCAATAGTGGCAATAGTGGCACGGCAAATATGTTTCCATTGAATATCAATAGTGGCACGGCAAATATGTTTCCATTGAAACTAATATGGACAACTGTTATTTTCATCTTTCTCAAAGGGGGCAATTTTCTGCACACTCCCTTTGGGGGTATAATTGGCAATATATGAAGACGATTTTTTTGTTTCCACTACCTGGGGAGGAGGGTGCTACTCACAACTCGTGGGCAGAGGGCACGGACTCTTCTAAACATCTACAAAGCACAAGGTAACCAACCCTCTACTGCAAAGAACTAACTGCTGCTGCTAAGTCGCTTCAGTCGTGTCCGACTCTGTGCGACCCCATAGATGCCAGCCCACCAGGCTCCCCCGTCCTTGGGATTGTCCAGGCAAGAACACTGGAGTGGGTTGCCATTTCCTTCTCCAGTGCATGAAAGTGAAAAGTCAAAGTGAAGTTGCTCAGTCGTGTCCGACTCTTAGCGACCTCATGGACTGCAGCCTACTAGGTTCCTCCGCCCATGGGATTTTCCAGGCAAGAGTAGTGGAGTGGGGTGCCACTGCCTTCTCCAACAGAACTAACTATTCAGCCCCAAACGTCAACTGTGCCCAGATGGAACAAACAGGGCTTACACTGAAAGTAAAAGTCTTAGTCACTCATTTGTGTCCGACTCTGCAACTCCATGGTTTGTAACCTGCCAGGCTCCTCTGTCCATGCGATTTTCCAGGCCAGAATACTGGAGTGGATTGCCATTCCCTTTCTCCAGGGAATCTTCCCGATGCAGGGATGGAACCCAGGTCTCCTTTATTGCAGACAGATTCTTTACTTTCTCAGCCACCAGAGACTGAGACCACAAAATGAAAGTGAAAGTTGCTCAGTCGTGTCTGACTCTTTCCGACCCCAAGGACAATGCAGTCCAAGGAATTCTCCAGGCCAGAATACTGGAGTGGGTAGCCCGTCCCTTCTCCAGGGGATCTTCCCAACTCAGGGATCAAACCCAGGTCTCTCATATTGCAGACAGATTCTTTCCCAGCTGAGCCACAAGAGAAGCCCAAGGAGTGGGTAGCCTATCCCTTCTCCAGGGGATCTTCCCAACTCAGGGATCAAACCCAGGTCTCTCATATTGCAGACAGATTCTTTCCCAGCTGAGCCACAAGAGAAGCCCAAGAATACTGGAGTGGGTAGCCTATCCCTTCTCCAGGGGATCTTCCTGACCCAGGAATAGGACTTTTCCAGAACCAGTATTCATCTGCATTCAATATTTTCTTAGTACCACTTGACTAAGAATTACTAGAAATCTACAGACTCCCCCATCAGCAAACAGAAGCACCATTTCAACTTCTGTTTAAGAAGAAGACTCGTTTTTCTATAATAAGTGAGCTACTCAGTCGCAGGAATGGGAGATTGACATATGAATTTGACTTGATACTGTGGTTCTTTTTTTTTTTTAATTAATTAATGTTTTTATCTGGCTGCCAGTGGGTCTTAGTTGCGGGATGTGGGACCTATTTCCCTGACCAGGAATTGAACCAGGGATTGGGAGCACGGAGTCTTGGCCACTGGATCACCAGGGAAGTCCCTGTGATTTCTCTTAAAAAAAGCCACAAATGAATCTACCTATGAAACAGAAAGAGAATCATGGACACAGAGAACAGAGTGGTGGTTGCCAAGGGTGGAAGGCGAGGGAGACGGAGGGACTGGGAGTTTGGGATTAGCAGAAGCGGCCTAGTATATTTAGAATGGATTAAAAAAAAATGTCATAGTGTAGAGCACACAGAACTATCTTCGATACCCTGTGATAAATCATCACGGAAAAGGACAGAGAAAAGACTCAGGAAACAGAATCCCTTTGCTGTACAGAAGAAAGGAGCATAGCACTGTAAACCAATCATACTTCACTTAAAAAAAAAAAAATTATTCATCACCGTTTCTGCTCCAAAATGATACACCACTGTACATGGAGCCGTTCAAACCAACATGCGGAAAAACATCCGCATGATGGGAAATAAACCGCAGAGTTTTAAGACTGCTGCTGCAAAGACGGATCTGATCAGGACGCTTCATTTGCAACTTTCCTTTCCGCTGTGACATGGTAATTAAAGTCTTTTCAGGGACTCTGGTTTAGAAACTGCTCGGCTATGGATGTCTGGGCGTTGGGGCTAAATTTTCCTGGCTCTGATCATTGACTGAATGAAGCGGATCGATTGTGATTTCCCACAGAAGGACTTTAGAAATAAAGCTGTTCCAGCCATTAATTTCCCCTCTTCACGGAGGCATCAATTAGATATTGATTTATTGGAGAAATTTCAGCTTCCTGGATCTTCATTCCAGGCTCAAACACTCAAGAGAGCTGTTTATGGTTTACCACACAAAAAAAGTACTTTTCCAGTTAATAAACTTCTTATTTATCTGTTTAAACCTTACACAAAGAGACATTCATAAAACCATCATTCAATATCCTGAAGGCTCAATTCAGAGTTCTCATTGAAAGGTAGCCACTGTCTCCTACAGCCCAGATTTTTCCTGATTCCACGAAATCCTCACTCCTGCCTTCGGCCAGGGAGGTAATTCACTCTACATTAGTCATCAAAGGCGCACTTCCCTTTACTTTACTGGTGCAACAGTAAAATAATCCACCTGCCAAGGCAGGAGACAAGGGTCTGATCCCGGTGTTGGGAAGATTCCCTGGAGGAGGAAAAGACCAACCCGCTCCAATATTCTTGCCTAGAGAATCCCTTAGACAGAGGAGGCTGGTGGGCCACAGTCCACAGAGGGGCAAAGAGTTGGACATGACTCACATATCTAGTTATTTATAACAAAAAAATTTAGAGATTTAAACAATGTTTACATGAAGGTTATTGAGACACAGAGATTCTTCTGAAAGCATGGGCTTCCTGGTGTCTCAGGGGTAAAGAATCCTCCTGCAATTGATCAGGAAATTGATCCCCATGTTGATCAATACAGTGGGTTTGATCCCTGGGTTGGGAAGATCCCCTGGAGAAGGGAATGACAACCCACTCTAATATTCTTGCCTGGATAATCCCAAGGACAGAGGAGCCTGGCGGGCGACAGTCCAGGGGGTCACAAAGAGTTGGACCCGACTGAGTGACCAACACACACACATATTCTGATGGATCCACGTCTCTCTCCTCCCTGTTCCTTGCTCTCCATCCAGTCTTTCCAGCCCCCTCTCCACCCCTTTTTTTCTCCTCCAGCCTCTTTCTGGATTTCCTTCCTCTATCTTATCTTGCTGCTAACTAATCTCCTAGTCCCTCCTTCTCCCTAGGCGGTGCTGACGTTCGGGAGCCAGGCAACACGGTTTCCTGACCAGTTCCTTTCTTTTCTGAGCAAAAGCGGCAGGCAGACGTGGATGCGGTTTGCAACCAGCAAGGAGGCTGCCAATCCTGTCTGCTTTTCCCACTTCCTGTGGGTGTTTGTATAATATTTAAGCATTAATTATGTAATGTTTGTCGTGTTTGACGTTCCCAGGGAAAAGGCACTATATCAACAGCAGTATTATTAGTGTTTTCTCGGCGAAATTTCCATCACCGAACGTGTTGGGAAACGAGCGGTGGCCATCTGCCACCCAGTTTGTGAAAGCTTCCCACACGCTGGATTCTCTTTCACCGCCGAACGAAGGTGCTTTGGAAGCCGTGTACAAGAATCCTTTTCAAAGACGCGTTGAACAGCTGTTGCACCCTGCACTCATTTTAACACCTTGCTAGCAGCTATTATTTTCAACAATCTGCACAGCAAATCACGGTTTCCGTTATTCAGTGATACTCACATAAGCATGGATTGTGCTAGACCAGAAGCCGTTTTATTTGATAATGAGCAAAAAAAAACCCCAGTGACTCCTACTTGACTTTTTAATGGATTATGAGGTTCTTGAGCTTCACAGGTGGCTCAGCGGTAAAGAACCCACCTGCCAGTACAGGACACCCGGGTTGGATCCTTGGGTCGGGTAGATTCCCCCCGGAGGAAGAAATGGCTACCCACTCCAGGATTCTTGCCTGGAGAATCCCATGGACAGAGGAGCCTGGTGGGCTACAGTCCACAGAGTCGCAAAGAGTCAGACATGACCGAGTGACTGAGCATGCACAGGGGTTCTAGGGAAGCCAGATCGTGCATAACCCCTGAATGTCTGGAGACTGAGCAGAGGATGGTCCCCAAAATGAGCTCAAAAAGCAGAGAGATCTTGACCAAACCCACACTCTTCCAGCCCCTTCATCAACACTCAGCATTTCCAGCTTTATGTTTCATATTTTCATGTTCTTTAAATAGTTGTTTAAATTATATATACCTTATTTTTGTGCAAATTGTAAGGAAAGAATCTGCTTTTACCATCTGGCTTTTCAAGTTTCCCCATCACCATTAACAATACAATGATCTATCTTTCTGAAATATATTATCGTAGAGAACATTCCTATGTCTGACAGGGCATTTTTCTGACATTCTACTAACTGCACTGATCTCTCAGTTATTAGGCCAACACCAAGCCATTTAAATACATTCACTTGTATCTACTAGGCAAGTTACATATATGAAAGTGAAAGTTGCTCAGTCATGTCCGACTCTCTGCAACCCCATTGACTGTATAGTCCATGGAATTATCCAGGCCAGAATACCGGAGTGGGTAGCCTTTCCCTTCTCCAGGGGATCTTTCCAACCTAAGGATCAAACCCAGGTCTCCCACATTGCAGGCAGATTCTTTACCAGCTGAGGCACAAGGAAAGCCCAAGAATACTGGAGTGGGTAGTCTATCCCTTCTCCAGCAGATCTTCCCAACACAGGAATCTAACCGGAGTCTCCTGCAATGCAGGTGGATAGTTTACCAACTGATCTGTCAGGGAAGCCCTATTAAGCCAACACCAAGCTATTTAAATAAGGTCTTCATAGTGTATTTTTGTACTGAATCACGCCTTCTCGAGAAGTTGCATTTTCCTTCTAAATGAAATGGACTTTCTTTCTAAATTCTTTCTAAATGGCTCCAAATGGACACCATGCCATTAACTGCAAACATTCAAAGAAGTCTTTACAGAAATGAGAAAGTGAGTGCCGAAGCAGCCCCCTAAAAACCCACTGATGCTTTTATAAAGTGAAACAATTTATGTCTCTGAAAAAGTTTTCAGCATTGTCAACTACACAGCTCTAAAAGCTGCGTGGTCTAGAGTTCATTGCGTATATTACAAAATATCGTCTTTATGGATAGGTTTTGGAAAAGTGCGACTGATCCTTTTTCAAATACCGGCATCTTTGAATTGTGTTTGTAAATGGGAGGAGCTGAATTCCACCATAGCTATGCTCCAAAATATAACAGGCGATCAAAACTAGCCTTTTATCCTGACTCCCATAGATGGATATCAAATTGTGTGTCTGTCAGGATTTCCTCTGGCTGCAAAAATTCTGCTAGGGTAACTTACACAGTTGAGGGTAGATTTATCTCTGGGCACACTGCAGGGCTATGGTTTTTCCATGGTCATGTATGGATGCGAGAGTTGGACTGTGAAGAAAGCTGAGCACTGAAGAATTGATGCTTTTGAACTGTGGTGTTGGAGAAGACTCTTGAGAGTCCCTTGGACTGCAAGGAGATCCAACCAGTCCATTCTGAAGGAGATCAGCCCTCGGATTTCTTTGGAAGGAATGATGCTAAAGCTCAAACTCCAGTACTTTGGCCACCTCATGCAAAGAGTTGACTCACTGGAAAAGACTCTGATGCTGGGGCGGGGGGTGGATTGTGGGCAGGAGGAGAAGGGGACGACAGAGGAGGAGATGGCTGGATGGCATAACCGACTTGAGGGACGTGAGTTTGGGTGAACTCCGGGAGATGGTGATGGACAGGGAGGCCTGGCGTGCTGGGATTCATGGGGTTGCAAAGAGTCAGACACGACTGAGTGAATGAACTGAACTGACTGAGACTGCAGGGGCTGAAGGAGCAACTCAGGAAGTGAACCCACAGGCCCGGATCCTTCTATCTTTGATGCAATGTATCCTTTCTGGGCATGCTCAGCCAATGGCAGTTCAAACTACTGCTGTTGCTGCTGCTAAGTCGCTTCAGTCGTGTCCGACCGTGTGTGACCCCATAGACGGCAGCCCACCAGGCTCCCCCGTCCCTGGGATTCTCCAGGCAAGAACACTGGAGTGGGTTGCCATTTCCTTCTCCAATGCATGAAAGTGAAAAGTGAAAGTGAAGTCACTCAGTCGTGTCCAACTCTCAGCGACCCCATGGACGGCAGCCCACCAGGCTCCTCCATCCATGGGATTTTCCAGGCAAGAGTACTGGAGCGGGGTGCCATTGCCTTCTCCATCAAACTACTGACATGATGCCAAATATCCAGGTAGAAAGAAAAGAGAAAGAAGAAAGTGCCAGCAATAAATGATATCAAGTTTCACTGACCACCCTCATGTCACAAGAACATCATTGGCTGCAGAGAACTTTGGTCAACCAAATTCCTTTCCCAGCTTTTGGTATAGAGACAGATAAAGAAAAAAGGAGGCTGGGTATAGCGTTTAAGTCACCAGCACTACAATATCATATTAAAAAGTTCACGTCAGAGAGTACTCAGAAATACAAAAAAGAAACCCATGCCTAAATATATATAGCCTTGAGATATGCGGACATTCAACAGCAGAAAAAGTTGTCAAGACTTCAGTTCCCCACCTCTTCTAAGAAGTCAGACTATCCTGAGGAAAATATCAGTTTAACTCCAGAATTCGCTTCCAAAGTACACACTGTGGGAAGAAAATAGAGATTTGGGCATCTAAGACTGTAAATACAAGTTCTATAACCAGCCAAGGAAAAAATGTTCAGTCACAAGAAGACTTCAAAAGTCTATCAAATTCATGTGCTTTATAAAAAAATTAATTCTTCAAGAATGCTGATAAGCGGATAAATGAATCAAATTAATATACCCATGAAGAGAAGTGCTTTGTATAATTAAAACGTCAACAAGCCATGAAACACTGAAACTCTTGGCTGGTTTATAAAGCTGTCATCGTGATGAGGCTTAATTCAACACTCAGAACTAAATCTTATAAACAATAATGCCACATATCTAGTCCATGTTATAATATATAAATCATTATGTCTACATAACGAACTATATGATAACTTATACAGATGTAATAATCTTGATCTGAAAAAAAAAAGCAATTCATTTTAACCAAAATCTATGCCAAGGAAAGATAAACAGTGCTAAAAATGGTGCTGAATCATTACTAAGGAGTGATGTGATTTTAGAACTATCCATATATTTTTTCTTGGGTAGAATTTTCAAATACCCAGAGCAGGGAAAACAGAGGAAAACCTGAGCAATTAAGTAAAAGTCAGAAAATGACAAGAAAGAACAAAAACTCAGAATTTTAAAAATAGCAGACAAGCGAATATCATGAAGAAATGAACTTTTACTTCTGTTCACCTTACTTAAGTGAAAGTTGCTCAGTCGTGTCCAACCCTTTGAGACCCCATGGACTACACAGCGCATGGAATTCTCCACTAATACTGGAGTGAGGTAAACTTTCCCTTCTCCAGGCATCTTCCCAACCCAGGGATCAAACCCAGGTCTCCCGCATTGCAGGCAGATTCTTTACCATCTGAACCACCAGGGAAGCCCAGGAATACTGGAGTGGGTAGCCTACCCCTTCTCCAGGGGATCTTCCTGACCTAGGCATCAAACCAGGCTCTCCCACAAAGCAGGCGGATTCTTTCCCAATACTTAACATAGAACTAATTGTACACATAATTTCGACCTAAGGTTCATGATCATTCTCGCCAGATGAACCTGCCTCAAAGACCCATAGACCCTCAGTGGTAACAGAGATCAATACTTCGGCCAGTTGCAAGTCAGGGATTACATGATCCATCCAATGAACATTACTCACTCTTTTCAAAACGGCAACCTTCCCCTTCACAACACCATGGATGAACCTGGAGGACGCGGTGCTAACTGAAATAAGCTGGACTCTGAAGGACAAATACCACATGATTCCACTCACATGCGATTCCTACAATAGTGAAACCCACAGATTCAAAGAGTGTGATGGCTGGCAGGAGCTGAGGGGAACAGGGAAGTAGGGAGGTGTAGTTCAATGAGGATAAATCTCACTCAAGCAAGATGTACAGACTCTGGAGATACACTGTACAACAGAGTGCCCAAGGTTCACAATATAGGCTGTGCCCTTAAGTGTGGCCGAGATGGTAGATATCCTCTTAATTGTTCTCACCACCACCACCACCACCACCACCACCAATAACCCCAGTAAATCAGAGTGTCATACTCAAACTAATTCACCAGTTCTAGCTATCAGAAGAGTCCTGGCCCAATGGGAAGAACCCAGAAATCGCTGCTACCTGGGAGGGCTACCGACATACTCAAGCTTTCCTCTCTTCAGTTGAATATATTTTATTTAAGGCCAGCAGCCTCTGCAAACGAGGGTGGAATTTCAAATCCACTGCTTGCGAGCACATGGTCTGCACCTGTATAGACCCTCAGATTCTTCCCTGCCTTCCAAACAAATTCATATTAGGACATGGACTGTGTTTGAAGGAGTCATCCCTCCCACCTTTTGAGCATTTACACATATTGTTGCTGTTATTCAGCTGCTCAGTGATATATAGCCCGCCATGGGGGCTCCTCTCTGTCCATGAGATTTTTACACATATTTGAACACCACGAAACACTGGTGAAATATTAAAAATCCTGGGAAAGATGCCCATGAGGTTGACGGGAAACATACATTGATGTTTAGGCTGTAATGACTGACAAGGTTTTTGCCAATTATTTACAAGCAGAAGTGATGCTTGCCACTCTGAGCCTGGCTCATAAAAATCTTTCATGAATTTCCTTTATGTTTCTCTCCCTGTCTGCTATCTGAGATAGAGTTGCTCCCAACTCTCTCTCGAGAAATCCTTGGATACCATATATTTCTTTTTAGTGTTATAAAAAAAAAAAAAAGCAGCACTGTAGTAAGACTATTGTACCTGCTTAAGTCCATCTAGTCAAAGCTATGATTTTTCCAGTAGTCATGTATGGATGTGAGAGTTGGACTATAAAGAAAGCTGAGCACCAAAGAATTGATGCTTTTGAACTGTAGTGTTGGAAAAGACTCTTGAGAGTACCCTGGACTGCAAGGAGATCCAACCAGTCTATCCTATAGGAGATCCATCCTGAATATTCATTGGAAGGACTGATGTTGAAGCTGAAATCCCAATACTTTGGCCACCTGATGCGAAGAGCTGACTCATTGGAAAAGACCTTGATGCTGGGAAAGATTGAAGACAGGAGGAGAAGGGGACGACAGAGGATGAGATGGTTGGATGGCATCAACAACATGATGGACATGAGTTTGAGCAAGCTCTGGGAGTTGATGAAGGACAGGGAAGCCTGGTGTGCTGCAGTCTTTGAGGTTGTAAAGAGTCGGACATGACTGAGCAACTGATCTGAAGAGTTCAGCTTTTCAATGAAGTCATTCCAGGGCAGGAAAAGGTCTAGAGAAGGGAAGATAGAATAATTAATTGTGCAGAGCCACTGCTCTATGCAGAGGGCATTTAAGGATCAGTGGGACTTCATATGGGCTTCACAGGTGGTGCCAGTGGTATAGAATCCGGCTGCCAAGGCAGGAGACACGAGAGACGTGAGTTCGATCCCTGGGTCATGAATGGGCTCTGTCTGCAAAGATCCGAGCTGCCAAGGGATATGACGGAAGACTACAAACTCATAAAAGTTAGAACTGGGATGAATACAGACGTGCCCAGGAAATCCCAGTTTACCACGTCCACCCTCCGACCTAAAAAGGAGGAAATTTAGGACAAACTTAGAAGGATAAGTTAACACAACAGGGGTAGAAAGGGTCTGATGTACAAAAATTGGAAGCTAGAAAGCCAGAAAAGTGACAAGTGTGATCGTCGGTCAGCTGTCTCCTACACGTTGCTACTCATCTACTGCCGAACACCAGGCTCCTCTGTCTGAGGGAGTCTCCAGGCAAGAATAGTGGAGTGGGTTGCCACGCCCTCCTCCAGGGGATCTTCTGGACTTAGGGTTCTAACCTCTGTCTTTTGCAATGCAGATTCTTTACCGGTGGAATCACCAGGGAAGCCTGAAGACCAGAGGTGGACCGCAAATATAAAAAACTACACATAGGTACTGGAAAAATTTACAGATGACAGTTCCATTAAAGGAGCTAAAATGATGCCTAAAAAATTAAAGAGGCTTCAAAGTGACCATCCAAAAATGAAATTCATGCAATTAGAAATCTCTGTAGATTGTGACTCCCCGTAACAATGGCATTGCTCTCACATTCTCTGCAGCAGATTGCTCTGCAGACTGCCCCTGTCTTCCTTCTTCTGCAAACTATTTCTGCTGTTAGATTTATTTCATACCTGCCAGAGTGCTGCTTTTATGGAATTGCTCACGAATAGGAACCTGTTACAGATTCTGATTGACCTGAAGAAGCCGTGATAAACTACTAAATTTAGGTAAGATTGAGCGCTACGCAGAAATTCTTCACTGACTTCACTGCAGGCAGGAAACAGACCCACCTGTGTAAAACTCATATGGGCGGTTTTGACCGATAAAGGCGCATGTTGCCACAAGAGCAGTAAGATCAGAAGAGCCGTCTATTCAATGCTTGCAGATTAAATACAGTCACTTAAAAAAAAAAAAAGAACAAGTTCCACAAAAGTGTTGCTTTCCCCATGACTGCCGACTAAAGCCTGTACCGTGGCTTCTGGTACCAACAAACTCAAGTTTGTTTTTGTTTTTTTAATTGAAATACAGTTCATTTACAACGTTGTGACAGTTTCCGCTGTACAGCAAAGAGATAACAGGTATACAAGCATATATATATATATATGTATTCTTTTTCAGATTCTTTTTCACTACGGGTTATTACAAAATACGGAAGATAGTTCTCTCTGCTATATAGTAGCAGGTCCTTGGGCTTAGTAGCTCAGTTGTGTCCGACTCTTTGCAACCCCCTGGACTGAAGCTGCCAGGCTCCTCTGTCCACAGGCAAGAATACTGGAGTGGGTTGCCATGCCCTCCTCCAGGGGATCTTCCCGACCCAGGGATCGAACCTAGTTCTCCTGCATTTAGTTATCTCTCTTAAATATACGAGTGTGTATAGGTGAATCACACACTCCCAATTTCTCCCACCCTCACATTTCTCCTTTGCTAAAGTTGTTTTCTGTATCTGTGAATCGGCTTATGCTTTGTCCGTAAGCTCACTTATTTTTTAGGTTCCACGTATATGACAGCATATAATATTTGTCTTTGTCTGACTTAGTTTAACTAGAATGATAATCTCTGAGGGCCACTCATGTTGCTGCAAATGGCATTATCTCGTTTTTGTTTTTTTTTTTTTTTGTGAATTTTTGGCTGAATAATGTCCCACTGTTACATATCCACCACATCTTCTTTATCCGTTCCTCTGGTGGTGGGCTCTCAGGTTGCTTCCCAGTCTTGGTTATTATGAATACTGCTTCTGTGAACACTGAGGTGCTTGTATCTTTTTAAGTTACAGTTCTCTGGATATATACCCAAGAATGGGACTGCTGGGTGAAGAGGTAACTCGATTTTTAGTTTTTAAATGAACCTCCATACTATCCTTGGAGAAGGCAATGGCACCCCACTCCAGTACTCTTGCCTGGAAAATCCCATGGATGGAGGAGCCTGGAAGGCTGCAGTCCATGGGGTCGCCGAGGGTTGGATACGACTGAGTGACTTCACTTTCACTTTTCATTTTCATGCATTGGAGAAGGAAATGGCAACCCACTCCAGTGTTCTTGCCTTGGAGAATCCCAGGGATGGGGGAGCCTGTTGGGCTGGTATCTATGGGGTCGCACAGAGTCGGACACAACTGAAGTGACTTAGCAGCAGTAGCAGCAGCCATATTATCCTTAGTAGTGGCTGCTCCAGTTGATATTTCCATCTACAGTATAAGAGGGTTCCCTTTTTGCACACCCTCTCAAGCACTGTTTGTAGACTTTTTGAGGATGACCATTCTCACTACTCTGAAGTGATATCTCACTAGAGTTTTGATTTGCATTTCTCCAATAATTAATGATGTTGAACATCTTTCCATTGCCTGTTGACCATCTACATGTCTTCTTTGGAGAAACCTTTTTATTAGGTCTTCTGCCCATTTTTTAAATTGGGTTCTTTATTCTTTTGATGTTGAGCTGTAGGAACTACTTGTATGTTCTGGAAATTAAGCCCTAAGTTGCTCACATCACTTACAAATATGTTCTCCCAGTCCATAGGATGTTGTTTCATTTTGGTTTTGATTTCCTCTGTTGTGCAAAAGCCTATAAATTGGATTAGGTCTCATATGTTTATTTTTCACTGCAAAATTTTTAAAACAAGAAGGCAAATGGTGCCCAGTTGGAAATTCAATGCCTCCAAAGTTAGTTTCTCAGGAATTTCTCTGTGGTAGTCCAAATTGATGGCATACATATCAGGAATGAGCACGGTTCTATAGCTGCTATTTGGTACCTTATTACACCAACGGGCACTTTTTATACAAGGACGTAATTAATTAAGTACTTCTCCTCATGGGAAGAGCTGACTCATTGGAGAAGACTCTGATGCTGGGAGGCATTGGGGGCAGGAGGAGAAGGGGACGACAGAGGATGAGATGGCTGGATGGCATCACTGACTCGATGGACGTGAGTCTCAGTGAACTCCAGGAGCTGGTGATGGACAGGGAGGCCTGGCGTGCTGCGATTCATGGGGTCGCAAAGAGTCAGATACGACTGAGCGACTGATCTGATCTGATACAGCACAGGCAGTTATATGTATAGATGCTGGGAGGGATTGGGGGCAGGAGGAGAAGGGGACGACAGAGGATGAGATGGCTGGATGGCATCACTGACTCGATGGACGTGAGTCTCAGTGAACTCCAGGAGCTGGTGATGGACAGGGAGGCCTGGCGTGCTGCAATTCATGGGGTCACAAAGAGTGGGACACGACTGAGCGACTTAACTGAACTGAATGATTCATTATTAAAATTTTCCAAATCCATGCTGGCTTCACTTGTACCTTATAATAATTATGATCAAGGGACATTAACTCTCACTGCCAAACGTATTTTTTTTTAAACTATGGAGGTATAAATACATTTCCAGTAACGTACTTTGTAATCACTAACAAACAGTAGCATTTCATTTCAGTAGCCACTGTCATTTCCTTATCCCTAAACCAAACTTCCTTCAGTCACAAAGTTGTGTCTGACTCTTTGAGACCCCATCACCTGCAGCAGGCCAGGTTTCCCTATCCTTCATTATTACCCAGAGTTTGCTCAAACTCATGGCCATTGAATTAGCCATTGAATCAATTCAATGGCTAATCCAACCATCTCATCCTCTGTTGTCCCCTTCTCCTCCTGCCTTCAATCTTTCCCAGCATCAGGGTCTTTTCCAATGAGTCAGCTCTCTGCATCAGGTGGCCAAAGTATTGGAGTTTCAGCTTTAGCATCAGTCCTTCCAATGAATATTCAGGGCTGATCTCATTTACGATTGACAGGCTTGATCTCTTTGCTATTCAGGGCACTCTCAAGAGTCTTGCCCAGCACCAGAGTTCAAAAGCATCAATTCTTCGGCACTCAGCCTTCTTTATGGTCCAGCTCACATCTGTACTTTTAAGCAGCTTTAAATTCCATTAGAGAAATGAGACACAGCTGCATCTCTGAGTAGGGCTCACTGAATCTCCCCATCAGAGATAGGTCATGAAACTTGGATCTGCATTCTTTTAAAATGTATCACTATCAATAGACATAGCATGATGTGTTGATGATTTCAGATGAGAAATGCATCTGCTATGACCCAGGAGCCAACTTATGTCACGACCGTCTTTAGTAAACAAAGCATTACTGAAGCACAATCACAGAGATTCATTTACCTACCGGACTGAGAGTCCAGTCAGGACCATAAAGGGGCAGAACAGACGTAGATCCTCAAGACAGAAGAAAGGGGAAGTATCCTGAGCAAGCGATACACGAAGAGGCTACTACGCAAAGTTCATGCTCCTGCTCTATGCAAGAATGGGGCAACTGATTTCTAAGTCCATATGGAAAATTAAAAAGGGCTAATTCAGAAGTCCCCAAATAATCGCATCTAGTGCCTAAAAATTAGATTTCTATATAGATTCTAGGCAGAGAAAACAATTCAAAATACAGTACCCCCATTCACAGGCCTTCCCTAGAGATCCACTGGTTAAGACTCTGTGCTTCCAAGGCAGGGAGGAGGGGTTCAAACCCTGGTCAGGGAACTAAGATCCCACATGCCACTTGGGTGGCTAAAAAAAAAAAATCAAAACAAAGTCAAAAAATTAGTGCAGGATGGGAGTGAGGGGCTGAGGCAGGCCCCACCAAGTTCACAGGCTCCTGCCTTGACAAGGTGTAACTCAGAGGCCTCCCATAGAGGCAGAAGGCATGGGGCAACTGTGGAATTTAAGTGGCGTCTAGGAAGGCAATGGCACCCCACCCCAGTACTTTTGCCTGGAGAATCCCATGGGTGGAGAATCTCAGTCCATGGGGTCGCTGAGAGTTGGACACGACTGAGCGACTTCACTTTCACTTTTCACTTTCATACATTGGAAAAGGAAATGGCAACCCACTCCAGTGTTCTTGCCTGGAGAATCCCAGGGACAGGGGAGCCTGGTGAGCTTCCGTCTATGGGGTCGCACAGAGTCGGACACGACTGAAGCGACTTAGCAGCAGGACCTTATCATCCTGACAGCTCCCTATCCCTGGGACCCAGAGAGGAGAATGTAACACATCAGCCAGCATCCTTTTATAAGCAAGCCAAAAGGACCCCACTGGACCTTATGTACAAACAGACTTTTCCAGCGGTGGCAATGCAGCTGTTAAGAGGCAAAGCTTAGGCTTCAAGGCTGAGCAGCAGACGGCCATTTGTATTCCAACTGCTTGTCCAAAGCCACTTGCCTTAATGACACTCGAGGGTTTGCGTTCAGATCTTTTGAATGATAATTCCTGGCTCTGCTGCTTACTGGGCCACTTCCAAATGCAGCTTCTGGCATGGTTGTCTACTGTGATAGAGGGATATTCACTTTTAAAGTCATTACCTTAATCATCTCTGCTGCTTTGATTTAGTATGAGGGATGGCTGATTTCGATTCCCTGCTTATTGTCAAGAACTTTGCTCAGGGTCAGACGAGTTGTATTTTTAAACTGAGAGTATGGATCACAGACACAAAAGCTTAGAGCGCAGAGGCTTGCAGCTTCGTTTCGTACACACAGGTGTTAAATCAAATTTAACAACGTGACTTTGCCAGGGCTGAACCAGCCACAACATAGTGTTTGCTTGACGGGAGAGATCGTGAGAAATCAACCTGCAGGACAGCTTCTCCATCAGAGCATGAGGACAGTGGACCATCAGTGGTGACCATGCCCACCCTTTAGGATGGAAACTAACATGGCATGCACTCGATTCAGTGATGTTGCTTCTTATTATTCTTCAACCTGGACTGATGGCTGCATTTAGAAATGTTTTCAGATTTCCTAAAAACAGTTTCTCATAGCCAAAGCAATTAAATAATAGACACATTGGATTACATCAAAATTAAACATTTCTGAGCGTCTTAGGGCATACTCAACAGAGTGAAAAACAACCTATGAAATGGGAGAAAAGTCTGACAGCTCATACCTCTGATAAGGGGTTAAAATCCAGTATACATAAAGAGCTCTTACAACTCAACAAGGAAACACCCCCCCCCAATAACTCTATTAAAACATACACAAAGTATTGAATACACGTTTCTCCAATGATCGGCAGATTGACAACAAGCATATGAAATGATTTTCAACATCACTAGTCATCAGGTAAATGCTAATTAGAATCACAGTGGCATAGCACCTCACACCCATTAGAATAGCTACTATCAAGAAATAGAAAGTGTTGGCAAGGAGGTGGAGAAGTCGGAAGCCTTACAGGATCATGTGAAACAGTGTGGGCGCTATGAAGAACATGATGACCATTCCACAAAGAAAATTAAAGTAGCATATGATCAAGCCATGCCACTGGTGGGTACGCACCCAAAAGGAAGGAAAGCAGGGTCTTAGCAGCTATTTGTATGCACATGTTCACAGCCACACTTTCCACAACAGCAAGAGGTGGAAGCGATGGAAGTGTCTATCAACAGATGCGTACATCAACGCAATGTGGTCCACGCACATTGTGGAATATCATCAGCATTAAAAAGGAAGAAAAGTCTATGCTACACATGCTGAACATGCAACATAGCTAATTCTATGCTGCTACTGCTGCTGCTGCTGCTAAGTCGCTTTAGTTGTGTCCGACTATGTGCAATCCCATAGACGGCAGCCCACCAGGCTCCGCCGTCCCTGGGATTCTCCAGGCAAGAACACTGGAGTGGGTTGCCATTGTCTTCTCCAATGCATGAAAGTGAAAAGTGAAAGTGAAGTCGCTCAGTCGTGTCTGACTCCTAGCGACCCCATGGATTGCAGCCCACCAGGCTCCTCCATCCATGGGATTTTCCAGGCAAGAGTATTGGAGTGGGGTGCCATTGCCTTCTGCTAAACATGCATAAACCTGGAGGACAGTTAAAAAATACTGTGTAATTCCACTTATATGAGCTATTTGGAGCAGTCAAACTCAGAGGAACACAGAGTGGTGATTGCCAGGAACTGGGACTTCCCAGGTGGCCGTAGTGGTAAAGAACCTGCTCTGCCAATACAGGAGATGCAGGTTCGATCCCTGGGTGGGGAAGATCCCCTGGAGGAGAAAATGGCAACCCACTCCAGTATTCTTGCCTGGAGAATCCCACGGACAGAGCAGCCTGGCAGCTACAGTCCATGGGGGTAGGGGGTGTGGAGAGTTTTCACTTAGAATTTCATTTCTGCAAAATGAAAAACGTTTTGGGGATTGGTTGCACAGCCATGTGGATATACTTGAAACTATTGAACTATTGAACATGGAGAAGGAAATGGCAACCCACTCCAGTGTTCTTGCTGGAGATTCCCAGGGACAGGGGAGCCTGGTGGGCTGTCATCTATGGGGTCGCACAGAGTCGGACACGACTCAAGTGACTTAGCATTGAACTACCGATTTAAAGTTGCCAAGATGGCAAATTTAATATATTTCATTGCAATTTTTAAAATGTTAAGTTTAAGAAATTTTCTTAACATCAAGAGGTTTTTACTTTTTTGTTTGCATCCAATCAAAACCTTTTAAATCACAACTTTTGTATGTCTACCTAAAAATGTAAATAGGATTAATTACATCTTCAAACAGAATAAATGGATTTTTCAAGTAGCCACTTTTTTTTTTTTTACGAAATGTTTCCAAGCCAGAGAGAAATGTCTGACGTGGTTGAAGCCCCCTTTGCCACTCTTGCTTTTGAACACCAATATAGTCACTGGTAGCTCAATGGTGATAAATCCCCTGTCAATGCAGGAGACACAAGTTCGATCCTTGGGTCAGGAAGATCCCCTAGAGAAGGGCATGGCAACCCACTCCAGTGTTCTTGCCTGGAGCATCCCGTGGACAGAGGAGCCTGGTGGGCTACAGTCCAGGGGGGTTACTAGGAATCAGACACAATGGAGCGCACACCCACCTTCTGACTGTAAACTGTGGTGATCAGCCAACAGGCCTTCCACTAAAGCCAGCATGAAACTTGTGTTTTGCAAGCTGTTTCAACTGATGACGGATGGATATGGGTGGACAGAGACTTCCTTGGTGGTCCAGTGGCTAAGACTCCGTCCTCCCAATGCAGGGCACTCAGGTTCCATCTCTGGTCGGGGAACTAGATCCCACATGCCACAACTTAATAAAAAAAATCCTACATGAAACAGCAAAGATTGAAGATCCCACATGCCAAAACTTAAGACCCAGCACAGCCAAAGAAACACTTATTAGGAAAAAAGGGAGCAGGGAAGAAATGGATGGGGAGAGATGTTGAAGGACGGGGTGTCTATCTTAGGTCAGGACGCAAAGCCCACTTTCTGAAAGCTGACTTTTATAAAGAGATTTCCTAAGACAGCAGACTATTTCATGTTCTCAGCAAACAGCCACCAAGCGCTCTCAGGCATGCTATTCAGCTAAAAACAAAGATGGCCAGTTCATGGCCCCCAAGCAGATACAAGGTGACTCCAGGAAATAATGAAAAAAATTCTAGGTGGTTATGTCATGGGGTGGAAATGTCACAGCATGATATACAAACCCAATTCTACCTAAGCCGTTCATCTTTTCCAGGAGGCGTGCTTAGGAAGAGCCACTGAACGGGAGATCGTGTTGCACACTCTTCAAGGAGAAAAGATTCAGCTGCTGTTCAAGAATTGCCTTTTAACAAATGCTTGGAGATTTTTTTTGTGGGGGGTTGGGGGGTGGCAGAGGAGGAGGCGGGAAAGCTTCTTTTAAAGATGGCATGGATTCTTACGCTGGTTAAATTTTGAGTCCACAAAGCTAGATTGTGGTGCCTAGCAGTTTGCTCCAATATTAATCTGGATGTTGCTAAGAAGGTACTTTGTATTGGTAGATGTGTGAATGTCTATAATCTACCGACTTTAAGCAAATGAGAATATCCTCTTTAATACAATGGTAAAGAATCCAGCTACTAGTACTGCAGATGAAAGAGACATGGGTTTAATCCCTGGGTGGGGAAGATTCCCTGGAGCAGAAAATGGCAACCCACTCCAGTATTGTTGCCTGGAGGATCCCCTGGACAGAGGAGCCTGGCGGGCTACAGTCCATGGGGTCACAAAGAGTCGGATACAACTGAGTGACTAAGCAGGAGTGTGACCCTTACCCAGCTGGTTGAGGGCTACAGCAGTTTCACACACGGCAGGATACCTGGAGAGGAAGGAATTCTGCCTCAAGATTGTAACAGAGAAATCCAGCCTGCCCTCGATTTCAGACCCAAGACCACAAGATCAGTCCGCAGAATTTTCCAGCCTGAGTGTCTCTCCTGAAGATACAATTCAGACTCCAGGAGTCTCAAGATGGCAGCACTCATTCGTGCCTGAGTTTCCAACCCACCCTCCTCTACTCCATGGAATCTGGACCTGCCATACCCTGCAACTGCATGAACCAATTCCTTCAAATAAATTTCTCTCTCATATATATTTACAGAAAAAAAGAGGAAGTGTTAGTCATTAGTTGTGTCTGACTCTTTGTGACCCCCATGGACTGTAGCCTACCAGGCTCCTCTGTCCAGGGGATTCTCTAGGCAAGGATACTGGAGTGGGTTGCCATTCCCTTCTCCAGGGGATCTTCCCCACAAAGAGATGAAAGTCGGGTCTCCTGCATTGCAGATGGGTTCTTTACTGTGTGAGCCACCAGATAAGCTGTTTATATATTTATATCTGTGTATATATGTGTATATATAGAGTATCTATACAGTGTATATATATATATAATGTATGGTATGCTAAGTCACTTCAGTTGTGTTCGACTCTGTGCGACCCCATAGACGGCAGCCCACCAGGCTCCTCTGTCCCTGGGATTCTCCAGGCAAGAACACTGGAGTGGGTTGCCATTTCCTTCTCCAATGCATGAAAGTGGAAAGTGAAAGTGAAGTCGCTCAGTTGTGTCTGACACTTAGTGACCCCATGGACTGTAGCCCACCAGGCTCCTCCATCCACGGGATTTTCCGGGCAAGGGTACTGGAGTGGGGTGCCATTGCCTTCACCGATATAATGTATATATAGTATAGTATAAATATATAAAGTAATGCATATGTGTATGTCTATCTATTTGTCCATCTATCCACCTATTATCTCCTATTGTTTCAAAGAACCCTTACCGATACAACTTGAAGAGGGCATGGCAACCCACTCCAGTATTCTTGCCTGGAGAACCCCATGGACAGAGGAGCCTGGTGGGCTGCAGTCCACGGGGTGGCAAAGAATTGGACATGACTGAACCTACGTGGGTGGACACAGCTCTTTGCCAAATCAAGAAAGCAAGGCTCAGGAAGATGGGAAGGGAGGGTGGGAGAGGGGGTTCAGGATGGCGAACACATGTATACCCATGGCTGATTCATGGCAGTGAATGGCAAAAACCATTACAATATTCTAAAGTAATTAGCGTCCAATTAAAATAAATAATTAAAACAATAAAAACAGTAAAAAAAAAAAAAAAAAAAAAAAGAACAAACTTCAGCTGCAGAGAGAACACTTGCATTTCCTTGCGTCATATTCCCTGTCCAATATAGAAGTCAAGGAGTTTTTGTCCCCCACAGGCACTCCTACTTTGCAAGAACTGTGCCAAGACTTGCTTTTCCACTTTGCTTGAATGCAGTGGATTCGGCAGAACGGGAACGTTCCCAGTATCACTCTTCCCATCACCGCCATGAAGAGTAAATATTGAGGGCACCTTCTGCCTGGTTATCTGTGGCACATGCTGCCATTAATCCACTCTGGAGGCTGGCTACAACTGTGGCCGCTCCGGGTTATACCCCACCCAGAAGAAGAGTCAGCATCCATAGGTGGACTTCCTGCCAGACCTCACACATCTTTTCCGAAGCAAGACTCATAAATAAACATGAGCAGTCGCCAAAATGCAATCAGACATCAGGGCAGTGCCACAGCATAATAGCTTTATCGTGGAGGGTACCAGACCATACTTGCAGGACGCCTTCAGTAAACCTAATAAAACACGAAGTAATTGGAAGGGGGGACTAATTAATTTCCCTCATCTACCCTTCCGCCCAAGACAGATGAAACAGCTTTCCTTAAAACAATGCTATGGCTTTTCTTAGGAAAATTGCTTTTCATTCCCTGAGTGCATAATACTTAAAAACATTGTCTATAAAAGAGTTACCACATTCTTCTTGGAGGTTTAAAAACACAATCTATAACTCGGAGCATAACCTTTCAGTTTCAACTCCTCAGCGATGTTTCTATTAACAGAGGTGGCGAGTTTCAAGGTTGTTCACAGAGACCATTATTTGTTACTTTGTAACTGCCTGAATTCTCTGTCATTTTCATGGGAATGAAATGCCTAGACCCTGAAAATTCCTCGCTGGGCTTCAAGAGTCTTATTGTGCACTTTGCGGTCCTACTGTGCGTTTTTTAAAGTTTTGATTTGTTTTTAGTTGAAGAATGATTGCTTTACAATATTGTGTTGGTTTCTGCCGTACATCCACATGAATCAGCCGTAGGGATACACATGTCCCCTCTGTCTTGAACTTCCCTCCCACCTCGCATCCCTCCAGGTTTTCACAGATCGCCGGGATGAGTTCCCTCGGTCACAGAGCAAATTCCCACTGGCTCTCCGTTTCACATGTGGTAATCTATACGCTTCCGCACTGTTCATCTCTCTGTTCATCCAACCCTCTGCTCTCCCCAAGTCGGGGGGTCTATAGTTTGCTTCTCTGCGTCTGTGTCTTCAATCAGTTCAGTCTAGTTGCTCAGTCGTGTCCGAGTCTTCGAAACGCCATGGACTGCAGCACGCCAGGCCTCCCTGTCCACCACCAACTCGCAGAGTTTACTCAAACTCACGTCCATTGAGTTGGTATCTTCAATGCTGCCCTACAAATACGGTCATCCATACCAATTGTCTAGATTCCATGTGTATGCGTTAATATACAGTATTTGATTTTCCCTCTCTGACTGGCCTCGCTCTGTATGAACAGCCTCTATAGGTACATCGGTATCATTAGTGCTGACTCACATGTGCTCCTTTCTACAGCTGAGTAATATTCCACTGCACACATGTCCCGGCTTTGTTGTTGGTACAGAGATTATGAACATGGACACCAGGAAGGATCAACATGAGGCAGGCACCCATCTCTCTACATGAGAGTTACTCACTCAGTTGAGTCAGACTCTTTCCAACCCCATGGACTGTAGTCTGCCAAGCTCCTCTGTCCATGGGATGCTCCAGATAAGGCTACTGTAATATCGTGCCACTTCCTTCTCCAGGCAATCTTCTCTTCTCAGGGATCAAACCCACATCTCCTGCATTGCAGGCAGATGTATTTTTTTTTTTTAACCATCTAAGCCACCAGGGCGGAGAAAGCAATGGCACCCCGCTCCAGTACTCTTGCCCGGAAACTCCCATGGACCGAGGAGCTTCAGCTGCAGTCCATGGGGTCTCGAAGAGTCAGACACGACTGAGTGACTTCACTTTCACTTTCATGCATTGGAGAAGGAAATGGCAGCCCACTCAAGCGTTCTTGTCTGGAGAATCCCAGGGACGGGGAAGCCTGGTGGGCTGCCATCTATGGAGTAGCACAGAGTTGGACACGACTGAAGCGACTTGGCAGCAGCGGCAAGCCACCAGGGAAGTTCATCTCTTTATACACGTTGTGGGCAAACACACTTCAGATCATTCAGAGTGTGTCCTGGCCCAAGGAAGATGACACAGTTTGTACAAACAGCTCACTTCTGAGAAGAAGAGAGGCAAGCTCTATGAAAGAATGGGTCCTGGCTCACTCTAAATGTTTTTGCATGGTGAGATTTGCACTGCTATGTTACACAGTTGGGGGAGTAAAGGAAGCCACTGGCGTGCCAAAATTTCTTTCTGTCAATACACAGTAATGTCAGCTTTTATGGAAATATTCCACTTTGCTTGAAGATAGTCATTTCCATGGCTGTCTCTATTTTAGAGAAAATTATCCTTTAGAGGTAGGTTCAAATCATAGGGTATCCGTTAAACATACCTATTGGCATGTTCTATAGCAAGTAACCTTAATAAACATACGATTTTATTCTGCAAAGTCTTTTTTTTTTTAATGTAAGAAGAGAAAGGAAAAGTGTAGGGTTGGCCAAAAGTTTTTTTTTTTTTTTTTTTTTTTTTTTTGGAAAAAAAAGGAAAGTTTTTTTTTCCCCACAAAAAAAGAAGGTCTAATGTAAAAACATCTTTTATTATTTATTTATAACTTAATTGGAGGAAAAATTCTTTACAATGTTATGCTGCTTTATGCCAAACATCAATGTAAATTGGTTATAATTATATACATATACATACTTATCATGTGTGTGTGTATATATCGAGTCCACGTCTCTTATGTCTCCAACATTGGCAGGCATGTACTCTTGGCATCCCACGTAGCGCTAGTGGTAAAGAACCTGCTTATCAATGCAGGAAACATAAGCAATGTGAGTTCCATCCCTGGGTTTGGAAGATCCCCTGGAGGAGGGCATGGCAACCCACTCCAGTATTCTTGCCTCGAGACTCCCATGCCTGGTGGGCTATGGTCCATGGGGTTGCAAGAGTCCTCAGACACACGACACGAGGCCTGACTCCCTGTTCAAAACCCGCAAAGACCCCGAGATTGATGTCAGAACAGGAGAGGAAGCCTGAGATTCCCGCCTCAACTCAAGATGAGGCCCTCTTCCATTGCACTGAACCCAGGGGAGTCCCAAGACAACACTCTCAACTCCACAGTATTCCCGCCTTCCTATAGGCACCAAGAAAAGCTCCCAGAGGTCACCGTCACAAGCCGAGGGAACCTAGGGATTCTTACCCCAACCCGAGAAAACCTCGAGATACCCCCTTCAACACGTCTTGAGGCCTGATTCCCCTGCTGTGACTCGAGAGCCATCCCGGGCCCTACTCGCCACTCAAATGGAGACGACTTCCCTGGGGCCACAAGAGAGCCCCCCCGAGTCCCCCCCCCAAAACGAAAAAAAACACCCAACCCGCAGCTTGAGAAAAAACCATGAGATTCCCCGAACTTCGCCTGTAGATGAGGCCCTTCTTTTCCTGCAGGGCCTAGAGAGCAATCCCGAGTCCCCTCTCACTACTCCACAAAGATTTGAATGGGAGCATGAAGATCTAAACGACCCACTCACCTGTTTTTCATGCAAAGACCACACACATGCGCTCTTCTCTCTGGGGCCCTTTTTTCGGAACCCCCCTCTTCTTGTTTTGGAGAGAGGTGGGGGGGGGAGGTATGGATCTCCAAAATGAACTATTCTCTTTTTTTTTGCCTGGCAAAAAAATTTTACTGATAATATAATAAATCATAAATATCCCTCTTTTTTTTTTTTTTTTTGTTTCTTTCCTCACTTGTTTTTTTTTCTAGTTTATTTTTTTTTTTTTTTTTTTTTTTTTTTTTATTTTTTTTTTTTTTTTTTTTTTTTTTTTTTTTTTTTTTTTTTTTTTCTTTTTTTTTTTATTTTTTTTTTTTTTTTTTTTCTTTTTCTTTTTTTTTTTCTTTTTCTCATTTTTTCTTTTTTTTTTTTTTTTTTTCTTTTTTTTTTTTTTTTTTTTTTTTTTTTTTTTTTTCTTTTTTTTTTTTTTTTTTTTTTTTTTTTTTTTTTTTTTTTTTTTTTTTTTTTTTTTCTCCCTCTCCCCCAGCTTTTTTTTATTTTTTTTTTTCTCAAGTCACACATACGCATGTATCCATTCTCTCCCAAACTCCCCTCCCACATCCAGGCTGCCACATGTTCTCTGTGCTGTCCAGCAGGTCCTTGCTGGTTCTCCATGTGAAACACAGCAGTGTGTCCATGTCCATCCCAGACTCCCTGACTGTCCCTTCCCCCACCCTTCCCCCTGGGAACCATAAGGTTATTAGATAGTATTGAGCAGAGTTCCCTGTGCTGAACAGCAGGTCCTTGCTGGTTCTCCATGTTAAACACAGCAGTGTGTCCATGTCCATCCCAGACTCCCTGACTATCCCTTCCCCCGTCCTTCACCCTGGGAATCATAAGGTTATTACAGAGGATTGAGCAGAGTTCCCTGTGCTCTTCAGCAGGTCCTTGTTGGTTCTTCATGTTAAACACAGCAGTGTGTCCATGTCCATCCCAGACTCCCTGACTATCTCTTCCCCCGTCCTTTCCCCTGGGAACCATAAGGTTATTAGAGAGTACTGAGCAGAATTCCCTGTGCTGAACAGCAGGTCCTTGTTGGTTCTCCATGTGAAATACAGCAGTGTGTCCATCAACCTCCCATGGAAATGAACTCAACCAACACTGAATCCAGGAGTCACTGCTGAGTAACATTGTTTCTAATTATCTAGAGATTTCATTGGCCCTGACTTCTGTTCATGATCCGCATAAATAAGAGTTGTGTCAGCACTGAAAACAAGCTGTACTTCTTGTTATGTGTATCACACTCATTTTGCCATGAAACAGTGGTATTTCCCTGGGAAATGTGAAACAATGATATGCTGCTGCTGCTGCTGCTAAGTCGCTTCAGTCATGTCTGATTCTGTGTGACCCCCATATACGGCAGCCCACCAGGCTCCTCCATCCCTGGGATTCTCCAGGCAAGAACACTGGAGTGGGTTGCCATTTCCTTCTCCAATGCACGAAAGTGAAGAGTGAAAGTGAAGTCGCTCAGTTGTGTCCGACTCCTCGCGAACCCATGGACTGCAGCCTACCAGGCTCCTCCGTCCATGGGACTTTCCAGGCAAGAGTACTGGAGTGGGGTGCCATTGCCTTCTCCGTGGCTTTCATGAGAAAAAGCTAATTTTCTAGCTTTCCCTGGCTTATGAGCGACAAACCACTTATGGCATGGATCAGATGTTTCTTTCTATCTCTCTAACAACAGAAAGTGTATCTTGAATTATTATTTGCTACCGTTGGTCATTTATTAAACAATAAACATCTAGATCTGCCCAAGTACACAGAAGTAGGACAGTCAACAATGCTTCAGCAAACATCCTGAAATTCATTTTGGCCTTATGAGATTAAATTAGCTGCATGCATGGTACCCGTCACATGTCAAAGAGTGTTAGTACCTGAGGATTGAGAATTGATCATTACATTTAATAACAGGAAGATCACAGGCGATCCTGACAAGGCAAGTTTTGCTGACAGTGGCAGAAGTTTTAGTAGAATGGATTAAGAGAGTAAACAGGCATTTAAAAATAAATCATAAGTGTCACGTATATGCAGAACCCAAAACGATACAAATGAACTTATCTATCAAACACAGACAACAAAGGAAAGAGAACAGACTTGTAGCCGCAAGAGGAAGTAGGGTGGGGGAAATATGAATGGAAGTTTGGGATTACCAGTGGCAAATTATTATACCGAGAATGGATAAGGAAGAAGGTTTTTACTGTATAGCACAGGGAACTATATTCAATACCCTGGAACAGATCATAATGGAAAAGAATACAAATAAATGTATGTGTGTGTGTGTGTGTGTGTGTGTCTGTATAACTGAACCACTCACTGAACAGCAGAAATTAACACAACATTGTAAATCAACTATACTTCAACAACATAAATTAAAAAAAATAAACACATCCTATAAATGCAGATGTTTTGTATTTCAACTATAATTGACCCTGAAACAACTAGAGTTTGAACTGGGTGGGTCTACCTGTATGCAATTTTTTTCAATAAATACACTAGAAAAATTTTTTAGAAATTTGCAACTTGAAAAAAGTCTCAGACGAATCACAGAGCCTAGAAATATTGAAAAAACTAAGAAAAATTTCGGTATATCATGAATGCATAAAATATATGCAGTTAGACAGGTATGTGTGCTAAGTCACTTCAGTTGTGTCCAGCTCTTTGCAACACTGTAAAGACTGTACCCCAGCAGGCTCCTCTGTCCATGGGATTCTCCAGGCAAGAATACTGGAGTGGGTTGCCATGCTCTCCTCCAGGGGATCTTCCCAACCCAGGGATGGAACCCTCATCTCTTACATCTCCTACAACGGCATGTGAGTTCTTTACCAGTAGCGCCACCTGGGGAAGCCCGTAGTCAGAAATATAACATACAAAATAAGACTTTATCAGCTTTATGCTATCAAGTAAGGCTTCTGGTCAATACTTGGCTATTCACAATTACATTTTTATGGAGCCAAAAGTTATACACGGATTTCTGATTTTGCTGGGTGTCAGCATTCCTAATGCCTGTGTTCAAAGATCAAGTGTATATGAATGTCATGTTTTCTAATAAAGGTAAAGAAATAATAACTGCTATATAAAGCTATGGCACCCCACTCCAGTACTCTTGCCTGGAAAATCCATGGACAGAGGAGCCTGGTGGGCTGCAGTCCATGGGGTCACTAAGAGTCAGACACGACTGAGCGACTTCACTTTCACTTTTCACTTTCATGCATTGGAGAAGGAAATGGCAACCCACTCCAGTGTTCTTGCCTGGAGAATCCCAGGGACGGGGGAGCCTGGTGGGCTGCCGTCTATGGGGTCGCACAGGGTCAGACACGACTGAAGCGACTTAGCATTAGCATTAGCATATAAAGCTAACTGGAATGTACTTTTAATCTTGGAGGAAAAATCGTAAGGCCAAAGGTATTTTTCCATAGGATACATTTCCCCTAAATCTCCAGGTAACAGAGAAGACATAATCAACAGCAAAATATTTATCTGGAGGCAAGGAGACGCAAGCTCGTTCTCACTATGACCCACACGAGGAAAGAACTGATCAGTCTATTAGGATATCTCAGCTGGAGTGGCTTTGGCAGCCTAACAGAAGACTTTACTTACAAAAAGTTCGATGTCCCCAGAAATGCCAATGCAAGCGAAAGAAGGGGGAAAAATTCAGCCAGATACCAGGGCAAAGGGCAGAAAACTACAGCCATCAATCAGTCAGGAGGACCGCTCGGGAAGCCGGAGAGATGAAGGGTCACCAGAGCGGGGATAGAATGAGAGCCTGATCGTTCAAGAGCAAGTAGGGTATCAGTCTTGAAAACACTAGCTTTCTCTCAGTCTTCCTTCACTCAGGATTGTCATTGACTGCCTTATTTGAGGTTACTTTTTTCTACCCACCCCCAAGTGTCAATTTCACACGAGCAAAGCAAAGTGAGCAAAAGAAAATATGAAATGAATGCGCCCAGCAGCCATGAGACACACAGTAATTTATAAGGTACAGGCCAGGTTGGGTTGTCCTTGTCAGTCACCAGCCTGTGGATCCAAAAACACCAAATCAAATACAGTTCTGTGAGCGGAAGACCTGGATCCTTGCAAAGGTTGCCATCAGTGTAGACTTAAAGCTACCTTCGCATGTCAATGAATCTACGCTTTAGAGACCAAACTCTCGTGGGTTGCTAAGGGCTCTTTGTTGAAAACACTTGAATCATTTTAAGGACCGGCCGTTTTGCATCAGTTTGTAAAAAGACTAAAATATCTAATTGGTTTAAAAAAAAAGAAATCGATAATTGTAAACTATGGTGTCAAGAATCAGAAAAAGATTAATTGCAGGTGGTCCTTGCTGAGGGTGAGTTGACAACCCCACCGAGCAAGGTCCTAGCAATTAATAAAACAAACAGCCATGAGATTTACATTAGTGTTCAAAGGTCAGTCAATTACAATGAAAGAGTGAATTCATTAGGAAAACGAATGCTCCCAGGAAATCCTATAACTGCCTCTTATCCTGCACGGGTATATTAGCCTTTCCACTGGCAAAAACCCTGCACAAGGAAAGACACCATAGTCCAATAGTAAAGGATATGAAATGCCCATCACAAACCCTGAGAAGTTACTTGCAGTATTACACCTCAACTCTTGAACTGCAAACATACGTTGAGCTCGGGAAAAGCAAACACTGGGCCCCACTTGGAATAGTACAGAAATACTGACTTCTTGTCAAGGCAAATCGAAGGGGCTGGGGGGCTACCTGGGAGATTATTTATTTTTTCCGTTCATACTGAGGTGGCCAAAAAAGTCATTCCATTGTAAGGGAAAAAATCCAAATAAACTTTTTGGCCAACCCAATGTTTTTCTCTATTTTCCCTTCATTTATTTTTTTTAAAGGCTTTCAGTTCAGTCGCTAAGTCATGTCCGAGTCTTTTTGACCCCATGGACTGCAGCACGCCAGGCCTCCCTGTCCATCACCAACTCCCGGAGTTTGCTCAAACTCATGTCCATCGAGTGGATGATGCCACTCAACCATCTTCTCCTCTGTCGTCCCCTTCTCCTCCTGTTGTCAGTCTTTCCCAGCATCAGGGTCTTTTCCAATGAGGCAGTTAAAGGCTTTATGGAATGTGTTACAATACTGCTTCGGTTTTCTGTTTTGTTTTCTTGGCCACAAGGCACCTGGGATCTTAAGCTCAAACCCACACCCCTGAGCTGGACAGTGAAGTCGTGACCTCTGGACCACCAGGTGAGTCCCTCAACCCAATATTTTAATTCTAACTCTTTGTCACGAGATACTGCTGAAATGCATCAAGTTGGCACGGTGGAATTTCCGATTTGGAAGTTAAGAAGGAGAGACTATATTTGTAGGAAAAACACTCAACTATCAATAATTGATTCTAAAATGCATAAAACATAGTGTATATTACTTACATGATATCTTATGTGAAAACGTAAATGAGCATAGCTTGATCATTATTTCTACAAAAATATGTCTGTGCAAAGAAGTCCAAGGTAACATATACAACTTTTCCTCCACCACCTAAAAACTCCCTTCTCTCCCTTATCAATCGACAATCCTGAGTTAACCACTGTCTTGATTCCAAACATGGTACATTCTGTATGTTTTGGAAATCCCTAGCTGTGGAAACATTCGAACCCTCTTGTGTGTGTTGCTTCCTTTGCTTAATATTACATGTGTGATATCCATTCATGAATATCAGATGAAGCAGTTATTCCCTTATTAATATATAAAATATATAAGATAATATATACTATTATAAAAACATAGTTGATACTTTTCTGTTCAGTAGAAACTAACACAGCCTTCTAAAGGACTTCCCTGGTGGCTCAGACAGTAAAGAATCTGTGATACAGGAGACCCAGGTTCAATCCCTGGGTCGGGAAGATCCCCCTGAAGAAGGAAACGGCAACCTACTCTAGTACTCTTGCCTGGAAAATCCCATGGACAGACGGAGGAGCCTGCCACTGGGCTACAGTCCACCGGGTCGCAAAGAGTCGGACACGACTGGGCGACTTCACTTCACTTCTGCCAATAAAAATTAATTAAAAAAAAAGAATATGAAACAATTCCACTATCTTAATGAGGAACAAATGGGTGTCTATACCGTCTGGGGCTATGCAAAACAAAGTTTCTCTCTGTTTTCGACAGAAATATGCATTCATTTCTCATGGATACGTGTCCAGAAGTAGAATTCCTGTCTTATGAAGCAGGCGTACTTTTCAGCTTAGGCTGATGGCTTCCCAGGTGGTGCAGGGGTAAAGAATCCACCTACTAATGCAGGAGTCACAAGAGCCACGGGTTTGATCTCTGGGTCGGGAAGATCCCCTGGAGGAGGGCATGGCAACCCACTCCAGTGTTCTTGTCTGGAGAATCCCATGGACGGAGGAGACTGGTGGGCTACAGTCTGTGGGATCAAAAAGAATCAGACACAATTGACCATATACACAGCACAGCATACAATGAGTTTTTATAATAATTTATCAACTTTGTATGAAAGCTGCTCCTGTTTTCACCAATACTTGGCATTTCCTTTCTTTTTAACTGTAATCTGGTAAGTTAGAATATAATTTTGATGCATATTTCATTCAATGAAGGTATGTTATACATCTGACCTATTTCCATATTGTTTCTTATTGTAGACATATTATAAAATATGGATTAAATCTCTGAGGCTGACATTACAGAAGAGAGAGATTATCTCTTATATCAGTTCAGTGCAGTCGCTCAGTCGTGTCCAGCTCTTTGTGACCCCATGGTCTGCAGAGCACCAGGCCTCCCTATCCATCACCAACTCCCAGAGTTTACTCAAACTCATGTCTATCAAACTGGTGATGCCATCCAACCATCTCATCCTCTGTCGTCCCCTTCTCCTCCTCCTTCAATCTTTTCCAGCATCAGGATCTTTTCCAATGAGTCAGCTCTTTGCATCGGGTGGCCAAAGGATTGGAGTTTTAGCTTCAGCATCAGTCCTTCCAATGAACACCCAGGACTGATCTCCTTTAGGATGGACTAGCTGGATCTCTTTGCAGTCCAAGGGACTCTCCAGAGTCTTCTCCAACACCACTGTTCAAAAGCATCAATTATTCAGCACTCAGCTTTCTTCACCGTCCAACTCTCACACCCATACATGACTACGGGAAAAACCATCTCTTATGGAAACATTAATAAATGACAAAAAATAGAATATTGAAGGTTTACGTTGCTTTCATTGGATTTAGTATGACCTGGCTGCAATTTCTATCCTATGGTCCACACTGTTATCATTCGAGACTGACTAAATCTGCCTTGCTTTTTATTTCACTTTATTCCCTGACCTTTGGGAACGTGACAAATATTTATTTATTTTCATGTTTAAAATGTTAAGGTATACACCCACTCTTTGCACTTAGTTATTTTCTTTTTTTGTTCTAATTGCTCTCCTTGAATAACCTCACCAATTCTGTTTTTTTAAAAACAGTCCCCATGAAAGAACAGAGGTGTTTCAAACACCTTTGGCATGTTTGCAGACCCTGAACTAAACAGGAAACTGAGCACAGAAAAATTGGACTTCTATATGAGTAGTATATCTGAAAGGACCTTAGACATTTTTCAAGTGATTCCCCTGGGTAGTACTTTGAAACACAAGAATATGAATCCAAGAAGTTTCCATTTCAATCCCTAAAGCATATGACCCAACAATCCCACTACTAGGCATATACTCTGAGAAAACCATAACTAAAAAAAAAGACACATATACCCTGATGCTCATTCCAGCACTATTCACAATAGCCAGGACATCGATGAGCTACAAATACATCAACAGATGAACTTTTAAAGAAGTTGTGGTATGCGTACCCAATGGAATATTACTCAGCCATAAAAAGGAACGCGTTTGAGACAGTTCTAACGAGGTGGATGAACCAAGAGCCTGCTATACAGAGTGAAGTACGTGGGAAAGAGAAAAGCAAATATTTCCTATGAAGGCAGATGTGTGGAATCTAGAAGGACGGTGCCGATGAACCTGTTTGCAGGGCAGCCATGGACGCACAGACACAGAGAACAGAGCTGTGGACGCAGCGGGGCAGGGGAGAAGAGGATGGGGAAAATGGAGAGAGTAGCCGGGAAACACACACACTGCTAAGTCGCTTCAGTCCTGTCCGACTCTGTGCAACCCCATAGACTGCAGCCCACCAGGCTCCCCTGTCCCTGGGATTCTCCAGGCAAGAACACTGGAGTGGGTTGCCATTTCCTTCTCCAGTGCATGAAAGTGAAAAGTGAAAGTGAAGTCGCTCAGTTGTGTCTGACTCTTCGCGACCCCATGGACTGCAGCCCACCAGGCTCCTCCATCCATGACATTTTCCAGGCAAGGGTATGGGAGTGGGATGCCATTGCCTTCTGAGAACATACACATTACCATATGTAGAATAGATAGCCAGGGGGAATTGGCTGTTTGACTCAAGTACCTCAAAGTGGTGCTCTGTTGACAACCTAGAAGAGGGGGAATGGGGAGTGAGGTGAGGCGATGGGGTGTGGGGTGGGAGGAGGGTTCAAGACAGAGGAGACAGACGTCTACCTATGGCTGATTGATGTGGATGTATGGCAGAAATTATTACTAATGCAACATTATATAGCAAGAATCCTCCAATTAAAAGAATAAATCCCTAAAAAAAAAATTTACTGGTTATTTTAATCCAATAAGGAACCACTTAATGTAACATTCCAATACAATGTTCATTCACTGTTCTCAAATTCATTGCAGAAGTATTTATTTAGTCCCTACCACATAGCAATACTCTACGCTGAGATAACAAATTAATGTGGAAACAGTGGTGGAACCTGAAATCAAGTAACCGAATAAATATTTAACAACATCAGTTAATTACACCTTCAGGCTTTGCTGATACGCCAAAAATCTGAGATCATTAAAGCGTAACTCAAGCCACTCATTGATTTTAAGAGTTTTACATTAAGCATTTCAATGGATCGTTAGGAAAAAATTCATCCCAAGGTGGGTGTTTCAAACATCAGCATTCAGTCTCCTACGAACCAGAACCACGATGGGACAAAACTGGATGAAAATCTGACACTCACAGCCAACCGAAAACTGCCGACTGCCTTGCTGCAATTCTTGTAAGCTTCCCTTTGTTAAGGAGGCAATTCAAGGAAAGAGTTCACATCCCACCTGCTGGAACACCGGAAGACAATCTCACTGAGCTCTTGTATGTCACACACATGTCCATGACATGAAACTTTCCTCATCGTGCTGTACCAAGCTAACAGAGGACTGCGTTATCAGCCACTGGGTCTCATTACGGAAACGGTTTTCTTCTTTAGTTCAGTCCAGTTCAGTCACACAGTCGTGTCCGACTCTCCGTGACCCCATGGACTGCAGCATACCAGGCCTCCACGTCCATCACCAGCTCCCGGAGCTTCCTCAAACTCGTGTCCATCGAGTCGGTGATGCCATCCAACCATCTCATCCTCTGTCGTCCCCTTCTCCTCCTGCCCTCAATCTTTCCCAGCATCAGGGTCTTTTCCAATGAGTCAGCTTTTTGCATCCAGTGGCCAAAGTACTGAAGTTTTAATTTTTATGAATTCAGCAGCTTCTGCAAGTCATTTTGCTGCTTCTGTGTTTTCCTTACAATCGCATCACCCTTTACACTGCATTATCCCAGGAAGACACAGCCCATGGACGTCACTCAAGACACGATTCCACCGAACAAAACGTTTACACAAAACCACATGTTCTGTTCACAGAGGCTCCAAGCCTTCCTACACAGACTGTCTTGTGTGGGAGCGTGTGTGTGCAGTCACTCAGTCATGTCCAACTCTTTGTGACCCCATGGAGTGTAGCCCTCCAGGCTCCTCCATCCATGGAATTCTCTAGAAAGGAAGGCTGCAGTGGCTTGCCATTTCCTCCTTCAGGGGATCTTCTCCACCCAGAGATGAAAGCTGCATCTCCTGCATGGGCAGGTGGATCCTTTATCACCTGAGCCCCCTGGAAAGCCCCTAGAATGGGAGAGAGTCCTTAGAAAGTGCAAGTCGCTCAATTGTGTCTGACTCTTTCCAACTCCATGGGCTGCAGCACGCCAGGCTTCCCTGTCCATCACCAACTCCCAGAGTTTACTCAAACTCATGTCCAGCCACACATATATTTATTTATTTATTTATTATTATAGAGAATGGATTGACATGATTCCAGAGCGAGGCAAATCAAAAATCTGCAGACTTCCTTTCCAGTTCAAATGCAAAGGCCAGAAGCAACTGGCAAACCAGGAAGAAGCGCCAGTGACAGCACCATCGAATACAAAATCGAATACAAAATTTTATTTCAGGGAAGGTCAGCCTTTTGTGCTAACCAGGCCTTCAGCTGATTGCATGAGGCTCACCAGGATAAGGAGAGCAATCTGCTTTGCTCAGTCTATTGATTTAACGTGCTTCTCACCCAGGACAACCTCACAGAAATATCCAGAATAGCGTTTGCCCAAGTATGCAGTCACCTCAGGGTCCACACAAGCAGAAAGTAGGCAGACTCTGGTTTTGGGGGTAGGTGCTCAAAAATTTCCAGGGGGCTCCTGAGTCTAGATCCCGATTTGCGTATGCCGAGCCTCCTTCCTCATGACCTTTGCCACGGGCGGAGCTCGCTCCCCGCAGACACGCACTCTCAACCATCACAGGCACACTGACTAATCATCCATTCTTTCATTATCCAAGGTTGCAGAAGCCATGCAATAGGTCATTTCTAAATTTAGGCATTCAGCATTTCTAATCGGCAACTCCAACAGACTTTACCAGAGCCGAGGCAGTGTCTTATATGAATATATATATATATATATAAAGTCATTCAAAGTCTCAAGCCTGCTGAAGTGTGTCAGAAGTAAACACCAAGGCACAGAAATCATTATTTTTGTTATTGGTTAAACCCACAAAACAAATAAGCCTATCCCACTTTTTGAAAGTATTTCATCCTCGGCCTAAGGTGAAGAAAAATTTCAATTTATGTTGCATTCAGGTCGTAAACCTGATAATAAAGGTGTGAAAGTGAAATTTTCAGAGAAATACATTTCAAGATGCTGAGAGATCGTCTACAAAAAGCCCATGGCACTGGTAATTCTAATACTAATTTTGCCATTTTATTAAGTATTTTCTCTGTTAACATTCCTACATCTACATTTTGATATTAATTATTATTATTATTCTACTATCCTAACTCAAGCTGGAATCAACATTGCTGGGGGAAATATCAGTAACCTCAGATATGCAGATGACACCACCCTTAAGGCAAAAAAAGAACTAAAGAACCTGTTGATGAAAGTAAAAGAGGAGAATGAAAAAGTTGGCTTAAAACTCAACATTCAGAAAACTAAGATCATGGCATCTGGTCCCATCACTTCATGGCAAATAGATGGGGAAACAGTGGAAATAGTGACAGACTTTACTTTTTGGGGCTCCAAAATCACTGCAGATGGTGACTGCAGCCGTGAAATTAAAAGACGCTTACTCCTTGGAAGGAAAGTTATGACCAACCTGGACAACATATTAAAAAGCAGAGACATTACTTTGCCAACAAAGGTCTGTTTGTTGTAGTCAAAGCTATGGTTTTTCCAGTAGTCATGTATGGATGTGAGAGCTGGACTATAAAGAAAGCTGAGCACTGAAAAATTGATGCTTTTGAACCGTGGTGCTGGAGAAGACTCTTGAGAGTCCCTTGGACAGCAAGGAGATCCAACCAGTCCATCCTAAAGGAAATCAGTTCTGAATACTCACTGGAACGGCTGATGCTGAAGCTGAAACTCCAATCTTTTGGCCACCTGATGCAAATCAGTGACTCTTGGGCAAAGACCCTGATGCTGGGAAAGATTGAAGGCAGGAGAAGCAGATGACAGAGGATGAGATGGTTGGATGGCATCACTGACTCAATGGACATGAGTTTGGTAAACTCCTGGAGTTGGTGATGGACAGGGAGGCCTGGCGTGCTGCGGTTCATGGGGTCGCTAAGAGTCGGACCGACCGAGAGACTGAAGTGAACTGATCCTAACGGTCCTTATTGCTTCCGCTTCCTGAGACTTTCCACCTGCACTGGACTCAGAAAATCAAAGTCAGACTCATAAGTTTCAAGTCTCTGAAATGTACTATTGTCATTCAATCACTAAATCAGTATCTGACTCTGTGACACTATCCCTGTCCTCTACTATCTCCATGAGTTTGATCAAACCTATATCCATCGAGTCGGTGATGCCATCCAACCATCTCATCCCCTGTCATCCCCTTCTCCTCCTGCCTTCAATCTTTCCCAGCATCAGGGCCTTTTCCAACGAGTCAGTTCTTCACATCAGGTGGCCAAAGTGTTGGAGCTTCAGCTTCAGCATCAGTCCTTCCAATGAAGATCCAGGACTGATTTCCTTTAGGATGGACTGGTTGGATCTCCTTGCTGTCCAAGGGACTCTTAAGAGTCTTCTCTGAAGTACTTGGCTTTAACTTACTTTTCTGATACTTTTGAACACCCAGTTACACAGGATAGGTAAATAGGAGCATGTGCTGTGCTATGCGGTGCTTAGTGGCTCAGTGGTATCTGACTCTTTGCAACCCCATGGACTGCAGTCCACCAGGCTCGTCTGTCCATGGGGATTGTCCAGGCAGAACACTGGAGTGGGTTGCCATGCCTTCCTCCAGGGGATCTTCCCAACCCAGGGATCAAACCCAGGTCTCCCACCTTTCAGGCAGATTCTTTACCATCTGAGCCACCAGGGAAGACCAAGAACATTGGAGTGGGTAGTCTATCCCCACTCGAGTACTCTTGCCTGGAAAATCCCATGGATGGGGGAGCCTGGTAGGCTGCAGTCCATGGGGTCGCTAAGAGTCAGACATGACTGAGCGACTTCCCTTTCACTTTTCACTTTCATGCATTGGAGAAGGAAATGGCAACCCACTCCAGTGCTCTTGCCTGGAGAATCCCAGGGATGGGAGAGCCTGGTGGGCTGCCGTCTCTGGGGTCGCACAGAGTTGGACACGACTGAAGCGACTCGGCAGCAGCAGCCTATCCCTTCTCCAGGGGATCTTCCCGACTGAGAAATGGAACTGGGATCTCCTGCATTACAAGAGGATTCTTTACCAGCTGAGCTACCAGGGAAGCAAATTGGAGAATAGGTGTAGAAATTATGCAGTGAAGGTTTGAATCCTGGGAGTCACTGGTGGTCCGCTGGCTAAGAATCTGCCTTGCAGTGCACGGGGCAGAGGCTCAGTCCCTAGTTGGGGAGTAACAGCCCACATGCCGTGGAGAAACTAAGCCCTCACACTACTGAGCCCGCAAACCACAACTAGAGGCTGTGCGTCTCAACAAAAGATCTTACATGATGTGTTGAAGATGGCATGTGTGCCAACTGAGACTGGATGTAGCCAAGTAAAATAAAAAGATTTGAATCCTGAAAGACTGTCTACAAAGCAAACTAGGGAGATTTTTGTTTTCAGTGTAGAAGAGAACCTTACTCATGGCAAGCAGAGACTTGGTCATGTCCAGAACCTTCAGGAGACTTTTGGTACAGGTCAAAAATCTTTGATATTTGATCCTGTGCAAAACATCCAATAGTGTAGGTGGTCCATGACAAATGCTTCTGGATTTGTCGCAGATATCACACACAAAATATCAAGGTCTTAAGGACCTTTTGGACAGGACCAAATATGACCAAATATCAAGGAGCTTTTCCATGGACCAAATGACTCCACAGACTTTTTGGACAGACCCAAACATGACCAAGTGCCAAGAACATTTTGATGAGGCTTGGCCATCTCCATGGACTTTTTGGACAGGACCAAACATGACCAGAAATCAAAGAACTTCTGCTGTGGATGAAATACCTGCATGGACGTTTTGGAGAGAAGCAAACATGTCCAAATATCAAACAACTTTTGGCATGGATCAACTGACTCCACGGACGTTTTAGACAGGACCACATGTCGTGCAAGGAATTTTAAAGAAATGAAGAAACTGAGATGGAACAGAGGTGATGAAACATGAAGGTAAGGCCAAGAAGTTCCTATGTGTGTACCCTGTACAAGGAACTGTCCCGTGCATTATCTTGGACTACTCTTGCACTATTCTGCAAAATGATTACCCTTCTCCAACCTGTGCATAGGAAAAAATCCTGAAGCTGGAAGAAGGGGGTGAGTTGCCTAGAGGCACAGAGCTGATGAATGCCCAGATCTTCTGACCCTAAATCTCACATCTTTCCCATCATCATAATAACAATTGAGATTGTTATCATAAACTCTCTATTAGAGTCACTTACATCATAATGAAATTTCAGACTGAAACTATCAAAAGTGATCAGAATACCATGCCTTTTCTCCACCAGATTACAGTCTGTACAAGTGAGGTAAACTTTAGAGAAGTAACTCCTAGCGTCACGAAATCATCATCTTTTTAAAAGCCAACGGTATCCCACACCGAAAAATAATCACTGAAGGTCAGAAGAGAGTGGATCGGGTAGTGGGAAGAAGTCTCAAAACCAGAACTGATTTTCCTCACCAAATGGTTGGTAAGGAAAGAGAGACAGCTCTTAAAACTGTAGCACCATGTTAAAGGGGAAAATATGAGAAGGCTAGGAGCGTGCCATTTACTTCCTCAGCAATCTGCCTCCACCTTATCTTTGCAGGATCACTGGAGATACTCAAAACACCGGCGGGAGCTGGATCTGGCAGCATCAACTCCCTGGATTTCTCATTCGTCGGGGATTATTAGCCAACGGGCTGCGTGCGCACGGTAATACAAATTTCAAATATGACAGGATGTGAAACAGAGCGTCAGCATTTCATTGGATCCCTTTTCTCCACATCGTAGGGCTGTCCTCTTCCTTGAGTGAGTTTTTTTAAGCCATCACAAATGCTTTTACTAAAATACAGGTGGTTCTTAAGACAGATATCTCGAAGCCTCTAACAATGACTTTAGCGTTTCACTTTTCAGACAGAAAGGAATGAAAAGCACAAGATATTAGTGAGAATCTAATTCTAGTAACAACTTCAAGTTGCCACTATTTACTCTACCCTGAGCTCAGCCCTTTCTTCCTCTGCACCCTCCCTACCCATAACCCAAGTTCAAACATCCCCGATGCTTTGCAAGACACGCAATCTCTAAGCATGTGATAACTTTTGCTATGTGTGGTCTGTTTAACAAGGCAGGAAGGCAGGTGGGAATCGTACCACTGAAGCACCCCCATCACCATGTCTGAAATAGAGAGCCAACGGGAATTTGTTATATGACTCAGGGAACTCACACTGGGGCTCTGTGACAACCCAGAGGGGTGGGATGGGGCGGGAGGTGGGAGGGAGCTTCAGGAGGGAGGGGATGGATATATGTATGCCTATGGCTGATTCACGTTGCAGTTTGGCAGAAACCAATACAGTTCTGTAAAACGATTATCCTTCAGTAAAAAAAATAACAATAAATTTAAAATTAAAAAAAGAAATAGGACTGGAAGGCACTGCAGATACAATCTTGGATTATTTGCAAAGACTAAGAGTAGAAAGAAAATATCTCCATACTTTAAACAGAATATTTGAATAAACCACTCAATCCAGCCCCGAGTAGAGCAAGCGGCTATATTTGTAACACGTAAATAAGGAGGTGGCTTGATTTTATGATGTGTAGGTAGGTGGAGCAGAGCAGGCAATGGCACCCCACTCCAGTACTCTTGCCGGGAAAATCCCATGGATGGAGGAGCCTGGAAGGCTGCATGGGGTTGCTGAGGGTTGGACGCGACTGAGCGACTTCACTTTCACTCTTCACTTTCATGCATTGGAGAAGGAAATGGCAACCCACTCCAGTGTTCTTGCCTGGAGAATCCCAGGGATGGGGGAGCCTGGTGGGCTGCCGTCTATGGGGTTGCACAGAGTCGGACACGACTGAAGTGACTTAGCAGCAGCAGCAGCAGCAGGTAGGTGGAGAAGGAAATGGCAACCCACTCTAGTGTTCTTGCCTGGAGAATCCCAGGGACGGCGGAGCCTGGTGGGCTGCCATCTATGGGGTGGCACAGAATTGGACATGACTGAAGCAACTTAGCGGCAGCAGCAGCAGGTAGTTAGATGGAGCCTTAGAGATGAGCATGGTTATGTAGTTTTTAGGCATAGATGCAGATGGTAACACGTAATTTGCCTGCACAAGGCCAGGGCCCTTTTGGCGTGTGAGATTCAGCCAAGCATCCCTGCGGTGAGTTAAATTTCTAACCAAGAATGTTCAAACTCTTGCAAATACACAGGAGCCTCAGGCTTTACCCTCATCTGTTTACACAGGCATCTTGGTCTCTCCAGAAGAACAAAAGGAAAACTCTCAAGTTGCATGCGGACGACCCGACCAGTTAAATCCACTGATTTTCATAAAACTAGTTGGGCACAGACTTGTTCTTAGCGAACAAATCCATGGAGCTTCTAGAAATCACGATTTGATTTATCATCATCTTTTAGAAGATCTCTTCCAGAACATTAAGATTTATCGTCTAACTGACCAGACTGTAATTTCCAGAATGTTATCATCGGCTTAAAACAAACAAACCAAAAAAAGCGAAAAAGAAACTGGGTCAACATTCACTCATTTCTAACTCTTTCATATTTTCTTATGAACCATGATCATACAACGACTCAAGTAGCTACTAGCCTTGATCCCGGAGTTTGAATTTATTTTATAAAGCTGTATCCTATCATTGTTTCCTCACTTATCAACTTTCATGCAACTCTATTTGCTTTTGGAGAATGCAATGGCACCCCACTCCAGTGTTCTTGCCTGGAAAATCCCACAGACAGAGGAGCCTGGTAGGCTGCAGTCCATGGAGTCGCGAGGAGTCGGACAGGACTGAGCAACTTCAGTTTCACTTTTCACTTTCATGCACTGGAGAAGGAAATGGCAACCCACTCCAGTGTTCTTGCCTGGAGAATCCCAGGGACGGGGAGCCTGGTGGGCTGCCGTCTATGGGGTCGCACAGAGTCGGACACGACTGAAGCGACTTAGCAGCAGCAGCTATTTGCTTTTAATTTTAAAATGTGAATACCATTTTCTTCTGCAGAAAAGGCAAAGGAAAACCAGACTTTGAAGCCGTCCTGGACTCTCTTTCTATCTGTTAATATACCATCTGCTCTCAATAATGGGCTTGGGTCTGCTGACTTTTCCTACCCAAAGGCTAACTCCAAACCACTCTTTAGGTGTCCCGAGCATTTTCTATAAGCCGGGGATTCAGCGTTCCGGGTGTCCTCTTATTATGAGGTGACCGTTGCACATTTGAAGACGCTCTTTTCCTTTTCGGTGTCATCCGGCAACAGGTTGCATTGCCAAGGCTTCTCAATCCCAGAACCCAATGACACCTGTCATCACAAAACACACCATAAAACTCCCACTCCAAGAAGAGAAAAAAAGCCAGCTATTGCTCCAAACTACTGCTTCTTTTGAAAAAAAAAAATGAGTATTTATCTTTTTAAAATTATCTTTAGTGTGGTGAATACTGAATATATAGAAATTAAAGACAACGATGTAATGAAGAGAGAAAGAAATGCAACCCACTCCAGTACTCTTGCCTGGAGAATTCCACCGACAGAGGAGCCTGGTGGGCTGCAGTCCCTGGGGTTGCAAAGAGCTGGACATGACAGAAGCGACTTAGTATGCATGATATAATGAAATCCCAAGAAGCTTTCTCTCCACTTCAACAATTACCGATATTTTGCCAATCTGTCATCTATATCTCTGCCCACACCCAACATCTATGTAGCTACCATTTTAAAAACTTTTACTGTTATTAGTATTACTTTGCTGGACGTGAAGGTTGCAGGATCTTAGTGTCCCAACCAGGGAGTGAACTCATGACCCCTGCATCGGAAGGCAGATTCTTAACCAATGGACCAGCAGGGGAAATCCCTATAGTTATCATTTTTGCCATCCTTTTTCTGAGGTAAACTATGCATATCTTGAAATACACAAAAATTAACAGCACAGTTTTGATAAATGCCTGCAGCACCATGATCCGGAATTCTAATACCATCGAGAATGTTTTCATCTCTTCAGAAAGCTCTTCCACTCCCCAGTCAGTCCTTCAACAAAGAGGCACCGTTTGTTGAATTTCTTTCCCCCTGAGGTAAGTTTTGCCTGCTCTAGCATCTCATCTAAGTACGGCATCAATTCTTCAGTAGTATGTTTCAGCATCAGTATTTATCATTCAGTTTGGCTCAGTCACTCAGTCGTGTCCGACTCTTTGCGACCCCATGAACTGCAGCATACCAGGCTTCCCTGTCCATCACCAACTCCCGGAGTTGGCTCAAACTCATGTCCATTGAGTCGGTGATACCAGCCAACCATGTCATCCTCTGTCACCCCCTTCTCCTCCCACCTTCACTCTTTCCCAGCATCAGGGTCTTCTGAAGTGAATCAGTTCTTTTCATCAGGTGGCCAAAGTATTGGAGTTTCAGCTTCAGCATCAGTCCTTCCAATGAACATTCAGGACTGATCTCCTTCAGAATGGACTGGTTGGATCTCCTTGCAGTCCAAGGGACTCTCAAGAGTCTTCTCCAACACCACAGTTCAAAAGCATCCATTCTTCAGTGCTCAGCTTTCTTTATGGTCCGACTCTCACGTCCATACATGACTAGTGGAAAAACCACAGCTTTGACTTATTATTTGTTTTATCGTTAGGTCTGTGCTTCATCCCAGGTGTAGGATGTTATCAGCGGTTTGTCCCTTGGGACAGCTGAGCACCACTGCACTGTATGATATACAGTAAACATACATCGGTTCAGTTCAATTCAGTCGCTCAGTCTTGTCCAACTCCTTGCGACCCCATGAATCACATACATACGCATGGGATGGATATGACCCATTCTCCTGCTGGGCATTTGGCTGGTTTCCACTATGGGGCACCTGCAACTAAAGCTCTTATGACGGTTCTTGCGTAATCACTTTTCACGGACAAACGCCTGAAAATAGAACGCTGGATCAAAAGACAGATACGTAAGTCATTTTAGAAGAACTTGTTCAACCTCACTCTGATGTTACTGGACATCAGAAAGTCAGTTTCTCCCATAAAATCATTGTTGTCATTAAAAAAAAAGAATCTTAGCCATTCTATTTGCTGTATAAATAGTGTCTTGCTGAGCGTTTCATTTGCATTTCTCGCATAACCAGTGATGCTGAACACATTTTCATGTGCCTACCAGCTGTTTGTGTATCATCATTAAAAAAAAAAAAAACAACTTTTAGTTTTGAACTAGTGTTAGACTTTCTGAGAAGTTGCAAAAATAATAATTGCCTTTTTGCACTCACCCTGCACTCTCTAATGTTAACAATGTGTTGTTTAGTCACTGAGTCTTGTCTGACTCTCGTGACCCCATGGACTGTAACCCCCCCAGGCTCCTCTGTCCACAGGATTGTCCAGGCAAGAATACTGGAGTGGGTGGCTATGCCCTCCTCCAGGGGATCTTCCCGAGCCAGGGATAGAACCCAGGTCTCCTGCGTTGCAGGTGGATTCTTTACCACTGAACCACCTGGGAAGCCCAATGTTGACATTTTACATAAGCCTATTTATCAACTATGGGGAATTAACATCAATTAAATGTCAACAAAATTAGATCTTATTTGTTGAGATGTATTTTGATACGTGAAAAACCTATCTGGTTCAAAGCAAAAATTATAGTAAAATTAATTATGTTAATTTAATTATATTAAAATTGTATTATATCGTAGCCTTCTGCCTCCTCAGCCTTCATCTTCACTTCTGACCACTCCTTCTGTGTCCTTTTAATGTTTCTGTATTCAACAAAAAATATTAAACAGAAAGTAGCATACTATAGGGAGAAGGCAATGGCACCCCACTCCAGTACTCTTGCCTGGAAAATCCCATGGGCGGAGAAGCCTGGTGGGCTGCAGTCCATGGGGTCGCTAAGAGTCAGACACGACTGAGTGAGTTCACTTTCACTTTTCACTTTCATGCATTGGAGAAGTAAATGCCAACCCACTCCAGTGCTCTTGCCTGGAGAACCCAGGGACAGGGGAGTCTGGTGGGCTGTCGTTTATGAAGTAACACAGAGTCGGACACGACTGAAGTGACTTAGCAGCAGCAGCAGCAGTAGCATACTATAGACCCACTCCAGTGTTCTTGGCTGGAGAATCCCAGGGACAGGGGAGCCTGGTGGGCTGCCGTCTATGGGGTTCAACAGAGTCATACACGACTGAAGTGACGCAGCAGCAGCAGCAGCAGCAGCAGCATACTATAGACCCACTCCAGTGTTCTTGCCTGGAGAATCCCAGGGACGGGGGAGCCTGGTGGGCTGCCGTCTATGGGGCCGCACAGAGTCAGACACGACTGAAGTGACTTAGCAGCAGCAGCAGCAGCATACTATAGAAACTCTCCTGTTCATCACTGTTTTATTTTCTTTACTTAACAGCTTTCTGGAGAGTTTATATACCAGCGCGTAAAGCACTTTGTCATCCTTTTTCCAACCACATTTCATGGTGTGGCTGTACTCTAGTTGACGGAACTACATGTCTATTTTAAAGATTCTTCCATCCTCATATTTGTCAGAGTGATCTTTTTGGATGGTGTTGCCAGAATCTCAACACCACCCAGGTCCTTTCAGAATTTCCGAGTCAGGGATCATAACTGAGGACGTTCTGAAGAGGCAAGTACAGTCAGGCTGACCTTGTTGGGTGCTGTCCATCATGTGTGTGTGTGGGTTAGTTGCTTAGTTGTGTCGGACTCTTTGCAACCCCATAGACTGCAGCCCACCAGGCCCTTCTGTCCATGGGATTCTCCAGGCAAGAACACTGGAGTGGGTTGCCATTTCCTTCTCCAAAAGGAACTATAGAAAGAAAAAGTGAAGTCACTCAGTCGTGTCCACCTCTTTGCAACCCTATGGACTGCAGCTCTCCAGGCTCCGCTGTCCATGGTATTCTCCAGGCAAGATTACTGGAGTGGGTCGCCATGTCCTCCTCCAGGGGACCTTCCCAACCCACGGATCGAACCCAGGTCTCTTATGTCTCCTGCATTGGCCGGTGGGTTCTTAACCCCCAGTGCCATCTGAGAAAGCTATCTGGGAACTCTCAAGTAGGAACTCTCCAAAGTATAAGCTCCCTCCCAGCAGATGGCCCGAAGGCAAAGAAGATGAAAGTCACAGTCAAAGCAATGCAGGGGTCTTCTGAAATCTACAGGAAACGGAATGCCCTAGGGATGACCCCAGCCCATCAGATAGAGGAACCAGTCCAGACTGGCTCCGATTTCAGAACATTCTAGAAAGACGAGGACCAGCCCTCCTACTGATGTACGTGCTTCCAAGGATGGAAAATTTCTCCCCCACCACTGACTCCTCCGCATCAGATCTCACCAGGTAACTCAGACCCACACACAGAGGAAGGCCATTCCTTGTCTGGCCGCCAGAGCTGAGCCAGAAGGGCCCCTGAACACACCCCGTCTCAGGCAGCCCCGCCCATCTGCTTTGTCTTCTCAAGCTGGCCCCAGACTCCCAGACCCTGCCAAAGCTTTGGAACCTGGTTCATTTCCTCTCCTCATTCTGCTGACCCACGGCTTCCAGGAAATTCCTCAACCTCTCTTCGTCTCCATCAGCTCAGTGTTTTTGCTGTAGGCTGCACCACGCAGCACGCGGGATCCCAGTTTCCCAACCCGGGACTGAACCTCTGCTACGGCTTTGGTATCACAGAGTCTCACCCACTGGACTGCCAGGGGAGCCCCTCATCTTTAGAGTCAGTGTTAGTCACTCAATCGTGTCCGACTCCTTGCAAAACCCACGGAGGCCAAGCTCCTCTGTGCATGGGATGTCCCAGGCAAGAATACTAGAGTGGGTTGCCATTTCCTCCTCCAGGGGGTCTTCCTGACCCCAGGGATCAAACCTGGGTCTCCAGTGTTGCAGGCAGATTCTATACCACCGAGCCATGAGATGAAATTATTTCACGGAGCTCCCAGGAAAGGAGAACCTTATCACATCCGTTTTTCCTGCTGAAATCGCTACAGGGAGTCCCTGCTGCCTTAAGGATAAAACTCCAAGCCTGAGTTGCAGGAAAATATATGGCATCACTCAATGTTTATGAACACTGAAAATGTGTAAAACCAAAAGTCGTTTCGGAATAAACGTCTCTGTTACAAAAGTCTGAAGGTGTGAATGAGGCTGGTAAATAATAGTTCAGGGCAGTGCACACGTCTGGGGCATCAGACGGGGTGGACAGAGTTGGGGTGGGGTATACAGTAAGTGGCACGTGTGTGTGTGTGTGTGTGTGTGTGTGTGTACGCTGTGTGATCAGTCCTGTCCAACTCTTTGACCCCATGGACTGTAGCCCACCAGGCTCCTCTGTCCATGGGACTTCCCAGGCAACTTCCCTGGCGGCTCAGATACTAAACAGCCACCAATTGAAGGTTGCCATGCTCTCCTCCAGGGGATGTTCCGGACCCAGGGATCGAACCCACGTCTCCGGCGTCTCCTGCATTGCCAGGCACATTCTTGACCACTGAGCCACTGGGGAAGCCTCGTCACTGAATTCATAGCATGAGACAAAGGAGAGCCTGTCCCCTCAGAGAGCCCCCGGACATACACCTCTCCGCTGCTAACCCTCCTCTTGGGTCTATTGCTGTCACGCCTGGACTGGGTGTGTTACTAAAGCAGATATTCACACAACCCTCGGATGCTACAGACGGCATTTTCTGCACAACCAACAGGATGGGATTGAAATCCCTACAGGGGCACAGAAAAGTTGCTGTTGCTAAAAGTGAGGAGCCACCAACTTGGAAGTTCAGATGCCATCAAGAGCCAGAGAACCGGAAGCATTTTTAATTTAAGCTTGATGTAGTGAGTTTCAAGCATGGGAGTGATACGCAATTCACAAGTTGGTGGGAAGTAAGGCTTGAAATACATTACTTCTCAGAGAGGTTGCGAGAGACTGGCATGCCTACCGTTTTTCCATTTATTTAGTCATCTTCATCCCCTCCCCCCAGTAAGTATTTGAGTTGAAACAAAGGGAAACATTTTTCAGTCTTGATAGATTAAACCTGTATCTTATTCTTTTTTTTTTTTTTTCCAATGTGCAAATGACTGAAACAGTTTTGTCCCGGGCAGGCTGGAATGCAAGTGGTTTCCTCGGAGAACACAGTGTCTCTGATAAGTCCCTTGCGTGTGGATGTGGCATTTGCAGAGTAAAGGAACTGAAAGACTCTATGTTGTCGCTTTTAGCTGCTTTGTTCTAAAGACAAGAGCCAGGGACAGAAGGAGGTGGGGCAGGGTGTGAAGGGAGGAATAAGAAAAAGAGGAAGGGCTTATCCAGAGAGAGGGGAGAGACTGCACTGGGTACCCTGTGAGAATTTTCCACTCTTGTGTATGATGTTTATAAAGTCAAGATACAGTAGCATCCTGCTGTGGGTGAGGGGAGGCTCATGAGGAGGGGATGTGTGTGTATGTGTGTGTCTGTGTGTGTATTTCCCAGGTGGCACCGGTAGCGATGAACCTGCCTGCCAGTGCACCAGACTTAAGAGACATGGTTTCTATCCCTGGGTTGCGAAGATCCCCCGAAGAAGGGAATGGCCACCCACTCCAGTATTCTTGCCTGGAGAATCCCATGGACAGAGGAGCCTAATAGGCTCCATAGCATCACAGTGAAGTGAAGTCAAAGTCACTCAGTTGTGTCTGACTCTGTGACCCCACAGACTGTGTAGTCCATGGAATTCTCCAGGCATCGCAGAGGCGGACACAAATGATGTGACTTAGCATGCACACACACACACACCTATATAAAGATATACATGTATGTACATATATACATACATGATATATAGAGTTATGACTGATTCTCAGTGTTGTACAGTGGAAATCAACACAGCATGGGAAAGTAATGATCCTCCAATTAAATATTAAAAAAAATTTTCACTTGGCTTTCAAACTTAAAAAAAAAACGATATTAATAGCATCCAGCCAAAGACAACATCCTCAGATACAAGTCTAACGATTTAGTGAGCACCTCCTAGCGCTTGTGCAGGAAGGTGGCTCAGGAGGGGAGAAGGAGGTGATATGCCACGATTTCCCCACCAGTCCGGCTGATGGGAACTGGAGGACAAAGGGGTCTGTTGATGCGCCCGAGGTCCGGAGCCCCGAGCACTGAGGGAGACGGTGGGGACGGGTCTGAAGGGGAGCACGCTCAGCCCGCTACTCCAGCATCGCTGCAGGTTGCTGAGAACTTTCTCATTGGCACTAGTCGGTGTGATGGTCAACCTCCGCCCCGCCATTCTTAACTGAGACCGTCTCCAAGGAGACCACGCCTGGGATGTGGGGAGGGGCAGAAGGAGGAGCCCACTAACGTGTTTGATTGATTTGCTGGCTCATCATTTACTGTTTCCTCTTAATATTAGAGTCCAATTTATCCATCAGCCATCTAATGCATTCTTTCACTCTTTATTTCTTCTCTCATATTCATCTGATTTACTCTTTCACTCTCATTTGTGATTTATTTATTTATAGCATTCATCAATCTATATATCTATAATGTGTTTACATATCTATCAACTATCTAATTTATTCTTTCATTATTTATTCTTTCCTATTAGACTCTATCATCCGGGTATCTCATTTATTCTTTCTTATTAGACTTTATCATCCGGGTATCTCATTTATTCTTTCTTATTAGGCTCCAAAGAAAGCTGAGCACCAAAGAACTGACGCTTTTGAACTGTGGTGTTGGAAAAGACTCTTGAGAGTCCCTCAGACTGCAAGGGGATCCAACCAGTCCATCCTAAAGGAGATCAATCCTGAATATTCATTGGAAGGACTGATGCTAAAGCTGAAACTCCAATCCTCTGGCCCCAACTGTTATGAAGAACTGACTCATTGGAAGAGACCCTGATGCTGGGAAAGATTGAGGGCAGGGGGAGAAGGGGACGCCAGAGGATGAGATGCTTGGACGGCTTCACCAACTCAGTGGACATGAGTTTGGGTGGACTCTGGGAGTTGGTGGTGGACAGTGAAGCCTGTCGTGCTGCGATCCATGAGGTCACAAATAGTCAGGCAGGACTGAGCGACTAAACTGAACTGATGAGGCTCTAATTTATTCTTTGACTATCTGTCTTTCTATCAATTTATCATTTGTCATCTGTCAGCTATCTGTCTATGCATTATCTGTCTACCATCTATCTATTGATCTAATTTATTACTTCCCTATTTATTGTTTCCTATGAGGCTCTAACTTATTCTTTGACTATCTGTCACTTGTCATCTGCTCTATCAGCTCTCTAGCCACTATCCGTCTACTATCTATCTGTCCGATTTATTCTTTCATGATCTATTCTTTCCTACTAGGCTCTAAGCGTGCTATGCCTTCTCTTTCCCGTACCCCTTTGTACTTTTGAGCAGACTGCTTGCACACCAAGTAAAGTTTAAAACAACAGGTTCTGAATTTGGGCACGAATTCAGAAATACGCACGTGGGACCATCAGACACAGACACCGTTGCTGTTTAACAGCTGGCGTTCTGTTCTAATTGTATCTCCCCGGCACGCTGATCGGCTGCTACAGAAGCCTGTCTGTAGACTGAAGGTCTGGAATGTCCAGCTACCAGGGAAAACCACGTCCTATCCCAGCTCACAGGAGGAAGTGACACACAAGACCAGGGTTAAGTTTCTCCATTCTAAAACAACCATCAATGGACGACTCATTTAAGAAGATGTGGTCCATGTAGACAATCGACTATTACGCTGCCATAAAAAAGAATAAAATCATGACATTTCCAGCAATGCGGATGGACTTAGCGCTTATCACACTAAAGTGGAACAAATCAGATACAGAAAGATGATTATGTAACATCAGTTATACGTGGAATCTAAAAATGATACAAATAAAAGAATAAACAAATCACAAACTCACAGGCCTAGGAAACCAACTTGCGTTTACCATGGGGCTTCACTGGTGGCTGAGACGGTAAGGAGTCTGCCTGCGGTGCGGGAGACCCAGGTTCGAGAAGATGCCCTGGAGAAGGAAATGGTAACCCACTACAGTATTCCTGCCTGAAGAATTCCATGGAAGGAGGAGCCTGGCAGGCTACAGTCCATGGGTCGCCAAGAGTCGGACACGACTGAACAACTTCACTTTGCTGTTTACTGCAGGAGAAGGAAGGGATAAATTAGCAGTATGAGGTTAATAGTTACACAGTATTTTACATAAACAACCAGGACCTACTGTTTAGCACAGGGAGCTACATTCAGTGTCTTATAAAAACCTATCATAGAAAATAATCTAAACAAATATATATACGTGTGTGTGTGTGTGTGTGTGTGTGTGTGCATGCATGCACGCTAAGTCTCTCTCAGTCACATCTGACTCTGTGCAACCCTATGGAGTGTAGCCCACCAGGCTCCTCTGTCCATGGGATTCTCCAGGGAAGAGTAGTGGAGTGGGTTGCCATTCCCTTCTCCAGGGGATCTTTCCGACCCAGGGATCAAACCTGTGTCTCTTATGTTTCCTGATTGGCAGGCAGGTTCTTTACCATTAGCTCCACCTGAGAAGCCGTGTGTGTGTCTGTGTGTGTCTGTGTGTGGGTGTGTTACTAACTCAGTCGTGTCTGACTCTTTGCAACTCCATGGACTGTAGCCCGCCAGGCTCCTCTGTCCGTGGGATTCTCCAGGCAAGAATACTGGAGTGGGTTGCCATTCCCTTCTCCAGGGGATCTTCCTGCCCCAGGGTTGGAACACCTTCATTGCAGGTGGATCCTTTACCATCTGAGTCATCAAGGAAGGAAGCCTGGTGTGTTGCAGTCCATGGGATATCAAAGAGTCAGACACATCTAAGCAACTAAACCACTAAATACAGCCATATACATACATATCTATATACACATATATAGTATATACCTAGAACTATATATATATAAACAAATACCTCTGCTATACACTTGAAACAGAGTAACATATATCAATTACACTAAAAATTTATTTTTAGACTGTCTATTCTAAGAGTTTCTCCAGAAACCTTTTCTCAAGTCACAGGAATCTGCGACTGCAAGTCGGCTCATAAAAGACAAACCATGCTAACAAAAGCAAATAAACAGCCTTGGGGAAAAACTCAGAGCCAGTCTGTTGTAGATAAGCGTGCCTGCTGGCTGAGCCTGACACAGCGCAGAAAACAAGAGCACGTTTTCTGACGACAGAATTTCTCTCAGCTACTTCCACATGAGTCAAATACCTGCATCCCACAATGTCCTGCAAAGACCACTGTGAATTTCAATCTCTTAATAGCTAAAATAAAGCAAAGAATCACTCTCAGGACCCATGTCAAGTGTCCTCAGCGTGAACACCATTTTCATCTCCGTTTGATCCTCACGGAAAGTGCTTACCGGGCATATCAATCAATAATAAGATACTTAGAGGCACCTTCTGTAGGAGACCTACCCCAGCTTCTATGACTCTCTCTCGGGTTAGACTTTGGCCAGCTTCATTTCTTCTTCCGCATCATGGAAAAATAAAGATCTCTCAGCCTAAATATCACTTTACTGAATGAAAAGGGAAAGTCGCTCAGTCGTGTCTGACTCTTTGTGACCCCAAGGACCATATAGTCCATGGAATTCTTAAGGCCAGAATACTGGAGTGGGCAGCCTTTTCCTTCTCCAGGGGATCTTCCCAACCCAGGGATCAAACCCAGGTCTCCCTCATTGCGGGCAGATTCTTTAACAGCTGAGCCACAAGGGAAGCCCAAGAAGATTGGAGTGGGTAGCCTTTCCCTTCTCCACGGGATCTTCCCAACCTAGGAATCGAACTGGAGTCTCCTTCATTGCAGGCAGAATCTTTACAAACTGAGCTATTCTTTAAAACGCATATATCCACAGGATCCCACCCTCATACTCCAAATTCTGGACACAATGGTTTTGACCATCTCTGCACCTCACCACACACACACACACACACACACACCATTCTTCTCCCTCTTCATATTTTTTTTGGTCCACATCATGCAACCTGCGGGATCTTAGTTCCCTGACCAAGGACTGAACCCATCCCATCTGCAGTGGAAGCTCAACGTCTTAAGCACTGGACCACGAGGGAAGTCCCTCCCTCCTACTGACTAGCTGTTGCCCGAGGCCTGAGATCACATAATGAGCTGCACTCTATGAAATAAGAGGAGGGCACAATGGTACAGGGAAAAGGACACGAGCCAAGAAAATCAGAATGTACAAACCAAAGGGCAACCAGGACAGACCAGTGGGATTTGTTTTTGCTGTTGTTCGGTCACCCAGTCGTGTCTGAGTCTTTGCGACTCCATGGACTGCAGCACACCAGGCCTCCCTGTCCTTCACCAACTCCCAGAGCTTACTCAAACTCATATCCATCAAGTCGGTGATGCCATCCAACCATCTCATCCTCTGTCATCCCCTTCTCCTCCCGCCTTCCATCTTTCCCAGCATCAGGGTCTTTTCCACCGACTCAGTTGTTCACATCACGTGGCCAAAGCATTGGAGTTTCAGCTTCAGCATCAGTCCTTCCAGTGAATATTCAGGGTTGATGTCCTTTAGGATGGACTGGTTTGACCTCAAGTGACCATTTGGCTTTTTATTTCCAGGAGTCCAAAAGAAGCCAAGTTTCCGCGTAGGAGTTAAGTGGCACTTGATGGAGCTCCAGATCCATGCCTTCATTTCCCCACTGTGCCTGTTAAACCAGACTCAGGAAACCAACACAAAGCCAGGGTCCTTGCACGGAAGACCAAGAACCAAGGGAAGAGGGCTTAGCATGGCCACCGGACAATGCTGACCAGGCTAAACCCAGTCTCAAGAAATGGAAATCCACCGACACTCCAGACAGAGAAGGTTATCAACAGTATTGCATTAAAGGAACCCAACTGGGTATGTATGTGTAGTAAGACCATGTATAATTTAATTTAACATGGCCACATTTTCATTTAATGGACATGGCCGAACGTCAGACATTCACTTAAACAAGGCAATTCAAATTCACTCCAATACACCAGGCAAATACTGAAGCTTCAGCATCCCCTTCTTTTTCTTCTATTTTTTTATTTATTTTTTGCTTTTGGCTGTGCTGCTTGGCAAGTGGGATCTTAGTGCTCAGACTATGGATGGGAACCCATGGCCCCTTGCAGTGGAAGCCTGGAGTTTCAACCACTGGACCAGCGGGGAAGTTCGTCCCCAATCACAACAGCACATTTGCACTTCAAAGAAACAGAAAAGACAGTCTCTTCCCCAAACTGCCTCCATTTCAGAACGTACCTCCAGCCGTATCAGAGAAAGATGACCACGTGTGCACTCGTGACATCACAAACTATATTTACCAGCATTTGGGTGTTTCTGAAGAATTTAAAGGGATGCAACAGGGAGCCAGGCACTGAGATTTTTCTCTAAAAACAGTGCAACAAAGGAGGAAAACATTTAAGGTTCTTGCCGCCACTGGGCAGAGCCCAGAAAGAGATGTGATTATCAGGCATGACAAGGACCTGCTTTTAGAGCAGAAATAGGTGTACAAGAATTCTTTTTTAAGACATGATCCCATCGTGACTTGTGGGTTTATACCATGTAATTCTTTCAAGAGAATCAAAATAGCTTAACCTTCCAAAGATCCCTCAAAGGAGATGGGTAAGACATAGATCTGAATGCAATGCATGACTTAAAAGTCACAGAGCGTCAGTCACTTAGTCGTGTCTGACTCTCTGCGACCCCATGGACTGTAGCCAACCAGGCTCCCCTACCCATGGGATTTTCCAGACAAGAATACTGGAGCAGGTCACCATTTCCTCCTCCAAGGGGTCTTCCCAACCCCGGGATGGCACCTGCGTCTCCTGTATTGCAGGCAGATTCTTTACTGCCACCAGGAAGCCCAGATTTGAACAGAGTACTTAAGGTAAAAGTCCTTCTTTCTTTCCCTCACTTCCTTCCTCCCCTCCCTCACACTCTCGTTTCCTTTTCTCATTCTAAAACCATGCAGCAGTAGAGTTCCTACAAGATGCATATGCATTCTGGAACCTTTCAAACTAGAAAAGGCAAGTCACAGCAATACCTAAGTGAAAGAACACACACCTCAAGCTTAAACCAAGGGAGAGAAGTTGGACGAGGGGCTACGTGTGGATTTTGGCCACGGATGACACCCCCAGGGTGGGGGAAATCTCATATTTGTTTCTTCATGTGGGAGGATGCTACAAAGGGTTTTCGTACAACAAAATTCATTGAACTGTATGACTAAAATGTCTGAGTTTATTGTTTGTATTTGAAGTGTCAGTAGGGAGGTAAACTTCAGAAGTAAATGTAGAGATGCCTAGTAGTGAGATAAGCTCATATTTAGCTCCTCGTAGTGGCATCTATGGCTGCTGCTACATGCAATCGGTGGTTTTAAAATTCTGAAAGGTACAAGTAACCTAGATGTCGATAGAGGAATGGATAAAGATAGAGGAATAGAGGAATGGATAAAGAAGCCACGGTACATGTGTACAGTGGAATATTACTCAGTCATGACAAAGAATGAAATAATGCCACGACTGGGATGCTCAGCTGCTTTAAGCATGAAGTAGAAGAGTCTTTGGAAAAGGCAATGGCACCCCACTCCAGCACTCTTGCCTGGAAAATCCCATGGACAGAAGAGCCTGGTAGGCTGCAGTCCATGGGTTCACTAAGAGTCAGACACGACTGAGTGACTTCTCTTTCACTTTTCACTTTCCTGCATTGGAGGAGGAAATGGCAATCCACTCCAGTGTTCTTGCCTGGAGAATCCCAGGGACGGGGGAGCCTGGTGGGCTGCCGTCTATGGGGTCGCACACAGTTGGACACAACTGAAGAGACTTAGCAGCAGCAATGTCCCTTGTAGCAACATGCATGGACCTTGGCTCATACTGAGTGAAGTAAGTCAGACAGAGAAAGAAAAATATCTCTGACATCGCTTATACCTGGAATCTGAAAAAAGGGTACAAATGAACTTATCTACAAAATAGTAGTAGACTGGCCGACGTAGAAAAGAAACTTATGGTTACCAAAGGGGAAAGGTGGGGAGGGGATACATGAGGGATCTAGGATTAACAGATACACATGCTGCTGCTGCTGCTGCTGCTAAGTCGCTTCAGTCGTGTCCGACTCTGTGCGATCTCATAGAAGGCTGTCCCTGGGATTCTCCAGGCAAGAATACTGGAGTGGGTTGCCATTTCCTTCTCCAATGCATGAAAGTGAAAAGTGACAGTGAAGTCACTCAGTCGTGTCCGACTCTTAGCGACCCCATGGACTGGAGCCCACCACGCTCCTCCGTCCATGGGATTCCCCAGGCAAGAGCACTGGGGTGGGGGTGCCATTGCCTTCCCCGCAGATACACATGACTATATATAAAATAGATGACTAATAAGGACCTACTGTATAGCACAGAGAATTATACTCAATATTGTATAATAATCTCTAAGGGGAAAAACCTGAAAAAAAAAATCACCGTGCTGTCCCTCTGAGACTAACACAACATAGTTAATCAACGCTACTTCAACTGAAAAAAAAAAAAAAAGAATTCTTAAACGAATGATTCCCTTCTGTCCTCTATGAATCCAGTACACCGGAAGTATGTCAGCTTCAACCTCTGTGTTTGGTTGAGAAAATTCAACATTTCAGAAGACAAGTCCTCAGGTTGACTATTCCATCCTTCTTCCATTGGATCGGACCACAGTCGAAAACCGCTGGTGAAAGACACGTGCAATTTGACACTAGATTCCAGAACTCCAACCACTTTGTTGCAAAGGTGTTAAGGAAGCAGATGAAGGAAGAACACCTAGCAGCTGTCTCGAGACTTTCCTGGTGCTCCAGTGGTTAGGACTCTGCCTTGCACTGCGGGGGGACACAGGTTCCCTCCCTGATCGGGGTACTAGATTCCACTGGTACAGTGCAGACAATAAATAAACAAATAAAACATTTTTCAAAAAGGAAAGCATAAGAGTTGTTTCATTGGCGCAGTGGTGGCGGTTTAGTCCTGTTAGACTCTTGTGACCCCCTGGACCATAGCCCACGAGGCCCCTCTGTCCATGGGATCGCCCAGGCAGGGATACTGGAGTGGATTGCCATTTCCTTCTCCAGAGGATCTTACTCACCCTGGGATCGAACCCAGGTCTCCTGCTCTGCAGGTGGATTCTGTATCGACTGAGCCACCAGGGAAGCACCATTAATTTCATTACTAAGGAATCACATACTCAAGTTTTTTGGTTGCTAGTTCATCCCTGTTCTCATATTATTTACTAGCTTATATGTTCTTGAATAACCTACTATTAAATCATCCAGGTGGAAATAGTGGTAAAGAACGTGCTGGCCAATGCAGGAGACATAAGAGACTCAGGTTCGATCCCTGGGTGGGGAAGATCCCCTGGAGAAGGAAATGGCAACCTCCTCCAGTACTCTTGCCTGGAAAACCCCATGGACAGAGGAGCCTGGTGGGCTACAGTCCATGGGGTCACAAAGAGTTGGACATGACTGAATAGACTTGGCACAAAACCGTTCATGCAGAAAATATAAAGAAAAAAACTGTGACTCTCATTGATAGAATAAGTAGGCTTAGGTGATAATTTAGGCAGATGGTCTATTTTAGCTCAGGTGTGAATTTGTACGGCGCCAAAAGAATTTCTGAAGGTGAATGTGTCTCCCTCCTTCACTGTGGATTCCAGGGCAATAGACTTCCTCTACACTGGAAAATCCCATGGATGGAGGAGCCTGGTAGGCTGCAGTCCATGGGGTTGCTAAAAGTCGGACACGACTGAGCGACTTCACTTTCACTGTTTACTTTCCTGCCCTGGAGAAGGAAATGGCAACCCACTCCAGTGTTCTTGCCTGGAGAATCCCAGGGACAGGGGAGCCTGGTGGGCTGCCGTCTATGGGGGTCACACAGAGTCGGATACGACTGAAGCAACTTAGCAGCAGCAGCAGCCCACTGGGGGACAGAGGTCCCATTGCAGGATAAAAAGAGCATATCTGGACTTGTAGAGAGGTTACCTGGCCTTGTTCTGTGAGCTTAGGATGGGAAAAAGAAAGTGTCCAAGCTCGAAGGAATTTACCAACTGGGCGAACTGCTCACAGAAGCCAACTTCACAGTCTAATTAAGACAAAACAAAAGTCCTTTCCAAGCTGAGAGAAGCAGACGGCGCAGGTGTAGTACCAAGATGAATAGGCTTCAGACATACATGAGATTGATTAAAATCTGACCTGCAAACCCTTAGTACCTTGATCCTCTTCATTGGCTTCCTGGCTTGCCCTGTGGGATTCTTATTTCCACGAAAGGAAATATTTCCTCTGCATCTTAAGAAACCGAATCCAGGCCGCTCGGTTGGTGGTTTTGTATAATGCTGTCACGTGGGATGTGGAACAGAAGAGATATATTGCCTAAAAACTTCCTGTGTGGGTCAGAGAGGCAAAGACTGAAGAGAGGGAATAATACAACATACAGACCATCAGAGATAAATGACCTTTCAGATATGCTGGTTTTGGAAACTATCTTCCTAGAAATCTGGAGGTTATGTTGTCAGGTTTTTTAATTTTTATTGAAATGGAGTTGATTTATAAAACAAGGCTGTGTTCATTTCAGCTGTACAGTTATCCATCTATATTACCCTTCTAACTATATTCCTTTTCATATTCTTTTCCATTCCCAGTGTCCATGTTTCTTTTGGTATTTCCTTCATTTCTCTTGCTATCGCCTTGCAGTTTTTTTTTTTTTTTTTTCTCATTTTGAGCAATACTTTGGCCACCTCAGGCCTCAGGCAAAGAGTTGACTCATTGGAAAAGACTCTGATGCTGGGAGGGATTGGGGGCAGGAGGAGAAGGGGCCGACAGAGGATGAGATGGTTGGATGGCATCACTGACTCGATGAATGTGAGTCTGAGTGAACTCCAGGAGTTGGTGATGGACAGGGAGGCCTGGTGTGCTGCGATTCTTGGAGTCACAAAGAGTCGGACACGACTGAGCAACTGAACTGAACTGAAAGACAGTTACGTGTCATGTATGTACGTGTAGGAAAGATGATTATTATTATTATTTTTTCCCCAGATGTATTCATAATGGATCAGTTGCACAGTCGGAAGTTCAGAATTTTTAATATTTTTCCTGGTGAATAAACTGTCCTTTTCTGTGTGTTACGTGTTGTCTTTCTTTGTCTCTATTAACGTTTGCCTTAAAATCACTTTTCCTTTTAATTATAGTTGATTTACAACGCTGTGCTAATGTCTGCTTTACAAAGAAGCAATACAGTTATATATATATATAATTTTTCATATTCTTTTACATAATGATTTATCACAGGATACTGAAAACAGTTCCCTGTGCTATCCGGTAGGTCCCTGGTTTTTAATCCATCCTCTATGTAACATTATAGTTTACATCTGCTAATCCCAGATTTCCAACCCTTCCCCCCTCCACCCCCCAATTTCTCAATGTTTAAAAAGAAAACAGAAAATATTCAACTGCTTCAGTACACTGATCCATTATGAATACATCTGGGGCAAAAAAAAATCATCTTTTCTCCACATACACAGGTGACACGTAACTGTCTTTCAGTTCAGTTCAGCTCAGTCACTCAGTCGTGTCTGACTCTTTGAAACCCCATGAATCGCAGCACATCAGACCTCCCTGTCCATCACCATCTCCCGGAGTTCACTCAGACTCGTGTCCATCGAGTCGGTGAAGCCATCCAGCCATCTCATCCTCTGTCGTCCCCTTCTCCTCCTGCCCCCAATCCCTCCCAGCATCAGAGTCTTTTCCAACGAGTCAACGCTTCGCACGAGGTGGCCAAAGTACTGGAGTTTCAGCTTTAGCGTCGTTCCTTCCAAAGAACACCCAGGGCTGATCTCCTTCAGAATGGACTGGCTGGATCTCCTTGCAGTCCAACAATGCAATATTCTGCCATAAGATAACACAGACAGAAGAATGGAGCGGAAAGTGTATTCATTGGTGCCACTGGCTAACTGCGGGGCCTTAAAAGACCTGTTTGCCCTCTTTGGGATTTTCTTCCTCATCGGAAAATAAAGAATTCTTCCCCTGGAACAGTTAAGAGTTGCAGATTCTTAAGGCTGCCTACCATGTTCAAGGAGGTGGTATCAGTGAGCATGCCAAGAGCAATAGAATAGGAGGTCAGAGAGCTCGGGCTGCACTGGAAAATTCGTGCCATTGTCAAACGTGCAAGGCATCTCCTAACAAGGCCTCTTTCATTCACAGAATGAACTTTGACGGGGTGCATGCTGTCAGTTCAATTGTGTCCAACTCCTTCTGACCCCGTGGACTGTAGCCCGCCAGGCTCCTCTGTCTGTGAGATTCTCCAGGCAAAGTTACTGGAGTGGGTTGCCATGCCTTCCTCCAGGGGATCACCCCAACCCAGGGATCGAACCCACGTCTCAGATCTCCTGCATTGCGAAGCACGTTCTTTATCAGTAGCATCACCTACTTTATATATGCCCAGATAGCAAGTTTAACATACAAGAGGGATGGCTTGGGTATTCACTTCTGCACCAAGCATTCAACAACCTTAGTTTTGCTATCAATGCTACTGTTCGTCACGGACAGATTTAGTTGTTCTCCGCAATCAGTTGCAGACAACGCAGAGAACTTAAGCAGGAAAGGATCTGTGGGACAAATAGACAGCTCACCGTTTTTGGAATGAATGCAAAAGTAGACCCAAAGATACATTTCCAAGAGAATCTCCTAGAACCACAGTGAAGAACCGGCTTGATGGAGGAGCAGCTACGTGGCTTCATCAGTAAGCGACTACCAAAAGCCAACCTCATGAATCACGCCGCCAGTGTAGTCAAGACAGAAGACGCTAGACATGGGTGTTCTCCGTCTTGCTTCCTTGTTACAATAGGTGGTGCAAAGTCAGAATTTACAACGAGAGGATGTCTGAAATGAAAAGATGATCCTTCAAAGATTTTCAGGTACCTAGATCTTAATATGGCTAACAATTCACCGTGTATGGCCATTAACTTTAAGACTGATGATTTAAAGATGTGTTTTTCTTCTGGGAACTTTCTAAGAGAAATGGTTGCCTGGGGTGGTCATGACTGGTGATTCTTATTTGTATTTTTCTTAAACAAATTACATTATCCAGGGGAACTCTGTAGACTTGGCTTTTGGTATATGTCCTTGAAACAAAAGCTGCTAGATTGATGGTTAAAACCTAATTGCTGCTCAGACAATTAACCTATCCTCTGAAACTCAAAAGACTTTCCAAGATGGAGTGGGATTTACGATGTTTGCATGGTGAGCATAAATAAACTTGATGGGGGTGATCGAAGCTTCTATATTACAAAGGCAGACAAGAAATGAGAAAAGAAGGAGAGGAAGCAAAGAAGCAGGTTTTGCTTCCAGGGAAAACACAGAGGTGAATGTTTAAAATGATTATGTAAGATACTTTATGTTTTCTCAAAACCATGGAAGCAAATTTTTTTTACTTTCAAATACATACTAATGATGCGTTTAGTATAAGTCAAACAAGTCTCTATGGGTAAATCTTGCTATGCTATGCTAAGTCGCTTCAGTCGTGTCCGACTCTGTGCGACCCCATAGACGGAAGCTCACCAGGCTCCCCGGTCCCTGGGATTCTCCAGGCAAGAACACTGGAGTGGGTTGCCATTTTCTTCTCCAATGCATGAAAGTGAAAACTGAAAGTGAAGTCGCTCAGTCGTGTCAGACTCTTAGCGACCCCATGGACTGGAGCCTACCAGGATCCTCTGTCCATGGGATTTTCCAGGCAAAAGTACTGGGGTGGGGTGCCATAGGAGACCTTGAAGTCGTCCTTACTGTCGTATGGTACTGAGTATATGGTGGTGGATGGTTGATGGTTTAGCAGTAGTCGTGTTTGACTCTCTGCAACCCCATGGACTGTAGCCCACCAGGCTCCTCTGTCCATGGGATTCTCCAGGAAAAGGATCCTGGACTGCATTGTCATTCCCTTCTGCAGGGGATCGTCCAGACCCAGGGATTGAACCGAGGTCTCCTGCATCGTGGGCAATCTCTTGCATTGCAGGCGGATTCTTTACCAGCTAAGTCACCAGGGAAGCCCGTGACTACATAGTGGATGAAAGTTTTGCTCTGATCCAGGTTTCTCAGCCTCAGCAATACTGAGTAGTCTCCAGCACGCTGTAGCCCTCTGCGTTCTTGAATATCACACACGTAAGCCTGGAGGTGGCGGAGTTGGTGGCCCTTAAATGTTCTAGAGCAAGACTTCTTTCGTGCTCTCTCTCTCTTTTTTTCCCCAAAGCAGAGTATCTTTGGGCTGGCTATTTCTTTTCAGTGCTTGGAGGATGGGGAGCATCTTATGCTGGGTACCACGGTGAGCAGTATCTCTGGCCTCTATCCAGTAGATGGCAGCAGCTCCCAGCCCCTCCCCCTCCATCCGCTCCACCCCCCACCACCCCCCAAAAAAATCTCCAGCTACTACCAGATGTCCCCAGGGGGCAAACTTTCCTTCCTGCATTAAAGAATGTTTTCTCTAGATGTAAAGTCAAAGAGTGTTGAAGAACTGATGCTTTTGAACTGTGGCATTGGAGAAGACTTTTGAGAGTCCCTTGGACTGCAAGGAGATCCAACTAGTGAATCCTAAAGGAAATCAACCCTGAATATTCATTGGAAAAGACCCTGATGCTGGGAAAGATTGAAGACGGGAGGAGAAGGGGACGACAGAGGATGAGATGGTTGGATGGCGTCACTGACTCAATGGACATGAGTTTGGGTAAACTCCGGGAGTTGGTGATGGACAGGGAGGCCTGGCGTGCTGCAGTCCACGGGGTCGCAAAGAGTCGGACACGACCAAGCGATTGAACAACTACAACAAAGGAAAACTCTTTCATCTTAACATGACTCAGATATATCTGAAAACAGACAAGAATGATTAGGTTTATTCTTTTTCTCTCTTTTTGGGGTTAAAAATCACTGCAAAATATGAAGGCGTCCTCCGAGACCATTCCTTAAAACCGATGAAACAAGAGTCAGATGAATCAATTGGCTTCTCTGCCTGAAGGAGGCTGGGGAGACCACTGTTTCTCTGCCCTGGTCACTGGGTCACGACTTCTTCCGAACCACAGGGCAGGCAAGTAGCCACAGCATCTGACCACGTGCCTGCCTCTAAGTCACACAACTGCCTTCTGTCAACATCTGCTCCTGCATTCAACACATGCCTACTTTCATTTTTCTAAAGAAAGGTTTAACTCTTAAAAAATAAGAAACCACAGCCACAATGCAAGAGTACATATTATTTCCTCCTTTTTTTCCCCAAAGACAGTCACATTTTTTGTCAGGGAACCAGATCACATATATCCTTAAGAAGCACATAGTCTACCAGAGTATCACACCGTATTGGGCATTATGACAGCTAACATCAGCAATGTGTTCACATTTTAAATAAAATAAACACTGGAGCCAACGCAAGGCACCTCTGATGTTGAACAGGTATGTCTTCCTTTCCAGGTCCTGGCTGGAATTATTAAAAGATCGCAGGAAGACAAACAGATTGAGGTAGACGTGAGCAAAACTGCCATTGAAAATAATACAGTGCTTTGTGTGAGCATGGCATCTGGAGGGAAACTGGGACCATGCAGAATTTATCAGGGAATCTTCTATTTTCTTTTTTTTGAAGACATCATTCACAGCTCTACTGACTTAGCCCACACAACATAGGACACCCTGGGGCAATCTATGGGCAAGGAATTAATTTCTTTCCCTGTGTTAGGAGACCATTTGCAAGCTGTTTGGAAGCCAAATGTGTCTTCTGAAATCATTTCTGAAAGAGTGGCTTGCAGCTGTCAGTCACAGCGATGCACACCATGGGAGACATCTATTTCATTTGAGGTCCTGCCAGTGGGTGGCGGTGCTGGTCAACTTCATGCATCGTTAATGAGAAATGAACACAGACCATTGGCGAGAGGGCTGTCCCTTCCTTGATCTTCTCTAAGCCTTGCTGGGGTCTGCTCAAAGCCCACACTCCGAGGAGCCCTGGTGATTCTTGGCTCTGAGCCTCCTGATGTCTTTGACCAGCCGTCTCTGTATACACAGGAATGGTTTGCTTCTCCGCCTGGTCAAAACTGAGTATAGCTTTGCCATATTCTCCATAGTCTGCCTTTGCTCAAGAAAGGGGCTATAATATACCATGGATGCCATGGCGAAATGAGTGAAGTCAAAGTCGCTCAGTCGTGTCCGACTCTTTGCGACCCCATGGACTATGCAGTCCATGGAATTCTCCAGGCCAGAACACTGGAGTGGGTAGCCTTTCCCTTCTCCGGGGGATCTTCCCAACCCACGGATTGAACCCAGGTCTCCTGCATTGCAGACAGATTCTTTACCAGCTGAGCCACCAAAAAAGCCCATCCATGGCGAAGATGATCATCAAAGCCAGACGGAACTGTGTTTTGAAATTCTTATTAAATTTCAGAGCGTTTCCAAGGTTGGAAGGATTTCCTTCCATTGCCTTGGTAGAATAATCTAGCAGCCCCCATAACAATCAATATGACTGAGAATGACCAGAAGACCTCTGAATGAAAAACTTGTAGGAGTTTCCTTGTGGTCCAGTGGCTAAAGACTCCAGGCTCCCAGCTCGAGGGGCCAGGATCTGATCCCTGGTCAGGGAACTAAATCCCACACGCAGCAACTAAGAGTTCACGTACCACAGCTAAAGATGTAGTACAACCACTTGAATATTTTAAAATGAAGCGATTGCAATAGCCTTTGATGGTACGAATTACAGACTACACACTGAATCAAGGATGACTACGCCAAAACTAGATTTTTCTCAAGTCTGGACCGGAAGACCTTCCCGAATTTCTCAGCCACCCTTGAGGTATTTTCTCCCAAGGCCGACTGCCTCTACCCCACAAGCATGATGCTCAGATCAGATCAGATCAGCGGCTCAGTCGTGTCCAACTCTTTGCGACCCCATGAACTGCAGCACGCCAGGCCTCCCTGTCCATCACCAACTCCCAGAGGTCACTCAGACTCACATCCATCGAGTCAGTGATGCCATCCAGCTATCTCAGCCTCTGTCGTCCCCTTCTCCTCCTGCTCCCAATCCCTCCCAGCATCAGAGTCTTCTCCAATGAGTCAACTCTTCGCATGAGGTGGCCAAAATACTGGAGTTTCAGCTTTAGCATCATTCCTTCCAAAGAAATCCCAGGGCTGATCTCCTTGAGAATGGACTGGTTGGATCTCCTTGCAGTCCAAGGGACTCTCAAGAGTCTTCTCCAACACCACAGTTCAAAAGCATCAATTCTCCGGCACTCAGCCTTCTTCACAGTCCAGCTCTCACATCCATACATGACCACAGGAAAGACCATAGCCTTGACTAGGCGAACCTTTGTTGGCAAAGTAATGTCTCTGCTTTTGAATATGCTATCTAGGTTGGTCATAACTTTCCTTCCAAGGAGCAAGCGTCGTTTAATTTCATGGCTGCAGTCACCATCTGCAGTGATTTTGGAGCCCAGAAAAAGAAAGTCTGACACTGTTTCCACTGTTTCTCCATCTATTTCCCATGCAGTGATGGGACCAGATGCCATGATCTTCGTTTTCTGAATGTTGAGCTTTAAGCCAACCTTTTCACTCTCCACTTTCACTTTCATCAAGAGGCTTTTGAGTTCCTTTTCACTTTCTGCCATAAGGGTGGTGTCATCTGCATATCTGAGATTATTGATATTTCTCCCAGCAATCTTGATTCCAACTTGTGTTTCTTCCAGTCCAGCATTTCTCATGATGTACTCTGCATATAAGTTAAATAAACATGGTGACAATATACAGCCTTGACGTACTCCTTTTCCTATTTGGAACCACTATTCACATCAAAATCTGGGGCTCACAAGATGTACTGAAGAGGGACGTGAATCACCCAGGGTTCTTGCATCTGGTCCCAAACTATTATAGTAAGGCTTGCAGTTTTACTGTTTGTATTTCCAGTATTTATTCTACAAGTAAGATTTAAGAAACACAAAAAACCACACACCTAGCATCTTCCAAGAGTGAAGCTGAGTCTTTTCTCTCGGGCTTTCTATCTTGGGGAAGATACGGGTAGCATCATTGTTATCTGGAGTGACAAGGACGGGACAATCAATGATGGCTGGAACATCCCAGCTCCGTTAGCCACATCTGGTAGATTTTCATTGACACCCATTTCACAGGTCTAGCCGACCTCGCCGTCAGGCTTTCTGACCTTCTACACTGATGGGCGTGTGGAAACGGCCCCCAGGGGCTTTCCCTGTTTCACATTCCGTACAACACCCCCCCCCCCACCCCCGGATACGGTGTACTGATCCTCGATCATCCAATGCTCGGCGGTGCTTACTGAGTATCAGGCATCATTTTGGCAACTTACGTGGGTAACTCGGGCAAAGAGCTCACAACATCTGTGTAAAGGAACCTGAACTCTTCCAAAGAAAGAAACTAAGAAACTGAGGCACCGAGAGGTGAAAACACTTGCTGGACATACTAATGTCAGCGAGTGTTAGAAGCAGCAGTAGAAACACCGCCACCTTATGCACAAGACTCACGCACCCAGTTTGTACCCACGGACACCGCCCTCCTGATGCTGGGACATATGGAGGCGAAACAAGAAGAGGATGACAGAGGAGGACATGGTTGGATGGCAGGACCAACTCAACAGACATCAGTTCAGTTCAGTGGCTCAATCGTGTCGACTCTTTGCAACCCCATGGACTGCAGCACACCAGGCTTCCCTGTCCATCACCAACTCCCAGAGCTTGCTCAAACTCATGTCCACCGAGTCGGTGATGCCATCCGACTATCTCATCCTCTGTCGTCCCCTTCTCCTGCCTTCAATCTTTCCCAGCATCAGGGTCTTTTCCAATGACTCAGCTCTTTGCATCAGGTGGCCAGAGTATTGGAGCTTCAGCATCAGTCCTTCCAAAGAATATTCAGGACTGATTTCCTTTAGGACTGACGTTCCAACCCTCCCTTACCCCCTACACACAAAAAGATCCTCACAAGCTTAGCAGTGCCTTCAAAACATTCTAGCACAATGACAAAGAAATCCACCACTCTAAGAAAACATTAATTTTTTTTTAAAAAAAGAAAATACTGGAAATGTAAAACATACATCACAGTGTACCTCAATGATGTATTTTCCTCCCAAAGAATATTCAAGTTTAAATCAAAATTAAGTACATTAAAAACTGAGTAAGTATTTTTACAAGGAGCTGCCTTGCATAACCAACTAAAGTAGAATTCAGGAGAGGGTTTTCTGCCCGAGGTCTACTGAGAGAATCTTTTGCACACCCACATGGGAGAAATTCTCATCTGAGAATAACGCTGTGAAAAAGCAGAAATCAGTCTTTTGGTTACCAATTGTAATACTTAATATCTTTCAAATTTAAGACAACTAAAGTTTAACAAAAATCTCAGGTTGCACCGGGTTTGTTAATGTTGAAAACGCCGAAATTTTGCAAACTCTCAACCTCAAGCTGACCAAGATAAAGAGCGCCCAACAGCTTCTAATGGGTTCTTAATTCACGCTTTCTTTGCTGCTTCATATGTATAAATGGGCTTCCCGGGTGGCTCAGTGGTAAAGAATCCACCTACCAATACAGGAGATGCAAGAGACGTGTGTTCGATCCCTGGGTCGGGAAGATCCCCTGGAGAAGGAAATGGCAACCCACTCCAGCACTCTCGCCTGGCGGGCTCCAAGGACAGAGGAGCCTGGTGAGCTGCAGTCCGTGCGGTCACAAAGCGTCAGACCCCACTGGGCAACTAAACGGCAGTAACAACGTATAAACAGCGTCTCTCCTGCTGTTACTAAAAACCAGCTCCTCTAATTACAGTCATGCCCTCTGTTCATATTAACTGCTTCTCGAATTCTTACCGTGTTTATCCTCTTTCGGGCATAATTACCATTTCAAATGTGTGGGCTCTGACATTCCAATTTTCAAGCACTTTGTGAATTAAAAGGTTTAAGTGCGTTATATAGCCCAACTTACACCGGTTTTAAAATGAAGCATTAAAACTGTTTACCGTTAATATTGGTATATGATTATTAAATGCTGCTATTTGTTTTAAAAATGGAGAAATCCAGAATGCAAAATTAAAAACCATGAGTTACAATATTTCTGTTCCCTCTCAGCCTACATCATTCACAAATCATTCTCTTAGGAATTGGACTGAATTGAATTTTTTAAAAATCCACTCTGTGTGAGAATTTCACAGATTTTTAACAGAAGGTAGAAGCAATTTTTTTTTTTTTTTTTTTTGCTTCCTGGCAGTTGAAAGGAATATAAAACAACAGACTGCCTTTCTGGGCATGACTCTCTGGATGAGAAAAACCGAGGCACATATTGTAGATGGGAAGGAAAAAAAACTGCATGAATCATGTGTAATATTCAAATGCTGAACTACTGAGACTTCATCACTGGAAAATTTAGAGTAAGTGAAAGTTGTGCATTTGATGTTCAATCTTTTTTCTTGTAGCTCAGTAAACTCTTCATGTGGAATTGTTGTGCAGGCACTCAGTTTTGTCTGACTCTGGATCCCGTGGACTGCAGCACGCCAGGCTTCCCTGTCCATCACCAACTCCTGGAGCATGCTCAAACTCATGTCCATTGAGCCGGTGATGCCATCCAACCATCTCATCCTCTGTCGTCCGCTTCTCCTCCTGTCCTCAAAGCTTCCCAGCATCAGGGTCTTTTCCAGTGAGTTGGCTCTTCCCATCAAGTGGGCAAAGTACCATGGAGAATATCCCATAGATTCCGTGTGCTTTAATAGAGCATCTCCCTATGCTTTGGTTAGTTAAATAGGATGAATATCCTGACCTGAACTGGAAGGTTGTCTCCAGACTAGAGTTTATGTCTGAGCAGTAGAACCCTTTGGAATGAAGCCTACGATTCCTTGCATTGACAGACTTTGTACTTGGTCCTAGAGAAGTCATCTGTTAAGCTTCTCAGGGGGAACTCATTGGTCACACTTTCTCCTTGCCAAGCCCCTCTGTTGCTTTATTTGGATGTATAAACTTTCCCACTTCACCATCTCCCCTGTGGTCAGTTCTTTTTGTATGAGGACCTAAGCCATATTCAGTTCAGTCGAGTTCAATCGCTCAGCTGTTTCTGACTCTTTGCAACCACACGGACTGCAGCACGCCAGGCCTCCCTGTCCATCACCAACTCCCGGAGCTTACTCCTTGTCCATTGAGTCAGTGATGCCATCCAACCATCTCATCCTCTATCGTCCCCTTCTCCTCTTGCCTTCAATCTTTCCCAGCATTAGGTGTTTTCAAATGAGTCAATTCTTCACATCAGGTGGCCAAAGGATTGGAGTTTCAGCTTCAACATCAGTCCTTCCAAGGAATATTTAGGACTGGTCTCCTTTAGGATGGACTGGTTGGATCTCCTTGCAGTCCAAGGGACTCTAAAGAATCTTCTCCAACACCACAGTTCAAAAGCATCAATTCTTCAGTGTTCAGCTTTCTTCACAGTCCAACTCTCACATCCATAAATGACCACTGGAAAAACCATAATCTTGACTAGACGGACCTTTGTTGGTAAAGTAATGTCTCTGCTTTTTATTATGCTGTCTAGGTTGGTCTTAACTTTTCATTGATTACTTAGTCCAGACATAAATAGTCAATGATGGAGTCAGTCGAGGCATAAATAGCCTATGACAAAGGGAATCCAAGGGAAAATAGTCAATAACAGATTAGGGTAGACAGTTGATGACCGATTAGTCCAGGCATAAATAGTCAATGCCCGAGTCAGTCCAGGGAAAACAGTCACTGATCAAGTCAGTCCAGTTGATGATGGAGATGACTGTCTGAAGTCTCAGCAGAGGGAAACAAAAAGCCCGTGAATAAATCAGTGCAAGAGCAAGAGCTGATGGTGAATCCAAAGTCAAGGAGGGTTCCCCTGGGTCTGTGGGAAACAAGTGATGACCCACTCACTAGAAAGAAAACAGTTAATGATGATGTCAGTACAGGGAAAAGAGTCAATAACCCATCAGTCCCGGGGTAGTAGACAGCGAAATCAACTCAGGGGAAAAATAAGTGATAACTAAAGGTCCGTCTGGTCAAGGCTATGGTTTTTCCAGTAGTCATGTATGGATGTGAGAGTTGGACTATAAAGAAAGGTGAGCACCAAAGAATGGATGCTTTTGAACTGTGATGTTGGAGAAGACTCTTGAGAGTCCCTTGGACTGCAAGAAGATCCAACCAGTCCATCCTAAAGGAGATCAGTCCTGGGTGTTCATTGGAAGGACTGATGCTGAAGCTGAAACTCCAATACTTTGGCCACCTGATGGGAAGAGCTGACTCATTTGAAAAGACCGTGATGCTGGGAAAGATTGAGGGCAGGAGGAGAAGGGGATGACAGATGATGAGATGGTTAGATGGCATCACTGACTCAATGGACATGAGTTTGGATAAACTCCGGGAGTTGGTGATGGACGGTGAGGCCTGGCGGGCTGTGGTTCATGGAGTTGAGTCGGACACGCCTGAGCGATTGAACTGAACTGAACTGAACTGAACTGAATCAATGTAGGGAAATGGATAAATAACAGAGTCAGCCAAGGGATAAAGAGTCCATGACCGAGGAAGTCCAGGGGTAAATAGCTGATAACCGAATCGGCTCAGAGGCAAATCAATCTATGAAACATAATAAATTATGAAATAAATTCACGGACAGTCTGGATGACAAAATTAAAAATTATTCCCCCCCCCCCCCAATATAGGATAACAGTAATAGCATCAGTCCAAAACACCAAACAAAAATAAGACAAAACCATAGTTGAGAAAATGACAATGTTTCTCTCAGTCCAGGTGGGACCAGCGGCAACAGAATGACTGCAGGGAACACAATTCAAGACCGAGTCAGCCAGGAAAAGGGGTCAATAACCAAGTCAGTCCAAGAATAAATAATTGATGACAGGAGTCAGCTGAGGAAAGGGGCGTTCACTACAGAGTTGACCCGGGGGTCCCTATCATGACCATATGACAGGGTGATCCGTCATCCCAGGAAAAAACAGTCAATGGTCAAGTGACTGGAGGGAAAACAGTTGACCACATGGCAGGCAGTGAATGCCTTGGTCCAGGAAAACCAGCTATGCTTGAGAGAAGTATTAAGGATGCCATTGATGAGGACAAAAGAGCTCACAGGTGTGTGGACCAAACGCCATCAGGGTCTAGAGCCCAAGGCTTCCAGATGGTCCCCTCCTGTCAACTTTCAGTCCAGCTCTACACTCACCATGACCAAGGCCACGCTGAACTCACACTTTCTCCAACAGACTTTTGCCTTGCCTGTTCCAGAACCTCACACAGGATGGAATCCACAGTGGACATTGGACCAAGGCGCCTTTCTTCCCACCAAAGATTTTACATAGATTTATCTGAGGAATTGATGTTTTGGAACTGTGGTGTTGGAGAAGACTCTTGAGAGTCCCTTGGACTGCAAGGAGACCCAACCAGTCCATTCTAAAGGAGATCAGTCGTGGGTGTTCATTGGAAGGACTGATGTTGAAGCTGAAACTCCAGTCGTTTGGCCACCTGATGCAAAGACCTGATGCAGTGGAAAAGACCCTGATGATGGGAAAGATTGAAGGCAGGAGGAGAAGGGGACGACAGAAGATGAGATGGTTGGATGGCATCACCAACTTGATGGACGTGAGTTTGAGCAAACTCTGGGAGAGGGTGATGGACAGGGAAGTCTGGCGTGCTGCAGTCCATGGGGTCACAGAGAATCGGACACAACTGAGCAACTGAACTGAACTGAACTGATCCCTGTCATAGGGTAAGGAGTCTGCAACAAATAGGAATCATCTGTGCTAAAACCTATGAGCATCAAATTAATACAACCATTCCGGTGCAATATTCTTCAAGCATGGAGTAATTTACTTTGCCCAGCACATTTATGTTATAGCTGATCAATTTTCTTCTGTATCGCCCCAGAACTCAACTCACAGCCTGGCACTCCGTGGATATTCAGGAAAGAGTGTTCATCTACTAAGAACAATCTCAAGGCCATTAATTTACTTGTCAGGAATCCATCATGGCTTTAACAAAACAAAACATAATCCAAAACAAAAGTCCTCTTACCCCATGTTCCCTACCCCTGCCAACAAAATCTATTGCCTGCTGCATTTTCAGCATTAGGGAAAGTCATAAATTTCTCCTGCTGTTTTTCTTCTCCTCTTTGCACTGACTCACAAATCCTTTTATTAGCATCCATCCCCTATCACTTTTCTGTTTTGTATTACTCTCATGCCTAAGGCACAAATCACATGGATAAGACCTCTTCAGAGGGTGAGAAAATTAAAGTCCTTCTTTGTGCTGAGGTTTTTGGGTATCAAATCACTTGGAAGTATTGTCTCGGGTTTTGTCTTTAAATGAATATGAATTCAACTGTCTGTGAATAACGTGCATATATACAAGTTTCTTAAAATATAATTTAGAAGTTTATAAAAGGAGATCCAACCAGTCCATTCTGAAGGAGATCAGCCCTGGGATTTCTTTGGAAGGAATGATGCTAAAGCTGAAACTCCAGTACTTTGGCTCCCTCATGCGAAGAGTTGACTCACTGGAGAAGACTCTGATGCTGGGAGGGATTGGGGGCAGGAGGAGAAGGGGACGACAGAGGATGAGATGGCTGGATGGCATCACTGACTAGATGGATGTGAGTCTGAGTGACCTCCGGGAGTTGGTGATGGACAGGGAGGCCTGGCGTGCTGCGATTCATGGGGTCGCAAAGAGTCGGACACGACTGAGCGACTGATCTGATCTGATCTGATCTGAAAATATAATTTATACGTGTGGACATGTGTGCTCAGTCATTTTGGTTGTGTCTGACTCTTTACGACCCCACAGACTGTAGCCTGCCAGGCTCCTCTGTCCATCGGATTCTCCAGGCAAGGACACTCGAGTGGGTTGCCATGTCCTCCTCCAAGGGATCTTTCCCACCCAGGGATGGAACCCATGTCTTCTGCGTCTCCTACATTGGCAGGAGGGTTCTTTCCCATCAGCACCACTTGGGAAGCTCCCATGATTAATACAAGCTTCTTAAAATATAATTTTACAACTTGTTGAATATAAAACTTAGGCTCAGAAAGTGTTTCTTCTTCTCCAGTTGAGCAATAAAGATGCTTTCTCTTAGCACTTTGTTTCCAAAACAAAGTGACATAAAAATTGGAAAAAATGGGAAATTCCCTGATGACCCAGAGGGTAGAAGTCTGTGCTTTCACTGCTGAGGGCCTTGGTTCAATTCCTCGTAGGGGAACTAAGATCCCACAGGCTGCATGGTGTGGCCAGAAAAAACAAAACAAAACCCAAAATTGGAAAAAATGTATTAGCTACACGACAAACTTGTGATAAAGTGACTCTGGCATTAACAGGTTAGTTGGTTCAATTTACTTCTAATAGCATATATTTTTCATTCTTAAACTCATTTAAATTTGCTTATAAGTGATTGTAGATAAGAATGTAGTTTTTCTCTTTTTATTCCTAAACAGATAGTCAATGATGACACAACTACTTATCAAAGAAATCAATCAGTTTGCTTCTACTAAATTAAACTGCAGCCTTAATTACATATGTATTTAATTGTTATGTATCAAAATTATAAGTATGTATATATACACATATATCAGCAATCGCTTTTGTTTAATTACTGTTTGTGTGTTTATCCTTTTCTTCACTAGTATTAGCTATTTTAGTTGACAAAACTATGGTAAATTGGAATTTCTGTAAATTCGACCAGCCCCCACACACAAACACACAGGCATTATTGCACAACATTATTTTTTTTTTCACAATATCATTGGCTGTCAACGGAATGTGAAGGATATTTAATCCTTTTCCTCCTTCCCTCCCCATGCACTGGGATTTTACTGGGATGCATTCAATTTACATATTTGTGTTTTTATACAATAAAGTATTCAAATCCAGGACAACGGACTAGCTCTCATATATTCAGGCTTTGTTTCGTACTTAATACAAATGAATTCTAAGTCCTTCTTATTAAATTTATGTCTATGAACTACTTGTTTTCAACATCATTAACAGCTGGCAGTTTTTCATAGCTTTCCTAAGACATTATTACCAACTGCAGGGAAAAAAAAAAAAAAAAACACAACTATTGATTTGTGTATGTAACTTGCATTGATGTTAATTAACCTGGTAAGATTGGCTTAATTCTAGTTTGCTTTTATTAGTCTCCAAACAGTCTGTAAAAATAAATAACTGTCTCTTAATTTAATATTAAAATAAATTGTTATCTTCTTCTGTGTCTTATGATTGTAAATTAACCAAGAGAGTTTAATAACAGTAATGAAAACTGATGTCCCAGTTCTGTACCTAACTCCAACAGCAATTTTCCAAAATCCAACTATTGGATTCATGATTGTTATTTTAATACCATTTATCTTATTTAAGCAGTCTGTTTTCCATATCTGTTTTACTTCGTGTTTTTTTTTTAATTTGTAAGGACTATGCTTTTAATCAAATACCTATGTAGTTACATGGGTTTTTGTCTTGCACGTTTTATTATCATTAATTATACGGATGTAATTTCTGTAGCAGATCTTAGTTGAAGCTTGTGGGATGTGGTTCCCTGACTAGAGACTGAACCTGGGCCGTGGCAACGAGAGTGCAGAGTCTTAGCCTCTGAACCCCCAGGGAAGTCCCTTGATATAGTTTCTGAAGTTTCACATTAACTTCGTTCATGAAATACACTGTATTTTATTATCATATATTATTCTTGGGGTCTAGACCTGTTGGCCAAGTCTGCCAACATTTTGTTTAGAATTTTTCACCTGTGTTCATAAAGGACATGATTCTACCTTGCTGTTTCAAACTATACCATCCAATTGGCCAATGAATGCCATAACCATGAGTAAGATGAAATCAGACAACTTGCATGCTGACTACTGAAGGGAAGCACAGGACGCCTCCTCCCCCAGATGCACCACTCTGGCAGAATTCATTTGAGCTGAACACAACTGAGAAGGAGCAGAGAAGAGAAAAACCCTGGGTCCTAAAAGCAGGACACAGATTTCCAGCGCTATCACGAAAGACAAAGGTTAATGTCAGAGATAGCTTTAGACACCATCGTGGGCGGGGTTGGGGGGGGTTCTCTCCAGTTACAGCCATGGGCTTCTCCCTGGACTCACTTGTCTTGCTGCAGGCCATGGGTGCTATAGGGTGCGTGGACTTCAGTACTTGTGGTACATGGGCTTAGCAGCCCCTCGACATGCGGGATCAAAGTTCCCTGACCAGGGATCGAACCAGCGTTCCCTGCATGACAAGGCACTTTCTTACCCACTGGACCACCAGGGAAGTCCTGCCCCTACAGCGTTTTTTAACTCCCAGATTTGTGTGTCTTCATTTGTCGCTGTTATTAACTGTTTCCTCTTTTCCGTTGTTAACCTTTATGTCTGTGATATCACACCACTTTAGGGGCTTCCCTGGTGGCTCAGTGGCAAAGAATCCGCCTGCAATGCAGGAGATGGAGGTTCGAACCCCGGGTGGGGAAGATCCGCTGGAGGAGGGAATGGCAACCCACTCCAGTACTCTTGCCTGAGAAATCTCACGGACAGACGAGCCTGATGGGCTACACTCCACGGAGTTACAAAGAGTCGGACATGGTTTAGTGACTAAACAACAACAATATGCCACTTCACAGTCAAGTTTTACAAACATTTCTTCTTCTAGCTTATTTCCAATTGTGTGTGACTCTCTCCAGATTTCCAATCCTTGAACGAGTCTTGAAAAGTTTCAAAAATCAAGAAAGCAATCCTCTTGTAAGCGTCTCTCCGTCATGGTATCAGGGTTTAACACATTGTAAGTGTCAACAAGTCTTGGGAAAAAAAAATGGAATGTTAGTGATTTTTTTTTTTCAGGATGTATTTGTTTCTCCAAGATCCTCGTTATAAATCTTTTCCTCTTGAAATTCTCCCGCAGTCACGTTGGCAAGCCCTGTCCCTACCACTGTTCATAGTTACTTTAGCCCTTTTCTGGATGATGAAAGAAGTTGGACGCGTCCATTTCTCAGTTTCACATTAAAGATGAACAACACAGGACCTGTAAAGAAATTATGCCCTTTAAATGGCACTCAGTGTTTTCTTTCATTGAAATGATGGTTTTTAACAAGCTGTTCTTGTTTACTCATAACTACTTTGGTAAATAAGAACATTTGTGTTTTAAGCCCGGCTAAATAAAATGAGTGGAGATTTAAAAAAAAAAAAAAAAGTATTTTATATTCAGAGCATTAGATCCAAGCCACGTTTCCAAGCCCACAGAACACATGGCCATACCACAAGAGATCAATTTCCCCACTTGGAAAGTTACCTTAGCAACCAAGGCCCAACAAGCAACAATGAACAGGTCACTCACAACTTTCCAAAATAGCCACCATAGCCACTTACATGAGTACATCTAAAAACCAGGAGGTGTAGAAAAGCCAAAAGTGGCTTTTATTTTGGGATTAAAAAAAAAATTCACGGTGCTGTATGTAGTCTGAATTTTTATTTGCAAAGTCACTCCTCTCAACCCTACAGTGACTTCACCAAACTATAGCCGGGGTGTGGACATCTGGCCCAAACTGTGACCCAGAATTACAATTTTCAGATGAACCCAAAGATGCTGTCCGTGTCAAGCTCCCCAGCTGAGATTCAGGTCATCTCGGCTTCAGCAGCAGTTCTCACACTCAATCGTTTCGGGACCCCTTGACATCATTTGCAGCGGCTTCAGAAATTAACAGCTCGTGTGGTCTGCGTGCAAGCGTGCTAAGTCGCTCCAGTCAGGTCCGACTAACTTTGCCACTTTCTGGACTGGAGCCCCCCACTCCCCAGGCTCCTCTGTCCATGGGATCTTTCCAACCCAGGGATTGAACTCATGTCTCCTGTGTCTCCTGCACTGGCAGCCTTATTCTTTATTGCTGAGATGCCGGGTAAGCTCCCCATGTGGTTTAGTATGGTGCAAATTGAAACGGAGACATTCCTACATAGTATTTACCAAGTAATGCTCTGTCAAAACACAAATAACATACTTGCGGAAAATAAACAGATTTTACCAAACAAAATGAAGACTCGACAAGCGTCTTCTGGCTGTTGCTGACCTTGTTAACACCTGGCTTCCTAGCGGACACTTGGATTCTAATGTGCATCCCTGCACTCAATCTGTTGTCATACACTGCTCTGTTTGGAGGCTCAGAATAAAATCCAATCTTGCATGGATGTGTAGTTGGAAAAGCTTTTTCTCCTCAGAGTACTGTGGACATTCCCCTCTCTGATGCAATTAAACGTCTAAATTCTCATACACCCAAATTCCAAAAATGGGTCGTTTCTTAAAGATGGCTTGAAATCTAGAATCTGTAGGATTAATGATCTTTTCATATCCTGTTTCATTCTAAACCATGGTTCTGTCTTGCATTTTGAATGGATCTTTCAGCAGAAACGGACTTTTTTAAAAAGAATGCATGATTCATTTACAAAATAGTGCTTCAGAATGCCATGCAGCAAATCTAAATATTTTCACACATTGTATCATGGAGCGTTAAAGATTGCATTTGTTAAAATGACCAGGAATCTCCTCTGAAGAGTCTGTGAGGATTGAGAAGCTCTCAAACCTTATTACTGAGAATAACTGATGTCTGCTGTTATCCTTGGGGTGACCAGCTCACGTTGGCCACTTGCAAAAATGTCTTCCATGCTTCCGTGGTGGTCCAGTGGTTAAGAATCGCCCTGGCACAGCAAAGGGTCACGGGTTTGATCCCTGGTCTGGCAAGATCCCACATGAGACTAGGCCATGAGCCACACCTACTGAAGTCCACGGGCCCTAGAGTCCCTGATCCTCAAAAAGAGAAGCTACTGCAATAAGAAGTCTGCACACCACGACTTGAGTAGCCCCCGCTCCCCAAAACTTGAGAAAGGCCATGCATAACAACAAAGACCCAGCAGGGCCAAAAAAAAGCAAACAAACAAAAAACATGTCTTCTAAATCCTGAAGTCTCTCTAGCAGTTAAGAGAAAATGGTATTTCATGGGGAAAAAAAAAAAGGTGTCCAGCTTCTGTCTAGTTTAGCACACAACTCAAATAACAGCCCAAGTGCCTCCTTTCTCAAAAAATAAGTAAATAAGTAAACAGGATTTCCTGCTATCAGGACCTGACACATTTCCCCTTCTGTCATACAGAAGGTGGAGAAAACATATAGCCCATGACAGAGGATTAAATTCATTTCTTACTCCACCAAGGACATTCTTAAGGGAAACAGTGTTGAAAGCTACCTACAGAAGCAGAAAGAATAAACGTAACTAACACGGTCTTAATATCACTCAACTGATTTATGTTAAGGTACCCACAACTTTTGGCACCCTCATTAAAAAAATAAAATCAACCCAGTGAAAATAGGTAAATATTATCTTCGTGTTCTTAGCAAAAGAGTTCTGAGTTAACCACTAGGAAGTTCTGAAGACTCCGAGGTGTGCTCAGATGGTAAAGAATCTGCCTGCAATGCAGGAGACCTGGGTTCGATCCCTGGGTGGGGAAAATTGTTCGTGGGGTTGCAAAGTGTCAGACACGAATGAGCAACTAACATTATTACTACTACCACCAGGGGTCCGTGAAAGACAATGTGTTCTAAGTCACTTTAGTCGTGTCCGACTCTCTGCGACCCCATGGACTATAGCCCGCCAGGCTCCTCTCTCCGTGGGATTCTCCAGGCAAGAATACTGGAGCGGGTTGCCATGCCCTTCTCCAGGGGATCTTCCCAACCTAGGAATCGAACCCAGGCCTCTTACGTCTCCTGCATTGGCAGACAGGTTCTTTACCTCTAGCACCACAAAGACTTCTAGGACAATAGAAGGACAATAAGGACCTCCAAGTTAGTATCTTGGGACAGCCCAGTTCCCACTAATATTTTTGACTGCATGAGGTGTGCTTTTTCTTTTCCCTTGCAAAATATTACCTCCTAAGTGCTCTTATATTGGACAGATTTTTTAAAAAGCCCATGTCTGATGTTTGGAAAGATCTCTTGATGAATGCCTGGTCTCCTACCACATACGAAGGGCTTGCATTTGCAAAATCTGCTACGGTCCCTTCAAGCCACGAGAGCGTCTTGAAAAATGAACTCGGTCACTGTCCTGCATTGTCGTCTTCCCGTCTCTGGAATGAACACAGTCACACTCTTAGGACCTGCAGCATCTCCAGACTGATCGCCCAGTGATTGATCAGGGAGCCGTGCTACCCAGAAAGATCACTTGCCTGGAGAAAATTCATGAAGATCGGCTCAGGGAAGACCAGCATGGGTGTTAATCCATCACTGGATGTCTTCAGGGAGACCAGCGGTGCCAGGAGAACGCTTAGAACTGAGTCCGTAAAAGGGAAAAAAACAAACAAAACAAGTTCTAAGGATGAATCCCAGGGGGAAGGCAGAAGAGGTTCAGAAAAAGAGACACTGAAAAGCTCTACTAGCCTCTTTGATCTCCCTTTTGTGTTTTGACGAGCATCACCTAACAACTTGGATCATACAGAGATTTTTCCTAGTGGCAATCAACGCGGAAAAGACCGTTTTATTTTCTACCTTTTTGCCCCAGCATGAGTGTCACCAGCCTACATACTCATCAATTTCCCCCTCTCTTGACCTTACAGCAGATAAACCTCCAAGGAACCCTCCCAACCTGCAGCGTAGTAATATATGGTAAAGCTTAGCAGAACCACGGAAGAGAGAAGCTGGATTCTAAACAACCCTGGAAAGCAAACATTTTCTAGGTGGTCCCTTTGTTCTGACCCAAGAATGGCACAGTGTCTACCTCTAGAATCAGCCCAGAGAAGAGTCAGGTTCTCTTTTGGAACCACCGTGGGTACTTTCTTATACGTACACTTAACGCTTTTGAGAATTTCAAGAAGTGAGAGTTGAACCATAAAGAAGGCTGAGTGTTGAAGAACTGATGCTTTTGAACTGTGGTGCTGGAGAAGACACTTGAGAGTCCCTTGGACAAGAAGGAGATCAAACCATTCAGTCCTAAAGGAAATCAACCCTGAGTATTCATCGGAAGCATTAATGCTGACGCTGACGCTCCAATCCTTTGGCCACCTGATGTGACGAGCTGACTGATTGGAAAAGACCCTGATGCTGGGAAAGACTGAAGGCAAGAGGAGAAGGGGGAAGCAGAAGATGAGAAGGTTGCACGGCATCACTGACTCAATGGACATGAGTCTGAGCAAACTCTGGGAGATGGTGAAGGACAGGGAAGCCTGGAGTGCTGCGGCCCATGGGATTTGAAGAGTCGGACACGACTCAGCAACTAAACAACAAATGCTCTTTTCAACGTACACATATGCACGCATAATTTTATCACTATCAGGAAATTCTTAGACGGTTTAAAAAACTTCAAAGGGTTAAGAAGCCTCAGATGAAGGGTACGAAGCTGACCTTGATTCTAAAGTTGGAAGTCCCTAGAACATTCTCCTAGCATCCTTTTTGCTTTTTTTTGGCAGCCCTGGCACAACATGCAGGATCTCAGTTCCCTGACCAAGGATCGAACCTGTGACGCCCTGGAGTGGAAGTGCAGAGTCTTAACCACTGCATCGCCAGGAGAGTGTCTCTCGTAGCATCTGTCACTGAACATGTTGGGAGGTCCCAGCCCTTCCTGGGTGTCTTAAACGTTACTATTAACTCCTGATACAAGGATACCTTGAGTTATGCTCTGAACACATCAACGTTGGGGCACAAACTTAGCTCCTGCAGGTGATTCTTGAAGCACGAAAAGGTAGCAGCTGAAGCAAAGCTGAGCTAACTAGCTCAGCTCCCTCACTGTTCTTCAGCTTCTAAATATGCAAGTGAAATCTCGTCCTTCACGCCCTAAAGGCTCTCTGTTGAAAACTGTTTAGTGAAACGCTTGCCACGGAGGTGGGGCCCTGGCAGGCCCTCCCAACCCACAATGCGGGATGCTCTCGCAAGAAACACACAAGAAGGATGATGATCCAAGCCTCATCATAGCGGGGGGTGGCGGGGAGGGGGGACGAGTGAAAAGACTAGCTGTAACCAAGTCCTGGAGACGCAGAGAGTCAGACACAGCATGGCGAATGAACAATAATAACAACGTCAAACCAAGTCCTCAGGGGTGGAGTTATCAGTCAGAAGTTCTGCACAGTTTGAGGACAGGAGGCTTTTGAATAAGGTACATCACTCCCGTGCACAAACTGTGTCTAGCCTGAATGGCCCAAGGCAGCCTTGAGCTTAGGGCTAATTTCTAGGTCTGCTACTTCTAGGGGAAGTTGAGTTCCAATGCTTGAGGTCTGCTACTTCTAGGGGAAGTTGAGTTCCAACGCTTGAGGTCTCCAGAAACACACGATCTGGGGTCTACAGTGAAAAGAAAGTGAAAGGGTCAGTGGCTCATTTGTGTCCGACTCTCTGTGACCCCATGGACTGTAGCTCACTAGGCTCCTCTGTCCATGGGAATTTTCACACAAAAATACTGGAGTCAAGTGCCATTCCCTTCTCCAGAGTATCTTTCCCACCCAGGATCGAACCTGGGTCTCCTGCATTGCAGGTGGATTCTTTACCGTCTACAGTGTTAGCCTGAAGGATGAAGGATGTTTGACCTTTTTTTTTCCCATAGCAAGAAGCATTCTCCCATCCAAGTATTAACCAGGTGTGACCCTGAAGCTAGTAGCTTCAGGGATCAGATAAGATCGGGTACGTACAGGGTGGTGGCCTGTTTGGGGGAGAAAAGATACATGTATATGTATAGCTGAGTCCCTTTGCTGTCTCCCTAAAAACGTCTCAACGTTTTTGATGAGCTATACCCCAATACAAAATAAAAAGCTTTTCTTTAAAGAAGAAGAATTCTGATGAGAGTTATAGGAAACTCACCATGAAAACCATGAAAGATAAGCCCTATAAACAGAATGGCAGGGACTGTATCTTCTAGCCAAGGAATTCTCTCATAGACAGTCTTTTCTCTAAATACCTTTTCCATAGCCTGTCCATACAGACAGAGAGCAAGAACATATTTATGTACCTAACTGGACCTGTTACTGTCCACCATACTTGTAAAAGATTTTAAACAGCCGGGGGACGGGGCATATGCAGTATTTACTGTGTTCACATCCTTCATCTATCAAGCTAACATCCTGTAGACCGGTGGCTCAGAGGATAAAGAGTCTAACTGCAACGCAGAAGACCCAGGTTTCATCCCTGAGTTGGCAAGATCCCCTGGAGAAGGACATGGCGACCCACTCCAGTATTCTTGGCTGGAGAATCCCACGGAGAGAGGAGCCTGGTGGGCTACAGTCCATGAGGTGGCAAAGAGTCAGACACAAGGACAGACATGCATTACCATTAAAACATGCCAGTATGCCACAAGACAGGAATCTTGAAAACACCAACGGAGCTCAAGTTAGCTGTGCTGAAGTGCCAAACATCCTATTGACAGTCTGTAAATAAGAACTGGATGAGAAAGGAGTGGAGATGAAGAGCCAGAACAACTGCCGGCAGTGAGTCAAGTATATATCAAGTGGGAATCAATACAGAAGACGGTAATGACAGTTGATTGGGATATAACTGACCCTCAGAGAGTGGCAAAGACTAATCAATGGGGGCACGTTCCAGGAAAACAAAGGTGGACTTCCTTACTGGATACCGGCTTCTCGGGTGGCTCAGCTCGTAAAGAATCTGTCTCCAGTGCAGGAGGCCCAGGGTTCAATCCCTGGGTGGGGAAGACCCCTGGAGAAAGGAACGGTAACCCACTCCAGTATTGCTTTTCCCTCCTCCGGGGAATCTTCCCGACCCAGGGATCAAACCCACGTCTCTTGCATCTCCTGCGCTGCAGGCAGATTCTTTTACCGTGGAGCCCCCCACGGCCGTGATTATCATCTCAGAAGTTGGTTTACCTTCCGAGCGCTTCAAACACTGAGTCTCAGTGTGCTGCTCTTCCTTTTGGTGGCGATGCGTTCAGGATTATATACCTTGGTCAGTGCCTAATCTCACAGGATCAGCCATGACAAATAATTTTGTAGCTAGCATACAGCTGCCTTGTAAGTCTTATCCGATACACTTGTTAATGGCAATTTTAATGGCGCCGCCACTCCGATCAAGAGAACATCAAAACGTTCAGGGTACAGAAAGAGATGGACAAGTGTGCTGGCTAGTGCTCGTCTATACTGTCATTCTGCAAAAGACCAAAGGCCTGACTTTGTAGAAAATGCTTTTGATCCAAGAAGTGAGCAGGCTTCATGCATTTTTTATTCGTGAGTAACTAAAAGCTTGCAGTCTCTCTTCACAAAGTCACTTACGGAATCATCTAACTCAGTCAAAACGGATTCACTTCACCTTCGAGCTTTAAAACTGGTTCAAGTTTCTCATTAAGGCTGTTCTGACTCTCCTTCATCAGATTCCACTGTAATAAAAATCTCCATCATACTAGCCTCCCCCTTTCTCTAGCCACTGTCTGTCTTTACTCTTTCTCTGGCTTGGAATTCTACCCGAGGGGCATAGATAAAAACACTTCCCTACTTTAATGATTAGAATATAATGCTCAGTCTCTTACAATTCAGAATTTCCTTACTTTAAGCCTCGCTCACCTACAAGGTCCAGACTTTATGACTCTGAAATCCAGGCCCACCGCAGGCTCACTTTTCCAACCTTGCACATGTGTGTTTAGTTGCGCAGTCATTTCTGACTCTGAGATCCCATGGACTTCTTTGTCCACGGGAGTCTCCAGGCAAGAATGTTGGAGTGGGTGGCCATTTTCTTCTCCAGCAGATCGTCCCGACCCAGGGATCAAACCCAGGTCTCCTGCATTGCAGGCAGTTTGTTTACCGTCTGAGCCACCAGGGAAGACCAACATTAGATCCCCGTTTTTACTTTCAGGGATCCCAACTGGCAAACCAGATAATGAATTCCCTTCTGAGTGTCCTGTGCCTTACTTAATGCCCTCCTTCAGGACTTTTTCAGACACAGAATATGTGTATTTCATCAACAGAATGTCATCTAATGAGCCTGTGAGTACAAGGACCCAACACTGAATTCTGGTCTTCCTCTCTGATTTCAGCACTGTGTGAGTGGACAGCTCCACGACCCACCTTTGATCCTCTCCAGCCATCTCCAAGGTTCCTCCCACGCCCCCTTAACACCACAGGAGTTTCAGGCCCTCAGGTCAACACCCTGGGGACAGCACTCAAAACTAACAGGATGTGGAAATCGGTGGCTAAGTGCCCCCAAGTTCATATCCTTGCTTAACAGAAGATTTTGCCAGAAACAGCCTTTTTGTAAGAGGCGGTCAACCATGACCTCTTTCTCTCTGATTCCATTTTCAAAGATAAATGGCAGCATGATCGGCTAGATAGATAGACGTTAATGTCCTACTGGCCTTTCTTTTTATCAAGAAATACAAGAGAAGTATGCTTGATAAGTGCCTTTTCTGTAATCGGTGTTTCAAAAGTCAACAGCTGAAGATCTGGGGGGCTGTATTCTGAGATCAGTTAAGTAGGAAAGCCAGCTCCACTGTAATTTTACCTGAACAAGCAAGTGAAACGGAAACGGAAATTGCCATCAAACACAGAAGATTGCTTTCATGCAATTTCTCTGTTTTATGTTCAAAAGCGTTTATTTTCAGAAACACTGTCTTGTCTGTTCCTCTCCGAGGGAATCAAATTCCCAACTTGTGCTGGAGTCTCTCTTTGCTGACACGGCCTTAGAATTGAACTCGAACCGTGCCTTGCTGCTTCAAAGCACCCACCTCCCGCTCTGGTGAAATTCCTGGAGAGACCAAGGGGCGTCTTTTAGAACAGACAACAGCAAAGGGACTTCACAGTGTCTCCGAGACACTTGGAGGATACACGACACAGTGGCATCGTACATGTCTACCCAGACCGCTTCATCTTCTATTCCTTTGCTTAGGGAGGCCCACAGGTAAGCAAACCATTATTACAAGAAAGAGAGCCTTCAGAGGTCGATGAGAGGCGGCTGGATAAAAAGCCAGACAAAAATCACCCCACACAAAGAACCCCTGCAATGACCTACACTGATGTTCACTTGGCACCCCTTTGATGGAGCCAATTGCAGAGAAAAGCAACTCAGCTGTAGAGACTTGTCCTGAATCCTGTCCTTTCTCCAAAAACATCTGATCAACTGCCTTCCCATTGCTGCAGCCTCCTCCGGGGGGGTGGTATCAGAGATCCCCCTCAGAGCTTATGTCTACACACAGTCAGCTGAAATTGGCTGGTCACGGACCCTTGTTTCCCAGCTCCGGAATCTTCCACCCACATCTCTGGTCTCACTGACTGATGTGTCTGCTCAAGAGGAAGGAATAAAACAGAAGAAAAACTAGAGGACTTTCCTGGCAGTCCAGCGGTTACAACTCTGGGCTTCCAATGGAGGGCATGTGGGTTCGATCCCTGGTCAGGGAAGTAAGATCTCACATGCCTGAGTGGCCAAAAATATACATTTAAACAAAGCCTTTAAAGGAGATGTATGTTATGTGAAAGCATTTTTTAAGAAGAATAAAAACTAAGCACTGGGGTTGCTGCAGAAGTGATTCTCAATTATTAGTGGAAAAACAAAACCAAAACAAAAAACATTAATTTTTTTTTTTATTCTTGGAGAGGGCGTTAAATGGATTATTCCCATTTGCCCCCAGTACGCACAGTGAGAGTGAGAGCAAAAGTCGCCCAGTCGTGTCTGACTCTTTGCGACCCCATGGACTCTTCCTTCCAGGGAATTCTCTAGGTCAGAATAGTGGAGTGGGTAGCCTTTCCCTTCTTCAGGGCATCTTCCCAACCCAGGGATCAAACCCAGGTCTCCAGCATTGCAGGTGGATTCTTTACCAGCTGAGCCACAAGGGAAGCCCGAGAATACTGGAGTGGATAGCCCATCCCTTCTCCAGCGGATCTTCCTGACCCAGGAATCAAACCAGGGTCTCCTGCATTGCAGGCAGATTCTTTACCAACTGAGTTATCAGGGAAGCCCTAAGAAGACATGACTCTAGTGCAAAATGGAAATTAACCCGTGTCACCTGCAAATCCTGGAGATGTGTTCAGTCTGCCCCTATTGTATCCATTGTATTATGAACCAATTCATGTTTGTGGAAATATAGAGAGATTCCGCCTACCTCCTGTCCCATGAATGCAAACAGACGCTGCTCAGACAGGAATGTGCATACAGTGCAGGAGACCCGGGTTTCATTCCTGGGTTGGGAAGATCCCCTGAAGAAGGAAATGGCAACCCACTCCAGTATTCTTGCCCAGAGAATCCCACAGACGGAGGAGCCTGGCGGGCTGCAGTTCACGGGGTCGCAAAGTATCAGACAAGACTGAGCAATTAACACGCTAGATAGGGGACCAGCCACCGACTCCTCAGTCTGCCACAGACTCTAAAAGGCAGGCAGAGAGTGGAAAACAGGATGGAGAGAAAAGCGATGGATTCAGATGTCCCCTGCTTGGAGGCTGGTAGCTTGAGGAGTTGGAGACAGATAACTAGAAGTGAGGGACCTCACGTGTCAGTTTGGGGAGTATATTTCCCCTTCTTTCCCACCCATCAGTTGGTGGGTCCTCTACAGGCAGAGAGGCAAAAAAATAAATAAATAGAGAGAACCATCCTGGGATGACTTGGAAGAAGGTATATAGAGTTGCTTGATGAATACATGACTGGTCTGAGCTCTATTGCCATATACGGTCTGTTCCTTGTCTGTCTGTGTAGTTCAGTGTCTCAAGTTCATTGGCAAAGACACATCACTTAAAAACGATGACCTGTTAAGATTACTGATGTATGAAACAGAAAGAGACTGTTAAAACAAAACACAGAAAAAAGACTTGTGGTTGCTAAGGAATGGGGGCGCAGGGGAGGGCAACGGACTGGGAGTTTAGGGTTAGCAGAAGCTTCCTAGGTGGGACGGTGTGGCAAAGAATCCGGCTGTCAATGCAGGAGACGCAAGAGACGCAGGTTCGATCCCTGGGTTGGGAAGATCTCCCGGTAGAAGGGAAAGGCTACCCACTCCAGTATTCTGGCCTAGAGAATTGACTGTACAGTCCGTGGGGTCACAAAGATTCAGACGCAACTGAGTGACTGAACTGAACTGAACTGAACACAGTCTTGACAGGCGTATCGAATATGTTTGCAAAGCTCCCAGCTTCAATATTTAGTGAAGATGGCAAAACGCAACTATGAATTAGTTATCGTTAATGACCTAAAAACATTCAATGAGCCCGTCATGTAATTAAAGATAAGAGCATCATTGGATAATTGTCTTATGTGAGGAAGAGGTCATTTTTTTTTTAATTAAGCATGATTGATGCGCTGCACCTACTTCTTCCCCTTCCTTTGATTTCTTGAGCATCTTGAAAGACATAAAGTCTATTTTTAGAGAAGGAATCTTGCAGACAATGATCGAAGTGTAAATGCATGCAAATTCACTTTAATCACCTGCCTGTTTGTGCTTGTCAGCAGGCACTGCCAAGGTGTCGCTGATTAGCAAAGGATCCCAAATTATTATTTCATCTACTATCACAATGATTACGAGCCATGGCTTCCAGCTCGGAGACTGTACCACCTTTCATCTCTGGTCCACTCCTCTGGAATTAAGCCACATAGTATAGCCCATAGTCGCACCGACCCCACCTCATTTTGCAGAAGGAAAGGGCAACCCGCTCCAGTATTCTTGCCTGGGGAATCCCACGGACAGAGGATCCTGGCAGGCTATAAGTCCCTGGGGTCACAAAGAGTGAGATGCAAGTTAAAAAACTGGCTATAGTCCATAGGGTCACAAAGACTTGGACACAACTTAAAAGACTAAACAACCATCTCATTTACATAAATCTCCATCAACTCTTTCCTTGATGAAATCACAAGCCAGACTCAAGGGATACAAGAAAGGAGGGGGCCTGAAACTGGCAAATAAGGTCTGTGATGTGCTGAGAAACACCTCCCTTGATTTCTACCCCCGACCAGATACACCTGCTCCAAAGCACTGTCGCACATGTTCGCTTTCAAAATTCATGCTTGCTGTCTGAAATCTGAAGGCTCAAAACACTGAACATAGGGTCTCCAGACAATTATCTCAAAGTAATTACAAGAGGAGATGGAAGTGGCAGCGTATTGCTGCGTGAGGTGTAGAAAAGATGAGAGATGTTATTTCACACTCAAGAGGAACAGACATTCTCCATATAATAGCCTAAACAATGCGGCGTGCGATTTAAGAACTCAGACATCCATATCAACTGAATGGGATCCAAGTGACACTGCTCTAGCAAGGAGTGGGTTCTTTGCCCTTAAAAACAAGCAAACAAAAGTCTCCCACATTAAAAGAAATCCTTGATTCAGCTACAAGGCAGAAAGAAGGCTGGGACCCAACGCCTCGTGAACACTTAACGACATTTACCCGATGAATGAAAAATGAATAAAAGAATGCATGCCTGCATGAACAGCTACAATGAAAACTGAAATGGAAAGAAAAGGGAAAAAAAGGAAAAAGATGAATAAAGGTGAATGGAAAAAGATGAATAAAGGCAGCTGAATGAGTTTCTTTCCAGAATCCTTTGGCGGTAAGAAGGAAGGGGAATAGACATTGGTTACACTTGTTCACTTCTTTTAGCATAATTTAAAAGTCCTTCCAGGCATGTCCCAGGTGGTCCAGTGGCTTAACACTCCAGGCTCCCAGTGCAGGGGACCTGGGTTTGATCTCTGGTCAGGGAACTATATCCCACATGGCCACTAACTAAGTGTTCAAGCGCTGCAACTGAAAGACCCCACATGCCACGAGGAAGGTCAAAGATTTGACATGCTGCAACGAAGACTTGGAGCAGCCAAATAAATATTTTTTAAAAATTAAAATCCTTGCATAAGCTTTCAGGGTCCTGTGTGGGACATATTCACAATTTATATTCCCCTGATCATTTTGGGGGCTTCCCAGGGGGCTCAGTGGTAAAGAAGCCACCTGCCAAGCAGGAGACATGTGTTCAACCCCAGGGTCGGGAAGATCCCCTGGAGAAGGAAATAGCAGCCCACTCCAGTGTTGTTGCCTGGAGAATCCCATGGACAGAGGAGCCTGGCGGACTACAGTCCACGGGATTGCCAAAGTCTGAGCAAATGAACAGCAACACCAAATCGTGTTCTTCCTTGACAGAGGGCGTTTCACACAAACTCCACAGACAGCACCCAGAGGAGTCTCGGATGAGAAGCTGCCACTTACTAGACTCCCAACAAGTAACTTTGACATCATTACATCCATTTTCACATTTGCAGAATTCACACAGCAAGATCCACCTGCAAGGCGGCCATCAGGAAGGACAATTTCAATCAAGCCCCTTAACACACACTAGGCGTGTCGACTAAAACTGGCTATCCCCATTCAACTCATCTGAACAAATTTCCCCTTCAACTGACCCAGGCCATTTCATGAATCTTGACACGTCCTCTAAGAACATATTCTATCTTCTTTGCTTGAATAAGCAACCAAGCGTGGGTATTCAGTCGTGTACGACTGAGTTTGCAACCCCATGGACAATAGCCCACCAGGCTCCTCTGTCCACCGGGATTCTCTAGGCAAGAATACCAGAGTGGGTTGCCATCTCTTTCTTCAGGGGATCTTCCCAACCCAGGGATCGAACCCTCATATCTTGCGTCTGCTTCATTGGCAAGGCGGATTCTTTACAGCTAGCAGCTCCTGGGAGTGGCTGGTTTATTCAGAGTGTGCTTCTCTTTGAAGTCATTGTGTTTTTCCCCTTATCCAAATGCAAAGCGTACTCCCGAGTCTGTGCCTGAACCAGTTTCCTAATATAGGAAACACATATTTTCTTCATTGAATAGACCAGGCTATTTGTTAGCTTGTGATATTGACAACTCACGTTGTTTCTTAAGAGGAAAATTCAGGGCATGGTGTATTTCCATTTTTCCCATGCAGCTATAATTCCTAAAAACTTGAACGCTCCTTAGTATTCTCAAGATTTGTTTCCACGGAAGGATGTATTAAGACACAAAATATCAGTTGAAGAATAAGATATCCCAGATCACCCAGCAACTTGATTTATAACAGTAGGCTTTCAGACATCTCCTTTAAACATGAAGATTTTAAAAATATATATATTACTTCATGTGAAATTTCAGAGGTTCAGTAGAATCATTGATCAAGAACTGGCCTGTATACTGGAATAATATGAAATTATTGATTCCAAAAATGATAAAGCATGATTTTTAACTAACTATTGATGGCACTGCTCGAAACGGGGACAGCAATTCAATTTATCTATCATCAGATTGTCTCTCGAGCGGGTCTTAAATGTGACAGATGAGTCTACTGCAGTGAGCATCTAGCCATGAAAATGTGTTTATATTACTGTAATTTTCCACAATTCAGACTTTAAGGGGGATTTTTTTAAAAATCACTTGGAATTTTCAATGCCAAGATACAGAACTAGGCTCAGGAGATTGTCTTGATTGAGGTTCTAATGAGGAGTAAAGTGCTGTAAGTGAGAATATCAGAGAATCCAAAAACACATATGGCTTGTGAATATCTTAAAAAAATCTTTGTTCGGGATCTTTGCTGCCACAAGCAAGATCTAGTTCCACAACCAGGGATCAAACCGGGAGCCCCCTGCATTGGGAGCTTAGAGTCTTAGCCACTGGCCCACCAGGGAACTCTCGACTTGTATATTCTTTTGAATGAGCTCTTAGGATTGAGCTCAGATGGTCAAGAATTTACCTGCCATGCAGGAGACCCGAGTTCAATCCCTGGCTGAGGAAGATTCCCTTGGAGAAGGAAATGGCAACGCACTCCAGTATTCTTGCCTGGCGAGTCCCAAGTACAAAGCACGGGGTCGCAAAGAGTCGGGCATGACTGAGCGAACAACACTTTAACTTTCTAGGACTGAGCAGGGGATTCCATCGTTAATCCCGCCACACTGGAGAATCAAGATGGAATCATCTTTATCCGGACCTGGATGGGTTTCTTCACCCCTCACCCTACGTGTGTGTCCGTGCACTCAGTTGTGTCCAACTCCTAGTGACCCCATGGTCTACGGCCCCCCAGGCTCCTCTGTCCATGAGGTTTTCCAGGCAAGAATACTGGAATGAGTTGCCATTCCGTTTTCCAGGGGATCTTTCCTATCCAGGGATCAACTCATGTCTCCTGCATTTCCTGCATTGTCAGGAAGGTTCTTTTCCCAATGAGCCATCAGGGAAGCCCACTCTACAGCACAAAACATTTAATTCGCGTTTAGTGGGTTTGACCACCAACTCTGTTCTCCTCGAAGCTGAATATGTAGAAACAGGTAGGCTTCTAACTCATTAGTTTCTAATCCAAAAACTTCAGTTCAAAATAGATTTGTTCTCTTCTTTGCTCCATGAGTTAATTCAAGAAATTCATAATTTGAGTGAATTGTTTTCTCTGCCAGCACTGTTGGTTGGCAAAAGCTACATTTAAATGCTGAAAACCCACTGGTGAGTAAAATTTCAACCATTGAGATTCTGGGTCAAATGGAGTCAGAATATGCCTCAGTGATGGAATACTTAAAGAGTGTTTTCCTTACTGAAATAGTCCAGCTTCTAAGAAACTGTCATCATTTGAGCGGCGTCAGAATTTGTCTTTTTTTTTTTTTTGGTGACATATTCTGACTAAGGGGCAGTGTTATAAAAATGAAATGTGGGCTTTCTTGGTGGCTCAATAGTAAAGAATCTTGCCTGCCAAGGCAGGAGACACACGTTTGATGCCTGGTCCTGGAAGATCCCACAAGCCAAAAAGTAACTAAGTCTGTGTGCAAAAGCCATGCTTTTGAGTGTGTGCTTTAGAGCCCGGGAATTGCAACTACCGAGACCCAAACGGCCTGCAGCCTCTTCTCTGCAACAAGAGAAGCCACTGCAACAAGAAGCCTGCTACCTGGAACTAGAGGAAGCCTGCTACCTGGAACTAGAGAAAGCCCATGTGCAGCAATAGAGACCCAGCACAGTTCCGTTCAGTCGCTCAGTCGTGTCCAACTCTGCAATCCTGTGGACTGCAGCACGCCAGGCCTCCCTGTCCATCACGAACTCCTGGAGTTTACTCAAACTCATGCCCATCAGTGATGCCATCCAACCATCTCATCCTCTGTCATCCCCTTCTCCTCCTGCCCTCAATCTTTCCCAGCATCACGGTCTTTTCCAATGAGTCAGCTCTTCGCATCAGGTGGCCAGAGTATTGGAGTGTCAGCTTCAGCATCAATCCTTCCTATGAATATTCAGAACTGATCTCCTTTAGGATGGACTGGTTCGATCTCCTTGCAGTCCAAGGGACTCTCAAGAGTCTTCTCCAACACCACAGTTCAAAAGCATCCATTCTTCAGCGCTCAGCTTTCTTTATAGTCCAACTCTCACATCCATATGTGACCACTGGAAAAACCATAACCTTGACTAGATGGACCTTTGTTCACAAAGTAATGTCTCTGCTTTTTAATATACTGTCTAGGTTGGTCATAATTTTCCTTCCAAGGAGTAAGCGTCTTTTAATTTCAAGGCTGCAATCACCATCTGCAGTGATTTCGGAGCCCCCAAAATAAAATCTCTCACTGTCTCCACAGATCAGATCAGATCAGATCAGTCGCTCAGTCATGTCAGACTCTTTGCGACCCCATGAACTGCAGCACGCCAGGCCTCCCTGTCCATCACCAGCTCCCGGAGGTCACTCAGACTCATACCCATCAAGTCAGTGATGCCATCCAGCCATCTCATCCTCTGTCGTCCCCTTCTCCTCCTGCCCTCAATCCCCCCCAGCATCAGAGTCTTCTCCAATGAGTCAACTCTTCGCATTAGGTGGCCAAAATACTGGAGTTTCAGCTTTAGCATCATTCCTTCCAAAGAAATTCCAGGATTGATCTCCTTCAGAATGGACTGGTTGGATCTCCTTGCAGTCCAAGGGACTCTCAAGAGTCTTCTCCAACACCACACTTCAAAAGCATCAATTCTTCGGCGCTCAGCCTTCTTCACAGTCCAGCTCTCACATCCATACATGACCACAGGAAAGACCATAGCCTTGACTAGGCGAACCTTTGTTGGTAAAGTAATGTCTCTGCTTTTGAATATGCTATCTAGATTGGTCATAACTTTCCTTCCAAGGAGTAAGCGTCTTTTAATTTCATGGCTGCAGTCACCATCTGCAGTGATTTTGGAGCCCAGAAAAAGAAAGTCTGACACTGTTTCCACTGTTTCTCCATCTATTTCCCATGTAGTGATTGGACCAGATGCCATGATCTTCGTTTTCTGAATGTTGAGCTTTAAGCCAACCTTTTCACTCTCCACTTTCACTTTCATCAAGAGGCTTTTTAGCCCCTCTTCACTTTCTGCCATAAGAGTGGTGTCATCTGCATATCTGAGGTTATTGATATTTCTCCCAGCAATCTTGATTCCAACTTCTGTTTCTTCCAGTCTCATGATGTACTCTGCATATAAGTTAAATAAACATGGTGACAATACGCAGCCTTGACGTACTCCTTTTCCTATTTGGAACCAGTCTGTTGTTCCATGACCAGTTCTAACTGTTGCTTCCTGACCTGCATACAGATTTCTCAAGAGGCAGATCAGGTGGTCTGGTATTCCCATCTCTTTCAGAATTCTCCATAGTTTATTGTGATCTACACAGTCAAAGGCTTTGGCATAGTCAATAAAGCAGAAATAGATGATTTTCTGGAACTCTCTTGCTTTTTCCATGATCCAGTGGATGTTGGCAATTTGATCTCTGGTTCCTCTGCCTTTTCTAAAACCAGCTTGAACATCTGGAAGTTCACAGTTCACATATTGCTGAAGCCTGGCTTGGAGAATTTTGAGCATTACTTTACTAGCGTGTGAGATGAGTGCAATTGTGCGGTAGTTTGAGCACTCTTTGGCACTGCTTTTCTTTGCACAGCCACAAATAAGTAAATTTAAAAATAATAATAAAAGTAAAATAAGATGCAATTTTAAAGCACTTTTATAAAGAGTAATTTGTTCAGGAATTACACAACCTCATAAACACAACAAGAAAAGGGCCTTAGAGAGAAAATGTCTGCCCTTTTGTCTAGCTCAAAGTTTCTGAACAAAACTAAGGAATTCAACAGTGGGAAATAGCTCCACGTGACAAAGTCACATTATTCGTTAAGTGTTGAGGAAGGGTGAGAACTTGCAAATGAAGTGATGTTTAACTGTCTCCTCATTAATGGAAACAGAATCAGACTACACATAACACTTAAGCTTCCTAATAAAGACAAGGTCAATCTTCCACCGCTAAATAATAATCACTCACACCCTGTGTGCACAGTTGGAATGAGTTCGATCCCTGGGCTGAACAACAACAACAAAAAATAGACTAAGGAAAAGAAAGAAACAATAGTGAAATATATAGAATCTCAGTGTCAATGGGTGGGTCAGATTACTGACTCTAAAATATAAGTCAATAGAAAAGAGGATGAAGGTCAAACTTCTAAAGACACTGAAGCAGCTTTGAGAAAGAAGGTCATTTTTCAGTGTGCTCAATTTTGCGGGGGGAACCAACAAATACAAATACTTCTGACTAAATATTTTTAAATCACTGCTGATCTGGGATATAAAATAAGTTTCAATCTGGTCACAGAACTAGATCCCACACGCCACAACTATGAATTCGAAGACTGGAACTATGCCTTGACAAAGACCCAGCTCAGTCGTATAAATAAACCCTGGGTCAGGAAGATCCCCTGGAGCAGGGAATGGCAACCCACTCCAGTATTCTTGCCTGGAGAATCCCCATGGACAGAGGAGCCTGGCGAGATACAGTCCATGGGGTCACAAAGAGTCAGACACGACTGAGTGACTAACACTTTCTCTTAACACTTTCTGGGAACCCAGTGGTTAAGACTTGCGCTCCCAATGCAGGAGGGCCAGATTCGACTCCTGTTTGGAGAACTACATCCCACACGCCAGAGCTAAAGAGCCTGCGTGCTGTAGCTAAGAACTGGCAGAGCCAAATTAAAAAAAAAAATAAATCTTTAAAAATATTACAAAATAAAATAATAATCTCCAATCATCTAGTTTAAGGATACATATTTTGTAAGAGGAATTTTAAGAAGCTATATACCATCTGTTTGACCTGTCTGGAAGTTGCTTTATAACTTGCAGATGGAATTTCTGGTCCAACATGGTGACTGAAAGTGTTGGTTGATCAGTCCAGTCTGAATACTGGAGTGGACAGCCTTTCCCTTCTCCAGGGGATCTACCCAACCCAGGAATTGAACCCAGGTCTCCCACATTATATGCAGATTCTTTACCAGCTAAGCTATCAGGGAAGCAAATATATATATATATATATATATATATATATATATATATATATATATTTTTTTTTTTTTTTTTTTTTTAAATAAAATATATGTATGTTTAAAAGTAAAATAAAAATCTCCATTCATCTAGTTTAAGGATACATATTTTGTAAGGGGAATTTTAGGAAGGTATATGCCATCTATGTGACTCATCTGGAACTTGCCTTATAACCTGCAGACGGAATTTCTGGTTCAACATGGTGGCTGAGAGTGTTGGTTGATCAGTCCACTCCGACACTTTGTGGCCCTGTGGACTGTAGCCTGCCAGGCTCCTCTGTCCATGGAATTCTCCAGGCAAGAATAGTGGAGTGAGTTGCCCATCCCTTCTCCAGGGGATATCCTTGACCCAGGGATCAAACCCAGGCCTCCCGCATTGCAGGCAGACTCTTCACCATCTGAGCCACCAGGGAAGCTGCAAAAATCTTTTTTTGGCCAGGTCTTGGCATGCTGGGTTCTGCTTTCCCGGACCAGGGCTTGTACCCACAGCTCCCACAGCGTGAGCACCCCTGGGACACCAGGGAGGTTGTGGTGACTGCAGCCACATCTTTGACTCTTTACATCCTCATATGTTACTGAAGTAACAGTTGTGTTTTAAATGATAAAACAAATGCCTGCACCATGGTAGTCTCAAAAGATTTTCATCAGAACACTTAACATTGTTCAGTGGAAATGAGACTCTCCAGGTGGAAAACTGACAAATGAACCTTCAAATGTGATGTGTGTGGGACCCAGAGACAGTCGGCAGCTGAAATCAAGGCCAGAGAGGGCGGGATATGGAGGTTTACCAGATAACCACTCAGCCCAATATGGTTATAAACCAGCTGCAGTATCTATTCTGGGCAAAGTCCCCTGACCTGCCTTCTAAATAGTGAGAGATTTCCATGGAGAATCTCTTAATGCAGCTGAGGGATACAAGAAGAGAAGGAGAACAAAAACCAAGGTGATAGGGGGTCTCTCTATGGACACAGAAAATTTGAGGGAAGGTTTACCACGGAGTGACGCACACAGGTTCCTCACTTGCCTTTTGCCTCTGCTGGGATCCTAAGGGTGCCGCTGTGACCTCCATGGGCCCCTGGAGGAAAATCTGTGTCTGTGGACAGGACCGGTCACTCCCACATTTTGACAGAAGTCCCTCAGAAACGGAGTCACATCCTGCGAAAGAGCAATCCCTGCAGCCACCTGCAATGAACCGAATTACTATCCAGGAATAGAAACAGGGAAATGGAGCTTGGGAGGAAAACCAACAAGCACACAGAGAATACGCCCAAGGCATTCTCAAGATGCCCAAGAACAACTGAAAACGTACGAAACGGGGAGGGCTTCCCTGGTGGTCCAGTGGTTAAACAAGACCTAGCACAGCCAAGTGTAAATAAATAAACCTTTTAAAAAAATACAAAGTACAAAATAAAGAAAATCCTCTAAAAAGCTAGCTCAGTTGGTAAAGAATCCACCTGCAATGCAGGAGACCTGGGTTTGATTCCTGTGTTGGGAAGATCTCCTAGAGAAGAGATAGGCTACGCACTCTAGTATTCTTGGGCTTCCCTGGTGGCTCAGCTGGTAAAGAATCCACCTGCAATGCGGGAGACCTCGGTTCAATCCGTGGGTTGGGAAGATGCCCTGGAGAAGGGAAAGGCTACCCACTCCAGTATTCTGGCCTGGAGAATTCCGTGGACTGTATAGTCTATGTGGTCACAAAGAGTCGGACACGACTTAGCGCCTTTCACTTTGAAAAAACTCAGTTAGTATCTTCAGGGAGACTCACAAGAAAGAGACATAATGTTATTTGAAAAACTGGAAGAGTGAATGATAGTTACTAGATCCTTCATAGAAAGCCTCATAACAGAAGGAAGACAGATGTACAATGCATAGGATAAAACCGAGTAAATCTCCTTGGTACATGAAAAAGAACATAAATATATGTATAACTGAATCACTTCTGCTGTACGGTAGAATTTAACATGACACTGTAAATAAACTTTACTTCAATAAAACAAAGTTATAAAAAATATATTTCAGAACACTGTAGATAAACTTTACTTCAATAAAAAAAAATTTATAAAAATATATTTCAGAACATAACGCAAACATGACAAAGAAATAGAAAGTAAATTGGAGAGGCAGAGGAGAGACGAAGGAAGTAACATAGCAAGCTCGCAGGATTTCCAGATGAGGGAATCAAGAAACCAGAGAAGGAGAGAGAGGCCAAAAATCAAATCTTAGAATAATTTAATCGTTTGGAGAAGAAGTGATTGTGACTTTTGGACTGAAAGAGAAGAAGGCGGGTAAATGAATCAACAGCAACAACCACAACACATTCTGATGAACCAACACCCACAACCACAAGGATGGAGATTAAAGGCGGAAAGCTTAGAAGGAGAGAGAAGGAGAAGACAGTATTTCTTAAAAACATGTCTCACCACTTCCCTGGGGACTCGAAAACATAAAGCTCTGACTGCAAAGTTCTGAAGGAAAATGTCTGCACCAGAGTTTTACAACCAAACTGTTAAACAGTTATCAGAACTTTCCCCAAAAAACTCAAGCACTCGTAATGTTTAGTACACATGGCACTTTTTCTTATAAAAACACATCCTTGGGATACGTCCTAGCAAAAAAAACAAAACTTAAGTACAAGACATTCAAAGGACAGTAGCATGGATATTCGGTGAAGTACTAGCAGAAATGGATGACTGGTACCTGGATGCACCATGGATGGATCTTACCAACACCAAGTGGACTGGAAGCAGCCAGACACATACACACACAGGGACACACAAGGAGTTTGTGCTCTATAATATCAAGTTACACAACACGCAGAAGGAACTCACTGAGACAGCAGTCAGCAGAGCTGGGGGGAGACGCCAGGAGCTGTCTCCACCTGTTCAAAATGGCCATGAACAAAGCTTCTGGGAACACAGTCATTTTCTACCTTCTTATTGTGGTGGTGCTGACCCAAGTCTGTTCATTTTGCAGAAACTCATCAAGCCGGACACCTAACTGTGCGTTGTTCTGTGTGTTTGGCTACAAGGAAAACTCTGCTCAAATACAAGTAAAAAAAATGACTGCTGGGGGGCGGGGTGGGGCAGGAAGGACTGGGAGTTTGGGACTGGCAGATGCAAACGATTATATACAGGATGGATAAACACAGAACTGTGCTGAAGACCCTGGGGGGGACAATGATGGACTTTTCTGGTGGCTCAACCCCACGCCAGTACTTTTGCCTGGAGAATCCCATGGACGGAGGATCCTGGTAGGCTCCAGTCCATGGGGTCGCTGAGAGTCGGACACAACTGAGCGACTTCACTTTCACTTTTCACTTTCATGCATTGGAGAAGGAAATGGCAACCCACTCCAGTGTTCTTGCCTGGAGAATCCCAGGGACAGTGGAGCCTGGTGGGCTGCCGTCTATGGGGTCGCACAGAGTCGGACACGACTGAAGCGACTTAGCAGCAGTAGCAGCAGCAGCAGTGTGAAAGAGCTCACCTGCCAATGCAGGAGACTCGAGTTCGATCCCTGGGTCAGGAAGATCCCCTGGAGAAGGGCATGGCAACCCACTCCAGCGTTCTTGCCTGGAGAATCCCATGGACTACAGTCCACGGCATCACAAAGACTCGGATACAACCGAGCACACAGCAGGCATGCAAACCATCGTGGGAGAAAATACAAAGAAGAATGTGTATATATATGTATACTGGAATCACCTTGCTGTACAGCAAAAATTAACACAACACTGAATATCAATTCCAATTTAAAGAAAAAAAAATGACTGCCTCTTAGGTTTCATAAAATCTCATGCCGTTGTCAGGGTTCGTGGTGCATATTTTGCAGTGAGAAAATGAACCAAGCTGGCATGAAGGAGATGGCAAATTCATGCCGAGCGTTTCTCATCACCAGTCCATAGGTTTAAAGCTCACTTTTTGATAATGAAGGTGAGTTGGAAACATGCCAACAGTTTAGCTAAGCTCATAAGACGGTAAAGTCGTGTGGATCTCACCCCTGGTCTGTTAGGGCTATGGGATACTTCCCTACAACCTGAAATAAGCATGTTGGGGGGGGGGGAAAGGGATAAGTTTTTGGACTGACAGGGCCAAATCCTTTTTTTTTTTTTTTTTTTTTTTTTTGGACCACTCACCAGCATGGGAGGAGACGGTCAACCAAGACTGTTGAACAAGAAAGGGGGGTTGGAGGTGAGCCCACTGGACCACAGGACAGGTAACTTTCCTGACCTCTGTCTTCTGAACAGTCATTAGAAACCCTTCTTTAAAAAGTTATATATAAAAAGTGTCAGTCACTCAGTCATCTCATTCTTTTCAGCCCCATGGACTACAGCATGCCAGACCTCCCTGTCCATCACTATCTCCCAGAGCTTGCTCAAACTCATGTCCATTGAGTCGGTGACGCCATCCACCCATCTCACCCTCTGTCGTCCACTTCTCCTCCTGCCCTCAGTCTTTCCCAGCATCAGGGTCTTTTCCAATAAGTCATCTCTTCGCATCAGGTAACTTATATGCAGAGTACATCATGAGAAATGCTGGACTGAAAGAAACACAAGTTGGAATCAAGATTGCTGGGAGAAATATCAATAACCTCAGATATGCAGATGACACCACTCTTATGGCAGAAAGTGAAGAGGGGCTAAAAAGCCTCTTGATGAAAGTGAAAGTGGAGAGTGAAAAGGTTGGCTTAAAGCTCAACATTCAGAAAACGAAGATCATGGCATCTGGTCCCATCACTACATGGGAAATAGATGGAGAAACAGTGGAAACAGTGTCAGACTTTATTTTTCTGGGCTCCAAAATCACTGCAGATGGTGACTGCAGCCATGAAATTAAAGACGCTTGCTCCTTGGAAGGAAAGTTATGACCAACCTAGATAGCATATTCAAAAGCAGAGACATTAGTTTGCCAACAAAGGTTCGCCTAGTCAAGGCTATGGTCTTTCCTGTGGTCATGTATGGATGTGAGAGCTGGACTGTGAAGAAGGCTGAGCGCCGAAGAATTGATGCTTTTGAACTGTGGTGCTGAAGAAGACTCTTGAGAGTCCCTTGGACTTCAAGGAGATCCAAGCAGTCCATTCTGAAGGAGATCAGCCCTGGGATTTCTTTGGAAGGAATGATGCTAAAGCTGAAACTCCAGTATTTTGGCCACCTCATGTAAAGAGTTGACTCATTGGAAAAGACTCTGATGCTGGGGGGGATTAGGGGCAGGAGGAGAAGGGGACGACAGAGGATGAGATGGCTGGATGGCATCTCTGACTCGATGGACGTGAGTCTGAGTGACCTCTGGGAGTTGGTGATGGACAGGGAGGCCTGGCGTGCTGCAGTTCATGGGGTCGCAAAGGGTCGGACACGACTGAGCGACTGATCTGATCTGATCGCATCAGGTGGCCAATGTATTGGAGCTCCATCTTCGGCATCAGACCTTCCAGTGAATTTTCGAGGTTGATTTTCTTTAGGATGGACTGGTTTGACCTTCTTGCTGTCCAAGGGACTCTCACGAGTCTTCTCCAACATGACAGTTCGAAAGCATCAGTTCTTCCACTCTCAGCCTTCTTTACGGTTCAAAATCTCAAATCCAAACATGACTAACTGAAAAAGCTGTAGCTTTGATTATACGGACCTTTGTTAGAAAAGCGATGTCTCTGCTTTTCAATATGCTGTCTAGGGAACATCACAATGGCAGGTCTAACAAGTGCCTTTCCGAGAAGTTTCATGTACAGAAGCAGAGTGATGAACGGGGAACAGAAGAGCCTACCCCAGGTACGCTTCCTTGGCATAAGGATTTTTTTGAGCAAGTATTGAGTGAAACAGCAGAAAGGGGAGAAGCTCTGAAAACAGTGCAGAACTGATTCTTTTGAAAGGGAAGTTTACCTTTACAAAGGAAATCATTTGTAAGGGTGCTCCCCCAACTCTGTACCTGGAAAGAGGATGACCAGACATCAGAACAGAATCTTATCAGAGAAACAGACAGTAAGTTAAACCTCTGTAATATGGGGACGCACAGAGTCGGACACGACTGAAGTGACTTAGCAGCAGCAGCAGCAACAAACGTTATCCCTGTTTACTACAATTTCCATGGTCACCCCACCATGACTTCCCTGTCATACACACGCGTGCACACACACACATACACACGCACACTTCTCTGTCTCTATCTTCAGCTGAGATGCTATCTAAGCTGGTGAATTAGTCTCTATCAGGGAGCTTACTCATGTTCACTGGGTATCTCCCACATAGACATGAGGTAGACATATTAATAAACTGTGTTTCTCCTATGGATCTGTCTTTTATTACAATGGAGCTCAGCCAGGAGCTCAGAAGGGTAGAAGGAAAATTATATTTCCTTTTCTGATTGAGCAGGCTTGCGCTAGGGGCCTGTCCCTCACCAGCCTCAAAGTCTCCTCCAAAGTAAATAAAATACATTACACCGTGAATGCACCTTGATAGCTAGACCTGAGGTCATCAGATGCTTTTCAATCCCATTTTGAAACAATGAAGCTGCATTTCTTTCTTATACACAACATAAAAAGTATACATATATGTATATGTATATATATACACACAGCATACAAGATATTTACTCATCCCAGGGAGATACAGAAATTCAGAACTAAGAACACTGTACAGGATAAAGAGAGATGAGTGGATATGGAGTTTCAGAATAGATTCTCAAAGCAGGTGCGAGCTCCCAAGGAAAGAAATGAGAACACAAAATTGATGCTGTTGTACAGCCAGCCTCAGGCCAGGACGTAGAAGCAAGCTACACACACAAATAGTCACTTCTCCAGCCATCTCAGGGACCCCAGCTAGCACCTCAGCTGATAAAGAATCTGCCTGCAATGCAGGAGACCTGGGTTTGATCCCTCGGTTGGGAAGATGCCTTGGAGAAGGGAGAGGGTACCCACTCCAGTATTATGGTCTGGAGAATTCCACGGACGATCTAGTCCATGGACGGTCTAGTCCGTTGGCAATGACTGAGCAACTTTCACTTTCACTCACTCCAGCGGGCCAGTGGTTAGGAATCCGCCTTGCAATGCAGGGGGCTTGGGTTCGATCCCTGTTCGGGGAACTAAGACCCACACACCTTAGAGCAACTAGGCCAGGCTGCTGTAACTACTGAGACTTACTTCCAGGCACAACTAGTGAGTCCAGGCACCACAAGGAAAGCTCTCGCACGATGCAACGAAGATCCTGAGCACTGTAGCTAAGACTCAACACAGTGAAATAAATATATTTTTGTAAATAGCCATGTTTTAAATTCAAAGCTATACCTTTGTGAATAAGTTCGTCCTTCATATACATACTGAGAATTTAGCTCTGAGGAAGCAGGGATTTACGTCACTCTGTGCAAGGCTGTACTACTCCCCCTCCACCAGAAAGTCGCTCAGTGGTATCCGACTCTTTGCAACCCCATGGACTGTAGCCCACCTGGCTTCTCTGTCCATGGGATTCTCTGGGAAGTATACTGGAGTGGGTTGCCATTGCCTTCTCCAGAGGATCTTCCCAACGCAGGGATCAAACCCAGGTCTCCTGCATGGCAGGCAGATGCTTTACCATCCGAGCCACCAGAGAAGCCCTCATTCACCCAGTAGGTGCTCAATAAACATACGTTCACAGAATGCAGCGAATCCTATTCTCACCAGTTTCTGCATTTTTACCAGGCAGTTCCTAAAGTTCTACAAGCCCCGAGAGCTTGAGATGAAGAGTTCCAGAACATGACATCCAAAAACAGCCCCTTTGTCATACAAGTTCTTTTGACCTAAAAGAATTAAGAATTCTTTTTTTAACTGCTGGCAATGGAGAATCAGCAGACTTAGCATTAAGAAAAAAAAAAACACTTTACCAATCTCTAACTGCTTCAACACAGAGTGTATGAGTTTCCCCTTTTGCAAAGGAAATGTGTATTTGTAAAGGAACATCCCATTTGCAGAGAAGCCCCTCATGAGAGGTACTCCCTGATATACCGCCCATGGGGAGAACGCTTACTAATATTTTTAAAGATTTTTTTAATGTAGACCATTTTTAAAATCTTAATTGACTTTGTTACAATATTGCCTATGTTTTATTACCCTTTGCTTTGTTGGTTTTGTGGCATGTAGCACCTGAGTTCCCCAACCAGGGATTGAACCTACACTGCCTCCATTGGAAGGCAAAGTCTTAACCACTGGACCTCCAAAGAAGTCCCAAGAGAACCCTATTTATCATTCATTTTCTCCTTTGCACCCATGAAGTCATTTCATGAAACCTTGCAAGGTGCATTTCTTACATCAAGATTACTCTCTTTAGGAACACGCATATATTGAACTTCAACATTAATAAGATGTGTAGAACTCTTTTGGGTCAATGCGTGTTATTAGGATGCATGGGAAAGCCAGGTCAGGCGCTCACCTCTTCTGCAGGTAACCTGCTGGGAGAGGGGGTAATTACTGCCATGAATGACCAATATTTTTAAAGGAACTAATAGCAAATATTATGGCCCAGAACACAAGACACAGCATACCTGCTGCCAGTCCAAGCACACGTCTCCCCAAGACACAGAGAGCCAGGACCCCAGGCCACTTCATCTCCCTCTGTCTGAACACCCCAGGCTGCCTGCAGAGACCCTGGGCTCTTTGCCTGGGAGCTGGACCCAAAAATGCATCCTCAGAACATGACTGCGAGGATGCAGTTTGGAGGGAGAAGGAGGTTGGCCGCTTTGAGGTTCGTTTCTAGGCATGAGTGTGTTCTCCGTGGAAAATGTAAAAAGCTACTGCATGTAGGTATATAAGGACTAAAGCTTAGTTTACCTACAGGGAGTGCCAGGAATTCTTTTCTTTGCTGTCAACTCCCTGGAAAAGACCCTGATGCTGGGAAAGGCTGAGGGCAGGAAAAGGGGGCGACAGAGGATGAGATGGTTGGATGGCATCATCGACTCGATGGACATGAGTTTGAGCAAGCTGCTGGGAGTTGGTGATGGACAGGGACGCCTGGCATGCTGCGGTTCATGGAGTCACAAAGAGTCGGACACGACTGAGTGAGTGAACAACACCAGATTTAAAGAGAGAGCCTCCAAATGAAGAAAAATTTCCTCAATGGCCCATTTCTCAGAAAGTTACTTAAAGCATTTACATGAATGGTATGCAAATGGTTTTAAAGATGATCCGCTTAGAGCCTGAATTTTCTGTGATAGTTGACAAAAGTTGCAAAACATTGCTGTTCACTATACTCAGATCAGATCAGTCGCTCAGTCGTGTCCGACTCTTTGCGACCCCATGAACTGCAGCACGCCAGGTCTCCCTGTCCATTACCAACTCCCGGAGGTCACTCAGACTCATATTCATCGAGTCAGTGATGCCATCCAGCCATCTCATCCTCTGTCGTCCCCTTCTCCTCCTGCCCCCAATCCCTCCCAGCATCAGAGTCTTCTCCAGTGAGTCAACTCTTTGCATGAGGTGGCCAAAATACTGGAGTTTCAGCTTTAGCATCATTCCTTCCAAAGAAATCCCAGGGTTGATCTCCTTCAGAATGGACTGCTTGGATCTCCTTGCAGTCCAAGGGACTCTCAAGAGTCTTCTCCAACACCACAGTTCAAAAGCATCAATTCTTCGGTGCTCAGCCTTCTTCACAGTCCAGCTCTCACAGCCATACATGACCACAGGAAAGACCATAGCCTTGACTAGGCGAACCTTTGTTGGCAAAGTAATGTCTCTGCTTTTGAATATGCTATCTAGGTTGGTCATAACTTTCCTTCCAAGGAGTAAGCGTCTTTTAATTTCATGGCTGCAGTCACCATCTGCAGTGATTTTGGAGCCCAGAAAAATAAAGTCTGACACTGTTTCCACTGTTCCCGCATCTATTTCCCATGAAGTGATGGGACCAGATGCCATGATCTTCGTTTTCTGAATGTTGAGCTTTAAGCCAACCTTTTCACTCTCCACTTTCACTTTCATCAAGAGGCTTTTGAGTTCCTCTTCACTTTCTGCCATAAGGGTGGTGTCATCTGCATATCTGAGGTTATTGATATTTCTCCCAGCAATCTTGATTCCAGCTTGTGTTTCTTCCAGTCCAGCATTTCTCATGATGTACTCTGCATATAAGTTAAACAAACATGGTGACAATATACAGCCTTGACGTACTCCTTTTGCTGTTTGGAACCAGTCTGTTGTTCCATGACCAGTTCTAACTGTTGCTTCCTGACCTGCATACAGATTTCTTAAGAGGCAGATCAGGTGGTCTGGTATTCCCATCTCTTTCAGAATTTTCCACAGTTTATTGTGATCTACACAGTGAAAGGTTTTGGCATAGTCGATAAAGCAGAAATAGATGTTTTTATGGAACTCTCTTGCTTTTTCCATGATCCAGTGGATGTTGGCAATTTGATCTCTGGTTCCTCTGCCTTTTCTAAAACCAGCTTGAACATCAGGAAGTTCACGGTTCACATATTGCTGAAGCCTGGCTTGGAGAATTTTGAGCATTACTTTACTAGCGTGTGAGATGAGTGCAATTGTGCGGTAGTTTGAGCACTCCTTGGCATTGCCTTTCTTTGGGATTGGGATGAAAACTGACCTTTTCCAATCTTGTGGCCACTGCTGAGTTTTCCAAAGTTGTTGGCATATTGAGTGCAGCACTTTCACAGCATCATCTTTCAGGATTTGGAATAGCTCCACTGGAATTCCATCACCTCCACTAACTTTGTTCGTAGTGATGCTTTCTAAGGCCCACTTGACTTCACATTCCAGGATGTCTGGCTCTAGGTCAGTGATCACACCATCATGATTATCTGTGTCGTGAAGCTCTTTTTTGTACAGTTCTTCTGTGTATTCTTGCCACCTCTTCTTAATATCTTCTGCTTCTGTTAGGTCCATACCATTTCTGTCCTTTATCGAGCCCATCTTTGCATGAAATGTTCCTTTGGTATCTCTGATTTTCTTGAATAGATCCTTAGTCTTTCCCATTCTGTTGTTTTCCTCTATTTCTTTGCATTGATTGCTGAAGAAGGCTTTCTTATCTCTTCTTGCTATTCTTTGGAACTCTGCATTCAGATGTTTATATTTTTCCTTTTCTCCTTTGCTTTTCGCTTCTCTTCTTTTCACAGCTATTTGTAAGGCCTCCCCACACAGCCATTTTGCTTTTTTGCATTTCTTTTCCATGGGGATGGTCTTGATCCCTGTCTCCTGTACAATGTCACGAACCTCATTCCATAGTTCATCAGGCACTCTATCTATCAGATCTAGGCCCTTAAATCTATTTCTCACTTCCACTGTATAATCATAAGGGATTTGATTTAGGTCATACCTGAATGGTCTAGTGGTTTTCCCTACTTTCTTCAATTTCAGTCTGAATTTGGCAATAAGGAGTTCATGGTCTGAGCCACAGTCAGCTCCTGGTCTTGTTTGTGCTGATTGTATAGAGCTTCTCCATCTTTGGCTGCAAAGAATATAATCAATCTGATTTCGGTGTTGACCATCTGGTGAGGTCCATGTATAGAGTCTTCTCTTGTGTTGTTGGAAGAGGGTGTTTGCTATGACCAGTGCATTTTCTTGGCAAAACTCTGTTAGTCTTTGCCCTGCTTCATTCCGTATTCCAAGGCCAAATTTGCCTGTTACTCCAGGTGTTTCTTGACTTCCTACTTTTGCATTCCAGTCCCCTATAATGAAAAGGACATCTTTTTTGGGTGTTAGTTCTAAAAGGTCTTGTAGGTCTTCATAGAACCGTTCAACTTCAGCTTCTTCAGCATTACTGGTTGGGGCATAGACTTGGATTACTGTGACACTGAATGGTTTGCCTTGGAAACGAACAGAGATCATTCTGTCGTTTTTGAGATTGCATCCAAGTACTGCATTTCGGACTCTTTTGTTGACCATGATGGCCACTCCATTTCTTCTTAGGGATTCCTGCCCACAGTAGTAGATATAATGGTCATCCGAGTTAAATTCACCCATTCCAGTCCATTTCAGTTCGCTGATTCCTAGAATGTCAACATTCACTCTTGCCATCTCTTGTTTGACCACTTCCAATTTGCCTTGATTCATGGACCTGACATTCCAGGTTCCTATGCAATATTGCTCTTTACAGCATCGGACTTTGCTTCTATCACCAGACACATCCACAGCTGGGTATTCTTTTTGTTTTGGCTCCATCCCTTCATTCTTTCTGGAGTTATTCCTCCACTGATCTCCAGTAGCATATTGTGCCCCTACTGACCTGGGGAGTTTCTCTTTCAGTATCCTATCATTTTGCCTTTTCTTACTGTTTTCTTACTGTTCACTATACTACATAAACCTAAATCAGATAATAATACATGCACATGTATGTACAAAGCATACACAGAATGTATGACATCACAGCATACCCAAAACTACCATAATGTTATATACGCGTTGTTATATAATAATATATATTACACCTGCTAAGTCGCTTCAGTCGTGTCCGACTCTGTGCAACCCCATAGACGGCAGCCCACCAGGCTCCCCTGTCCCTGGGATTCTTCAGGCAAGAACACTGGAGTGGGTTGCCATTTCCTTCTCCAGTGCATAAAAGTGAAAAGTAAAAGTGAAGTCGCTCAGTCGTGTCCAACTCTTAGCGACCCCGTGGACTGCGGCCCACCAGGGTCCTCCATCCATGGGATCTTCCAGGCAAGAGTACTGGGGTGGGGTGCCATTGCCTTCCCCGATATATTACACCTAGCATTTCAATAATTTACAACATTATAATATACAACATTATAAATATATATTATATAAAACATTATACTAATATATCATCTAACATGTCAACTTACTATAACATATTAGTATGTAATCTCTATTTCAATTTATTATGTTTTAATATCTACATATATTATATATATTTAATATCTATGTACATCTCAATACCTTCCCCAAGAAGTTTTTAAGATTGAAAGTTTCCCATGTGGCCGAATTATCCTGCATTTTTCTCTGTCTGTAGAACCAATATCTCTTCCTCTGTTAGTTAGCTAATGGAAGTCCCAGAGATGAAGAGAAAAATCTAATAAAAATGTCTTCTTTTAATTCTGTTCTTAGTAGTTCCGTAGTGGACAAAAACTTCCAGTCCTCTCTGAGGCTTAGGAAAGATTTGACCTCCACTGACCTCATTTCCCCATCACATTTCCCTTCTGGGTTTTGAACAAGCAGACTTGATACTTTACACCAAAACAAAAACCAAAAGACTCAATTTATTCGCCCTCTTCGGTCTAAGGACATTCAATGCATCTCCAGACAAGTTTAGAAAATTCATGTATCCTTGAGGCAGAGCTTCCACGACAAAAATGAAGGTGATGTGTTTCTTTTTAAGAGAGGAGAAAATAAAAGCCATCAAAATCATACAATTAGGAAAATTAGGCACATATATGTTACAATTCAGGCAGGGTGAATGAAAAGGATGAATTCATGTACACATTTCCAAGGTGGCTTTAGCAAGGAGGGAGAAAAGTCTTTCTCCTTCTGTTTTTCTATGTTCACAGCCGAGGTCTGAAACTCTTTGCTGGTGGGCTTTATGGATGGTCCTTTGTACACTGAGAGATACCTACAGACTGAAAAGTTATGGAAAGCCCAGAGCTAAGATGTAGGTGTGAGACAGTTTTCTCAGTTTCAACTCACTCCAGGTAAAATCTGCATACGATGCTTAAGTATGAAGAGATGAGGAAACGATTAAGTTTCCATCACCACAAACACCAGCCCTCAGTCAGTCCTGGCTAGGTGGTGGCTCAGATGGTAAAGAATCCACCTGCAATTCAGGACACCTGGTTTCAATCCCTGGAGTTGGGAAGATCCCCTGGAGAAGACAATGGCAACCCACTCCAGTATTCTGGCCTGGAGAATCCCATGGACAGAGGAGCCTGGCGGGCTACAGTCCGTGGGTTCGCAAAGGGTCTGCACAGGACTGAAGTGACTTAACATGCACGCAAGATGACAGCTTAGGTTCCAGGCTTTGTCTCCAGACAGGTGTTCTTTCCTTCCTGACTTCCCTCAGGGATCACCAGCTCTCCGTCTGGAGTGGCTGCCATCGCTGAAGACAGACATCCTTTGTTTACTGATACGGGCAGGCAACTTTCCACGTCTCACGTGTTATGTTACCACAGCAACGGAAATGAACGCAAAAGCTACCTGTGTCAGTCAGAAGGAGAACGGTCGCTGTCAACACTGGTGCTTCTCTGACGCACACCTTGATCCTGAGACAAACGTCCTACTGGCCTGATACCACACTCTTTACCTTTCCATTTTCCCTGAGCAAGTCCAGCCCCTGTATTTGCCCCTTCTTTCCAGAATACCTCCTTTACCAACATGCTCCCTACCCTAAGTCCAATCCCTCTGCTTAAATGTTTGCAGAGAAAAAGAAAAACAGGGAAATGTCTCACTTCAGTGCCCATCTTAGTTTCCTTCATCAGGGTTAAGATGAAAACCTCACACTCTGTCCATCCCCTTCTCTCCTTCACCGCTGTTCTTGATGGTTCGGCAACTGATAGATTCCGCTGTGCAATTTTATGCCGGTCTTCCAAGTGAATCGCAAGCCCGTAATTCCCTGGTCTGAACAGCTCTCTCTTTATTCCTTCTGTCCTTTATTCATTCTGTTCCCTCCACAACATTTGTGAACACAGCAGAGATATCTGAGATAAATCTACAGAATCAGCGGGGCTATGGATAAAGGCATGCGTCTCATTTCCACAGCAGACCTGTCCCCTGACTTAGAATATAATTCAAGCTCCTTACCAAGATGCCCACGGACCCTCATAAGGTGGTACCCACTCCATCACTGGGGATAACCCACGTGATCATCCTGGCCATCTTCCCTTCAGGCACTACATCCTAGAGAGAGGACTGCCCTTCCAGCAAAGCAAACAACTACAGCAGTACCAATAATTGTCTGTCGAATTGGTCTGCTTACCTACTAGGGGATACACTGGAAATTCTCACTGCTCCCAGGAACGCCCCTGCTCTTAATAGATTCTTCTCCTATCATAACTTGGTCAGAGAGGAAATGGACACTCTAAGTGCCACCAATTCTAGAAGCCCTTGCCACCCAGCAGAGCATACTTGGGTACCAGGAGAGTTTTACTAAAGTTTATTTATTGGCTTATCTCAGTTTACTTACAAAATCTTAAAGATATACACTACTTACGTGCTGCTGCTGCTAAGTCGCTTCAGTCGTGTCCGACTCTGTGCGACCCCATAGACAGAAGCTCACCAGGCTCCCCCGTCCCTGGGATTCTCCAGGCAAGAATACTGGAGTGGGTTGCCATTTCCTTCTCCAATGCATGAAAGTGAAAAGTGAAAGGGAAGTCGTTTAGTCGGGTCCGACTCTTAGCGACCCCATGGACTGGAGCCTACCAGGATCCTCCGTCCATGGGGTTTTCCCGGCAAAAGTACTGGGGTGGGGTGCCATTGCCTTCCCCGACTTACGTGCTACGATATAGAAAATAGGAAAGCAACAAGGTCCTACGCTATAGAAAGTGAAAGTTGCTCAGTCGTGTCTGACTCTTTGCGACCCCATGGGATTCTCCAGGCCAGGATACTAGAGTGGGTAGCCTTTCCATTCTATAAGGCATCTTCACAACCCAGGGATCGAACCCAGGTCTCCTGCATTGCAGGCAGATTCTTTACCAGCTGAGCTACCAGGGAAGCCCCACTGTATAGCAAAGGGGACTTTATTCAATCTACTGTAATAAACCATAAAGAAAAACAATATGAAAAATAATATATATATTCTTTGCTATATGGGGCTTCCATGGTGGCTCAGAGGTAAAGAAGCTGCCTGCAGTGTGGGAGCTGCAGGAGATGTCGGTTCGATTCTTGCATCAGAAGATTCTCTGCAGGAGGGCATGGCAACCCACTCCAGTGTTCTTGCCTAGAGAATCCCATGGACAGAGGAGCCTGGTGGGCTACGGTCCATGAGGTTGCAAAGACTCAGACATGACTGAGGGACTTAGCATGCTTTGCATCATATATATATAATAGGAATATATACATACATATGTGTGCTCAGTCAGTCGGTCGCTTACTGATACCCACTTGAAATAAAAACATTCTGAAGTCAGAAACTCATGCTTTCAAAATTTTTCTTTCAACTCTCTGCCCAGTGATTCAGCAGTCATAAATCATGTTTTGGAGGTTGTCTTTGACCCCTGTCTTTTCTCTTTCTTCGTCCTTAGCCACACTTCTGAACTGTGGTGCTGGAGAAGACTCTTCAGAGTCCCTTGGATCACAAGGGGATCCAACCAGTCCATCCTAAAGGAAATCAGTCCTGAACATTCACTGGAAGGACTGAGGCTGAAGCTGAAACTCCAATCCTCTGGCCACCTGTTGTAAAGAACTGACTCACTGGAAAAGACCCTGATGCTGGGAAAGATTGAAGATGGGAGAAGGGGACGACAGAGGAGAAGATGGTTGGATGGCATCACCAACTCAATGGACATGAACTTGGGCTAACTCTGGGAGATGGTGATGGACAGGGAAGCCTGGCATGCTGCAGTCCATGGGGCTACACAGAGTCGGAGGTTACTTAGTGTCTGAATGACAACAAAGCCATCTTATTCACCCCTTACCCTTACACTGTAGATTAGAGAATTATTTAAATTCAAATCCACTGCTTTTTATTTTTTTTGCGTTTGCTAGTTTAGCTTGTGGACATTTAGTGATGAGGCTGCAATGAGCTGAGTGTTACATTTGCTTTGTCCCAACTTCCCAATAAATAACTGAAATGCGGCTAGAAGATTTTCCTCTGACAGGGTGCGTTTCAATCTGCCATGTTCTCAGGATCCAGATTTAATGTGAAGATGCTTCTGTATGAACAGGGCAATCAAACTGTCTCCCAGGTTGGGATAGAGAAGGTTCTTACACTGCTACCTCGGTTCAAGAATTGCAAAAGAATAAATAAACAATAAATGGTTTTGTAGTGCCAAGAGGACCCACAGCCAGCAGACACGGGAAATAATTCTTATCACACAGAACTTGAAGCAAAAGAACTCCTGGAGCGCAAAGCATGGGACTCTGGAGACATTGCAAGTTCCAAATACGTTTCTCCTAAAATTTATCTCGGGCTACTTTGTAATATCTTAAGACAGCAGATTCACAGGTTGGAAGTGTCCTTGGGGGGAAAAATATGATGTCGTAAATTACAACAATTGCTAGATTTTGTAAATTGAGTCTTATCTTGCTTTTATCTTCTGCTTGTGTTATGTAGGGTGCCATCACTTCCACAGCAGAGCAATAAATTGTACCACTGAAAATCAGACTTTTGAGCAGCACAGTGATTAATTCAGAACTTCCGAGGTCGAAGTGACTCCAGTCTAAGACCATAACTCCCAGCTCTAACAGCAAACAAGATAGATGATCACCTATGTCTTAAAACTTCCTCCCCCACACAACAAAGTGGGCTCTTTGGGGGTGAACATTTGGACCAAAATGGGACCAATTAGAATCCACCTTCTGGCGCTGGGAGTTTGGACCCTAAAAGGATCACAGCAAATATGAAACGGTTTCTGGAAATAGGAGACAGGTACCTGGCAGCTACGTGGAATGAGACAAACCACCACCACAACAAAAAAGAATGTGACAAATGGCCATTTGTTAAAAGATAAGGCTTTCAGGAAAAGACAAAACCACGACTCTCATGCAGATATAAAATGAATATGTATTAAAGACTTCCTTTTACTCCTACGATAGGAGAGAAACAGGCAGATGTGACCATCTGTGGAAAGGAAAAACATCAACAACGTGCCTGGAGTAAAGAGACTGCATTCCAAATGAAGCAAAGCCTCCCCCGCTCCCCCCCCCCCCCCGGAAGAAGGAAACTCTAACTACAGTCAGCTAGCCACAATTCAAAGAGATCCAGACTATCTATAAGACAATCAGCGGTGCTCGAAATGAGACAGCCTCCAGCGTGTGTTAGAGGAAATGCAGAGATTTTTATGGAAGTACATCTGGTATTCTCCTACCTTCAACACACAACTCCCCTATCTCTGTAGGGGTGCAAAGTCTCCCCTCTTCAAAAAATGTGTCTCTTTGGAAATGAGGATTGATTGTAGGGCACTCCTGATAGGGCAGGTGGTAAAGAATCTGCCTGCCAATACAGGAGACCCAGGTTCGATCCCTGGGTCTGGAAGATCCCTGGAGGGCATGGCAACCCACTCCAGTATTCTTGCCTGGAGAATCCCATGGACAGAGGAGCCTGGTGGGCTACAGTCCATGGGGTTGTACAGAGTCAGACAATTAATTAATGGGGTCACATAGGTCGGACATGACTTACTGACTATTTCAACATATTTTAACAAGATGACTCAGCGGGTAGGGAGTCTGCCTGCAATGCAGGAGACACAAGAGACACGAGTTCGATCCCTGGGTTGGGAAGATCCCCCAGAGGAGGAAATGGTGACCCACTCAGTATTCTTGCCTGGAGAATCCCATCGACAGAGGAGCCTGGCGGGCTACAGTCCATGGGGTTGTATAGAGTCAGACAATTAATTAATGCTTAGTAGTTTCAAGAAACAGAAGACTTGGGAAGTTTTTCTTTTCATCTCCTTTTGGCTGCCTAAACAATTTAGGCATAGGGCTTCTTTCTGGAACACACAGCATCACCAGAGATGTCTCCAAAGACCATGGACCAGTCGTGGCGCAAGGAACTCAGCAGAATGTGAAGATCAGAGTCCACCGTGGGGCCCACAGTCTCTGCTGGCCCAGCACACACTCATTTACAATCCATCTGCTTGTCTGCCTTCCTCTCTTTTGAACTACCAGCCCACTCCCTCTAGCATCCTCTTTTGTCTTTAGCTGAAGATGGTATTCAAGGAGAAGGCTTCTGTTATTTTGGAAACCAACTCAGTTTTCCCAGGTCTCCTCCAGGTATCCATGGGATTAAAATTTTATGTGCTTTTCTTTCTGTTCATCTGTCTTCAGTCAACTGAATTCTTACACCAACCTAGACAGCATATTAAAAAGCAGAGACATGACTTTGCCAACAAACATCTGTCTAGTTAAGGCTACGGTTTTTGCAGTAGTCATGTGTGGAAGTGAGAGTTGGACTATAAACAAAGCTGAGCGCCGAAGAATTGATGCTTTTGAACTGTGGTCTTGGAGAAGACTCTTGAGAATCCCTTGGACCACAAGGAGATCCAAGCGGTCCATTGTAGAGGAAATCATTGCTGAATATTCATTGGAAGGGCTGATGCAGAAGCGAAACTCCAATCCTTTGGCCACCTGATGCGAAGAGCCAACTCACTGGAAAAGACCCTGATGCTGAGAAGGATTGAAGGCAGGAGAAGGGGATGACAGAGGATGAGATGGTTGGATGGCATCACCGACTCGATGGACATGAGTTTGAGTGAGCTCCAGGAGTTGGTGATGGACAGGGAGGCCTGCTGTGCTGCAGTCCATGGGGCTGCAAAGATTCGGACACAACTGAGGAACTGAACCAGCCAGAAGAACCCAGAAGAGCAGATGCAACTGTCTTCCTCCCCAACACCCCTAACGCTACACGTTCTAATTGATCACTTATTCAGGGTCAACAGTGAATTTATATTCCATATGCTATTTATACCATAAAGCCTGATTGAATTCCCTCAGCTAGGAGTTCATCATTTTGACTTCCCGCACACTCCCATACACAGACATCCACCATTCTCTGTAATACTTGTCACACTCTAATTTGAATTATGGGGTCTGATGTGTCTGTATTTGCCTTCCCTTGGCCTCCACCGGAGTCTCTAGCAATGGGTTCGCATAGACAGAATGTATTGAAGCTCTGTGTGATGAATGAATGGACACTGCTCATGCCTGGTTGAAGTCCTCTGTCTCTCCCAGGGGTATTGGAGTTCTGAGGCATATTTTTACAGTTGTTATGTCTGCAGCCATCAACGCCTGTTGGCGTATCTGCTCGGTGGTTTTTTGTTGTTCAGCCGCTCAGTCCTGTCTGACTCTTTGTGATCCCATGGACTGTAGCCCACCAAGCTCCTCTGTCCATGGGATTTCACAGGCAAGAATATTGGAGTTGGTTGTCATTTCTTACTCCAGGGAATCTTCCTTCTGGGGGAAGACCTATTCCCAATCACCAAGAGGACTCATATGTGAACACATAACACACATACACACTGTCTTGAGACGTTCTCCCCTCATATCCCAGCATATTAAGATGGGTCCATTAAACACGCTGGCACTGGAAGGTTTCACTCACTGGGCATTCCCCTTCTTTTTTAAGATTTTTTATTTTGATGCAGACCATTTATAAGCTTAGTTCAGTCCAGTCACTCAGTCGTGTCCGACTTTTTGCAACCCCATGGACTGCAGCACAGCAGGCCTCCCTGTCCATCACCAACACACAGAGCTTGCTCAAACTCATGTCCATCAAGTTGGTGATGCCATCCAACCATCTCATCCTCTGTCATCCCCTTCTCCTCCTGCCCTCAATCTTTCTCAGCATCAGGGTCTTTTCCAGTGAGTCGGCTCTGTACATCTAGTGGCCAAAGGATTGGAGTTTCAGCTTCAGCATCAGTCCTTCCAGTGAATATTCAGGACTGATTTCCTTTAGGATGGGCTGTTTGGATCTCCTTGCAGTCCAAGGGACTCTCAAGAATCTTCTCCAACACCACAGTTCAAAAGCATCAATTCTTCAGCACTCAAGTTTCTTTATAGTTCAACTCTCACATCTCTACATGACTACTGGAAAAACCATAGCCTTGACTAGGCGGACCTTTGTTGGCAAAATAATCTCTCTCCTTTTTAATATGCTGTCTAGGTTGGTCATAGCTTTTCTTCCAAAAAGCAAGCATCTTTTAATTTCATGGCTGCAATCACCATCTGCAGTGATTTTAGAGCCCCCCAAAATAAAGTCTGCCAGTGTTTCCACTCTTCCCTCATCTATTTACCATGAAGTGATGGGACCAGATGCCATGATCTTCATTTTCTGAATGTTGAATTTTAAGCCAGCTTTTTCACTCTCTTCTTTATAAACTCTTTATTGCATTGACTGCAATACTTATTCTGTTTTATGTTTTGTGTGCTCCATTGCTGTCGTGTCTGACTCTTTGTGACCCCATGGACTGTAGCCTACCAGGCTTCTCTGTCCATGGGATTCTCCAGGCAAGAATACTGGAGTGGGTTGCCATCTCCTTCTCCAGGGGACCCAGGGATCCAACCTGCATCTCTTGTGTCTCCTGCATTGCCAGTCAAATCCTTCACCACTCATGCCTCCTGAGAAGCTTTTTTTTTTTTTTTTTTTTGCTACGAGGCACGTGGAATCTTTCCTCCCCAACCAGGGATTAAACAGGCACCCCTTGGGTTGGAAGCTGGACAAGAGAAACCACGGCAGTGAGGAGCCCGACACCCACCCACTAGAGAGGAACCCCTGCTCGTCACAACTAGAGAAACGTCCGCACAGTAAAGACCCAGCACAACCAAGAATAAATAAATGATAAAAATAAATAATTTTTTAATGGAAAGCAAAAGAAAATATTGAGCAGGATAGTTGGCAGATCTATCAGTTACCTGCAATTTACAAAGAGAAATAAAACAGGCTAAGAGTCTTTAATGTCGGGGAGGGGACATGGAGGTGGGCAAGAGAGCTGATGCATCCTTTTTAATTAAAGTGCGTTCTTTTACTTCTTCTCAATATCAGGTGGGAAGCGGGAGGACGAGCTCATGTCTGTTTTCTAATATCTTTGCCCGAACTCATCTCATTCCTCAAGAGACCCTGCTCCGCAACCCCTCTTCCTGTTCTCCCAAGAAGGCTGTGGCATCCTTGTAATACATTCTGTTCACTTTGTCAAGCACATGTAAGAGGGTTTCTATTGTTTGCAAAACAAACATGCCTTTGATAACATTCAAATTAACAAAAGAAAACAAAAAAAGAAAGAAAAAAACACCATAAAAGTTTGCTGATGTGACTCTAACCTTTTGTCTGCCCTTCCTTTTCCAAAATCGTTTTGTTCAAAGACGTCGGGCAGGGACTTCCCTGCTGGTCCAGTGGCTAAGACTCTGAGCTCCCAATACAGCAGGGGCCCAGGTTAGATCCCTGGTCAGGGAACTCAGATCCCACACACTTGCAATTAAGACAAAGCACAGCCAAGTAAATAAACAAATGTTTTCTTAAAAAGACCTAGGGTACTCTGGATAGACAGTCAGCAAGGTCTACATATTTCCCGAGGACGTTGATGCTGGTGAATGGTCCAGAAATGCACACAAAAAGATGAATAGTCAAAAGAAGGCAATGGTCTTAGATGATCATGATTGGAACAAGTGGTTGGGGATCATGATGTCATCATCGTTACCCAGGAATCCTTTCTTGAAATGCAGAGGGTCTGTTAACACGCGGCCAGCATCTCTACTGAGCAACCACAAATTGAAGCTGAGTAAGTGTATGTCTGTTCTACCCCACCTGGAGTTGCCATTCTGTTAACTGCATCCCTTATGGGTTCTCTGAAAGTGAAAGTGTTGGTCACTTAGTCATGTCTGATTCTTTTGAGACTCTATGGACTGTAGCCCGCCAGGCTCCTCGGACTATGGGATTCTCCAGCCAAGAATACTGGAGTGGGTTGCCATGCCCCTCTCCAGGAGATCTTCTTGACCCATGGATTGAACCTGGGTCTCCTGCATTGCAGGCAGATATGTTACCATCTGAGCCACCAGGGAAGCCCCTAAGGGTACTCTACCTGGTCTCAAACCTTTAGAGATTCTGTCCAGTCCTGCCTAGATCTGGTCCCCAGTCGCAGGGTCTGGGCTTCAAGAAGACCCTCCATCCCTTCATGATCACCTCCAAGGACTCAGGCTGCCCTGGGATAGTCCCCTTCAGGCACAACTGTTTCTCTTTAGTGTTTATGTCACCTGGAAATGACTCTATGTCCACATAGGAGTCCTGGCACAGTTTCCCAGAAATTATCTTGCTTTGTGTTTGTACGAGCCCCAGCAAACTCCCCCGAGATAATTCACAAACTGTCATGCAGACTCAACCTGCCTAACAAACTCATCAGCGTTGTATGGAAACAAAATATTAGTTAAATACATGTTGACCGCATTATGCAAACAGACTTCTACACAAGTCCCAGGTAAAACACTGTTTCTCACCCTACTGCCTCGAAAACACTTCCTTTCTCACATTATGTTTCAAATTTTAAACATCTGTGAATTCCGCTTTGCTTTCTAGAGCTCTTAATTTCTTCTTACTAATAATTCATAATCTTTCAAAGAGTGATTTAGCTACCTTTCTTCTTTTATCATACAGAGTACCTGAAAATTAAGGACTAAAATAGATGAAATGGTCTCTTGTTAAGAAAACTATAAATGTTTAAGTCACCTGAATTTTTAAATATTTCCATAATAATAAGGAGCTCAGTAGAGAACGTTCAACACAAAAGTCTCCACTTCTGAGCTACGGTAAAAATTCTGGGACTTCCCTGGTGTCTCAGGGGTAAAGAATCCGCTTGCCGATGCAGGAGACACAGGTTCAATCCTTGGATTAGGAAGATGCAGGCAACTAAGCCCATGAGGTCTGTGCTCCAGAGCCCATGAGCTGCAAATTCTGAGCCCAGAAGCCCTAGAGCCCTGCTCCCCAACAAGAGAATCCAGAGCAACAAGAAGCCCACGCAGCAAAGAAGACCCAGCACAGCCCAAAATAAATTAACTAAATAATAGATTTGGAAAACATTTGTTCAGTTTCCTAGGCTCAGAGCTGAAAGCTTCTGTGGAGCTCTGAACCAAAGTCACAGGACGAAAAATCTCTGGAACTGACCAAGCCCCATAGCCATAGATGCCATGAGCCTCCAGATCTAAATCAACCCATTTCCTGACCTCATATTAGGTAAAATACCCACCCTATTACCCACCCTACAGCATCCTAACCAATCACCTCATGCCACCCACCCTCCCAGTACAAAATCTCTGTCTTGAGGCTATAAAAACTGGGTACTAGCCCAGAAAGGGGTCGGCTCCCCCATGAGCCAGCCTCCTGTTATCCCACGTTAATAAATTTGACTCTGTTCTCATTCTGCCTCATGTCTGGAAATTCTCTTCCAACCCGCACACAGACCATCACACATTCCGGATAAATAAATAGATGTACAATCCTAGAAATTCTTCCTTTTCCCTGGTTATGAACCATTTCTTTTCAAATAAAAATCTTAGTTTCAGGAGGATGAAGACAAACTACAGGCTCACTAGGAATCATTGTAATACTATGGGAAAGAAAAAAGTTCATTTATGGCAAAGAAAAAAGGTCTTTCAAATGTTTACTTAGAAGGAAAGAATTGAATTTTAAAAATTTCCTTGTGAATCTGGATCAAAACATGTTTGTTTTCATAACTAGACTGACAATGATGAAAAAAATGATACCATCTACTATCAGTACATAGAATCGATAGATGTATATTAGAATCGTTGGAAATATGTATTGAGAAATGAAATGAAGAAGTGTCCGACTCTTTGGAATCCCACGGACTGTAGCCCACCAGGCACCTCTGTCCATGGAGTGCTCCAGACAAGAATAGTGGAGTGGGTTGCAGTGCCTTCCTCCAGGGGATCAAACCTGGGTCTCCTGCATTGCAGGCACATTCTTTACCGCCTGAGGCAATGTCAACCTTTCCTCTCGTATCAGTAAACAAAGTTTGTCACAATCACCTGCAATTGCAGCCACCAAAGATGGTGAGCTGGTGTGCCAACAGAGAACTCCGGAAGTGAAAACTCGGAGGAAGCTCAGAAAGTGGAAACCCAGGATATTGGCCCCACGTCAGGTTGCAGGCAAAAGTCAATTCTGACTCCAAGTTGGAACTATTTCTGTGATATGCTTTTTTTCTTTTCTGCTTTTGTTATTATAATCGTACATTATAGCTAGCCTCGGGAGAATCCTGGCTCTCTGCCTGACTGTTAAGCTAGAGTACTTTTGTTCAGGACCCTGTCCACCTATGGATGGCTACAGGAAGGAAGAAATTAACCCACCTCCTACCTGAGGCTGGCCATTCTAGGAGATACTTGCAAGATTGATGGCCTTTTTGTTTCCTCACCTTCCCCATCTCTGTCCTATAAAGGAACCTGGTATCCAGACCCCAGGAAGATGGTTATTTTGAGACATTCGTCTGCCATCTTCTCAATTTGCTGGCTCCCTGAATAAAGTCCCATTCCTTGCCTCAACACTTTGTCTCTGATTCACTGCCCCATCATGCAGGGAGCTGAGTGAGCTAGGACTCAATCACAGTAGCTGAAGTGCATATCAAAGGAACGATTTCAGTGAGCCCAGATTTTTTAATCTTCCCATACTCAGAAAAGAGCAAAATTCCTTACCTTGGGGTATCTGGTTCTGCCCTTTGCAAAATTTCTATATAATCCAGCTCCTCCTTTGCTTCCTTGGAGCAGTTCTCTCAGGGTGACTTGAGATGCTGCCTCCCAGGCTTGAAGTCCTACAAAGTTCCCACCAAATAAAACAAGTGTCAACTTTTAGGTGGCACATATTTTTTTTTTTAGTCAACAGTATCAACAGTGTTAAGTGTGCATACCCATCTATGCAACAAATCCATCCTAGGGAGGTAGGCAGACAAAGGTTCAAACAGATGTGCAAACATCCTCATCACAGTTTTGATTAAAACAGAAAACACCAAGTTTAGAAACATTCTAAATATTCGTCAATTTCTCGTTGTTCGGTCACTAAGTCGAGTCCGACTCTTTGCGACACCAGGGACTGCAGCACACTAGGCTTCCCTGTCCTTCACTTTCTCCTGGAGTTGCTCAAACTCATGTCCATCGAGTCAGTGATGCCATCCAACCATCTTCTCCTCAGCTGCCCCCTTCTCCTCCTGCCTTCAATCTTTCCCAACATCAGGGTCTTTAGCAATGAGTCTGCACTTCCCATCATTAATCAGATCAAATCAGATCAGTCGCTCAGTCGTGTCCGACTCTTTGCGACCCCATGAACTGCAGCACGCCAGGCCTCCCTGTCCATCACCAACTCCCGGAGGTCACTCAGACTCACGTCTATCGAGTCAGTGATGCCATCCAGCCATCTCATCCTCTGTCGTCCCCTTCTCCTCCTGCCCTCAATCCCTCCCAGCATCAGAGTCTTCTCCAATGAGTCAACTCTTCGCATGAGGTGGCCAAAATACTGGAGTTTCAGCTTCAGCATCATTCCTTCCAAAGAAATCCCAGGGCTGATCTCCTTCAGAATGGACTGCTTGGATCTTCTTGCAGTCCAAGGGACTCTCAAGAGTCTTCTCCAACACCGCAGTTCAAAAGCATCAATTCTTCGGCGCTCAGCCTTCTTCACAGTCCAGCTCTCACATCCATACATGACCACAGGAAAGACCATAGCCTTGACTAGGCGAACCTTTGTTGGCAAAGTAATGTCTCTGCTTTTGAATATGCTATCTAGGTTGGTCATAACTTTCCTTCCAAGGAGTAAGCGTCTTTTAATTTCATGGCTGCAGTCACCATCTGCAGTGATTTTGGAGCCCAGAAAAACAAAGTCTGACACTGTTTCCACTGTTTCCCCATCTATTTCCCATGTAGTGATGGGACCAGATGCCATGATCTTCGTTTTCTGAATGTTGAGCTTTAAGCCAACCTTTTCACTCTCCACTTTCACTTTCATCAAGAGGCTTTTGAGTTCCTCTTCACTTTCTGCCATAAGGGTGGTGTCATCTGCATATCTGAGGTTATTGATATTTCTCCCAGCAATCTTGATTCCAACTTGTGTTTCTTCCAGTCCAGCATTTCTCATGATGTACTCTGCATATAAGTTAAATAAACATGATGACAATATACAGCCTTGAAGTACTCCTTTTCCTATTTGGAACCAGTCTGTTGTTCCATGACCAGTTCTAACTGTTGCTTCCTGACCTGCATACAGATTTCTCAAGAGACAGATCAGGTGGTCTGGTATTCCCATCTCTCTCAGAATTTTCCACAGTTTATTGTGATCTGCACAGTCAAAGGCTTTGGCATAGTCAATAAAGCAGAAATAGATGTTTTTCTGGAACTCTTTTGCTTTTTCCATATCCAGCACATCATTAATAGGTCTGGCTAAACAAATGATAATACAGTTTATACAATTAAATACTAGTAATCTACTTAAAATGGTAAGAGACAGGATGAACAGATAGATGGATAGATAAAAAGAAAGGGAGGGAAGAAGGAAGGAATAAATCATCATTGATCTTATCATCATTGATCTTATCATCCTTGATCTCTTCTCATAGGCGAAGAAACGCAAATTCAAGTTTTATATTTATTAGCACTGACCTTGATCATGGCACAAATCATGAGCTACATTTTTTAATGCCAGGATCAGCTCATTTCTACACTAATAACTGTCATCAGGACTTGGAGTTATGACATATCTATCATCCCTGAGAAACTCAAAGAAAAGGAAGATTACTGTAGGTCCTTGGGGTCATCTGTATCTGATTCATCATCTGATAATGACAGGTTTTTCACTTAACTAACAGGTGGATAGGCTCTTGATGCAGGAGAAGGTGCATCAAGACACACCATGCCCTTTCATCTCTCATACCTGGCTTGGGTCCAGCTCAGCAAATTTGTATTCCACGTAACCCAAGCAACAAGCCTAAAGAGAAGAGCACCAGAGAAAACACTCTCATCTCCTGGAACAAGGACCTGTGAATGTTGGTCTGTGTTTCCATTTTATAAGCGATCCTACACAAGATGCAGAAGTTATAAACATGGGCCATTTGCCTGCCTGACGTTCTTGGAAATAACTTACTCCAAATTCTCTCCAGAGTGATTTTTTTCCCCCTGTCTTTTCTTTCACTGAACAGATGGATAGAAATATGAATTTTATCCTATAATGTCAAATTGTGTTTGCCCAACATTTGTGAAACTTACTGCCTGGGAAACTTGACCAGAAAATTTTGGAGTAAAACCAGACATGTGACAACAGAACAAAATGGGCATCTCTCATTCTGCAGTTCACACTTATAAACACGTTATTATGCATTAAACTAAAACTCAAATTCCAAAAAAAAAAAAAAAGTGAAGATGTCTCATCTATAAAATCCTCTGCTCTCTTCCAGGATTCCTAATTTAGAGGAAGTACAAGCAACAAAAACACCCAAATCAGAAATTATTAGCTCTGTTATCACAGTAAAAGTTCTCGAAGACGACCCCGAGTTAATAAACTTCTCAGACTAATCAACAGAGCCCAATCCGTCCGTAAAACATTCTGATTAACTTCTTAACACGCTAAACTCATGGTAGCAAACAGCCTAGATTCTGGGCTATGTAAATATATAAATATATATTTGAGTATAAACACACAGACATATACACATATTTGTTATTTATTTATTCACTTTTACACTTATATATTGTTTTATGGGCTTCCTAGGTGGCACTGGTGGTCAAGAAGCCAACAGGCCAGTGTAGGAGACGTAAAAGACGGAGGATCTATCCCTGGGTTGGGAAGATCCCCTAGAGAAGGAAATGGCAACCCATTCCAGTTGCCTGGGAAATTCCATGGAAGAGAAGCCTGACAGGCTACAGTTCTCGGGTTTGCAAAGAGTTGGACGTGACTGAGTGTCTGAGCACACAAGCGCACACACACACACAATGCTTTACATGTTATATAGTGTGTAGTATTAGTCGCTTAGTCGTCCCCAACTCTTTGTGACCCCATGGACTTTAGCCCACCAGGCTCCTCTGTCCATGGGATTCTCCAAGCAAGAATATTGGAGTGGGTTGCCATGCCCTTCTCTTACATGTTCTATATAAATACATAAACAGTTTATAAATAATTATATATATATATAGTTAGTTAGTTAGTTAGTTTGATGAACCCAAGCTTCCTTTTTCAGATTCTAGATACCATTCCAGGATGGATTATTCCCAGCAATCTGTCCAGAGCAATATTCCTATCCTCCATGGCCTAGTGCACTCCCTATTGGTGCAGAAGAGTGGTAGAAACCCATTTTTCCCCTTCTCGTCCACACTGACCTAATCTTACACCTAGTGACCAATCCCATTCCCCTTAGCACCCTGGAAAGAGAAACCAGATCAGTTCCCTGTAGAGGCAACATGACAAATTATGGATTTCCTGGAAATGTGTTTATATTAAACTTCTTTTCCTTTATAGCATGAAATCAATATATTATCTATCTCTATAAAGTTAAATATACTGCTTGAAGTATGCACACATTTGTTACATGATTCCTCATTTTAACTGACTATTGATTAACTGAATGATTATAAGTCTTGATCTCTTTAAATAAGAAATGAGCGAGTGCATGAGAACCCTTCAGAAAATGTGGTAAGAACTACTTTAACTTTGTTTACAAGCTCCTGCAGGTCCAATAACTATAACAAAAATCCCACATTTCTAGTAAAAGTGAAAGGGAAAGTTGCTCAGTCGTGTCTGACTGTTTGCAACCCCATGGACTATACAGTCCGTGGAATTCTCCAGGCCAGAATCCTGGAGTGGGTAGCCATTGCCTTCTCCAGGGAATCTTCCCAACCCAGGGATCAAACCCAGATCTCCCACACTGCAGGCGGATTCTTTACCAGCTGAGCCACAAGAGAAGCCCAAGAATACTGGAGTGGGTAGCCTATCCCTTCTCCAGGCCATCTTCCCAACCCAGGGATCGAACCCAGGTCTCCCGCAATGCAGGTGGATTCTTTACCAGCTGAGCCACAAGGGAAGCCCAAGAATACTGGAGTGGGTAGCCTATCCCTTCTCCAGCAGATCTTCCTGACCCAGAAATCGAACTGGGCTACCTTTCTAGTAAAGGTTAGATTAAAGACCAGTGCGTGTCCTACCAATCCCTGCTTGAGTTTCAGATGGCTGGGTCCTCCCACCAAACCTAAAGTAGAAAGAATATGCAGCCCGTGTGCGCCCCACAAGGAGAGCGTGTGAATACGGTGGTGCAGATTCCCAAACTCAAACACACTGTGACCCTGCCCCAGAGGCAAGCAGCTCCCCCTTGGGAAGCGTTAGAAAATAAGGCAGGTGCAGGGGAATGCGGTGTGGAAGGGGACACAGAAATATCTGTTCCTCAGTGGAGACAGGGATTCCCAGATGGCTCAGTTCACCTGCGATGTAACAGACACAGGAGACGCACGTTCAGTCCTTGAGTCGGGAAGGTCCCCTGGAGAAGGAAAATGGCAACCCACTCCAGGATTCATGCCTGGAGGATGCCATGGACAGAGGAGCCTGGAGGGCTACAGTCCACGGGGTCACAGAGCGTCACATACAAGTGAAAGACTGGGCAACACGCAATGGGGATGGGCAGACGGTCACATCTCTACACCCTACTCAGTGGTTGAACCCTGAGTGTATTAGGTACGGTAGGAAACACTACTGAGATAGCCACATGGGTACGCCTGGAGATTATCGTACTAAGTGAAGTCAGACAAGGAAAATTCCAAATGATACCACTTTTATGTGGAATCTCAAATATGGCACAAATGAATCTATCTGGGAAATAGAGACTCACAGACAGAGAACAGATGTATGGTTACCAGAGAAGAGAGAGGGAGAGAGAAATGAGGAGGCTGGGGTTGCTGCTGCTGCTGCTGTAAGTCGCTTCAGTCGTGTCCGACTCTGTGCAACCCCTGAGACGGCAGCCTACCAGGCTCCCCCGTCCCTGGGATTCTCCAGGCAAGAACACTGGAGTGGGTTGCCATTTCCTTCTCCAGTGCATGAAAGTGAAAAGTGAAAGGGATGTCGCTCAGTCGTGTCCGACTCTAGCGACCCCATAGACTGCAGCCCACCAGGCTCCTCCGTCCATGGGATTTTCCAGGCAACAGTACTGGAGTGGGGTGCCATTGCCTTCTCCTGAGGCTGGGGTTAACAGATACTAAATATAAAATAGGTAACCAACATGGAACCACTGTGTAGCACAGGGGCTATACCCAGTATTCTATAATAATGTACAAAGGAAAAGAACCTGAAAAGGAATAGGTATATATGTGTGACTGAATCACTTTGCTGTAACACCTGAAATGAACACAATATCGTAAATCAACTATACTTCAACTTTTTTAAAAAACCCTATTAAATAGAGTATTTGTAATGACCTATGCTATGCTAAGTCACTTCAGTCGTGTCCGACTCTGTGTGACCCCATAGACCGCAGCCCACCTGGCTTCCCCGTCCCTGGGATTCTCCAGGCAAGAACACTGGAGTGGGTTGCCATTTCCTTCTCCAATGCATGAAAGTGAAAAGAGAAAGTGAAGTCTCTCAGTAATGTCTGACTCTTAGCGACCCCACGGACTGCAGCCCAGCAGGCTCCTCCATCCGTGGGATTTTCCAGGCAAGAGTACTGGAGTGGGGTGTAATGACCTATAAATGCCATCAAATTTTGGAAAAAAGTATTTAGCTATGAACCAAGAAGTTTTACACAACTTCTCCCGTCCAAATAACATTTAACATTTTTCCCCTAATTCAAAGAATTTGCATTCTTGAATGAAAAATCAATATACTAGATAGCAAATGTCTCAAGAAATAGTCAGGGACTTCCCTGGTGATCTAATGGTTAAGACCCCTCACTGCTGGACTGCCCTGGTGGTCCAGTGGTTACGGATCCATCTGCCAAAGCAGGAACACGAGTTTGATCCCTGCTCCGGGAAGATGCCACATGTCTTGGGGCAACTAAGTGACAACTACTGAGCCCACATGACCTAGAGCCAGTACTTTGGAACAACAGCTGCTGCTGCTGCTGCTAAGTCACTTCAGTCGTGTCTGCGACTTAGCAGCAGCAGCAGAAGCAGCTGTTGTTGCAAAGCACTGGCTCTAGGTCATCTGCAAGAAGACATCACAATGAGAAGCCCTTCAACCACAAGTGGAGAAAACCCATCCACAGTAACCAAGACCCAGCCCACCCTAAATAAAGACTCCCCACTTCCTATGTAGGGGGCACGGGTTTGATCCCAGGTTGGGAAAGGAAGATGCTCCATGTTGCATGGTGCAGCAAAAAAAGAAAGAGTAGTATTTCAATCAGGCTGTATGCCCCTTAAACTTGAAAGTATTGATAAATACATTGAGAAGTGTCATTGCCATATTATTTCTGAGTCAATCTGATGATGCTGCTGTTCAAACTATTCAATGGATTAATTCAACGAACACAGGCTCTCTTTGCCACACTACAGGCACCATTCCAGAATGGATTATTCTCCCCGATCTACCCAGAAAAATATTCCTGGTACGTCCGTGATCTATTACCTTGAGGGGGTGGAAAAGTGAAGGCTGGAGGGAGGAGGGGACGACAGAGGATGAGACGGTTTGATGGCATCACTGACTCAGTGGACATGAGTTTGAGTAAACTCTAGGAGTTGTGATGGACAGGGAGGCCTGGCGTGCTGCAGTCCACGGGGTCACGAAGAGTCGGACACAACTGAGTGACTGAACTGAGCTGGACTGGACTGAAAAGGGACAGAAAACTCATTCTTTTTCACCCTCGTCCACATGGATGTAACCTTTGTTGTCGTTTAATCACTCAGTCTTGTCCAGCTCTTTGTCAGCTGCCAGGCTCCTCTGTCCATTGCATTTCCCAGGCAAGAATACTGGAGTGGGTTGCCATTTCGTGTTCCAGGGCATTGTCCCAAACCAGGAATTGAATCCACTGCGGGTGAATACTTACCACTGAGTCTCTGGGAAGCCCCCTGAACCTTAGACCCATCAATAAATCCCATTCCCCTTAGCACATCGGACAGACAAATTCAATCACTGTCCTATCAGTGCAACACAACAGATTTAGGAGTTTCTAAAACGATCATGTTTGTATTAAACACAGCTTCTCTTTCTTTCTATTTAGCATGAGATGGATAAGTAGCCAACTGCAGGGCTGTGTGGAGTGGGGCAAAATAATCCACCTCAGTAACTCCACACAGAAGCCTGGAATCTTAAGATTCAGTTAAGCTCTTTACCTGTAGATGGCACGCACTGCTTGATTTGGAAAAGCCATTTCAGCTTGTCTATTTCTCCCTCTTTGCTGGGGTGGGGGTGATGAAGACGAAAGCACCCCCTACTCAGAAGTGGAAATAGCCGACCAAAGCAATGTATCTGTGTGTTCTGTGACTGTCAAGGGATCAGGAAACCTATCACCTTTGTGGGATCCTTGTGGGAAAGTGCATTTGCACTCTGATTAGACGACCCAAGGTTACAGCTGCTACCAGCAGCCTTGCTCCTTTGTTCCCCGTTGGAAATTGCAACACAGAGAATGGGGTTTCAGCTGTTTGTGTGTGTGCAGTTTTATCCTGCAGGGCAATGGGCTTATCTGTTCATTAACAGGAACGGATGCACCTGCCAATGCAGGAGACGCAGGAGACACGGGTTTGATCCCTGGGTCGGGAAGATCTCCTGGAGGAGGGCACGGCAACCCACTCCAGGATTCTTGCCTGGAGAATCCAATGGACACAGGAGCCTGGAGGGCTACAGTCCATGGAGTTGCAAGAGTCAGACACAACTGAGCGTGCACACAAAGAAGAAATTGGAAAGGAAAGAAGAAAGGTTTTTTTCACCTGAACTGAAAATTAAATTCTATTGCATCTCCTGTGTCTCCTGCATCGGCAGGCAGATTCTCTACCACTAGTGCCACCTGGGAAGCATTTAAACAAAAATAATCTATGTTGACCATCAATCATATTTTTTATATATTTTGAGAAATAACTTGTAAATATATTGATAAAAATGTCTCTTATGTTAACCAAAATGAGTTTAGGGCTTCCCTGGTGGCTCAGCTGGTAAAGAATCTGCCTGCAATGTGGCAGACCTAGGTTCGATCCCTGGGATGAGAAGACGCCCCCGGAGAAGGGAATGGCTACCCTCTCCAGTGTTACGACCTGGAGAATTCCATGGGCTGTATATACAGTCCATGGTGTCACAAAGAGTCAGGCACGACTGACCGACTTTCACAAAATGAGTTTAAAAGATGATTTAAAAGACAAAGTGTCAGCTGTGTTTCTTGAACATATGCACGCTCCCACGCATGGCTTTGGGAATCTGTGATAAAGTGGACTTTGGGAATCTGTGATAAAATGGCCCCATTTTTGGACTTCCCTGGTGGCCCAGCAGTTAATAATCCACCTGCCAAGGCAGAGGCCACGAGTCTGATCCTTGGTCCTGGTTCGGGAAGATTTCACATGCACAGGGCAGCAAGCACATGCACCACAAGTACTGAAGCCTGCGTACTCTCAAGCCCAGGAACTGCAACAAAGAGTTGCAGTTCCCCATTAACTACAACTAGCGAAAGCTGTCAAGCAGCAAGACCCAGTGCAATCAAAACTAAATCCGTGCATAAAAATGTCTCCTTCTTCCACTTTGAGCCCCACCTACCACTTACCTCTGCTACTCCTGCTAAACCACTCTGGCCAGTAAACAGACAGGTAACTAAAATATTACTCTCCAGGCTCTTCTGTCCATGGGATTCTCCAGGCAAGAATACTGGAGTGGGTAGCCATTTCCTTCTCCGGGGGATCTTCCTGACCCAAAGATAGAACCCGGGTCTCCTGCATTGCAGGTAGATTCTTTACTGTCTGAGCCACCAGGGAAGCCCCAACTGAAATATGCATCGGACCATTATAACTCTGCGATCGGCATTCTCTGTTCTCTCTGAATGGAATATTCCTACCAACCCAACAGATTACTACTCTGGTTGACCAGATGTCCCCAGAAATAATGCCTCCCAGGAGACAGTGATCATATGTTATTTCATAGGGGAGGAATCTTCAACTCCCATGTATCTTTGCTTCATCAAATTACAGATTCATCACAGAGATATTCCTCAAACTCCAGGCTCACAGTCCCACCCAATTGGTTTAAGCCTTCAGATCAGATCAGATCAGTCGCTCAGTCATGTCCGACTCTTTGCGACCCCATGAACTGCAGCACGCCAGGCCTCCCTATCCATCACCAGCTCTCGGAGGTCACTCAGACTCACATTCATGGAGTCAGTGATGCCATCCAGCCATCTCATCCTCTGTCGTTCCCTTCTCCTTCTGCCCTCAATCCCTCCCAGCATCAGAGTCTTCTCCAATAAGCCTTCAGGCAGCACTTTTTACAGCCCCAGAGTTCAACGAATTGCCTCGAGGCCAACGTCATAAACTAAGAGGGTAAGACAGAGCTACTTGCTTTTTAGTTGCTAAGACGACCTTGACTCTTTGCAACCCCATGGACTGTAGCCTGCCAGGCTTCTTTGTACATGGGATTTCTCAAGCAAGAATATTGAAGTGGGTTGCCATTTCCTTCTCCTGGGGATCTTCCCAACCCAGGGATCGAACCCATGTCTCTTGCCTTGCAGGCAGATTCTTTAGCACTGGGCCACCAGGGAAGGACCAAAGCTACAGCTTCTTCAAATCCCAATCCTGGGAACTTCCCTGGTGGTCCAGTGGCTAAGACGCTATGCTCCCAAAATAGAGGGCCAGGGTTTGATCCCTAGTCCAGGAACTTGATGCAACCTTCTGCAGCTAAGAGTTTGCATGCCACAAATAAAAGACCCCACATACTGCAGCCAGACTGGGTGCAACCAAATAAATTAAAAACAGTCCAATCCAGGATTTCCCAACCGTTGCACTTTCCAACCCCTTGATATCTGGGGCTGGACAATTCTTTGACGTGGGAGCTGGTCGTGGGCACTGTAGGATATTTAGCAACACCCAGGACCTCTACCCACTGGATGACCATATGACCACCTCTCTCCAATTGTCACAACCAAACACGTCTTCAGATCTTGCCAAAGAGCAGCCCTAGAAGCCCTGTGCACTTTACATCTTCTGAACATTCACAGAGAACAATAAGTTGGCAAAGGCTCTGAAAAATCCTATGACGAAGAAAGAAGTCAGATCAACCGTATTTTCCTGTGGATTTAGAGGTCTGCCTATCTCACAAACTGTGCTGCTGGAGAAGACTCTTGAGAGTCCCTTGGACTGCAAGGAGATCAAAACAGTCAATCCTAAATGAAATCAACTCTGACTATTCAGTGGAAGGACTGATGCTGAAGCTGAAGCTCCACTACTTTGGCCACTCGATGTGAAGACCTGACTCGCTGGAAAAGACCCTGATGCTGGGAAAGACTGAAAGCAAAAGGAGACGAGGTGGGCAGAGGATGAGATGGTTAGACAGCATCACTGACTCAACGGACATGAATTAGAGCAAAGTCCAGGAGACAGTGGGGAACACAAGAGCCTGGCGTGCTGCAGTCCATGGGGTTGCAAAGAATCAGACATGACTTAGCAACTGAACAACAAACCTCACAAAGCTGACCTTGAACAGAACATTAGAGAGCCACTGTTCTATGAAATCTTCTCATTAACCCTACTTTAAGGACATGAGGCAAGCACCTGACCTAATTGAGGCACTTGTGAAAATATACCCCATAATCAAATGTCTATTTAAAACCCTTCAATTATTTGCTTATGAATATGAATGGCCACTTAATAGACACAGGTGTAATGGAGATTGGCACTCTAAAATTACTTCAATTAACCTAGGACTTATTATTTGCCGGTATATTTGTCTGGAAATAAAAAATTTCTGGTAATATATAATGTTTCAAACGGAGCTCCTGTGTGTCGGTGATGTACTATTTGTTCAATTATTTACCAAATTCAGTTCAGTTCAGTTCAGTTGCGTCTGACTTTTTGCAACCCCATGGACGGCAGCACGCCAGGCTTCCCTGCCCATCACCAACTCCTGGAGTCTCAAACTCACGTCCACTGAGTCAGTGATGCCATCCAACCATCTCATCCTCTGTTGTCCCCTTCTCCTCTTGACTTCAGTCTTTCCCAGCATCAGGGTTACTACTTGATCATTTTTATAGGTGAAATATTGAAAAGAGCATGAGCTTTAAAGCTAGCTTTGTAACCAACGCATAAAACATCCCTCAGAAACACAGCTGTGTTAGAAAAATTATGCAAGCCTTTTGAAATAACAATGTTACTATTTAATAACCCAGAGAGTTGTTGTGGGGCTTCCGTTTGTGGCTCAGCTGGTAAAGAATCCCCCTGCAATGCTGGAGACCTGGGTTCGATCCCTCGGTTGGAAAGAATTTTTGTGCAATTATGGACATCAATTCCAACGTGTGTGGGGTGTTCCCACAGTTATCAAGTAAGTCTCGGACACAAGCTGGATGTCCTACAACTCAACTCAGTTCTGACAGTACCTGGAGATACAGTCAGATCCACAGGTTAAAGGCTCAGTCCTACAAGACTGAAGCAATTTCACACACACACACACACACACACACACACACACACACACACACACACACACACACACACACACACACACACACACACACACACACACACACACACCCCCACACCCCTACAAGACTGCCCCAAGCTCCGTAAACTTCAGAAGCCAGTCGGAAGTCCAGAGTTTCACCGGTGATTCTGACCAACCGGCTCCATATCAGAATTTCCCATAAACCCCACCCCCGGGTGTGATTAATTTCCTGGAGCAGCTCACAGAACTTAAGAGAAAACTTTTACTTACTAGATCGCTGGCGCATTACGAAAGATACAACTCCGGAACAGCCATCTGGGAGAGGTACACAGGGCAGGGTCTGAACGGAGAGGACTCTTTGCAGGCTGCCATTGTCCCCAATTGTCCACATGATCACCTACCCGGAAATTCCCCCATCCCCTGATTTTTTTTGTTTTCTTTTTTTTCTTTCCTGGAGGCTCCATTATGTGGGCATGATTGACAAGACCATTGACCACTGGGGATTAAGTCAACCTCGCCCCTCCTCGGAGGTCAGGAGGGGGATGGGACTGAAAGTTCAGACACTAGGCTCTTCAGGGTTGGTTCCCATGGCAACCAGCCCTCAGCCTCTGGTGCATTGCAAAAGCCACCCTATTAACATGAAAACACCTTGAGGGCTCTACTCAGGAAATTCCAAGGGTCTTAGGAGCTGTGTGGCAGGAATACACAGCCAAAGACCAGGCGTATATATCATCTTATAAATCCCAATATTAAAACACGCTTCTGGGGTGATATGTAAATTTCTCTTTCACCATGAAGATGACGGTCAATAAGTGTTGATTTCTATTCAAGACTCAATCTGACCACCTACTGACTGGGGAGAGTGAATTCTATCCTGAGATTTTTTTTTTTTTCCCACAAGTTTGTCAATTTTAAAAGCAGACACTTTTGGGGGGTTGAGGGGGCATGAGATGAATCGGGAGATTGGGATTGACATATGTACATGGCTGTGTGTAAATCAGATAACTAATGAGAGCCTTCTGCATAGCACAAGGATGTCTCCTCCTTCCAGGGGGTCTCCAGGTGGCTCTAGGGGCAGAGAACCCACCTGCCAGGGCAGGAGATGGAGGAGACACAGGTTCCTCCCTGGGTTGGGGAAGATCCGCTGGAGGAGAGCATGGCAACCCGCTCCAGTATTCTTGCTTGGAGGATTCCATGGACAGAGAAGCCTGGTGGGCTACAGTTCATGGGGTCGCAAAGAGTCAGACACGACTGAAGCAACTTAGCATGCGTACACGCACCCTACTCAACACTCTGTGATGACCTAAATGGGAAGGAAATCCAAAAAACAGTGGGTATTTGTATACATGGGGCTGATTCCCTTTGCTCTACAGTAGGAACTCACACATCCTAAAGCAACTATATACTAAGAAAAAATATTAAAAACACAGATTTTTATTAGAAAAGCTATTCTTGCAAGTTTATGGGCTTCCCTTGTAGCTCAGTCGGTAAAGAATCTGCCTGCAATGCAGGAGACCTGGGTTTGATTCCTGGGTCGGGAAGATCCCCTGGAGAAGGAAATGGCAACCCACTCCAGTATTCTTGCCTGGAGAATCCCATGGTCAGAGGAGCCTGGTGGGCTACAGTCCACGGGGTCGCAAAGAGTCCGACAGGACTGAACTTACACATGCGTGCAAAGAAAAGATGAGGCAACAGAACTTGCTGTCTTTCTCAAAATCAATTCTGACCTTTTATACTTTCCCAGGACATTGGAAAAAGCAGTTGAGGAAGGAAGGAGCTGCTGAAGGTCTTGAAACTTGCCCATACCCTCATGCAGGAGTCAGCAAACTTTACCTATAAAGGGGGAGATGGCAATAATTTAGTCTTAGTGGGTCATAAGGTCTTTGTTACGACTACATATCTCTGATGTGGTGTACAAAAGTGAGCAGAGATGATACATCAAGGAAAGAGTGTTCCCATAAAATTTTATTTACAAAAGCCCGCGGTGGACAGGATTCAGTCCGTGAGCTGATATTTTCCACTTTACTGCCCTGCGGTGCCAAATGCTGATAAGAAATGAATGAATAGGTAATAAATCTGCACAAATGCAATAGCACTTGTACCTAACTGCTAGATCCGTTTCGGTTTTGCAATAATACTAATAATTGATTATAAAAGAGCACCAAGGTAAAAATCCATCTGGGGAAATGACTGAATAATCAACTGTTAAAAGTGTTTATCGGGGAAAATACAGGGCTTCTGAATTCTTTTCAAAGTAACAACACACTATCATTGCTTTTGGAGCACGTTTCACAGAATATTATTATCTTCTGGGTCAACCTGTCTAGTGGAATATTGATTACATTATAATCAGCACAGTGTTCTTATTCAGCATTTTTCTGGCAATACAGTAGAGCTGGGTTTGATCCCTGGGTTGGGAGAATCCTCTGGAGGAGGAAATGGCAACCCACTCCAGTATTCTTGCCTGGAGAATCCCATGGACAGAGGAGCCTGGTGGGCTACAGTGCATGGTGTTACAAGGTGAACGTGAAAGTCACTCAGTCATGTCCAACTCTTTGCAACCCCATGGACTGTACAGGCCAGAATACTACAGTGGGTAGTCTTTCCCTTCTCCAGGGGATCCTCCCTCCAGGGATCGAACCCAGGTCTCTCGCATTGCAGGCGGATTCTTTACCAGCTGAGTCACAAGGGAAGCCTAGGGTCACCAAAGAATTTGACCCAACTGAGCAACTAACCCTTCCAAGTTACAACCATTTCATCCACGACATAAATCTCTGCAATAATTCCCCCCGAAATTAAGTCCCATCTGTCTTTTCTAATCAACGCACTTTCCTCCTTCAAATTCCAGACACCATCAGACACACATGTCTGCTAGAATCTGTTTTTAAAAGGATTTTCTTTGACTGGGCAATTTCCTTCAAGGATGATTGCTGAGAAAACCATCAACAATAATAATATTACTTTCCTTGCAACGCACATTTGAGATGAAGATGGATTTCCGGTCTATTTCTTTGCTTCTTTCTTTTTTATTTTTCCCCTCAATCGTCTTTCCCTCCCTCTGTCCCTTTCTTTCTCTTTTTCTTTTTTTCTGTCTTCTTCATTCTCTCTCCTTCTGCCTTCCCTCCATCCCATTCTCCCTTTCTGTTTGAAGGCTTTGACTCGCCACGGACCGCATCAGCGCAGAGGCTGTAGGTTATTGCGTTTTCAGTTGGACAATCCCTGAGTGACCATTCCAGGCAGTGTGATTGATGCTCTGCCCTGTCCCCAGGGGATCCTTCACGCCACCTCTGTGTGCACACCTTGCCCTTCTTGGCTTTTTTCCTGGAGTGTCTCCATCAGGAGGTCTCCTGTCTTTGGGCTAATGGAACCGAGAGACATGTTAGGGGTCCAAATGCCCTTCCCACATGGCGCCTCCACCCCAATATATCCTCAAGCCCCAAACTATATAGGCAACGACTGCAGAGGAGTAAATCCACATGCCCAGCCCGCTGGCCTTTAGGCAAACACATACAAAAAGATCCCCTAAGATGCTGTTTATATCCAAGCATGCTACAGAGACCACGTTGAAGCTGGGACTTGGCAGAAATCACCCGCTTTTGTCTCCCCTCCCTCTTGCCCTGCCTTCTCCTCCTGTGGCCGGCTTCCCTTCCTTGGGATCCTGAGATTTCTCATCCCGGGTCAGCCTGTGGGGAACCTGACCTAAGTCTCTGTGCTGTGGCAGACACTGGAATCACAAATACCTTTGGCCGTCTGATGCGGAAAACCGACTCATTGGCAAAGACCCTGATGCTGGGAAAGATTGAAGGCGGGAGGAGAAGGGGACGACTGAGGATGAGATGGTTGGATGGCATCACTGACTAGATGGGCATGAGTTTGAGCAAGTTCCAGAGATGGTGAAGGACAGGGAGGCCTGGGGTGCTACAGTCTATGGGGTCACAAAGAGTCTGACACGACAGAGCAACTGATCAACAACAAGGACCCCTGCCTTCTGCCTCTACAAAGATTAAATCAGGTGGTACAGCTGCTGACTTTTCAACACGCCCTGCAAGGAGCTCAGGGTGGAGAGCAGACAGGAGGCGTCTGTGCTCCGGGGAAAAGTGGCAAGACAGGTCTTTAGAGAGTTAGATATTTTCAGAAGCTGATTTTATGCATGCAATTCTTGCATCTCCTCCCATCTAGAAATGCACTAAAATCCTTCCTGGTGATGTCTGCTCCTCAGGACGAGCAAGAACCCTCACAAGACTAGCAGAAACCTTCTGGGCAAAAAGAAAATATGTGCTTGATTGCATGTACTATCCCTTCACTAAAATTACATATCTACTGACCGTCCCCTTTGCCTCTCTGGAGCAGTCTCTCAGAGCTATCTAGGGTGCTCTATCCCGGGCCATAGTCCTCATTTTACCTCCAAATAAAACCTAACTCATAACTCATGTTGTCTTTTTTTTTTTTTTTTTTTAAAAAGCTGAAAACACTGTGTTAGTTCTCAGGAGCTTGCTTGCACCTCCATATACCAGGAACCTACACTGGCACATTTGGACACCCCTCACCAGTGTAACCTTACACAAACACCTCCAGCTAATGCACCCCACAGCTGCAAAACAGAACCAAAGGCTAGGTCTGGAACAATGATATCTATAATCGTTTGCATTTGCTCTGACTTTCCAGACTGGCTTCCAGCCATCTCATGGGTAAGGTGACCTGGATCTCTTACGAGTCATTGTAAGAATTATCTGCAACGATCATTCTGAATCACAAGATACTTCCATTCGGTTCTGACCGGCGACTGAGATGAGGGAAAAGGGTAGAGCCTCCATTGATGAATGCGATCACCTCTGCTCTCAGATCAATACTGTCTGAACTGGCTGAAAAATACAATTTTTATCTATTTAGGCAGCATCGATCAGGCCCTACTAAATTGATTCAGAATGATGATACGGAATAATTTATGAAACAAAAATGTCAGTGTGCAGAATAACCAAGAGAAAGAAACCGAGCTTAGTCACGAGGGCCTGTGCTCAGTGCAGCCCAGCTCTGCAGGAGCTGATGAGCTTGGGGAGTGAGATATCGTATGTGATGGTATCTCCTGCTGGAATGAGAGGAAAGTGACTTAAGAAAGATCCCACAGAGGCTGCAGCATATACGTCCTAGACCCTTAAACACGAGGGATATGCATATGGAAAAGGCTGAAAATATAATTAAAAGATGCTTGCTCCTTGGAAGGAAAGTTATAACCAACCTAGACAGCATATTGAAAAGCAGAGACATTACTTTGCCAACAAAGGTGCGTCTAGTCAAGCCTATGGTTTTTCCAGTAGTCGTGTATGGATGTGAGAGTTGGACTATAAAGAAAGCTGAGCTCTGAAGAATTGATGCTTTTGAACTGTGGTGTTGGAGAAGACTCTTGAGAGTCCCTTGGACTGCAAGGAGATCCAACAGTCCATCCTAAAGAAGATCAGTGTTGAATATTCACTGGAGAGACTGATGTTGAAGCTGAAACTCCAATCCTTTGGCCACCTGATGCAGAGAGCTGACTCATTTGAAAAGACTCTGATGCTGGGAAAGATTGAAGGCAGGAGGAGAAGGGGACAGAGGATGAGATGGTTGGATGTATCACCAACTCAATGGACATGGGTTTGGGTGGACTCCAGGAGTTGGTGATGAACAGGGAGGCCTGGTGTGCTGCAGTCCATGGTGTTGCAAAGAGTCGGACAGGACTGAGCAACTGAACTAAGTAAATAACTAATACTGGAGTGGATTGCCATTTCCTCCTCCGGGGGATCTTCCCCATCCAGAGATTGAACCCAAATGTACTGTGTCTCCAGCATTGGCAGGTGGATTCTTTACCACTGAGCCACTGGGGAAATACCAGTCATAACTGGACAACCAGTAATAATCAAAACACACAAATATAAACCACCTACTGGATTTTTGTGAACAAAACTGATGACTGTTTTGTAGCAGTAATATGTGATTAGGAAACATACAAATCTGTATTATGGGCACTCACTGTAAAATAATATTACATAAAATATTTTGTATCAACTATATCTATCTATCTATCTTTGTCCATGTGTGTGCAAATTTTGATAAAAACAAAAACCAAACAAGAGGAATGAGCAAAGAATAGGAACAGTAAATTCTTAGAAAAGGATAGATAAATGGTTAAAAGCGTATGAAAAGGTATTCAACTGCACCAGTAGTCAGAGAAATGAAAATTGAAACAATAAGGTTGTACATAACCATGTGCTTGCATATGCTAAGTCACTCAGTTGTGTCTGACTCTTTGCCACCCCATGTACTATACCCCACCAGGCTTCTCTGTCCATGGGAGTCTCCAGGCAAGAATACTGGAGTGGGTTGACAAGCCCTCCTCCAGGGGATCTTCCCCATCCAGGGATCGAACCCAAGTCTTCTGCAGCTGCTTCATGGCAGGCAGATTCATTACCACAGAGCCACTAGGGAAACCCATTCTATAACCATAAGATTGTCAAATATTAAAAAGTGTGCCGGTCTCAAATGCCAGGAGTTTGTGCAAACTCTACGATGGAGATCATTATAGGTATATACCTGCCCTCTGAGCTAAAAAATGCGTTCCTAATTGTACAAGTTAAAGAAACACTCATATCTGTCTTACAAATGACATGTTCAAGAAGGTTCCTTACAGCATTTCCTATCACAGGAGAAAAGTGGAAGCAACTCAGTTTTCCATTCAGGGGATAAAAACAAAGTCATAGGTTGGATATTCATGCAATGAAAGACCTGTGTAGGAGATCAAATGAGCCAACCACAGATAGATGAACGGGCAACAGTCTCTAACAAAAATAGCAGGGGATGGTAAAAACCAGAAGGATACGCACAATATAATAGCGTTTATGTCAAACTGTAAATCATGCAGAAGAAGTCTATGTGTTGTTTCTGGATGCCTAATTCACAGCATCATTTTAAAGACAAATAGACAAAAAATAAATACCAAATTGAGGATACAGATTTTTTTTGTGGGGGGCGGCGCAGGGTAGAGGCAGGATGGAAATGAATGGGGAGATAATAAAGAACACGGCAACCATGTCTGTAAGTTTCCATTATTTCAGACGCTGGATACTCATTCGCTATATGGATGGATGGATGGATGGATGGATGATGAATAGATAGGTTGATAGGTAAATAATTGACATTCGTTTACTTATAATTCTCTGAGAACAGCTAGTCATTATTTGTCAGAAAGTCACTATGTATAAACTGTCTGCCAGATAATACTTATTTAGTGAAAACGATCAAGCCACTTCATTTTCTTAAGGTATGGAAGACTAACCTCGGCCCTGTATGGGTGCCAATAAACTGCACACCGGCCTCTGACAATTTTATCCACTTCTGCCCAGTTAAATGTGTTCTTGGTAGGAAAAAATAGAAACAAATTTCATGCACTGGAGAAAGAAATGGCAACCCACTCCAGTGTTCTTGCCTGGAGAATCCCAGGGACGGGGAAGCCTGGTGGGCTTCCGTCTATGGGGTCACACAGAGTCGGACACGACTGAAGCAACTCAGCAGCAGCAGGATGAGTATAACTGGGAAGTTGAGTTTTTTTTAAATATATTTTTAAATCTTTTTTTTTTAATTACTATCATTCTTACTGCTATTTTTATTTTTACTTTTTGACCTGTACCTTGTGGCATGTCTAATCTCAATTCTCTAACCGGGGATCAAACCCTTGATCCCTACATTGGAAGTGCACAGTCTCAACTATTGGACCACTGAGAAAGAAAGCCCTGGGAACTTGATTTTAATAAAAAAATTAAAAATAAAACTCCTGTGAAACCTCGGTCACCATTTTCTTCTCACTCCTCCTTAGCATTTAATCTCTGTTAGCAAAGATCAGAGAGAGCTGATTTACTGAGAATTCAGCTTTGGGAATTTATTTTCATATATATGGTTCGGGGTATGTAGTTCGCCAGTGCAAGCTACACCCGTATTTTGTTTTACAAGACCAACAACTTAATTTCCAACAACTTAAGTCCTATAGTGTCTTCCTTTTTTTCACTTTGACTGCACTGCTCAGCATGTGAGATATTAGTTACCTAACTGGGGGCTGAACCCATGGCCCCCTGCCCCACTGGAAGCATGCAGTCTGAACCACTAGACCACCAAGGAAGTCTCTACAATGTCTCTATTAAAGGAAATACAAACCTGAAGTACATTCATACAGAGAAATGTGTATACAAGAGAGATTTTTTCAAAAGAGAGGAAGCAATTAACTTTCTGCCCTGTAAGATCGTATTTGCAAATTATTTTCCAGAATCTTAATAAGACGGCCAATCACCTCTTGGGTATTAAGAAAAATCAAATCCTATAATCCTCAACCTCTATAATCTCATCAACACTCAGAGGTATTAACCTGGTAGTAAATCCTTCAGAGTTGCAACATTTGGAAATTTTCGAACCCATCAGTTCAGTTCAGCTGCTCATTCGTCTCCGACTCTGCGACCCCATGGACTGCAGCATGCCAGGCCTCCCCGTCCATCACCAACTCCCAGAGTTTGCTCAAACTCATGTCCATGGAGTCAGTGATGCAGTCCAACCATCTCATCCTTTGTTGTCCCCTTCTCCTCCTGCCCTCAACCTTTCCCAGCATCAAGGTCTTTTCCAAGGGGTCAGTTCTTCGCATCAGGTGGCCACAGTTGGAGTTTCAGCTTCAGCATCAGTCCTTCCAATGAATATTCAGGACTGATTTCCTTTAGGATGGACTGGTTTGATCTCCTTGCTGTCCAAGAGACTCTCAAGAGTCTCCTCCAACACCACAGTTCAAAAGCATCAATTCTTCGAACCCATACTTGCCTAATCTTAAACATTTTCCAGAAGTCCCTCCCCACAAAACAGCAAGGAGCTGCAGATTATAAAGTGGATTCATCATCACAGCTGATTCTATTAAGCAAATCATGTTTCCATCCCGAGCGACTGGCCTATGGCCCTTGATGTAAACGCAATTTGAGAGTCATGTTTTATTTAGGTACCTGACATTTTGACCGATACACACAAAGCTTTCTGTCACTCATGAAGGTTTATATAATTTACTCTTAAGTCTGAGGCTTACTGAATCTTCAGGACATGACGCATGCATAATAAATGTAACAAGGTGAAAAGAAAAGAAAGCTACAGTCAGGTTGCAGTTTGCTTGACTGTCTTACAGTGGAAGAAAAATGAAACCAAGAAGGTCCATTCTAAGTAAGACACAAGTGAGAGTTTCACGTCCGGCACTGGGGTGGATAATTGTTCCACTGGATAAGCTTTCTAATATGAGTATTAGACTATTAGGAACGAAATACGCAATTTCCCAGGCCTCCTTGTGGGTACCAACACACAAACACGTAACTTTGTGTCATTACATACATGTGTATCGTTCTGTGGATGAAAAGTATGCTTTGCTATGCCTACAGGGTACCTACTAGGAGATTCTTTAGGAAAATGAAATGAAACCACACTTCTTCTTTGAGTGTCAAAGGGCAGCAGTCAACACCACACATACTTCCCCATCCAAGTTCTTAAGTCACTAAAAAAAAAAAAAAAAAGTGGGACTTCCCTGGTCGTCCAGGGTTCAATCTCTGGTCCGGGAAGTAAGGTCTCACATGAAGCCTGCAGATTGCAACTACTGGGCCCAAAGGCCACAACCAGAGAATCTGAACGACGCTGCATGACCCAAGAGAGCTCCCGAGTGCTACTGTAGCTAGGGACCTGAAACAGCCACACTAAGACAAAAAAAAAAAGGAGACACCTGAAACCAAAATGTTACCTTTATCGTCACTGCTATGGTGGATCACGTGGATTTTCTTGTTGTTCACTCGCTAAGTCATGTCCGACTGTTTGCGACCTCGTGAACTACAACATGTCAGGCTTCCCTGTCCTCCACTGTCTCCTGGATTTTGCTCAGACTCAAGTCCATTGAGTCGGTGATGCCATCCAACCATCTCATCCTCTGTCGTCCCCTTCTCCTGCCCTCAATCTTTCCCAGCATCAGGGTCTTTTCCGATGAGTCGGCTCTTTGCATCAGGTGGCCAAAGGATTCGAGTTTCAGCTTCAGCAGGAGTCCTTTCAGGGTTGATTTCCTTTCGGATGGACTGCTTTTGTCTGGTGACAATTAAGTATTGAGCCCCTAGTATAAACTCAGCCACTGGGTTCCAGCCAACATTGGTGTGAACCAGGCTTCCCTCTATGACTATCCCCTTGAGACACACAACACATCAAAACAGAGAAGAATGTCTCCTTCCTCTTGGCTGCTGACTCTGGTAAAGATGGCAGCTGGTTAAAGCATGTTCCTAAAGACTCAGACAAGTTAGTCTGCTTCTCTGGGAAGAGGGAGGGAGGCAGACAGTAAGTGGGAGGCAAGAGAAATAGCAGGTGGTACACCCAGCACTGAGGAGGCGCCAGGTATGGAGCAGTGTCCCCTCCCTTCTCCAATTAGGAAGAAATACAGTATTTATGTGAAGACCTGAAATCCAGAGCCATTTAATACCACATGTATTCAGTACAGAAACATTTCAGTACCTACTATGTGCTACGCACACAACTGCAGAAAGTGTGCATTCCTTCATTCTTAGTCATGATGTATGTAAGTCAGACTGGACTAGGACATACGAAAGACGTTATTTGCACCCACTGTGTACGCAGACAGCAAAAGAAGTTGACAGTCAGTGAAGCAGAGAGCTTGATAGTTCACCAAGATTTCAGTTCATTTCAGTCGCTCGGTTGTATTCGACTCTTTGCAACTCCACGGACGGCAGCACGCCACGCCTCCCTGTCCATCACCAGCTCTTGGAGTTTGCTCAACTCATGTCCATTGAGTCGGTGATGCCATCCAACCATCTCATCCTCTGTCGCCCCCTTCTCCTCCTGCCTTCAATCTTTCCCAGCATCAGGGTCTTTTCCAGTGAGTCAGTTTGCATCAGGTGGCCAATGTATTGAAGCTTCAGCTTCAACATCAGTCCTTCCAATGAATATTCAGGATTGATCTCCTTTAGGATGAACTGGCTGGATCTCCTTACTGTCCGAAAGACTCTCAAGAGTCTTCTCCAGCACCACAGTTCAAAAGCATCAATTGTTCGGCATTCAGCCTTCTTTATTTAGATGGAAGCTTTAACCATGGAAGAGAGCAGAACGCACTGGCTGGGGATCTTAGCCTTCTCAATATGGTACCCAAACCACAATGGACGTAGAGATATCCGGTTTATGGGCCTCATGCTGTGATGATAGACAAAAGACAGAGACAGAGGGAAGAGAAAGGAGAAAGAAGAAAGGAAGGGAGAAAGCGTAGAATACCATGAAGGCTTGTATGCCCACATTGCCAATGACGCCATCACAGGCAAAACCAACCCTCTATCATTTTTCAAGTTTTATAAACCATGAAAGTATTGATTGCTAATCATGTCTGACTCTTTGAGACCCCATGGACAATAGCCTTTCAGGCTCCTTTGTCCATGGGATCCTCCAGGCAAGAACACTGGAGTGGGTTGCCATGCCCTTCTCCAGGGGATCTGCCCAACCCAGGAATAGAACCCGGGTCTCCTGCATTGGATTCTTTACCTTCTGAGCCACAGGTTTATAAACCGTGGCGAACATTTAACAGAGAAGCCAAAACACTCACAGGGAAAGCACATATTGTAAGCCAGAAATATTTGAAGAGTTAGTGAATGAGAGACACAAATATGAAAATACGATTTAGAACAGTGATGTTACTCACTGAAGAGCTAAGTTCGGAGGTTCCAGATTAATCAACACTATCTCTGGGACACGGGCTTCCCCAGGAGGTAAAGAATCCGCCTGCAGTGCGGGAGACCTGGGTTTGATCCCTGGGTTGGGAAGATCCCCTGGAGAAGGGAAAGGCTACCCACTCCAGTGTTCTGGCCTGGAGAATCCCCAAGGACAGAGGAACCTGGAGGGCTGCAGTCCATGGGTTCGAAAGAGTTGGACATGAAAAGAGTTGGACATGACTGAGTGACTAAGTATAGTACGTCACTGGGGCACAGTGGGTCAGTGGGCTATAAAGATACCTTTGTCCACAGAGAATGATGCTGGTAAATTTTTACAATACATTAACAATAATGTAGGTACTTCCCTGGTGGTTCAAAGAGTTAAGACTGCGCTCCCAGAGTTGGGGGCACGAGTTCCATTCCTGGTTGAGGAGCTACATCCCACAGGCCACAACTAAGAGATCAAACATGCTGCAACTAAGATCTGGCACAGCTAAATAAATAAAAAACAAATAGTTTGGTTTTTTTAAGTGACAGGGATCAGAATATGGCAGCACCCAAATATAGCCTAAGAATCACTTTGAGCTAAAGCAGTTGGGAGCCAACACTTTTGCATGTTGGCTCAGAAAGACACAGAAACTTTTCTTCCCTCTCCTTATCTGCCGAGAAATGGGCATACATCTTCTTTTTAGGAAATTCATCACTCTCTCCCTCCAGAAAGAGAGAGCCAACTCCGCTCACCCAAGAGAAGAGTGGACCACAAGAGGAGTCTGCCTTAGCACACCTTCGTAAAACAGCCTGTATCTTGCATTTTCCCCACATATATCCTTTGCTGTTCAAATGCTAAGTCGTGTTTTACTCTTTGAAATCCCATGCACTGCAGCACACCAGGCTTCTCTGTCCTACACTATCTCCTGGAGTTTGCTCAAACTCACGTCCATTCAGTCGGTGATGACATCCAACCATCTCATCCTCTGTTGTCCGCTTCTCCTCCCATCTTCAATCTTTCCCAGTATCAGGGTCTTTTCCAATGAGTCACTTCTTCACATCAGGTGGCCAAAGTATTGGAGCTTCAGCTTCAGCATGAACCTTTCAATGAACATCCAGGACCGATCTCCTTTAGGATGGACTGGTTGGATCTCCTTGCAGTCCAAGGGACTCTCAAGAGTCTTCTCCAGCACCACAGCTTGACCTATTCCTAGTCTCCATATTTTATCATCCCTTGAAGCCCAGATCAAATCAGATCAGATCAGTCGCTCAGTCGTGTCCGACTCTTTGCGACCCCATGAACCGCAGCACGCCAGACCTCCCTGTCCATCACCAACTCCTGGAGTTCACTCAGACTCACGTCCATCGAGTCAGTGATGCCATCCAGCCATCTCATCCTCTGTCGTCCCCTTCTCCTCTTGCCCTCAATCCCTCCCAGCATCAGAGTCTTCTCCAATGAGTCAACTCCTCACATGAGGTGGCCAAAGTACTGGAGTTTCAGCTTGAGCATCATTCCCTCCAAAGAAATTCCAGGGCTGATCTCCTTCAGAATAGACTGGTTGGATCTCCTTGCAGTCCAAGGGACTCTCAAGAGTCTTCTCCAACACCACAGTTCAAAAGCATCAATTCTTCGGCGCTCAGCCTTCTTCACAGTCCAGCTCTCACATCCATACAGCTGTCTTTATAAGGGTATATAAGCCCCTTAGTTTGACTGTTTCTTTTCATCTCACTAGCTTTTCTGTGCACACAAACATGCATAAAAATTGTGCATCCTTTGTCGTGTTCCTCTTTCTTCAGATAGTTTAATTCACACACTTCCAGGCAACGGATTTAACAGGGGAGCCGAAAACTTTTTCTTCCCCAAAAATGAAATCAGAAAAGAAAATTAAGCCGAGTGCTTGCTTCTTTCAGGTTTGCATTTTCTTTTCCAGGCAGGAGTAAAGGCAGAATTCATAGTTGAAGGAAAAAACAAACAGAAGGTCTAAGACATCCAAGTTAATGAAGAAAATCTAATTACTGGGAGTTCAAAATAACAAAAGCAATCGCTAATGGAATACAATGACCTGGGTTTTTTAAAGACCAGGCAATAAAAGAAGGTCAGAAGTGCGAAGGGAGCTTGCAGGATTATCAAATGTTCTCTCATATAATAGCCTCAGAGCGAGTTTACTCTTAACCAAATTTACATAAGCATGAAGACACAAGAGAGAGGAAAAACTCCTAATAGCTTCAGTTTAGTTCAGTCGCTCAGTGGTGTCAAACTCTTTTCAATCTCATGGACTGCAGCATACCAGGCCTCCCTGTCCATCACCAACTCCCAGAGCTTATTCAAACTCACGTCCACGGAGTCGGTGATGCCATCCAACCATCTCACCCTCTTAATAGCTTAGGGTCAGTATCTAAATGGTTGACATTATTTGAACAAAATGATGTGAGTTCATTAGACACCAATATCTCCGCTTTTCCTGGCTTTTTCCAAAGTGTGCTCTTGTTCTTCTTCTTTTATTTTTGCTTTCTTTCTTTATCAAATTTTTATTTTTATTTTTTGCCCTTGCCATGTGGCATGGAGGATCCTAGTTCCCTGACCAGGGATCAAACCTGGGCCCCCTTCAAGGGAAGCTCAGAGTCTTAGCCACGGGACCACCAGGTGAGTCCTCCAAAGGATGCTTCATGCCACCTTGCTTTTACAAAAGGCTGACTCTAGTATCTCTTTCTGCCAGCCCAAAGAAATCCAAACAAGCTTTTCAATCTTCAAGAAGCAAAAAGTGAGGATCTTGTTTAGTGTGTGTTTGGTGGCAGGCAAAGTGCAGAGTCCCAGCGGACAGAGCGACCCGTCCCCAGGGACCCATCCTCAGCATCTGAGCATCCAGCCGTCAGAGCATCTCTGTTGGGTCCTGAGTTATTTTGTGCCCTTGTAAGCCAGACACATCCTAAGGTAATTCTTTCTTCACTTTGTGTTATTTCCAAATGGCATCAAAGGAGCGTGCCGCTTTCATAGATCAGGGGCCTGGGGTGACTGTGAGCTGTCCCCCACCATCCTTGGCTCAAAGACTCCTGTGGGAAGCATGTCTGTGCTGACCACAGATGCATCAAGAAAAGGTCCACAGTCTGTTCCACTGGATGCATGGGCCAAGATCAGGTAGGGTGCCCAAATGGATACACTGTTCTGGGCAATGATGCATCAAAAAAAAAAAAAGTCTCAGGATTGGCAGGGCTCTGAAGCTTAGAAAGAAAGGGAAGGGGTTGCTTGATTATGCAGTGTCAGACGTGGTCAATATTGATTGGAAGGACTGAAGCTGAAGCCCCAATACTTTGGCCACCTGATGCGAATAACTGACTCATAGGAAAAGACCTTGATGCTGGGAAAGGTTGAGGGCAGGAGAGGAGGGTGACAGAGGATGAGATGATTGGATGGCATCACCAGCCCGATGGACATGAGTTTGAGCAAGCTCTGGGAGTTGGTGCTGCAGTCCACGGGGTTGCAAAGAGTCAGACACGACTGAGCAACTGAACAATAACAGAAGTCGTCATGCTCCCAGGTATTATTATGAAGCTGTTGCTGGAGAACCATACCCCTGCCCTCCTTCCAGGAAGACCTAGAGAAAACCAGAGCTAACTGCCTTCTCTAGCTGTGTTTACACGGCTTCTTTCCCTTAGTCTCCATCTCCACTGTCATGCAAAACGCTTTGCATTTTGTCCCAAATATCCACTGATTCAACCTGTGCTCCGAAACCCTAACAGCAAAAGTCTCTGCTGACAGGCAGGGTCAAACGGACCTGTGTAGCCACCATCCACTTGACTCTGCAGTCTTAAAGTCCAGAAGCCAGTCTTCTCTGTTGATGGCCCTGTCCATCTTTGCTTCCATCGCCGGTCCTTTGTTTTCCGGTTCTCATGACAGTGACATCGGGGCCGGCTCCCTGGCTGTGTGAATTGGAGTATAATTGCTTTACAGTGTTGTATCCATTTCTGCTGTACCATGAAGTTAATCAGCTATAGTGAAAGTGAAAGGTGCTCAGTCGTGTCTGACTCTTTATGACCCCATAGACTGTACAGTCCATGGGATTCTCCAGGCCAGAATACTGGAGTGGATGGTCTTTCCCTTCTCCAGGGGACCTTCCCAATCCAGGCATCAAGCCCAGGTCTTCCGCATTGCAGGCAGATTCTTTACCAGCTAAGCCACAAGGGAAGCCCGAGAATTCCGGAGTGGGTAGCCTATCCCTTCTCCAGAGGCTCTTCCTGACCCAGAAATGGAAGCGGGGTCTCCTGCATTGCAGGCTGATTCTTTACCAGCTGAAACCCAGGGAATCAGCTGTAAGTATATATATATCCCCTCCCTCTTGATTCACATCTCACCCCACCCCACTAGATCATCACTGCCTTGTTCACATGATACACGGTGAGTAGAGATTTCCACCGGACTGATCATGTGAGACAGGTGAGAAACACAGTGATGGCAAGATGGGCAGGGGATGTTTGCAACTGAGTAAGGGGAGGCAGGCGGAGGATAACAGCCCTTCAGGCTATGCTTTCCATGAGTTAGGGGAGACTAACAGCCCTGCCATGCTTTCCATCTACAACTTGCTTCAAATAACAAAGGAAGCAGTGAGTTTCTAAGAAACAGAAGCAATGAAGGAACCCATCTATGCCATCTTGTCTTGTACTGGCCAGTCGCTTAGGCTGAAAATGATGACCCAGAAGGAAAGATACAGAGAGGCCGGCCCAGAACTCCTGTCTCTGTGTCCTTCCTGGTGGTGGTGTTGGTGGTGGTATGGTTGCTAAGTCGTGTCTGACTCTTTACAACCCCATGGCCTGTATAGCCCACCGGGCTCCTCTGTCCATGGGATTTCCCAGACGAGAAGCCTGGAGTGGGTTGCCGTTCCCTTCTCCAGGGGATCTTCCCGACCCCGGGATCGAAGCTGGGTCTCCTGCATTGCAGTCGGATTCTTTGCTGCTAAGCCACCAGGGAAGCCCTTTATCCTTTCTGCTCATCAGTGAAATAGTGGTAGAGAGTGTTGGTTGGATGTCCACAAAGAAAGAAGCAAAATAGGGACTTCCCTGGTGGTCCAGGGGTTAAGAATCCACCATGCAATAGAGGGGAAGAGGGTTTGATCCCGGGTTGCGGAACTAAGATCCCACATGCCATGTAGCAACTAAGCCTGCAACTACTAATCCTGAGCAGCACGACGGGAGAATCCCAGCTCCACAATGAAACACCCCATGCCATGCAGCAGAGATCCCACGTGCCGCAACTGACACCAGCCAAACAAATACATAAAGAGAAAGAAACAATATAAAAACAGCTGCTCTAGGGACATGCAGTGTTTCTACCGTTCTGATAAGAAAAAAATACATATGCATGTGCCAGCTATGAAATATACACTGAGCAATTTCAGTGGTTCTGTATGTAAGTTAAATGCTATTAACATTTGCATTTAAAAACTGGCATTGTACAACATGAAAATGAATGGTAATATTCGTGCTAATAATTTTCCTTTATTTAGAACAACATTAAATAGCAAATACAAAACACCAGGACAAGTCAAAGACAGAGACTGTGGAAGAAAGGAAGAAGCTTTCTATCTCAAGCCTCTAACAGCATTATTTCCCCTACTTCTTGAAAAGGGCTTCACAAATGATGTATAGCAAGACTCTGGTGGCTCAGACAGTAAAGACTCTGCTACAGTGCTGGAGACCCAGGTTTGATCCCTGGGTCGGGAAGATGCCCTGGAGAAGGGAATGGCAATCCACTCTAGTATTCTTGTCTATGCAACCCCATGGACTATAGCTCGCCAGGCTACAGTCCATGGGGTCGCAAAGAGTCAAATACAACTGAACATACACACACACACACACACACACACACTACAAATTATGTAGCCAACTCTGGATATGTATTCTTCACATATCCCCTTCAAGTTTCTAGAAGAATCTAGACATTATAAGGAAAATTATTCCACTTTCTGTTTTGACAGCTTCTGTTTTTTTTTTTTTTTTTCACTTGGATACTGAAAATCTTGCAAGCAAACATTGTGCAATTATGTTTTACCTGCCTAGGGAGTCATTTTAACAAGATGGACTTGAAAAAGGAGGCATGGGTCTTGTTTTGAGGTAGTCAGTCTTGTAGGAAAGTATGTATTTGCTACAACATTAATTTTCTCCAGTCCCCATCCCCATCAGGTTAACTAATATGCATCCTTGATAGAGTTTTTGCCTGTTGTTGACATCAAGTTTGTCAACAGTTCTCAAATTTGGCTGCACAATAAAATAACCTGGGCAGTGTCTTCCCTGGGGGTCCAGTGGCTAAGATGCTACACTCCCAACGCAAAGGGTCGGGGTTCAATACCCGATCAGGGAACCAGATTCCACATGCCGCAACTAAAATATTCCATGTGCCCTAACTAAGATCTGGCACAGACATATTAGAAAAAAAATCAACAAGCTCGCCTCTAAAATAAAAATGATCCCTGGTCCCACACTTTACGAGAGACAAAGCACTCCAAGGGCTATAGAGATCCTGCCTTCAACCAAGATCAAGACCAACTGCCCGAATCTACGACAGTGCTTTGCAATTTTGTCTGAACTAAAGTAAACCCCAGGCATCACACTGCAATTCCAGACTCCTGGCCAAATTAACTGAGTTCTAAAAGATTAGAATTCTGTACCCGTCACAAGCACCCCCCAGTTTATTCTTAGAATCAAGTGCATTGAAGAAGCAATGTTTTCAGGTGAATTGTGTGTGTATATGTGTGTGCGTGCTCAGTTGCTCAGTCGCATCTGACTCTTTCACTCACGTCCAAGTCTTTGCAACTCCACGGACTATAGCCCTCCAGGCTCCTCTGTCCGTAGGATTTCCCAGGCAAGAATACTGGAGTGGGTTGCCATTTCCTTCTCCAGGGGATCTTCCCAACCCCAGGGATCAAACCCACGTCTCCTCATTGGCAGGTTGACTCTTGACCACTGTGCCACCTGGAAAGCCCAAGATGAACGGAGAGGGAAGAAAGAAAAAAAGGATCAGCCATGAAGTTGATAGAAATGATAAAAGACTCTTTAGGAATCATGTTGCTTTCTAAATATGCCAACCCTCCGGCATTAGCTATCTATATCTGTTCAGCAAATTAACATAAGCTTAGTGACTTAACCCTGTGCACGTTTATTATTATGTCCCGGTTCCTGTGGATCGGGAATCCAGGCACCACTTGGGTGGGTCTTCTGCTCAAGGCTGCTCCCAATGGGTCGGCCACAGCTGAGGTCTCATCTGAGGATCAAGTCGAGGAAGGACCGACTTCTAAGCTCCCGTGGTGGCTGACAGAATTCAGTTCCTTGTGAGGCTGAGCACCGAGGATCTCAGTTTCTTTCCAGTGGGTCCCTGGAACATGGCTGCTGCTAAGTCACTTCAGTCGTGTCCGACTCTGTGTGACCCCATAGACAGCAGCCCACCAGGCTCCCCCGTCCCTGGGATTCTCCAGGCAAGAACACTGGAGTGGGTTGCCATTTCCTTCTCCAGTGCATGAAAGTGAAAAGTGAAAAGGAAGTCGCTCAGTAGTGTCTGACTCTTCGCGACCCCATGGACGGCAGTCTACCAGGCTCCTCCATCCATGGGGTTTTCCAGGCAACAGTACTGGAGTGGGGTGCCATCGCCTTCTCCGTGGAACATGGCAGCTTACTTATAGAAGTAGCAAAGGAGAGAGGCGGTGAGCAACAGGGGACCTACAGTCTGGTTTTAGGTCTTCCCAGGTGGCGCTAGTGGTAAAGAACCTGCCGGCCAGCGCAGGAGACATAAGAGATGCTGGTTCGATCCCTGGGTTGGGAAGATCCCCTGGAGGAGGAAATGGCAACCCACTCCAGCATTCCTGCCTGGAGAATCCCATGGACAGAGGAGCCTGGCGGGCTACGGTCCTTGGGGTCGCAAAGAGTCACAGCCCCATCTAGCATAATCATAGAAGAGGCAGCAAGTGTACGTGTCTGGCGCCGCTGTTGTATTCTGTTGATTGGAAGTAAGTCACAGAGCGTGTGTACACAGAAGAGAGAAGGGTATAGATTCTAGGAGGAGGGTTTTGGAAGCCAGCTTAGAGTCTAATAATATGTCAGACTGGTGAGGAAAGGGAACGCTCTTGAACTGTTGGTAGGAATGTAAATTGATTCAGCCACTATAGAAGATGGTATGGAGATTCCTTAAAAACCTAGGAATAAAACCACCATATGACCCAACAATCCCACTCCTTGGCATAGACCCTGAGGAAACCAAAATTGAAAAAGACACATGTATCCCATTGTTCATTGCAGCACTATTTACAATAGCTAGAACATGGAAGCAACCTAGATGTCCATCGACAGATGAATGGATAAAGATGTTGTGGTACATACACACAATGGAATATTACTCGGCCATAAAAAGGAACACATTTGAGTCAGTTCTGATGACGTGAACGAACCTAGAACCTATTATACAGAGTGAAGGGGGTCAGAAGAGAAAGATAAATATCGTATTCTAAAGCACATATATGGAATCTAGAAAAATGGTAGTGAAGAATTTATTTACAGAGCAGCAGTGGAGAAACAGACATAGAGACAGAATAATGGACGTGGGGAGAGGGGACGAGAGGGTGAGATGTATGGAGACAGTAACATGGCAACTTCTATTACTATATGTAAAATAGATGGTCAACGGGAATTTGATGTTTGGCTCCGAAAACTCAAACAGGGGCTCTGTGTCAACTTGAAGGATGGGGAGGGCGATGGGAGGGAGGTTCAAAAGGGAGGGGATATATGTATACCTATGGCTGGTTCATGTTGAGGTTTGACAGAAAACAGCAAAATTCTGCAAAGCAATTATCCTTCAATAAAAAAATAAATTAAAAATAAAAGAGTGGGCATGCAGATGTGGTCCATATAGACGATGGAATATTAGTCATGAAAAAGAATGAAATGATGCCAGTTTCAGCAACATGGAGGGACCTAGAGATTGCCACACTGAGTGAAATGAGTCAGACAGAGGAAGACAAATACATGATATTACACATATCAGATCAGATCAGATCAGATCAGTCGCTCAGTCGTGTCCGACTCTTTGCGACCCCATGAACCGCAGCACGCCAGGCCTCCCTATCCATCACCAGCTCTCGGAGGTCACCCAGACTCACATTCATCAAGTCAGTGATGCCATCCAGCCATCTCATCCTCTGTCGTCCCCTTCTCCTCCTGCCCTCAATCCCTCCCAGCATCAGAGTCTTCTCCAATGAGTCAACTCTTCGCATGAGGTGGCCAAAATACTGGAGTTTCAGCTTTAGCATCATTCCTTCCAAAGAAATCCCAGGGCTGATCTCCTTCAGAATATATGGAATCTAAAAAAAAAAAGGTACAAGTGAACCCCTCTTCAAGACAGAAACAGAGTCACAGATATAGAAGAGAGACTTATGGTTACCAGAGTGTAAGGAGTGGGGAGGGATAAATTGGCAGATTGTATATCCAAGTCTTTGCAGCCTCATGGACTGTAGTCTGCCAGGCTCCTCTCCTCATGGAATTGTCCAGGCAAGAATACTGGAGTGGGTTGCCATTTCCTCCTCCAGGGGATCTTCCCAACGCAGGGATTGAACACACATCTCTTGTGTCTCCTGCATTTACATGTGAATTCTTTACCACTAACACCACCTGGAAAGCCCCAGGATAGACATATACACACTGCTGCTGCTAAGTTGCTTCAGTCGTGTCCGACTCTGTGCAACCCCATAGATGGCAGCCCACCGGGCTCCCCCGTCCCTGGGATTCTCCAGGCAAGAACACTGGAGTGGGTTGCCATTTCCTTCTCCAGTGAATGAAAGTGAAAAGGGAAAGTGAAGTCGCTCAGTCGTGTCTGACTCTTCACAACCCCATGCACTGCAGCCCACCAGGCTCCTCTGTCTATGGGATTTTCCAGGCAAGAGTACTGGAATGGGATACCATCGCCTTCTCCATATATACACACTACCACATACAAAAGAGAAAACTGATAAGGATCTCCTGAACAGTGCAGGAAACTCTACTCAGTACTCTGTAATGACCTATAGGAGAAAAAAATCTAAAACACAGTCAATATATGCATAAGTGATTCACTTTGCTGTAGACCTGAAACCATACAACATTCTTAATCAACTGCACTCTGATAAAAATATTTTCTTAATGGTATATACTTTATAATGTTGCTATGACAGTCATTTGAATGACTACAATACACCAGTTTGGCCAAATGGACAGGACACATCAATAGTTCCGTAAATAAGAGGTTAGCATTGCCCTTAAGTCCATAACACACTTGGCTGTGCTATAATCAAGGCCCATTCTCTCTTTTAGCCAGTATTAGTAAACAAAGAAATACGTATTCCATTTTAATCTATGACTACAATCAAAGTGAAAGGTGCTCAGTCAGGTCTGACTCTTTGCAACCCCATGGGCTATACAGTCCATGGGATTCTCTAGGGCAGAATACTGGAGTGGGCAGCCTTTCCCTTCTCAAGGGGATCTTCCCAACCCAGGGATCCAACCCAGAGAAACATCTGTAGGAGACAGTGGAAGAGCAAGAGACTTTTTAAAATGCAACCTTAAAAATAATTGGTGCAAAAAATTTTTCTAATTAAAAAAAAAAAATGCTTGGTGTGAAATGAACAGCTATATGAGTCCCTTCACATGATTTCTGCAGGAGCTCAAAAGAAAGCTGTTTTCACACTAGAGAGCAGGCATTGTGCCAGGCATCACCACACAAGGGGGAGATAACCGCCATGCCCCAAACACTGCAATGCGTTACCTTAACTGTAATTAACTCTTTGCGTGCATGTATGCTAAGTCACGTCAGTCGTGTCCGACTCTTTGCGATGCCATGGACTGCACCCCACCAGGCTCCTCTGCCCATGGGATTCTCCAGGCAAGAATACTGGAGTGGGTTGCTAAAAGGTTGTTGCTGAATCATGAAAGACGTCGGGATTCTTGGCCTCCAGACAAAAGGAATTCAGTCCGGGGTCAGAGATGAGGCTTGATCGCTCAGAGCTTTTGCGTCATAAAGTTTTATTAAAGTATAAAAGAGAAAGAGAAAGCTTCTGACATGGACATCAGAAGGGGGCAGAGAGAGTGCCCCCTTGCTAGTCTTTAGCCGGATGTTATATAGCTGCTAGAAGTCTGCTAATTAAGGAAAGGAAATGTCTCAAAACTCAGAGAATGGCACCAGGCCCCTCACCCACAACATGCATTTGGGGATAACACTGGCAGGAGGTGAGTCATCCCGGGCCATAAAACGATTGACATGAATCTTGAAGAAAGGCAGATTTCCAAGCAAATATATCGTTTCGTGAACATAGATTGGGGGAACCATGTAGGAGTAAAACAAACTGGTTTGTCAAGTGGGTTCTGAGTCTTAGGCAGAACCGACTTCATAGTTCTTAAACATAGCTTCAGACAAACATTGCCAAGAAAATCCCATCGGTGAGCTCAAGGTTTAAGACAAGTTAAGTTCAGGTGGAACCAGCTGTCGTCCTGGCAACACAAAATTTTAAGAGAACCCTCTCTTTAAATTTGTACAGAGAAGGGGAAAAATACAACACGTTTGTTTCCTCCTGCCACTTAAGAAAGAGAGAAAAAAATGTCTGATGCTTGCAGTCTATTTCCTCTGTTTGGAGACCTCTGATATTCTTGCTGTTACCCTCTCATTGACATGACCTCCTCCAGGGGATCTTCCCAACCCAGGGATTAAACTCGCATCTCTTTCGCCTCTTGCGTGGGCAGGAGGCTTCTTTACCACAGTGCCACCTGGGAAGCCCAATTAACTGTTTAAGAGACTGACAAATAAGACGCCAAGGAGCTCGTAGGTAAAGAGGGTCATTTCAGGCTGAAACATTCCACGTTGAGGTCATCTGACTAAGGAAAGGGTGGTAAATAAAACGCATCACTATTGGAAAGTCTATAAAAAGCAAGTTATTCAAGATACTGATGGGTGAGTCCCTTATTTGGCTCAGGGTTAGTAACGTTCTGCTTGTTCTGCAAAATGATACTGGGCTTCTACATGGTTTTCTTTGGGTCTGAAAGTGACCGCTAGAATCATTCCACGGGGTGGTTGGATACCCTTTCCCCTACATGCTGCTTTAGTGGTCAAGACAGATGACGCTACGTGATTGAGGATGCACGAAGGACTTCCTTGGTGGCTCAGCAGTTAAGAATCCACCTGCCGATGCAAGGGGGGACACTGGTTTGATTCCTGGTCCGGGAAGATGTCACATGTCATGGGGCAACTAAGATTGTGCACCAGGACCACTGAAGCCCAGGAGACTGGCACCTGTGCTTGACACCAAGAGAAGCCACCACAATGAGAAGCCCGCCTACAGCAACTAGAGAGTGGCCCCTGCTCGCAGCTAGAGAAAGCCTGTGCATGGCAACAAAGGCCCACCAGAGTCGAAAAAGAAAATAAATAAATCTTAAAAAAAAAAAAAAAAGAATGCATGAAAAGGTTAATTGCTCACATGGTGAGGCTTTGGTAGGGAGGACAGGGCAAGCTCCCAAGAGAAGATACACAAAGGCTTCACGGGGGAGCAGGGAAAAGGCAGGACAGCTTTTAGGAGGTTAAGGGGTGAGCCTGCAGTGAGGGGTCCTGGACACGAGTTGTTGCCTGCAGAGTGTAAACCCCGTCATCAGCCTGCCCAGGTGCGGACAGAAGGGGACGGGGAGAGGAGGACTTGAAAATGGTCAGTGGCCTGATGTCAACGGTCAAGTCAACTCTTCATCAAAGTGCTTTCTCTATTTCATCTTGGCTGCAGTGTGTAACACGTGGGATCTTAGTTCCCTGACCAGGAATCAAATCCACATCCTCTGCAGTGGAGGCGTGGAGCCTTAACCACTGCACCAACAGGAAAGTCCTGCCGAGCACCTCCTTCATGCAAGTTAAATAACCGAGTCACACGGATTCACCTCGTTGCCTGGGACCAAAAGTCAAACCAACCTCTCCAGAAACAAGCCAGCATCAGAACTGACTACCTGATGGTTTCATTGGAAGGACAGGTGCTGAAGCTGAAGCTCCAATACTCTGGCCACCTGATGCGAAGAGCCAACTCATTGGAAAAGACCCTGATGCTGGAAAAGACTGACGGCAGGAGGAGAAGGGGAGGACAGAGGATGAGATGGTTGGAGGGCATCACCAACTCGATGGACATGAGTTTGAGCAAACTCTGGGAGTTGGTGAAGGACGGGGAGGCCTGGCATGCTGCAGTCCATGGGGTGACAAAGAGCTGGGCATGACTGAGCGACTGAACAACAATTTACAACCTGGGCCCCAGCTTAAGCTTGTGCCAACTTTCCATTCAGGGAAGATCAGGAGAATAACAAAGCGTTGCACCCCACCCCAGTACTTTTGCCTGGAAAATCCCATGGACGGAGGATCCTGTTAGGCTCCAGTCCATGGGGTCGCTAAGAGTCGGACACGACTGAGCGACTTCACTTTCACTTTTCACTTTCATGCATTGGAGAAGGAAATGGCAACCCACTCCCGTATTCTTGCCTGGAGAATCCCAGGGACGGGGGAGCCTGGTGAGCTTCCGTCTATGGGGTCGCACAGAGTCAGACACGACTGAAGCGACTTAGCAGCAGCAGCAGCTGTTGATCTCCTCTGCAGGTGAGACCTTGAAATTCACATTCAAGGGCTGGGAGATGTTTGAAAGAGACATCACACAACGCTGACCACATCAGAGGAGGTGGAGAGACTGGAAATCCAAGAATAAGGACTCAACCTATTATCAGAAATATGCCATCATCTCCAGCTTCTGTGGTTGTATCTCACATTATACACAAGCTTTCTATATAAGGATTTCTTCTCTCTCTCTCTCTCTCTCTTTTTTTTTTAATGGCATTTTTAAGAACATCACTGGTGGTAAAGAATCTGCTTGCCAATGCAGAAGACATGGGTTCAATCCTTGACTCGGGAAGATCCTACATGCTGAGGAGCAACTAAGCCCGAGCACCACAAATATTACTTGAGCCTCTGCTCCAGGGCCCGGGAGCCACAACTACTGAAGCCTGTGTACCCGAAAGGCCTTGCTCTGAGCAAGCCACTCAATGAGAAACCCACCCACCACAATTAGCAGCCCCTGTTCACTGCAACTAGAAAAAGCTCGGGCAGCATGAAGACCCGGCACAGCCAATAAATAAATAAAATCACACACACACACACACACACACATTTCTATGATCCAGTGGATGTTGACAATCTGATCTCTGGTTCCTCTGTCTTTTCTAAACCCAGCTTGCACATTTGGAATTTTTCAGTTCACGTACTGTTGAATATATAAATCTGTCTAAAAAAAAAAAAAAAAAAAAAAAAGGCTTTTTTTTTAAAAAAACAGAATTTCCCTGGTGGGCCAGGGGTTAACAGTCCATACTTCCAATACAAGGGTGTGACTTTGCTCCCTGGTCGTGGAACTAAGATCCCACACACCTTGCAGGATGGCCAGAAAATGAAAAAACACATTTTTTAAAAAGAGGTATTTTTACGCCTCAAATTAAGCACGCGTATTCTCTGCAAGGATGCTTTTGTGTACCAGGACTGCGGGCTTCCATGACTCCAGGGGAGACAGTTTAAAAGCTCCGAATTATTATTATTATTATTTAATAAACAATGATCCTTATCAGTCCCTCCTCTCAAAGACAGCTGGCTTGCCTTCCAGACAGTGGGACTTTTCAGAGACAAGGGTACTTCACTGAAGAGTTCTCCTCGCAGAAGCAGTAAATAGAGGTCACCAGCCAAGGGCTTCACTATCTGAGATGCCTCTTACCACCAGCTTACAGCGTCTCTTAATATGGGGACGAGAGACCTTCAATTGTCATTCCCCACAACTCATTCATCTTGTGCCGTCACGAAAGCCAATTAGGAAACATAAGTGTGAGCGACTTCACTGGCAGATCCTCTCTCTTGTCATTAAATCTCCTTCTAAAGTGTTTAAAGGACCCTTTGAATATAGCACCAAGGGAAAAAAGCAGCAGGCTACGCTTCCACCATCTGAGAAATTGCTCTACAACACTTTCATCCCAGCAGACACGCACTCAAGATAGTTCAGGCCCTGGGTTTGGTACATAAAATATGTATTGTCCTTTCGGTGGCTCAGTGGGGTCCGACTCTTTGCGACCTTGTGGACTGTATGTAGCCCGCCAGGCTCCTCTGTCGGTGGGATTGTCCAGGCAAGAACACTGGAGTGGACTGTCATTTCATCCTCCAGGGGATCTTCCCAACCCAGGGATCAAAGCCAGGTCTACCGCATTGCAAGAGGATTCTTTACCAGCTGAGCCACCAGGGAAGCCCAAGAATACTGGAGTGGGTAGGCTATTCCTTCTGCAGGGCATCTGCCCAACCCAGGGATTAAACCCAGGTCTCCTGCTTCGGAGGTGGATTCTTTATCATCTGAGCCACCAGAGAAGCCCAGAGAAAATAAATATCTATATATAGTGATGAATAAGCAGGAAGATAAACATGCAAGCTCAAAAAGATATACTTATTTTATACTAAAGGAACGTGCGTGATGCTAACAGGAGCAGCTGCCAACTCAGAACACTCCAGGGATGAAATTCAACTCATCATCACTTAGCCCTTAAGACTCTTCCTTCATCGATATCTCCTGAAGGTTTGCTTATTTCATTTACTATGGAGGGACATTTGAGTGGGTTTCTTCTTTAAAAGTGAAAGTCGCTCAGTCTTGTCCCACTCTTTGTGACCCTGTGGACTATACAGTCCATGGGATTCTCCAGGCCGGAATACTGGAGTGGGCACCCTTTCCCTCCTCCAGGGGATCTTCCCAATGCAGAGATCGAACCCAGGTCTCCTGCATTGTAGGTGGATTCTTTATCAGCTGAGCCACCAGGGAAGCTATCCTGGAGTGGGTAGCCTATCTCTCCTCCAGGGGCTCTTGAGGGGATTATAAATAGTGCTGTTAAAAAAATTCTTTTCCTTGTCAGTGAGGATGAAACATGGGTTTCTACCCATGGAATTGCTCAGTTTAGGGTATACATTTTCCTTTCGTGGGGACGGCTGAGCAGTTTTCCTTCCTGATCGATTTGTACACCGTGAGAGAGTTCTCGTTGCCCCACACCTTTGCCAGCACTTGATGTTGTCTGTTTTTTCTTTGTTTGTTTGTTTTTTATTCTGGTGGTAATACAGTGCCATCATACCGTGTTTTCAATCTGCCTTCTCCTGATGACTAATAAACTTGAAGTTTTTAATGTTTATTGGTTATTTAGATACTCTTTGAGCTTCCCTTGTGGCCAGCTGGTAAAGAATCTGCCTGCAATGAGAGAGACCTGGGTTTGATCCCTGGGTTGGGAAGATTGCCCTAGAGAAGGGAATGGCTACCTACTCCAGGATTTTGGCCTGGAGAATGCCATGGACTGTATAGTCCATGGGGTCACAAAGAGTCAGACATGATGGAGTGAGTTTCTTAGACACGCTTCTTAATTTTATTATCATTGCTTTTATTTTAGGGTGTACCGTGCAGCTTTCGGGATCTTACTTCCCTGACCAAGGATTGAACCCCAGGCCCATGGCAGCCAGTGGAAGTGCTGAGTCCTAAGCACTGGACAGCTGAAGGGATTCCCAGCTGAAGTCTGTTGGGGAACTTCCCTGGGAGTCCAGTGGTTAAGACTCTGTGTTTCCCCTGCATGGGACACAGGTCAATCTCTGCTTACAGAACTTAAGATCCCAGGTGGTATAGTCAAAAAAAAAAAAAAAAAAAAAGAAAAGTGCCTATTCAGGCCCATATTTCAATAGAGTTTTCTACATTTTTGATACTGACATATATTGTTTATACATCCAGCACGTATATATATAATATATATATATTAACTTATATATTACTCACTGCTTCAAGTGAGCTTCTTTAAGGGGTTTTAAGGGGCTTCTTTAAAGCGAGCTTCCTTTAAGGGGCTTCCCTGTTGGCTCAACTGGTAAAGAATCCGCCTGCAATGCGGGAGACCTGGGTTCGATCCCTCGGTTGGGAAGATGCCCTGGAGAAGGGAAAGGCTACCCGTTCCAGTATTCTGGCCTAGAGAATTCCATGGACTGCATGGGGTCGCAAAGTCAGACACGACTGAGCGACTGTCACTTCCCTTCACTCCTTCAGTGTTGTCTTTTGAGGAACAGAAACTGTAAATATTTTTAGCGTTGACTGTGGTGTAATTTCGGGGAAGGCAATGGCACCCCACCCCAGTACTTTTGCCTGGAAAATCCCATGGACGGAGGATCCTGGTAGGCTCCAGTCCATGGGGTCGCTAAGAGTCGGACACGACTGAGCGACTTCACTTTCACTTTTCACTTTCATGCATTGGAGAAGGAGATGGCAACCCACTCCCGGTATACTTGCCTGGAGAATCCCAGGGATGGGGGAGCCTGGTGAGCTTCCGTCTATGGGGTCGCACAGAGTCGGACACGACTGAAGCGACTTAGCAGCAGCAGCAGTGGTGTAATTTGAGCCTCCCCGCCCCTGAGTAGTCAAAAACACTCATCTCAGCCACAGTCTTGAATGAACCCATGCACTGGCATTTCCAACAAATTGGACCTTGTGTACTGGTTTGCTTACATCATCCCACGGGGAACCTGATCTCCACCCCAAAAGGACTGTCTGCCTTCTTTATCACAGTAGGAGCATAATAACTCCTGGGTTTAACTTTTAATACATGTGAAGACTTAAACAACACTCGCTGTTACCATAAAAAGCAGATCAGCGGGAAGTTTATAATATTGGAAATCAGAGGACAATTACATACCAAATGAATATCTTCTGCATTAACTAAAGGTACGTTTTGTTCAATAGATAAATCCCAAATTTACCTGGATTACTCATCAGACTTACGCATCAAGTTGCAGTCAATTTGCCTTTATTCACACATCTATCCGGGTTTGCCCCTAGGAAAGTATAATTAGGAAGATGGTGGCTATTAAAATGGTTTCCCAGGTGGCTCTGTGGTAAAGAATACACCTGCCAGTGTGGGAGATGCAAGCTCAAAACCTGGCTTGGGAAGATCCCCTGGAGAAGGAAAGGGCAATCCATTCCGGTATTCTTGCCTGGAAAATCTCAAGGACAGAGGAGCCTGCACCGGGGGCGAGGCGGGGGGATGGGTGGCTACAGTCCATAAGGTTGCAAAGAGTCAGACACGACCAAGCAAACCCACAAACAACAGCAGGCTCTTGAAATGCTAGATCAAGGAAGACCTTCAGCTTAGCTTTTCACCATCAGGATGCTTGAGAGCTCACCTGACAGGGAAGGTACCCAGCTGTGCAGTGGTGAGGAGAGAAAATTAAAAATGAAGGATGATATCATCTTGGGTAGGGTAAAAATAAGGACTGAGGATGGTAACAGTGCTGCAGAGGGCAAAGATCTGGGTGGGAAAACATAACGGGCAGTTTACATATATATATATATAAACTGAGGATTAAACCAAGCACCCCCTGCAACAGAAGCTCAGAGCCTTAACCACTGGAACACCAGGGAAGTCTTATAAAGACAAAGCAACTGACAAGAGAAAAGAACAAATTTTGATTACTAACGCTCATCACCTCCCCAGAGCATGTGTCCAAGAGGGGTGATCACTCAGGGCTTGTGGATGAGGGGTGATCGCTCAGGGTTTATGGAGTCGGCAAATGCAGAAAAGAAGGGCTGGCTTGCATCAGAGGATGATAAACTCTGGTAACTGACAGGAGAGAGAGAGAGAGAAACTTCAGGAGAAGGTGAGGTTTACAGGATGAAAGGAACGGTGTTAAGGCGGTTTTACAAACATCTCCTACTCTCCAACTTTTGATCTTGGCATATCCCCTGGAGAAGAGCTGTGGCCGGCTCTGCCTGGATTAGCCTTCACCAAGAAAAGAGTCATGCAGAGACGTGAGAGCTGGACCATAAAGAAGGCTGAGCACAGAAGAATTGATGCTTTCAAACTGTGGTGGTGGAGAAGACCTGTGAGAGTCCCCTGGAGATCCAACCAGTCCATCCTAAAGGAAATTAACCCTGAAGATTCATCAGAAGGACTGATGCTGAAACTCCAATACTCTGGCCACCCAAAGCGAAGAAGTGGAAAAGAAAATATTGAGGGCAGGAGGAGAAGGGGGCAACAGAGGATGAGATGGTTGGATGGCAACACCGACTCGATGGACATGAGTTTGAGCAAGCTCTGGGAGATGGTGAGGGACAGGGAGGCCTGGCGTGCTGCAGCCCATGGGGTCACAAAGAGCCAGACATGACTGAGCAACTGAATAACAGCATCTCCTTTGTGGGCATGGTTTGGCATCTCCTCCCTCCTCTTAACGGAGTTACTTGTCCACGTGGGAGAGATTCCAGATGCTCATACTGGGGTCCGCCTATCTCCTGCCTCACAAGGACCTAGTCCTTGGTTTGGGTCCCAAGGCACATTCTGAGACCGAGAAGGACCCTACAGGGTTCCTGGGCACCAGGCCTTTCTGGGCCCCCCCCCCCCAAATTTCTTTGATTATAGCAAACAGCCTTCATTCATGTAGGAGACAGATGGGCTCCAGGTTAGGCATTTACAGACAGCCTGCTGTTTGCATTTACTGAGACAAGAGATAGCTGGGCTCTGGTTGGGGCATTTCCAGTTAGGCTCCTAATGGCCCCTCAGAAATGAAAGTAACAGCAGAAGCAGGGTAAATAGCCAGGCTTTGTCTCTTGCAAACACCTCAAGGTAAGAGTCATGGCAAAGACAAAGCGGCAAAACGTTGTTTGAGTAAAGGATTAAGGGATCTCCATTCCCCTCCACTTTCGGGACAAAGGAGACACTTGGCGGAGGAGGCAATGGTAACCCACTTCAGTACTCTTGCCTGGAGAATCCCATGGACGGAGAAACCTCATAGGCTGCAGTCCATGGGGTCGCTAAGAGTTGGACACGACTGAGCAACTTCACTTTCACTTTTCACTTTCATGCATTGGAGAAGGAAATGGCAACCCACTCCAGTGTTTTTGCCTGGAGAATCCCAGGGACAGTGGAGCCTGGTGGGCTGCTGTCTGCGGGGTCACACAGAGTAGGACACGCCTGAAGCGAATTAGCAGCAGCAGCAGGCATCAGTGAAGGCTTCCTTGGTGGCTCCATAGGTAAAGAATTGTCCTGTATTGCAGGAGACCCGGGTTTGATCCTTGGGTTGGGGGAAGATCCCCTGGACAAGGGAATGGCAACCCACTGCAGTACTATTGCCTGGAGAATCCCATGGACAGAGGAGCCTGGCGGGCTACAGCCCAGGGGGCCGAAAGTGTCGGACATGACTGAGCGACTAAAACACCACCACCAGGCACCAGGGAAGCTGCTTCTAAAGCTCATCTTCCATTTTCACCAGGGAAGAAGCCGTTTGGCGTGCCCACTCAACATTGCAGGTAGCTGCCCTCTTGGTTCCTGCAAAACGACCCTTCTTTCTATTGGGGATATAGGAAGCTCTTAAAGGGAAATGCCAGCCCAAGTAATAGACAAAAATAGTTCAAACCCAAGTGCTTCATAACAGCTTTGCAAGAGACTTGAAACGTTTTCAATTATATAGTAGCTTTGGTTTCCCGAGAAGTGGGGCAATTTGTATACGAGCTATTATTCTCTGATGTCAGATTATAGTACAAGCAAAGCAATTTAATTGAAAGGGCTTAGGAGGACCAGCGTGGAACAGAGGTAGATATCCAGAGACAGGAAGGCAGTCTTCAGGATTCACAGGCAAAGTCCAAGGGCAACAATCAATAGCCTGTACTTAGGTCAACAATAGATGGATTTGCATAACTGTTGCCTCAAATCTTAGGTTCCCGGGTGAGCCCTGTGGTTGAGTTCTGTGCTTCCTAGGCATGAAGCTGCTGACCAAACCCCCAACCCCACCCCACTCCCCAGCCATGGACAATCCAAGAGCTATGAGCTGTTTTCCCCAGAGATCTGGCATTATTTTGGGGACTTCCCTGGTCCTCCAGCAGCTAAGACTTTGAGCTCCCAACGCAAAGAGCCAGGGTTCAATCCCTGGTCAGGGAATTAGATCCCACATTGTTGTTGAGTTGCTCAGTTACATCCGACTCTTTGCGACCCCATGGACTGCAGCACAACAGGCCTCCTTGTCCACCACCAACTCCTGGAGTTCACTCAAACTCATGTCCGTTGAATCGGTGACACCATCCAACCATCTCATCCTTTGTCGTCCCCTTCTCCTCCCACCTTCAATCTTTCGCAGCATCAGGGTCTTTTCTAATGAGTCAGTTCTTCGCATCAGGTAGCCAAAGAATTGGAGCTTTAGCTTCAGCATCAGTCCCTTCCTATATTCGGGGTTGATTTCCTTTACGATTGACTGGCTTGATCTAGTTGCTGTCCAAGGGACTGTCAAGAATTTTCTCCAGCACCGCAGTTTGAAGGCATCAATTCTTCGGCACTCAGCCTTGTTTATGGTCCAGCTCTCACATCCATACATGACTGCCGGCAAAAACCATAGCTTTGACTAGAGGGACCTTTGCTGACAAAGTGATGTCTCTGCTTTTTAATACACTGTCTAGGTTGGTCGTTGCTCTTCTTCCAAGGAGCAAGCGTCTTTTAATTTCATGGCTGCAGTCACCATCTGCAGTGATTTTGGAGCCCAGAAAAATAAAGTCTGACACTGTTTCCCCATCTATTTCCCATGAAGTGATGGGACCAGATGCCATGATCTTAGCTTTCTGAAAGTTGAGTTTTAAGCCAGCTCTTTCACTCTCCTCTTTCACTTTCACCAAGAGGCTCTTTAGTTCCTCTTCACTTTCTGCCATTAGAGGGGTACATCTGCATATCTGAGGTTATTGCTGACTGTTGCTCAGATCATGCGGTCCTTTTTGCAAAATTCAGGCTCAAATTGAAGACGGTATGGAAAACCACTACATCATTCAGGTATGACCTAAATCAAATCCCTTGTGGTTGATTATATAGTGCAGGCAACAAACAGATTCAAGGGATTAGATCTGGTAGACAAAGTGCCTGAAGAACTGTGGACAAAGGTTCGTAACATTGTACAGGATGCGGTAACCAAAATCATCCCCAAGAAAAAGAAATACAAAATGTTGAAATGGTTGTCTGAGAAGGCCTTACAAATAGCTGAGAAATGAGGAGAAGCAAAAGGCAAAGGAGCAAGGGAAAGATAAACCCCACTGAATGGAAACTTCCAGAGAATAGGAAGGAGAGATGAGAAAGCCTTTTTAAGTGAACAATGCAAAGAAATAGAGGAAAACAACAGAATGGGAAAGACCAGAGATCTCTTCAAGAAAATTAGAGATACCAAGGGAGCATTTCATGCAAAGATGGGCACAATAAAGGACAGATCTCACATGCTGCAACTGAAAGGTCCTGCATGCCCCATCTAAGACTTGGAGCAGCCAAATAAATAAATAGAATAAATTTTCAAGAGAGCAAATTGTCATTATTTCACATATATCCAGTGAAGCTATTCAAACCTGCAGCCGCTTAAGTCATTTCTGATAACCATCATATTCATGCTTTAGAAGAGAAAAGAGGGAAAGTGAAGTCGCTCAGTCGTGTCCGACTCTTTGCAACCCCATGGACTGTAGCCCATCAGGCTCCTCCGCCCATGGAATTTTCCAGGCAAGAATACCAGAGTGGGTTGCCATCTCCTTCTCTGGGGGATCTTCCCGAGCCGGGGACTGAACCTGGGTCTCCCGCATTGGAGGCAGATGCTTTACCGTCTGAGCCAACAGGGAAGCCTATTCATGGTTTGAACACATTCAAAATCCACTTGACTTTCAAGCCTATCACATCATATTGATTTTATCCCTTAATCTTTCCTAAGGGTACATGAAGACTGTTGAAGATGATTAACATAAATCTGGGGCGGGGTGGAGGCAGGGGAACAACTAGCCAAGTCTTAAGATTTATATCAGCTTGTGTTTTTTGTGTAGAATAGATGTTTACCAAATATCAGATCTTTATCAAATGCTCAGAGAAATCAATTCGGTAAAGTTGCAGCATTCGTAGAGACCAAGCAGGAGGGAAAGATGAGATGTTTAGCATACTGATGGTTGCTGCTGCGTCACTTCAGTCGTGTCCGACTCTGTGCGACCCCATAGACGGCAGCCAACCAGGCTTCCCGTCCCTGGGTTAGGACCTTTGAAAAGAGATGGGAAAAGACCAACGATGCTATGAGAGGAAGCGCCGTTTTGAGGAACCTCAGTAAGACAGGGCTTCTCAGGGGGCTGCCGTGGTAAAGAATCCAGCTGCCAAGCAAGAAATGTGGATTCAATCCCTGTGTCGGGAAGATCTCTTGGAGGAGGGAAGGACAACCCACTCCAGTATTCTTGCCTGGAGAATTCCATGGACAGAGGAGCCTGGCGGGCTGTAGCCCATGGGGTTGCAAAGAGAAGGACATGACTTAGCGACTCAACACAAGTTAGATGGAGGAGTTAGGCGACTGGAATTCACTTGGCGTTGAAAGGAGTTAGATTTAAATGTTTTTACCGGTTAAATCAAGTCCTTTATAAAAACTTTGAAGCCCAAGCGATATTACATGAAAGAGACATGGACAGCTTCTGAGCACTGAAGGTGCATATTCCCAGGTGTTCCGCATACCTGTTTGCAGGGCCTCTGGCTCCTCTTATTCGTCTGTTCCCATGTACCATCCACCTGTATTCACTGGGGGTGTCAAAGAATGATGTCAACCTACACGTCCTTCATTCTTATTCAAGGCCCTTGTCTGCACAGCCATGGTCTTCTTTTCTATTTCCCCATTGACTTGTTCACCTCTCTGCCTTCGGGTTACAGAGAGCAGTGTCTAACCCACAGAGACGTTCCTTTAAGTAAAAACAAGGAAGAGGGGACTTCCCTATTGGTCCAGTGGCTAAGACATCGAGCTACAAATGAGCAAGGGGCCCAGTTTGATCCCCGGGCGGGTGACGCTAGTGGTGAAGAACCTGCCTGCCAAGGCAGGAGACAGTGAGACCCAGGGGTTCGATCCCTGGGTTGGGAAGATCCCCTGGAGAAGGAAGCGGCAACCCACTTCAATATTCTTGCCTGGGAAGTCCCAATGGACAGAGGAGCCTGGCAGGCTAGAGTCCACGGGGTCACAAAGAGTCAGACACAACTCAAGTGACTTCGCACGCACACAAAGGGAACTAGAGTCCACATGCCACAACTCAAGAGTTTACACGCCGCCATGCTCAAAGACCTTATTGCTGCATATAAGATCTGGCATAGCCAAATAAATCAATATTTTTTAAAAAAATTCAAGGGAGAAATCTCTTGGGATCATTTTTGCTGCCTCCTCCATCCCCAAGGTCTACTTCCCAGCGAAGGGGAACCAGAGCATCACTCACCAGATGTCAAGTTGGGACCAAGTTCCTTGTCACAAGCCAGCGCCCCCGTTAAACATTCAAAGAGTTCCAAAGACTGGCAAATCCCATCCAGGAGAAGTCCTACTGTGTCCTGGAATCAGCAGAACATTCATCAGGAAAGCTGTTTCTAACCCCACCCTCTCATCATCCTTGTTGAAACAGGACTCTGAGGGAATGTAGGAAAGAATAAAGACCAGAAAAGCAGATTCCACGACATGAAGACATGGCTTTTGAGGGCCTCTGAGCTGTTTATGGACTTCCCAGGTGCCTCAACTGGTAAAGAATAGGACTGAAATGCAGGATACCTGGCTTCCATCCCTGAGTCGGGAAGATCCCCTGGAGGAGGGCGTGGCAATCCATTCCAGTTTTCTTGCCTGAAGAATCCCTTGGACAGAGAGAAGCCTGGAGGGCTACAGTCCATGGGGTCGCAAAGAGTCAGACACGACTGAGTGATGGAACCAGCACCCAAGGCACAGACACTGGGTCATGAGATGAAGGGGAATGACAGAAAAGACAAATTGCATCTTATGTCATCATCTTAGCATTCCTGTGAAGTGAATTTGCTCAGTCGTGTCCAACTCTTTGTGACTCCGTAGACTGCAGCCTCCCAGGCTGCTCTGTCCATGGGATTCTCCAGACAAGAATACTTGAGTGGGTTGCCATTTCCTTCTCCAGGGGGATCTTCCCAACCCAGGGATCGAACCTGGGTCTCCCACATTGCAGGCAGGTGCTTTATCCTGTGAGCCACCAGGGAAGCCCATTCTTTGCAGAACTATCCAGAACTGACTCATTGGAGAAGACTCTGATGCTGGGAGGGATTGAGGGCAGGAGGAGAAGGGGATGACGGAGGATGAGATGGCTGGATGGCATCACTGACTTGATGAATGTGGGTCTGAGTGACCTCCGAGAGCTGGTGATGGATAGGGAGGCCTGGCATGCTGCAGTTCATGGGGTCGCAAAGAGTCGGACACGACTGAGCGACTGATCTGATCTGATCCAGAACTAGCATTCTTCAAGGGATCATTAAACTGTCTCTCTCTGCAAGGTGATACAACCATTTAATTTACATCAACAAAAGCTTTGAGTCAGCTAAACTTTTTTCCTGAGTTTGACACAAATAATTCAGGCTTTTTCAACCTGTATTTCTGTTCAAAGAAATAGTTCTCTTTATGTCAAATGAGATTTCTTGAAAAAAGAAAGCCAGTTTCTTTGTCCAGATGACACAATGCTAGCTGATCTTCTACTTTTTTTCCTTTATCTTTTTAAAATGACTATTATTTTAAAATGAGATGGGTACAGCGCCATGCTGTGAAACAAATGCTGTCAATAGACATTGTTATCACAAAACAGGAATGTAAGAAAAACAGTTGACAGTGAGATCTACAGCTTGCTTTAAAATAGTACCAAAAAATAGTTCAAAGCGTATGCTGTTTGTTACTGGATGTTTTGTGGGAAAACGTTTTATCTGCCCCAAACTATGCAGCTTGGGCTTATTTCTATTGTGTTTGTTGTCGGATTTTTGTCTACCGGATTCCTTAAAATTCAAAAGAGGATTAGACTACATTTATAATTGTATCTATAAATATACTAGCTGAAAGCTTTTTTTTTCTCCCTTGGGAGATAAAAGACACCATTTGAAGGATATTCTCTGCATAAATTCATATTTTCTTCTATTTTTCTACTGAGATCAACTCTTTCATCTTTCCATCAAGCCTGTCTTCATTTTCCCCTTTTGGCCATGATGCTCATTTTACCTGAGTCCACAACCGTGTGTACTGAAATGACAGCTGTGTTTAATATCGGAATTCAACATGTCAAAATAGCTTCACTCCGAAAAAGATGACATTTCTGTGTATTGACTTTGGAGAGTCAGCTCCGAGGGCCTTTTATTTCTTAATCTAGCGATATTGGGAGTGTTTATAAATGCTCAAGATTTTTTTCTTTCTCTTTTTTTTGGCTTCACCATGCAAGCCTGTTGGGTCTTAGTTCCCTGACTGGGGCTCAGACCTGAGCCCATACATTGGAAGGTGAAGACTTGACTATTGGAGCACCAGGGAAGTTTCCTCAAGATGCTTTTAACTATGGTTCCTTCATGCTCAGACCTAACCAGGAACTGTGTACCATTCCGAGAGATCTCAGGGTTTGTGATATGATGAAACCCGTTGGTCATATATTAAACAAGAAAGGACTCAAGTACTTAAGAACTCATAATGTCAAGAACTTTGATAACCTCCCAGGAAAAGATGCTTTTAAACAGGATTTATTTTTTTTCTAAAGATTAAAAAAAATCCATGGAGCGTTTTTAAAGTCTTTATTGAATTTGCTCCAACATGGCTTCTCTTTTTATGTTTCTGGTCTGTGAGGCATGTGTGACCTTAGCTCTCTGACCAGGGATGGAACTGTCACCTCCTTCACTGGAAGATGAAGTCCCAACCACTGCACCACGAGGGAAGTTCCCCAAATCGGATTTCTAATGGGTGGTAACCTCTGAGAGCAGCCAGAGATTTTGGAATGTCCACTTACGCCCTGCAAGTTACGTGCGACTAAATGCTGACCTTAAACTTAGCGTCCACGGAAAGCATGAGAGAGCGTTCCCTTCCTTCACAATTTCCCCCAAAGATATCGCAGTCCCAGTAAGCTAGGTCACAGGGCAGCGTCTAACCACTTTAACATCTCACACGTGTAGGAACTTCCCTGGTGATCCAGTGGTTAAGACTTTGCCTTCCAGTGCAAGGAGTATGAGTTCCAGCCCTGGACAGGGTGCTAAGATCTCACGTACCTTGCAGCCAAAGAATTAAAAGAAAAACAAGCCACAGAAGAAATATTGTAACACAATTAATAAAGAGTTTTAAAGTGGGTCATATTAAAAAAAAAAATCTTAAAATCTCACTGATGCAAAACGCTTACTTCTTCCTCATTCTCTCTCCCCAGTGTGGCTGCAGACAGGTTCAGCTCATCCTTGGGACTCACAGACCGGACTGATGGAGGCTCTGCGATCTTACGATGCCTCTGTCCCCAAATGAGGTTCGATAGTAGCGGGACGACTAAAGAGGCAGGCAGAGGTGATGGGCTCAGCCCAGAAGCGGTGCCTGTCACCTCTCCCTCGTGTTCCATCACAAAAAGTCTGAACTAATCACCTGGGCAAATCTACCTCCAAAGGCACGGACTTCTCCATGTAGAGGAGAAGCCACATGCAGGAATATTTATAACGCCTACCCCGATGCTGGGAAAGACAGAAGGCAAAAGGAAAAGAGGGTGACAGAGGATGAGATGCTTGGATGGCATCATCAACAGACATGAGTTTGAGCAAACTCAGAGAGGTAGTGAAGGGTCGGGAAGCCTGGTTTGCAGCAGTCCCTGGGGTCTCAAAGACTCGGACACGACTGAGCAACTGAACACCAACACCTGGGGGAAGGAGAATGCAGCATGCCTGTACCACAGTAGCAAGAATAAAACATGAGGACCCCTGATGCTGGGAGGGATTTGGGGGCAGGAGGAGAAGGGGAGGACAGAGGAGGAGATGGCTGGATGGCATCACCGACTCGATGCACAGGAGTTTGAGTGAACTCCGAGAGTTGGTGATGGACAGGGAGGCCTGGCGTGCTGTGATTCATGGAGTTGCAAAGAGTCGGACTGACTGAGTGACTGAACTGAACTGACCCTGAAGTCCCTTACTTCAGGGAAAGGGTTGGGATGATTTGAGAGACTATCATTGAACGAGTATATTACCATATGCCAAATAGATGAGCAGGGCAAGTTTGATGCACAAAGTGGGGTACCCAAAGCTGGTGCTCTTGGACAACCTAGAGGGAGGGCGTGCAGAGGGAGGTGGGAGGTGTGTTCAGGATGGAGGGAACACAGCTATCCCTGTAGCCGATGCATGTTGATGCATGACAAAAAAAAAAAATCATCACAATATTGTAATTATTCTCCAATTAAAATAAATAAATTATTTTAAACAACAGCCACAACAACAGAGGATCGTTCACCTCTGAATTAATATAATTCACTTATACAAAGAGATGCAGAACCGTGCAAAATGGCCATGGCCGAATCTCGGCAATGCCCTCTACCATCCAGCATTAACAATATTTAGGTAGGGGTGGAAATGTGTCTAAAGTCATCTTCATTAATTAAATGCATCAGATCCTGCGTTTCAGGAAAGCTCTGGAGTGACAGGGGCGACTTTATAAGGGAGACAGTGGGAGAAAGCCGAAAATAATGAATCTCACTTTCCATCTCCTTCTTGAGAAACTGCACTGACGTGTATTTAAGAACATCACGTTTTGTGACTGCCGCCAGGAAGGTGAGACGAGAGAGGGACAAAAATCTAGGAGTGCGTTGCCGTCTCAGTTTCTTTCAATTTCCCATCTCCATCTCCTTTTCTTAGTGGACACAGTGTGATTTGTTTCATGCAGAAAGTTCCATCCCAACGGGGATGTTTTTCCTGCCCAGTTGTGTTGAGATTGGGTACTGTGGTGACTGAACCAATATAACGCTTGCGGGATTATAGACGTGGACAAGATCTCTTCAGGAGAAGATGGAACTCAGTTGGACACAGATTATAGGATCTGTTTTCAGAGGATAAACCGCATTTTGATCATCTCGTTCAACGTCATGTAATACTCTCTCAAAAGTACAGCATGGTGGTTGGTTCAGCAGCACATATACTAAAATTGGAATGAATCACAGAAGATTAGCATGGCCCCCGGGCAAGCATGGTATGGAAATTCCTGAAACATATATATAAAAAAAGGTTACAGCATGAAACATTTCCCCCCAAAAGGTTCTCAAATTATAATAGCAACTCCATATTTTTTTTTACACCATCCGATCTCAGCATTGTTAGTGAAAACAAACATATATCTGAAAAGAAGCAAAGTAGCAAAAGAAGTCAGGCAAAGTCTGCTTTTACCATCCTCGAAACACTAGCATTTTGAGATGAACATGTTCACATGCAAAACGCAGTCGCTTTGTATGGATCGTGACATTGTGAGCAGATGATGCAAATTAAGATGGCCCGGTTAATCCTGCCGGTATTTATAATCCTTTGGTGCAAAAGGTCAGCATCTTCTGCTGTGGTCTTTTGATGCTGAGGGTCCAAGGTGGTGTGAAGGGTTGATGTATTACAAGTTGACACTTTGTAGCGCAAATCCCTAAAGAGGTATCAGTTTATAGGTTTATTAGACAGGTTTTTTTCTATATATCAAGAGCTTTCCTTGTGGCTCAGCTGGTAAAGAATCCACCTGTAATGAGGGAGAGCTGGGTTCGATCCGTGGATTGGGAAGATCCCCTGGAGAAGGCAAAGGCTACCCACTCCAGTATACTGGCCTGGAGAATTCCATGGACTGTATAGTCCATGGAGTCGCAAAGAGTCGGACATGACTGAACAATTTTTACTTTTTCACTTCTCTTTCACAAACAGGTTTTTCCATATATCAAAGGGTTATGCAGTAGATGCTTATGGACATATTAACCAAAAAGAAAAATAAAAATATGTGGAAGGAGTGGAAAAGTTGCTTTATTTGTTTTTGTTGTGGCTATTATTGTCACCCTGCTTATTTAACTTACATGCAGAGTACATCATGAGAAATGCTGGGCTAGAAGAAGCACAAGCTGGAATCAAGATTGCCAGGAGAAATATCAATAACTTCAGATATGCAGATGACACCACACTTATGACAGAAAGTGAAGAGGAACTAAAAAGCCTCTTGATGAAAGTGAAAGAGGAGAGTGAAAAGGTTGGCTTAAAGCTCAACATTCAGAAAATGAAGATCATGGCATCTGGTCCCATCACTTCATGGGAAATAGATGGGGAAACAGTGGAAACAGTGTCAGACTTTATTTTTCTGGGCTCCAAAATCACTGCAGATGATGACTGCAGCCATGAAATTAAAAGATGCTTACTCCTTGGAAGGAAAGTTATGACCAATCTAGATAGCATATTCAAAAACAGAGACATTACTTTGCCCACAAAGGTTTGTCTAGTCAAGGCTATGGGTTTTCCTGTGGTCATGTATGGATGTGAGAGTTGGACTATAAAGAAAGCTGAGTGCCGAAGAATTGATGCTTTTGAACTGTGGTGTTGGAGAAGACTCTTGAGAGTTCCTTGGACTGCAAGGAGATCCAGCCATTCTGGAGGAGATCAGCCCTGGGATTTCTTTGGAAGGAATGATGCTAAAGCTGAAACTCCAGTACTTTGGCCACCTCATGCAAAGAGATGACTTATTGGAAAAAGACTGATGCTGGGAGGGATTAGGGGCAGGAGGAGAAGGGGCCGACAGAGGATGAGATGGCTGGATGGCCTCACTGACTTGATAGACGTGAGTCTGGGTGAACTCTGGGAGTTGGTGATGGACAGGGAGGCCTGGTGTGCTGATTCATGGGGTCGCAAAGAGTTGGACATGACTGAGTGATTGAACTGAACTGAACTTAAGGAAATATGCCTTCCTGAGCTTGCAGACTAAAGGACATACTGGTACGTGGGTGGATTTCATGTTAATTTCTATTTTTTTTTAAAATATAGAGCATCATTTGACTCAAGACGGACCCTAGAGACTGTCATACAAAGTGAAGTAGGTCAGAAAGAGAAAAACAAATATCGTATATTAATGCATATACATGGAAACTAGAAAAATGGTTCTGATGATCCTATGTGCTATGCAGAAATAGACACAGGGAGGTGGGGAACACACACATGGACACCAAGAGGGGGTGGGAGGAATTGGGAGATTGGGGTTGACACATACACACTCTGGATAACTAATGAGGACCCGCTGTGTGGCACAGGGAACTCTCGCTGAACAGATACACACTCTGTGCTGACTTCAGCAGGAAGGAAATCAAACAAAACAAAACAAAACAGGGGATATATGGATATGGACGGCTGACTCACTCGGCTGCAGAGCAGAAAATAACGCAACTACACTTCAATACAAATTAACAATAAGAGAGAAATAACGAGGAGTTATTCTGTTCTGCAAACAGAAACGACACAGCTAACTTGAGAGGATGATACACGCTCATCAACATGGCATGTTTTCCAACGTACTTTAGGTACTGAATCTCTCAGTAACGACTGAGTCCACAGCACATTTGTGTGACCAGACCCACGTCCCTTAATGACTCAGTCCAGTGAAAACTCGTAAAGTTACGTGAATTCCAATATTATGGTTTCTGGGATCTCTGGTTTTGCAAAAGCTGAAACCACGTGTATGATCAGGCCGGGAGAGGGATACTTACAAGTATTTGTCACTGCAGTTTTCTTGAAGCTTTATTGTTTCAAAGACCGGGCAACTTCTGAAACATATCTCCAACTCCCAATCTCTTTTCAGTCAATATGGTGACATTTTCATTCACTTTTTTTTCTTAATTGCATGCATTCCTTAGTATCTATGTTCACTGACATTCTCGCAAAAAAAAAAAAAAAAAATTCTTTTATGTGTGTTTTGGAGTATATGCAGTCAGTGACCAAGCCTACTGTAAAATACCTTTCATAAGATTAAAAATGATCTTTGTGATAGGCTGTGCAAACTTGAAGTGACTCGTCAACTTTCTTTAGTTTTTCTTATCAATTTTACTGCCCTATTTCAGAAGCTTTCCATTTCGTCTCACAGCTTTTCAAGGGCTACGGCCAAAAGATAACTTCCTGCTTCTATTGGCAATGCACTCGCTTTCAAGAGGTAAACCCATTTCTTGAAATTACTTAGTATTCTTGATGAAATTGATAAAAGTCTGTGTTCCTAATGCTGTCTTCTTTCTTGATGGAAAAAGAATACAGAAGATATCTGTTAGTTCCATAATACACATTCCCCAATATTAACAAAGTGTATTAACTGTCTGACAACTATTAACAATCAGCACTCAAGTGGTCCTAAAGGACATCAACCCTGCATATTCATTGTAGGGACTGATGCTAAAGCTGAAGCTCCAGTACTTTGGCCACCCACTGGGAAGAGCCAACTACTCTTGATCTGAAGACTCAGAAAGCAAAGGAGACACTCAGAGTACTTAAGTGCATGAGGACAGTTATTCAAGACAAGGATGGACTTGAAGTCAGCCTAGAGAGCATCTGGATGCCTCGGTGAAAGAACACACGAGACCAGACTGAATGATGGGAAAGTGGCCAGATTCCACCAGCACCTCTTGCCCTGCCTGTTCCCATCAATGCCTGCTGTCGACATTCAGACAGAAGCTTCTTGCTTATTCAGAAAGAATTAACAAAGTTTCTTATCATGTGTTTGTCCCGCTCAACCCCGCTTCTTACATGATCCCAATGGGAAGAAGAACACGCTTTCAATGCCTGCTTATCGTCACCACCTCCTCCCTACTTAACCCCTGGTCCTTTAGATCCTCTCTCTAAAGCTCTGACAAAATGCATCTCAAAGCTCACCATAGGAACTTCCCTGGTGGTCCAGTGGCTACAAGTCCAAGCTCCCAGTGCAGGACGCCCAAGGGAGATCCGTCATACTACAGCCAAGAGTTCGTATGACTTGATGGAAGATCCGGCCTGCCTCAACAAAGACGCAGTGCAGACAGATACATAACAAAATTAAAAAGTCACCCTGAACTCGCTAACCCTCCAATCCAGTTAGCCCTCCCCAGCATTCCCCCTTGCTTCCATTCACCTCTGCCCTCTGTATTCTTCCTGTGGATTCAGACTCAGCATCTTTGGAGTCATGGCCTGCTTCTTCCCTCTGAAGCATTCTTTAAATTTCTTTTCATCTTCTACTTGCTCCATGGAAATCACGTGTCCCCTGCTTCTCATTCAATATTTTACTTACCCATGCACTTCACCACGGCCGACCCGGGCTTTTATGCAGAGACTCTGAGAAAGAACGGCTTCTGGGTTCATCGTGGTGGTTGGCAGAATTCAGTTCCTTGCGGTTGTAGGACTGAGGTCCCGGTTTCCCTGCTGGCTGTACTGTGGAGTTGCTCTGAGTTTCTCGAGACGGACTCACATCTTCCCCACGTGGCCTGCTCCATCATCACACCAGCAAACAGCACCACGGGTCCTTCTCACACTTCAGCTCCCCGTGGCCTCTGGTTCCGTCACATCTCCCCCTCTTCTCCGCTTCTAAGTGCTCCCGAGACTCCACTGGGCCCATCTTGGTAAATCAGGACAATCACCCGACTTAAGGTCAGCTGACACACTTCCCTGGTGACCCAGTGGTTAAGACGCCATGCTCCCAATGCAAGGGGGTCCCGGGTTCAATCCCTGGTCAGGGTAACTAGATCCTGTAAGCCAGAACAAGAGTTCACAGGCTGCAACTAAAGATCCCACACTACACAAAGGTCTAGCACAGCCAAACTGAAATACAAAGGCCAGGGGATAAGTAACCTTACTCACATCCACAGAGCCCCTTTTTGCTTTGTAACATAACATAACCATGGGAGCGATACCAAGGCTGCAAGGTCATGAAGTGAAATGCAACTCACTCAGTCGTGTCCAACTCTTTGCAACCCCATAGACTATACAGTCCATGGGATTCTCCAGGTCAGAATACTGGAGTCAGTAGCCTTTCCCTTCTCCACAGGATCTTCCCAACCCAGGGATCAAACCCAGGTCTCCCAAATTGCAGGCAGATTCTTTACCAGCTGAGCCACAGAGGAAGCCCAAGAATACTGGAGTGGGTAGCCTATCCCTTCTCCAGGGGGTCTTCCCGACCCAGGGAATGAACCTGGGTCTCCTTCATTACAGGGAGACTCTTTACTGTCTGAGCCAGTAGGGAAGCCCACGTAGCTGTCTACCTTATTGGAATAGCAAGCAGGCATAAATCACGTCAAACGATCTGTCTCTCTGCGGTCTCATTTTCCTTTGTTTCCATAATTCACATCGTTCTTTATCGGTGTTCATACTCATTTTCCCAGACGAATGAGTGTCTGGATAAAATAAATATTTGCTATTGCTATTTGTTATTAAATGTCCAAGGTGCAATTCAGTTTGATTTCTTCTTCATTTTGGGGAGGCAAGGGAAAGACGGAATTTTAATCTCAGTCATGTATCTTCCAGTGAGTTATATCTGTAGAGGGACATGAATCTTAGACTTAAGTAGTTTATGGTGATGAATAGTGTATCACTCAACAGTTGCCATTTTCTCTGTATTCCATTTTCCGTGTGCATTTAAAAAATGGGATTTAATTACAAGTGTCTGGAATTATGATACAGATTGTTTTCTACCAACGTCCTCCACTGATTAATATTTAACTTTTATAGGAATGCTTTTTCTAGTTTCAGCAATGAGCATTATTTCAATTCTTAGACTCCATGAATGATATATCTTCTTTTAACTGTTAATTAAATGCCATTTTTCAATGGAAAAAAAATGTGTACTGTAATCCCACTGCTAAAAATGCATAATCACATTATCATTTGCAAATATAGAGGCAAGTGTAAAAGGGCAGAAAATGGATGAATAAATAGATGTATTAATTTATTTATTAGTCATTGTATTCATTTATCCAGATTTCATTTTTATTCTATGCCTCCCAAGCAGCCATATTCCATGTGGTTGGATACCATTATAATTTAATCAACAGTATACATTTTACTGGGTACTAGGAGGATTAAAAAATTAATAGTTAAGATATGGAGCCCACTTTAAGATCTTAAGGCCTTACAGTATAAACGCCAAACAGACTTATGAAAAGCCAGAAAGCAGAATAAGTTCCAAAGAGTAGGAACTCTGTGAGCACACAGGAGAGGAATCACAGTAACCAGGAATGGCCCAGTAATGAATGGCTCTGTGACTTAAAATGCAGCTGGAATTTGAGCGGGTAGGAGGGACCGAGAGACTTGAATCGCCATATATATACATAGCTGCTGTTGTTTACGGGGAAGGCAATGGCACCCCACCCCAGTACTTTTGCCTGGAGAATCCCATGGATGGAGGAGCCTGGTGGGCTCTAGTCCATGGCGTCGCTAAGAGTCGGACACGACTGAGAGACTTCACTTTCACTTTTCACTTTCATGCATCGGAGAAGGAAATGGCAACCCACTCCAGTGTTCTTGCCTGGAGAATCCCAGGGACAGGGGAGCCTGGTGAGCTTCCGTGTATGGGGTCGCACAGAGTCGGACACGACTGAAGCGTCTTAGCAGCAGCAGCAGCAGCTGTTGTTTAGTCGCTAAGTCTTGTCTGACTCTTTCTGATCCCGTGGACTGTATAGCCCACCAGGCTCCTCTGCCCAAGGGATTTCCCAGGCAAGAATACTGGAATGGGTGGCCATTCCCTTCTCCAGGGGCTCTTCCCAGCCCAGGGATCGAACCTGGGTCTCCTGTATTCCATGCAGATTCTTTACCATCTGATTTAGTGGTAATGCTACCCAGAGATCAAACACACATCTCCTCCACGGGCAGGTGGATTCTTTTCTAGCTGAGCCTCCAGGGACACCTGGTGTATACACCATTATGTATAAAATAGATCACTAATGAGAACCTCCTGGATAGCACCAGGAAGTCTACTCAAGGCTTTGGGGTGATCTAAATGAGAAGGAAATCCAAAACAGAAGGGATATGTGTATACGTATGGCTGATTCATTTTGTTGTGCAGTAGATAGTATCAACATTGTAAAGCAACTAAACTCCTGTGTGTGTGTGTATGAGTATAGCTGGAATTTCAATAAATGAAGAAAAGCAGAGGGGACTAGAGAAGAAACCTGGAAAGGCGTGACTTTGCAGAGGAAGCTTGCATATTCTGAAATTCTAATTATGCGACTGGCGGCCAAAAATCAAAGTTGAATTCTAGACAACCAAAATCATGGGATGTGGGTAAGGGAAAGACCTGCCTTGAATCCATTTATGTGAAAGCAGCCATTTAATTTTATCGTTAAACTATAAAATGCTTATAAGTCAATGGCAAGTAAACAGTGCATAATATAGAATCCACTGACATAAAACCGGTACATTTAATTATAAAGTTTAGTGAAAATATAGCCATTAACTCCCACGGATTTCGACCCCTTTCCTGCATTATTGACTATATTGGATTTCTGAAAAAAAAAAAAAAAACATGGAAAATTCATAATCTGAATTTTTAATAATAGCAGAAGTTGGGTAGTGAGCAAAGAATATGAGCTCCCTGTTTTTCAAATCTTTCTCTTTTTAGATTTGTGTTAATGTAGACCATTTTAAATGGAGAAGGCAATGGCACCCCACTCCACTACTCTTGCCTGGGAAATCCCATGGACAGAGGAGCCTGGTAGGCTACAGTCCATGGGGTCTCGAAGAGTCGGACAGGACTGAGGAACTTCACTTTCACTTTTCACTTTCATGCATTGGAGAAGGAAGTGGCAACCCACTCCAGAGTTCTTGCCTGGAGAATCCCAGGGATGGCAGAGCCTGGTGGGCTGCTGTCTATGGGGTCGCACAGAGTTGGACATGACTGAAGCAACTTAGCAGCAGCAGCAGCAGCAGCAGCAGCAGACCATTTTAAAAGTTTGTATTCAATTTGTTACAATACTGCTTCAATTTTATGTTTTGATTTTTTGACCTCAAAGCATGTGGGATGTGAGGTCCCACATGAACCCAGGGATCAAACCCGCACCCCCTACAGTGGAAGGCAAAGTCTTAACCACAGGACTGCCAGGGAAGTCCCATAACTTCATTTTTAAGCATTGCTGGAAGAGGCAAATATTCTCTTAGATCCCTGAGCAATTCCCTTACAACTCACACCACCCTTTAAGTGAGTCACACCCTCTGTGTCTTGCACTTTGCACCTCCACACAAACCGATGCTATGGGACCATTTTCAAATCCCACAGTGTAGCCGCTAGGATGCTGTGTGATTTAGAGTGTAGTGGGGAAGGATTGGAGTGTGGTAACCTGAAGGGTCGAACCATCTTGACAGGGACAGAATTAAGGGACAAAATAGGCCATTCAATAGTTAATCCCACAAGTGGACTATAGGCTTAAAAAAGCAAAAAATGGGAGGCCCTGTGAGTTATAAACAAAGCTGAGTGCTAAAGAATTGATGCCTTTGAACTGTGGTGTTGGAGAAGACTCTTGAGAGTCCCTTGGACTGCAAGGAGATCCAATCAGTCCATCCTAAAGGAAATCAGTCCTAAATATTCACTGGAAGGACAGATGTTGAAACTCCAATACTCTGGCCACCTGATGCAAAGAACTGACTCATTGGAAAAGACCCCGGTGCTGGGAAAGATTGAAGGCGGGAGGAGAAGGGACGACAGAGGATGAGATGGTTGGATGGCATCACTGACTCTAGTTGGATGGCATCACTGACTCCATGGACATGAGTTTGAGCAAGCTCTGGGAGATGGTGATGGACAGGGAGGCCCAGCGTGCTGCAGTCCATGGGGTTGCAAAGAGTGGAACACGACTGAGCGACTGAACTGAACTGTGAGTTATTGATAACTCAACAAAACAGGTTTGCTTCACCACAAAACCAAGCAAGCTTGCTTAGCAACAAAAGCCCATGACAGAGCATGGGACCTGCCCCCAAACAATAAAACCGTGGTGGCATGAGACCCACATCTAGTCCAGGGCACTCAGTAAGTTAATGGTCCCTAGGACACTCTTTCTGAACACCTAAAAAGCAAAAATGTGCAAACTTAGTTTGACCGTGCAGGGACACGAAAACTCCCCTGCTCAAGCTGGAGGAGGAGCTGCTGAGGGAGGCAGGACATCTACTCAAGAATGAGGGAAAAGGTGGTCTTCTCCCCCTTGCCACTTTTCTTTGATTATAAAACTTGTAGCCAGGTAAGTTCTCAGGGTGCAGCATTTCTTGCCTGCCTGCTTGTAAGCCTCAGAAGCATCCTTTTCTAATAAACCACGTCTCATCTACCGTTTTGCCGTCACTGAATTCTTGTCTCTGCTGACATAAAGGGCCCTGGTGCCAGAGCTCCTCGGAGTCCCCCTGAAATGATACCAACTGATTTCAGTCTTCCTCTCCCCATTGGGCTCAGAGGGGATCAATTTCACAGCCTCTTTTTTTTTTTTTGCTAGCACCTTAGTTTTATTTTATTTTTTGCAGGGGAAAATGGACAAAGGAAAGGATCAATGAGGGTGGGAGGGAAATGGGAAGAAAGAAGGGGAGTGATGGTGGGGAGGAGTGCATGTAATTTCTTAACCAATGGCTTTTTGTTTTTAATCACAAAGAACACTTAAAAAAAATCATGTTGAATTCATCCTATATTAGGAGGTTTTTCTCGAAATGAAAAGTTCAGGAAACAAAAAGTCCAGTTTGGGTGTCCTCATCTTAGGCACATCTTGGTATTTTGTATTGGTAGGTCTATCTTTACCACAATATATTATTTAGGACAGGATCACCTTTGTCACCCCTTCCTCCCTACTACCCAAAGTGGTACCAAACCCAAAAAATAGTCAATAAACCTTTACAGAGTGAACAAACAAGTCTTTTTTTTTTTTTTTAAACTCTCCTGAGTGAACTGAATTTTCTGAGGCTCATAAGTGAATATGCTTTGCTCTTTACTTTGTCTATTACAGCCAGATTATATGAGTGGGGTATTAAAGTCTCCCACTATTATTGTATTGCTGCATATTTCTTCTATCATATTAATTAATGTTTGTCTTAGGTATATCAATGCTCCAATGTTGGGTGCATATATATACCTATAATTGTCATAACTTCTTTTTGGATTGTTCCTTCAAGTCGTTATGTGTAACCTTCATTGTCTCCTTTTCAGGATCTTTAAAGTCAATTTTATCTGATATAAGTATTGCTACTCCTGTTTTCTTATGGTCCATATTTGCATAGAAAATCTCTTTCCAGCCCTTCATTTTCAGTCAGTATATATCCCGTATTTTAAGGTGGTTCTCTTGTAGACAACATATATAGGGGTCTAGTTTTTGTATCCATTTGACCCATTTTAGTCTTTTGGTTGTCTCTTGTAGACAAAGTATGTAGGGGTCTTGTTTTTGTATCGATTCGGCCAGTCTTTGTCTGTTGATTAGGGCATTCAGCCCATAAACGTTTAAAACAATTATTGATAAATAAGATTTACTTTATTGTTTTGGGTTCGAATTTATACACCCTTTTAGTGATTCCTATCTATCACGGCCTCTTGAGACGTTTTTATAGCAAGAGTTGCCGATGCTTCTGGTCTTTTAGCCTCTTTCTAGGGCCTCTCTTGCTATCCGCCCAGCGATGGCTGGGTGACCGATCTTGCATGTTTATGCTATTTTTCAACACAGGGTCGCCTTACTGAAGCTGTCCTCCAACAGCTTCTTCCACAGGCACGTCCTGCATGGAAAGGAGGTGAGAGGGAGACTGCGACAGAAAATGACAACTCCGGCCCCAGAGAAGAGGCGACGCCCAAGGTGTCCAGGTAGAAACAGACCAAACGCAATGGAAGGAAGACGCTCTGTAGAGCAAACAAGTATTTCCAACCTCATTCTATATTCACTGTGTCTATACCGTCATCACTCCCAAGTGATGGAATGTGTTAGGAAGCATTGAACAGAGAACAAAAATAGCATTCTGTCCACGGCATCTCAAAACTCTGGTTTTCAAGGCCATTTTCCCCCCATCGAAACCCAAGGCTTGTGCGATCTTAGTTTCCTAACCAGGAACCAAACCTGGGCTATGGCAGAGAAAACAGTCAGTTCTAACCATTGGACGGCCAGGGAAGTCCCTTCGAGGTCAGAATCAGGAATTGAACCTGGGCCATGGCAGAGAACACGCTGAGTTCTAACCACTGCACGACCAGGGAAGCCCCCTCAAGATCATTTCTGAGACCACATTTATGTGAATGTCTTCCAGTACCAGCAATTTTTTAAAAATTATTTTATACTAGAGTGTAGTTGATTAACAATATTGTGTTAGTTTCAGGTAACAGCAAAGACACTCGGTTATACATACACAGTGATCGCATCTACTATTTTTCCAATTCTTCTCCTATTTAGGTAATTATAGAATACTGAGCAGAGTTCCCTGTGCTCTACACTCTGTCCTTGTTGATTATTTATTTTAAATATAGCATTGTAGTACCAGTAGTTCTATTCACCGTATCTGAAGCCAATGGCTTTTTTTTTTAATGGCTTAAAAAAAAAAAAAAGCATTGAGCTTTTGACAAGAGATAAAACTAGGAGAAATTTTTGTTCACAGTCTGGGACAGACAGTATGAACACACAAACATGCATGCACCTTTTAAATATTCAGTTCAGTTCAGTTCAGTTGCTCAGTCGTGTCCAACTCTTTGCGACCCCATGGACCGCACGCCAGGCCTCCACCAACTCTAGGAGTTTACTCAAACCCATGTCCATTGAGTCAGGGATGCCATCCAACCATCTCGTCCTCTGTCACCCTCTTCTCCTCCTGCCTTCAATCCTTCCCAGCATCAGGGGCTTTTCAAATGAGTCAGCTCTTCACATCAGGTGGCCAAAGTTTTGGAGTTTCAGTTTCAGCATCAGTCCTTCCAATGAGTATTCAGAACTGATTTCCTTTAGGATGGACTGGTTGGATCTTCTTGCCATTGAAGGGACTCTCAAGAATCTTCTCCAACACCACAGTTCAAAAGCATCAATTCTTATGGGCTCAGCTTTCTTCATAGTCCAACTCTCACATCCATACGTGTCTACTAGAAAAGCCGAAGCTTTGACCAGACAGACCTTTGTTGGCAAGGTAATATCTCTGCTTTACAAGTGGGTTATATAAAACAATCACTGAACCTTCTAACTGTGTTACATTTTCTTTTCCTTTCCCTGAAAATAGTTATTTTCACTTGTGGAGCAACTGTTTCCTCGAGGCTGTAATTCAAGGGTATGAAGCAACATAACGCTAAGCCTTTCCCTGCATTGCTGATATTGAATTGACATTTGCAGGGAATCAAAGTCTTAGTACCTATAGTTAGAAAACTGACACTTTCAGACATTTCTTAGGAAGGTCCTGCAAATATGTGTGTAACTGCAGGCCATGCTGGTCCTGAAGACAACTTTCAGCCTTGGGTAGAAACACAGGATTGAAGAGACCCTGCATTCAAAAACAGCAGTTTCATCACACTGCAGCTGGCTGAACCATCAGGTTGGCCAAGAAGTTCATTCCAGCTTTGCGGCAACATCGTGTGGAAAGAACCCAAATGAACTTCTTGGCCAAGGCAACCGTTCGTTTCCTCTCTTGTTAAACTAACACTTTGGGTCTTGGCTTCTACTGCATTATTTAACAAAGAAGCAGCACATGCCTGAATCCGCTGATGGTTCTCTGTACAAAGTTTTTTTACTGGGAAGTGAGGATGGCTGGAAGAAAGGCTAATTATTTTCTCTATGTGCTGTATCCATCAGAATGACAGCACCATTTTGACTTTACATAATCCTTCCTTGCTTCTAGAATGTATCTCTTTGGTCCTCCCTCGTTCCCTTTTTTTTTTTTTTTTTTAAAAACTGACATTTATTCATTTATTTTTACTGCACTTGGCAGCTTCTGGGATGTCAGTTCCTGGACCAGGTATTGAACCTGGGTCCCCTGCAGTGGAGGTACAGAGACTCCATCGCTGGAACATGGGGGAATTCTCCCTCCACCTGTTCTTTGTCCTTACTTTTATTGAAACAAAACTGGAGCTCTCTTTCTTTCTAAGGCCCCTCAGACCAGCCCTTTTGGAAGCATATTTCTAGTTCCTAGCCTGCTACAAAGATTCAGTAAATGGTGACACAGTGAGAGTGTTAGTCACTTCATTCATATCCAACTTTTTTGAGACCCCATGGACTGAAGCCTGCCAAGCTCCTCTGTCCATGGGATTCTTCAGGCAAGAATACTGGAGTGGGTTGCCATTTCCTTCTCCAGGGGATCTTCCCAAGCCAGGGATCAAACCTGGGTCTCCTGCACTGCAGGCAGAGTCTTTACTGTCTGAGTCACCAGGGAATTGAGACTTTGCTTTGTGAATGTCCAAGTTACATGTTCTCCAAGGGAATGGGTGTTCAAACAAGATTTGAACACTATAACTAAAATGGATCACACATTAAGTACAGCTACCTTTGAAATGCAAGTTTTACTCAACTTCCACTTTTATTAGAGTTGAAGGGCGCAGGTACAGGGTAATCGGTGCTACCAGACAGGAGTATGGCCAGTCTTCTCTCTCCAGAACACTCCTGGAAAGAGATAGGCTTAAAACCTTCTGCTGCTGCTGCTGCTAAGTCGCTTCAGTCGTGTCCGACTCTGTGCGACCCCATAGACGGCAGCCCACCAGGCTCTCCCGTCCCTGGAATTCTCCAGGCAAGAACACTGGAGTGGATTGCCATTTCCTTCTCCAATGCATGAAAGTGAAAAGTCAAAGTGAAGTCGCTCAGTCGTGTCCGACTCTTAGTGACCCCATGGACTGCGGCCCACCAGGGTCCTCCGTCCATGGGATTTTCCAGGCAAGAGTACTGGAATGGAGTACCATTCTACTCAGCCATAAAAAAAAAAAAAAAGAATGCAATCACGCCACCAGCAGCCACAAGGACGGACCTAGAGATTATCGTACAAAGTGAAATGAGGCAGACAGAGAAAGACAAATACTGTACGATTTTACTCACATGTAGAATCTAAAATATGACCCAAAGGAACTTATCTGTGAAGCACAAACAGGCTCACAGCCATAAAGATCAGACTTGTGGTTGCCAACAGGAAAAGGAGGGGGAGAAGGGATGGACTTGGATTTTAAGGTTAGCACCCACAAACTATTATATGTGGAATGGATAAGCAACAAGGCCCCACTGGAGCGCACAGGGAACTGTATTCAATCTCCTGGGATACACCATGATGGAAAAGAACGTAAGAAGAAAGTGCAGACAGACAGATATATGTGTGTTAGTTGCTTAGTTGTGTCCAGCTCTTTGTGACCCCATGGACTGTAGCCCTGCCAGGATCCTCTGACCATGGGGATTCTCCAGGCAAGAGTACTGGAGTGGGTTGCCATTTCCTTCTCCAATATAGATAGATAGAGATATATAAACAGAATCACTTTGCAACACAGCAAAAATTAAACCAACATTGCAATGCAATGATTTTTCAATGAAGAAAAGCAAACTAGACAAAAAATACTCTAAATTATCACACAAGGTTTATAACATTTTATTCCCAATAATGTTTATTTGTGGATTTTTTTTTGAAGCCATTGTGTCAGAGCGACACTATCTCTGACTTCTACAAAGAGACATGACAAATGGTTTCTACTACGACTCTGTCATCCCCAGCGCAAGCAGCTTTGCCGAAAATGTGACAACAGCTTCCTAAATTCTCCACGATTTCCCAGGATCGCCAGCCTCCGAGGATGAGGTCTGAAGGCTGGGGAAAGAAGGACCTTGGCCGAGTTCTACCGTCTGGGTGGATGGGCGGCAGAGGACCGTTCTGAAATACTGTCGCTAGGGCACTGCTGCATAATTATCTCTGCTCAGCTCCCAATGTTTTCTTCCTTTGTCTGGGAACTGGTCTCCCTCCCATTTATTCTCGGAAGCTGAGAATAATTAAAAAGCCATTAGCGCTCTCTCTCTGCAATGATACTACAGTAATTAAATCCCAGCAGTGTTGAAAAGCGCCAATGTGACCTAGCCCTTCCAGAGCATGGCCGGAGCTACAGTGTAAATTTTATTCGTGTGAACAGGCCTCCTTCAACGGTTGTTCATTCGGAACTCAAAGATTTGGATGTACTTCGCGAAAACATATGGCTTATGATGACTGTGACACCTTCAGGTTCTCTTCCGTCTGAGGAAGCTAATATGTTTAATGTATTAATGGGTAAAGAAGAGCATTTTGTAAAGGGTCTTTGAGAGTAGGGGATGCTTTATTGGTATTTCAGAAGTTGAACAGATGATTTTTTTGTTGATTTGGTGGGAGGTAGGTCCTTAATTGTTATACAGAATTTCTGTCAGTGTTTATCTAGACAAAGAGGATTTAAAACATTTTTTTAAATTAGGTAGTTCTGGGGCCCCCCCCTTTTGCGCACAGTACAGTATAGTTGATTCACAATGTTGTGTTAATTTCTACTGCACGGCAAAGTGAATCAGTTATGCTATGCTAGTCACTCAGTGGTGTCTGACTCTTTGCAACCCCACGGCCTGAAGCCCACCAGGCTCCCCTGTCTATGGGACTCTCCAGGCAAGAATACTGGAGTGGGTTGCCATTCCCTTCTCCAGGAGATCTTTGTGACTCAGAGATTGAACTCAGGTCTCCTGTACTGCAGGCAAACTCTTGGATTGCAGGCAGATTCTTTACCAGCTGAGCCACCAGGGAAGCCCCAGGTATCACACGCATCAGCTCTGCATATACACATATCCCCTTCTCTACATCTCCTTCCCATGCAGGTTACCACAGAGCATTCAGTACAGTTCCGTGTGCTAGACAGCCAGTTTTCAGTAGCTACTTATTTTATGCACAGTATGAGTAGTGTCTTTGCATCAATCCCAACGTCCCAATCCATTCCATGTCCCCTTCCTGACTGGCATGCCTTTGTTCTGTGTCTGGGTCTCTATTTCTGCTTTGCAGATGAAATTGTCCACTCCAGTTTTTCCAGATTCCAGAATATAAGTGTCGATACAGACAAAGAGGAATTTTTTTTGTTGGTTTGGAAGTAGAAAGTGTTGAGGTCTGAATGACCCTAATTCAGGGCAATGATAGTAGCAGTCTATAAAGACATTCAACTGTGCCCAAGGGATGCAACTTCCTTGGTGCTCCACTGGTTGAGACTCTGGGCTTCCACTGCAGAGGGCAAGGGTTCAATGCCTCTTTGAGGAACTGACATTCCACAAGCCATGCTGCATAGTCAAAACATTAAAAAAAAAAAAAAAATCCAAGAGAGTTTCTGATAAACACATATCCACCCTCCACCTCTCTCTGCTCCTGTGCTGAGCAGCAAAGACTCAAGAATTGGACAAGAAATCATTTCTGTGGGATTGAACATGTGGTCTCATAGATGCAAGGGCAGAGCTGCTGTAAATGTGGTGTAGAGGGAAGGGCAAGCCCAGCACTGCACACGGCTCTGTGGTGGGTTAGTCGCTAAGTCGCATCTGACTCTTGCGACCCCACGGACGGTAGACCGCCAGGCTCCTCTGTCCGTGGGGATTTTCCAGGCAAGATTACGGGAGCGGGTTGCCATTTCCTTCTCCGAAGGGCTCCGTGAGGAGGCGGGTGATCAACCCAGAAGATAGCAAGAGTGAAGGCTTCCCAGAAGGCTAGGGAGAGGCTCTGAGGATGGGGAGGAATTACACAGAATTTAAGAAAGTCAGGGGGAAATGTCTTTCCCAGACAACACAGCAAGTGAAAATGGACAGAGGCGGATAACCGTATAGAAACTTGATAGCAACCTACTGGCTTCCCAGTCGGTGCAGTGCTTAAGAATCTGCCTTCCAGTGCAGGAGATGTTAAGTGACAAGGGTTTGATCCCTGAGTTGGGAAGATGCCCTGGAGGAGGAAATGGCAACCCACTCCAGTATTCCTGCCTGGAGAATCCCATGGACAGAGGAGCCTGGTGGGCTACAGTCCATGGAGTCGCAGAGAGTCGGACACAACTGAGCCACTAATACACCCTATCGGCAAGAGGAAAGGTCAACCAGGGCTTGAATATCAAATGAAGGAGTTTGCAGCTTTATATCCAAGGAAATGAGGAACGATTCCTCCTGGATTTCAAGCAGAGCAGAGACATGACTGATGTTTTACAAAGGCCCTTGACTCCAGCACAGAAAATCAGCCACCAAGAAAGGGAAGAGAGAAGACTCTTGCTGTAAAGAACGTCTTTCAACTAAGATGGTAGCAATGATGACAGAGAAAAGGCTGAGATTCAAGAGATGCAGATCATGCATTCTGTCAACAGTGGTGTATGACTGGGATGAAGGGCAAAGACAGGGACGAGTCGGGAGGATCCCCGGGGTCCTGATCAGAGCAACTTAGGGTGGGGTGGGAGCCCAAGGATAGTCTTTATCAAAACAGGAAATGAGAAATGAAAGAAAGAGAGAGAGAATTGTTTATATTATAGTATCTAAGCATAAAATAATCAATGAGTCCATGGAAGAAGCTCCAAGGAAGTAACAAATTAGTCTATTAAAGCCATGTTGCAATGCCAGATAAATATCGAGGACATTAAAATTATGTAAAGTTATATATACAATTATGGTGGTGGTGGTTTAGTCTCTAAATCATGTCTGACTCTTGTGATCCCATAGATTGTAGCCTGCCAGGCTCCTCGGTCCATGGGATTCTCCTATTTATAATCTTATAATTATATAATATATTAGTAGTAATATGATATATTTACACATTACTATTGACACACATCAATTATATAATATTAGTATATTAATTCGGAGAAGGCAATGGCACCCCACTCCAGTACTCTTGCCTAGAAAATCCCATGGACGGAGAAGCCTGGTAGGCTGCCGTCTATGAGGTCACAAGGAGTCGGACATGACTGAGCGTCTTCACTTTCACTTTTCACTTTCATGCATTGGAGAAGGAAATGGCAACCCACTCCAGTGTTCTTGCCTGGAGAATCCCAGGGATGGCGGAGCCTGATGGGCTGCCGTCTATGGGGTCGCACAGAACTGGACACGACTGAAGTGACTTAGCAGCAGCAGCAGCCGTATATTAATTATAACATATTTCATATTAACATAGCAATATGCATAACATACTATATATTACTGTAAATAAATAATTAATATACAATTGACTGTATAATTAAATCACATGTTATATGTTAATATGATATACAAAATTATATACAATTATTTATAAATTACACATATACCCATATATATGACTGATATGCTGCAGTCTGTGGGATTGCAAAGAGTTGGACACGACTGAGTGACTGAACAACAACATAAATCATTACCTATTGATAATCCATTTAAAAAATACTCTCTTATTCATATTGTGAATTAACTGTACCTTATAAATCTATACATTTCATGGTTCAAATGATTAACAATAATTTGGGGAGGAATACTGAATGGTAGAGTAAGTAGGAAATTTGGAGGAAGACTTGAAGACATATTAAGAAAAGAGGGAAGACTATAGAAGTCACATGCCATATGCGATGGATTGTGGTTTATATAATTTGGACTGTTGGTAACACGGGTGGGCCGTCAGCAGACTGAATGAGAAGCCACGTGAAAAATAAAAACATGGGGGCCCTTGTCTAAAATTATAAGAATTTTAAAACAGGCACTTCCTTGGCAGTCCAGTGGTTAAAGGACACTGTACTTTCTCCACTACGCGAGGCATGGGTTTGACCCCTGATTGGAGAAATAAGATGACAGTTGGTACAGATCAGATTAGATAAGATCAGATCAGGTCAGTGGCTCAGTCGTGTCCGACTCTGCGACCCCATGAATCGCAGCACACCAGGCCTCCCTGTCCACCACCAACTCCCAGAGGTCACCCAGACTCACGTCCATCGAGTCAGTGATGCCATCTAGCCATCTCATCCTCTGTCGTCCCCTTCTCCTCTTGCCCCCAACCCCATGGCCAAAAAACTTAAAAATAAATAAATTTTTTTAAAAATTAGAAATAATTATTTTAAAAAATTTAAAATTATTTTTTTAATTTTAAAAATTATTTTTTCAAATTAAAAATAAAATTTTAAATAATATTTATATTTTTAATATAAAGTTATTTATTATAAAGTTGGATGTATTGTAATTGGATGTAATATCAAGTTATTTATTGTAATTATTTTACAATATTGTATTGGTTTTGCCATACATCAACATGAATCTGCCACAGGTGTACATGTGTTCCCCATCCTGAAGCCCCCTCCCACCTCTCTCCCCATCCCATTCCTCTAAAAGAATTTCAAGACAGTGGCAGGAAAACGTTAAGCCAAGCACAAAGTCCTTATAGACATCTGTCTTTCTAAGTCCAGGTCACACACTCAATGAACCAAGTCCTGAACCCCTTGGGGACTTAAGAGCTTGAGGCACGTCACACAGGCACGTCCATCGCTGGACCCTCCTGACGGGACTAGGAGAGGATCTCAGAGTTGGGAAAAGGCAGTCATCCCGACGGACACTTCTCTTGCAGGCAGTAGCAGACATTGATGTGGAAAATGAAACCAGGCTGATTATTGACTCCCCAGGTTCAATCCCTGGTGGAGGAACTAAAGTTCCCACATGCCGTGCTCCACAACTAGAAAAGCCCAGCGTGCAACTAGAGGAAGCCCAGGAGACACAACGAAGACCCAGCTGAGCCCCCTCCCCACCTCCAAAATAATAATAATACAAGGCCGGTTAAAACAGCTGTGAAGAATGTCTAACTTGGGAAATAAAGAGAAAACAATCATATGACTTTAAGATGAGTATAGTCCCAAAAGGTGGGAGAGATTTAGAAATGCACTTGAGAAAGAACACTAGATTGAAAGAGCTTCAGATGTGAACAAGTGAGACTCAGGAATCAGTGAAAGAGTTAGTTGCTTAGTTGTGTCCGACTCCTTGCAACCCTACGGACTGTACGTGGTTCGCCAGGCTCCTCTGTCCATGGGGTTCTCCCAGCAAGAATACTGGAGTGAGTCGCTTTGTCACTTTTTAAGACAAAGAAAGAAAGAATCTTCATTCAAAACTTTAAAAAACAACCAAAACCCGGGAGATTCTTTTTGCCAAATAAAATGCTGCTAGAATATTGTAAGCTAATGGAGTGAACAGAAGGCGTCATGGTCCAGTACAGTTATCCAAACACCTACTAAGAGTTATGATGTCAAAGTATGCAAAGTGAAAGTGAAAGTTACTCAGTTGTGCCCGACTCTTTGTGACCCCCTATTCTAGGGCATCTTCCCAACCCAGGGACTGAATCCAGGTCTCCTGCATTGTAGGCGGATTCTCTACCAGCTGAGCCACCAGGGAAGCCCATATCCAGTTCTTTGGCCACCTGATTCGAAGAGCCGACTCCTTGGAAAAGACCCTGATGCTGGGAAAGATGGAGGGCAGGAGGAGAAGGGGACAACAGAGGATGAGATGGTTGGATGGCATCACCGACTCGATGGACATGATTTTGGGTAAACTCCGGGAGTTGGTGATGGACAGCGAGGCCTGGCATGCTGCAGTCCATGGGGTCGAAAAGAGTCAGACACGACTGAGCAACTGAACAACAGTAACAAATTATGATGTTGGGACAGTCAGGGTTTTAGTGAGAGACCCTTCAAAATCAAAGCACACTGATATTCAAAGGAAAAAAAAATACAAAGCAAGCCAGGAGGCGCTTCTAGGGATTGAACTTCATTTTTTTTTTTTTTTTTTCTGCCACAGATTCCCAGGTGGTCAGCGGTAAAGAATTCTCCTACCAATGCAGGAGACGTGAGTTTGACCTCTGGGTCGAGAAGTTCCCCCAGAGTAGGAAATAGCAACCCACTCCAGTACTCTTGCCTGGAGAATCCCATGGACAGAGGAGCCTGGCGGGCTACAGTCCATATTGTTGCCAGAGTCAGACACGACTTTGCAACTGAGCCCACACATGTGCAGACACGTGAGATCTAAGTTCCCTGACCAGGGACTGACTCATGCTTGATGCTCTGAAATTCGTGTGGTGTCTTAACCACTGGACCACCAAGGGGAGTCCCTGAACTTCATTCTTTTTACACATCATGCATCTTCCAGCAGGCATGCAAGAGAAGAGATTTTCTCAAAGAGGCATCTAATATGTACAACTAAAGCAAGTAATATGTACAACTAAAGCAAGGAATAATACACACCCTGAGTTTAAGTCACAGCAACAAAATCTATCTCCATGGAAGAGTATTCCCTGTTTCACAAACATTGTTTTTATTCTCTCTCTTTTTTTTCATATTTTGCTGCTAAGTCACTTCAGTCATGCAACCCCATAGACGGCAATGCACCAGGCTCCCCCGTCCCTGGGATTCTCCAAACAAGAACACTGGAGTGTGTTGCCATTTCCTTCTCTAATGCATCAAAGTGAAAAGTGAAAGGGAAGTCGCTCAGTCATGTCTGACTCTTCACGACCCCATGTACTGCAGCCTACCAGGCTCCTCCTTCCATGGGCTTTTTCAACCAAGAGTAGGGAGTGGGTTGCCATTACCTTCTCCCTTTTCACATTTTACATTTCTTCCTTACTCTAGCCATTATCCCTTATAGAAACCAGACTCCCAAGAGACTCCAAAATTTATTTGCACATTTAATAAAGAGTTACTCAGAGACAGACTGAACCATCAGAGGCATTTCCCCACCCCCCCCCCCCATAATCTTGTGAAGAATAGAATTTTTTTTTTTTTCCTTTTTGAGAATGAGCTTCTCTAAGGACACAAGACTTCCTTTCTGGACAAATTTTGGCCACTAAATGTCCACAGAGGGGAAGCTTAACATTATAAAGTTAAATGGAAAATGCAGGTTACAAAGCTTGATCAAGAGCACAAGCCAAGCTACCTAAACATATTGAAAAGACATTGGAAAAAAACGTACCAAAAGAAGAATGGTGCTCATTTCTGGGTGAATTTTTCTACTTTCTACATTTACAGTTTCTTACTCCTGCCTAAGAGTTTCAAGTCCTGTCACCTGTCCAGTTCAGTTCAGTCGCTCAGTCGTGTCCAACTCTTTGTGACCCCATGAATCGCAGCATGCCAGGCCTCCCTGTCCATCACCAACTCCCGGAGGTCACTCAGACTCACATCCATCGAGCCAGTGATGCCATCCAGCCATCTCATCCTCTGTCGTCCCCTTCTCCTCCTGCCCCCAATCCCTCCCAGCATCAGAGTCTTCTCCAATGAGTCAACTCTTCGCATGAGGTGGCCAAAATACTGGAGTTTCAGCTTCAGCATCATTCCTTCCAAAGAACACCCAGGACTGATCTCCTTCAGAATGGACTGGTTGGATCTCCCTGCAGTCCAAGGGACTCTCAAGGGTCTTCTCCAACACCACAGTTCAAAAGCATCAATTCTTTGGAACTCAGCTTTCTTCACAGTCCAACTCTCACATCCATACATGACTACTGGAAAAACCATAGCCTTGACTAGATGGACCTTTGTTGGCAAAGTGATGTCTCTGCTTTTGAATATGCTATCTAGGTTGGCCATAAGTTTCCTTCCAAGGAGTAAGCATCTTTTAATTTCATGGCAGCAGTCACCATCTGCAGTGATTTTGGAGGTCTAAATTCCTCCACCCAGCAGTCAAGACATTATAATCACAGGATCCCATCAAGCATTTTCTACCATGAAACCGATCCTATTCCTGCCCACCTTTTCTTGCTCCCACTTGCATCCATTCACTTCTATCACTGACTCCTCCTTGTTGTTCAGTTGCTAAGTCATCTCCGAATGTCTGTGAAGCCACGGATTGCAGCACGCCAGGCTTCCCTGTCCATCACTATCTCTTGGAGTCTGCTCAAACTCAAGTCCATTGAGTCGGTGATGCCATTCAGCCATCTCATCCTCTGTCACCTTCTCCTCCCGCCTTCAATCTTTCCCAGCATCAGGGTCTTTTCCAGTGAGTCAGTTCTTTGAATCAGGTGGTCAAAAGACTGGAGCTTCAGCTTCAGCCTCAGTCGTTCCAATGAGGATTCAGGGTTGATTTCCTTTAGGACCAACTGATCTGATGTCCTTCCCAACCTCCCCACCTTCTAAGGACCGTGACAAGTGATACCAAAGGTCACTGGACAAAAAAGGAGGATGAAGTTTCTGGGTACGAGGTTCCCAGCATGAGTTAGCAAAAAAAAAAAAAAAAAAAAACAAACCAAAAAAACCCAAGCACACACAGGCAAAAATACTCGTGTTCTCAGGATGCTTCCTGGAGGAGGAGGGGAGCCTAGACTTACAAATACAAGCAGAATTTCAAATGGTGAACACTAGAAAGAAAAGTTAAGGCGTTCTATAAGAATGATGAGAGAGGGTTTGTGGAGACTTGAGCATGAAAAAACAACTCTGGAAAACGGCAAGTTATTGGAAGTGGAGCCTTTTGTGGGTTTTAAAGAAAACTGCCAGAAGACACAGTCTGCCTTTTCAAATCGTGTGCATGATAAGTCCCTTCAATTCTGTTCAACTCTCTGTGACTCCATGGACTGCAGCCTACCAGGTTCCTCCGTCCATGGGATTCTCTAGGCAAGGATACTGGAGTGGATTGCCAGAGTCTTCATTTTTAAAACTTCCTTGAACACATTTTTTTGGGGAGTCTGCAACACTCGGCTTGTGGGATCTTAGTTCCCCAACCAGGGATGAAACCCAGGGTCATTGCAGTGAAAGCAGAGTCCCTAGAACATATATTCTTGGTGCCGTGAACATTTTTCGGTACATTGCTTGCTGTTCACACTGGCCTCTCCTACTCTTACGTTGGTACATGTTGTCTGGGTGTGCCATTCAGTTCTTGAGGACTAAATCCTATTCTTCTTCTCTCGTACCTGTATCTGTTTTCATCCATCTCATTGGGCTTCCTAGTTGGCTCAGATGGTAAAGTGTCTGCCTGCAATGCGGGAAACATGGGTTCGAACCCTGGGTCAGGAAGATCCCCTGGAGAAGGAAATGGCAGTCCACTCCAGGACTCTCGCCTGGAAAATTCCATGGACGGTGGAGCCTGGCAGACTACAGTCCATGGGGTCGCAAAGAGTCAGACACGACTGAGCGACTTCACTTTTCCATCTCATCAGAATAGTAGATAGGAGACTTGTCGATATAGATGGCCCAACCTGACAAGATCTGCTGACTTCTCATACAAGTCAAATGGGCCAGCAGAAGGGTTATTATAGAAAGAGACGTTTGTAAAGCAGGGTGTCTCCTCGTCAGCGTGATTGATGCCGATGCTACATGATGCTTTGTTGTGGGGCTGTCCTGGCATTTTGGGATGCTGAGAGCTAGCTGGGTCTCTACCCACTAAATGCCAGTAACAAGCTCCTCCCAGACATGACAGTGAAACACGCCTCCAGGAGCTGCCAGGTGATGAGGGACACAGGGTATTGAGACCCATTATTATAAAGGGTTTGCTTAGTCGCTCAGTCACGTCCAGCTCTTTCTGACTTCATGGACTGTAGCCCACGAGGCTCCTCTGTCCATGGGGATTCTCCAGGCAAGAATACTGGAGTGGGTTGCCATGCCCTCCTCTAGGGGAGTCTTCCCAAACCAGGGATAGAACTTAATACCCACACTGCAGGTGGATTCTTTACTGACTGAGCCACAAGGGAAGACCATTATTATAAATAAATAAATAAATGTATTAATATATATATATATATGTGTGTGTGTGTGTGTGTGCTAAGTTGCTCCAGTTCTGTCCGATTCTTTTCAACCCCATGGACTGCAGACCGCCAGGCTCCTCTGTCCATGGGGATTCTCCCAGGCAAGAATAGTGGAGTGGGTTGTCACTTCCTCCTCCAGGGGGATCTTCCCGACCCAAGGATCAAACCTGCAACTCTGAGGACTCCTGCATTGGCGAGTGGGTTCTTTACCATTAGCACCACCTGGGAAGTCCATGTATACACACACAGAAACACACACACACACACACACACAATCACTCCAAGGGAAAAAATTCAAGGATCATTAAAATAATTTTTGGACATAAAAGAATACTTGAAAACTTCCCTGGCAGTCCAGTAGTTAAGACCCCAAGCTTCCCCTGTAGGAGGCATGGGTTTAATCCCTGGTTGGAGAAGGAAATGGCAACCCACTCCAGTGTTCTTGCCTAGAGAATCCCAGGGACAGAGGAGCCTGGTAGGAGGCCATCCCTGGGGTCGCACAGAGTTGGACACAACTGAAGCAACTTAACAGCAGCAGCAGAGAACATATGTTCTGTAAGTCGCATGGTGTGGCCAAAAATATTAATAAATAAAAATCTAGGACCTGCTGTACACCACAGGGAACTCTACTCAAAACTCTCTAATGACCTATATCAGAAAAGAATCTAAAAAAAAAGAGCAGGTATATGTATAAATGGAGAGGGAAATGGTGGCCCACTCCAGTAGTCTTGCCTGGAAAATCCCATGGATGGAGGAGCCTGGTGGGGTATAGTCCATGGGGTCGCTAAAAGTTGGACACGACTGAGCGACTTCACTTTGACTTCTCACTTGGGTTCATTGGAGAAGGAAATTGCAACCCACTCCAGTGTTCTTGCCTGGAGAATCCCAGGGACGGGGGAGCCTGGTGGGCTGTCGTCTATGGGGTCACACAGAGTCGGACACGACTGAAGTGACTTAGTAGTAGCATATGCATAAATGAGACACTTGGCTGTACAGCAGAGAGTACTGTGGCACTGTAAATCAACTATAGTCCATCAACAATAAAATAATTTTTAAAGGATATTTGAATTGTGTAAGATCATAAAATCTTAAAGTGTATAAATCAGAGTATATTACCATTTCCAGAAAATACTAAACATCAGAAGAGATATTAGTATTAGGAGAAACATATAGAAGAACAAGGGATGAAAATATTGGTAATATGCTCTCCTAAAATGATATGGAATGAAGATGCTAATTAAACACAAAGTGTTTCTCTTCACGTAGAAAACGTAAAGACACACGTACCCCAATGTTCACTGCAGCACTATTTACACTAGCTAGGACATGGAAGCAATCTAGATGTTCCCTCGACAGTTGAGTGGGTAAAGAAGTAGTGGTACATATATACACAATGGGATACTACTCAGCCAGGAAAAAGAACGGGGCTTCCCAGGTGGGGCTAGTGGTAGAGAACCCACCTGCCAAAATAGAAGACACAGGAGATGCAGGTTCGATCCCTGGGTCGGGAAGGAGAAGGAGATGAGAACTCACTCCAGTATTCCTGCCTGGAGAGTCCCATGGACGGGGAGCCTGGCAGAGGTACAGTCCATGATGTTGCAAAGAGTCAGGCATGACTGAAGCGACTTAGCACACAGAAGAAGGAACACATATGAGTCAGTTCTAATGAAGGGGGCTGAACCTAGGGCCTATTATACAAAGTGAAGTAAGATAAGGAGAAAGACAAACACGTTAATGCATATATATAAATGGAATTTAGAAAGATGGTGCTGGAGGGCAGCCGTGGAGGTGCAGGTGTAGAGCCGGGATTTCTGGACACAGGATGGGAACAAGAGGGCAAGAGGAGCTGAGTGGGCACCATGGAAACATATGCGCTGCTGCTGCTGCTGAGTCGCTTCAGTCGTGTCCGACTCTGTGCGACCCCATTGACGGCAGCCACCAGACTCCCCTGTCCCTGGGATTCTCCAGGCAAGAACACTGGAGTGGGTTGCCATTTCCTTCTCCAATGCATGAAAGGGAAAAGTGAGAGTGAAGTCGCTCAGTCATGTCCGACTCTCAGCGACCCCATGGACTGCAGCCCACCAGGCTCCTCCATCCATGGGATTTTCCAGGCAAGAGTACTGGAGTGGGGTGCCATGGCCTTCTCCAAACATATGCGCTACCAGGTGTCAAATTATCAGGTTGTTGCAACAATTTCAGTTCTGCATTGTTGACCTTTGCCATCTAATATCACAACACATTCTCAAATAAATGCAGCTATGTTATTAAAAAAAAAGAAAACAGAGAAACATTTAAAAGAATATTTGAATTGCCCAAGACCATAACCTCTTGACGTATAAAAAATTAAGACTATATTACATCTTTCAGACAACACCAAACATCAGAACAGATGCTAGTATTAGCAGAAATGTCCAGAAGAACAAGAGATGAAACACCTAGTAATATGCTCTCTTAAAAAAAAAAGGGATGAAAAAGAAGATGCTGATTTAAACACAAAGTGTTTTCCTTTGCGTCCAAGGCAACTATAAAAACTCTTTGCTTTTCTTTCGGTTCTCAACAATCTTGCCATCACTTAGTAGAGGATAACCTTCAAAGTTAATGGAGCTTACGCCCCTAAAATTAAAGGTGTGAGAAATCGAATCCTCTTCTGTGAAGTCAGGTTCACAAACATTATCAGTCCTGTCCTTCGAACATAAATTTCTCTTTCTCCTGGAACTTTCACACAGATAAGCATATTTTCTACCTAAAATGTTGCTGCATGTTACAAAAAGGACACCTTTCCCTTTGAATCTGACACAGTCATGGAAAACAAAGCTAGGGTCTTGTGACAATGCAATTTCTGTTTTATCCATTTGTGTCTCCTGTACGGGGTGATCCCTCGATGTGTCTTAGTTTATATAGTCAGCTTCTCACAAGTCTCCTTAGTTAACAGATATTTGTATTCTGCAATGGTGGACATGGGCTACCCTGGTGGGTCAAGGAGTAAAGAATCCGTCTGACAATACGGCAGACCTGGGTTCTGTTCCTGAGTTGGGACAATCCCCTGGAGAAGGGAATGGCTACCCACCCAGTATTCTTGTCCGGGAAATCCCATGGACAGAGGAGCCTGGAGGTGGTGGGGGGTGGTCTAGTTCATGGTGTGGCAAAGAGCTGGATGTGACTGGGTGACTAAATACAGAGACGACAAATGTTGAATATATGATCCTCTGCTGCTGCTGCTGCTGCTAGGTCGCTTCAGTTGTGTCCGACTCTGTGCGACCCCATAGATGGCAGCCCACCAGGCTCCCCCGTCCCTGGGATTCTCCAGGCAAGAACACTGGAGTGGGTTACCATTTTCCTTCTCCCAAACCCACAGAACTGTACAATCCCCCACCAAAAAAGAACAGAAATTAAACTAGGAGGGTTCGCTCATCAAAATGTATCAATACTAGTTCACCAACTGCAGAAATGAGCCCCATGGACTGAGGATGTTAATAACCACACGGACTACTAAAAGCAGGGAAGGAAAACCTCTACCTGGTCAGCCCAAGTTTTCCGCAAGATTAAAACAGTTCTAAAAGATAAAATCTATTAACTGAAAACATGTGTTCATAACATTCTGACTTACTGAAACCCTCTTGAAAAGCAGCTCTTAAAATGGTAACAGAGGCTAGGACCTCCTTGGCAGTCCTGTGGTTAAGACTCCGAGTGTCAATGCCGGGAACTCAGGTCTGATCCCCGTGGTCCACGAAGATTCCACATGCCATGGAGGAACAATGCCACAGATCCTGGGAACGTGTACTGGATTGGCACGTGGCCATGCTCCACAGTGAGAGAAGCCACGACAAGCAGACGTAAGAGACGCGGGTTCGATCCTTGGGTTGGGAAGATGCCCTGGGGAACGAAAGGGCAATGCATTCCAGTGTTCTTGCCTGGAGAATCCCCACAGGCAGAGAAGCCTGGTGGGCTACAGTCCACGGGGTCAGAGAGAGTCGGACACCACTGAAGCGACTTACCATGCAAGCACGCACGCATAGATGGAAGGGACGTCATGAATCCTCAGGAGCTGATGCCTGCTGGACCACTATCAGAGATGCTGAGCGTCTTCTGGTACATCTCTGGGAGTTAGCTGAGCCTCAGAGCATCATCAAGTCAGTGAGAAGAGTTGTATAGGGCAGGGTGATTGAGATTCAGACTGATTTCTCTGGTCTTTCCCAACTCTTAGCTCATGGTCCCCAGGGCAGGCAAACCTCCTGTGGGTACCCTGTCCCCAAAGCGTTGCCCTCAGAAATGGTATGTCTGCCTTTCAAAGACTTGGCTCCTTTTTTTTCCTTATTCTGACGTGAGTCAGAGGTTGTCGGAATCAAAATATTTCTCTTGTATAAGCAGAATATACAGACCGATATGAGATAATCCTCCTGCAGAGAATGGTAGCCATTTTTGTACAGTCAAATATACAACCAGCCGTCCTAAACCAGAATACTCATCCAAGAGAAATAAGTGTATGTTCACACCAGACTTACACCTGAATGTTCAGATCTGCTTGATTAACAAGAGGAGAACATAGACAACAGCCCAAAATCCAGCAGCAGGTGAATGACTTACACATGTGACAGGACTTTCATGCCTGAAATAAACATACACAAAGGGAGGGAGGGGAATCTGGGGAAGAAATGAAACTTTGCTGCAAATTCCAAACGCACAAAACCTAGTGCAGTTGTATTTTTGGGCAAAACACATTTTAAGAATGACTCATTGCTAGATAAACAAGTGATGAGAAAAACACCGCAAAGGCTTAAAAGACACAAAGAACTGAAAGAACTAAACAGAGTTATAGACAAATCTGTAACTATCACGGAGGAATTTAATGTATCTTTTCCAGTAAAGGATAAGAGTCAGCAGATAAAAAATTTTGCTAAGAATAGAGGATAACAGAATGATTCAATTACGGACATATATATGTGTATATATATGTCTGTATATATATTGGAGAAGGCGATGGCACCCCACTCCAGTACTCCTGCCTGGCAAATCCCATGGATGCAGGAGCCTGGTAGGCTGCAGTCCATGAGGACGCTAAGGGTCGGACATGACTGAGTGACTTCACTTTCACTTTTCACTTTCATGCATTGGAGAAGTAAACGGCAACCTCCTCCAGCGTTCTTGCCTGGAGAATCCCAGGGACGGAGGAGCCTGGTGGGCTGCCGTCTATAGGGTCGCACAGAGTCGGACACAACTGAAGTGCCTTAGCAGCAGCAGTCTGTGTATATATATGTCTGCATTTGATTTAGCAGACATATATATATGTGTGTGTATATATATATGTATATATATATATATATATTACTTCATGCATGCTAAGTCAACTCAGTCGTGTCTGACTCTTTGTGACCCCATGGACTGTAGCCCATGAGGCTCCTTTGTCCACGGGATTCTCCAGGCAAGAATAATGCAGTGGGTTGCCACGTCCTCCTCCAGGGGATCTTCCCCACCCAGGGCTTGCACCCGTGTCTCTTACATCTCCTGCACTGGCAGGTGGGTTCTTTACCAGTAGCACCATACTGCACTAGGAGTTAAAAGTACACCCTCTGTTCGGGACTTCCCTGGTGGTTGAGTAGTTAAGGATCTGCCTTGCAATGCAGGGTTCGATCCCTACTTAGGGAACTAAGATCCCATGTGCTTAGGGATAACTGAGCTTGCCCACCACAACTACTGAACCCATGAGCTACAAAAGAGAATCCATGCACCCCAACAAAAGATCCTGAATGACGCATCAAAGAACCCACATATCACACCTAAGACCTGACCCAGCCAGATAAATAAACAAATATTTTAAAAGTATATAAAGAAGTACATACTCTCTGCAGGTACATCAAAGAACCCACATATCACATCTAAGACCTGATGCAGCCAAATAAATAAATATTTTAAAAATATTTATCTATTAAATATTTATAAATTATAAATAAATATTTTAAATATATAGAAGTACATACTGTCTGCAGGAATACGGAAAACTATCAAACTGTGGACCAAAACCCAAATCTTAATATATTTCAAAAGACTGAAAATAATGTACTACAGATCTCTGACCACTATTCAACTAACTTCAAAATGTCCATATGCTTGGAAACGTTCTGAAAGTCTGCATTATCCACAGGTAAATGGGGAAAATGTCACTGAAATTAGAAAATATTTTTGAATGAATGATGTGAAGAATACATACCAAATATTTTAGATGAGACCAGAATAGTATTGAGGGGACAAGTGTGTATTAGCAAAGAAGAAAGACTGAAAACTCATAAACTCATCACCATCTTAAAAAGTTAAAAAATTAATCAGTAATTGAGAAGGAAGGAAATATACAGATATGAGCGTGGTTTACTTAAGTGGAAAATAAGTGTGTGTCTGTGTGTGTTAGTTGTGTCCGACCCCATATGTGGCGACCCCATAGACTGTAGCCCTCCAGGCTCCTCTGTCTATGGAATTCTCCAGGCAAGAATACTGGACTGGGTTGCCATTTCCTTCTCCAAATACATATACAGCAGGTTCAACTGACGAAAACAGAAGCCGGATCTTTTCTAAGGTCCAGTGAATAAACAGATCAGCAAGTCTGATCAATAGGGAGACATGGAAGGTAGAAATAACCAAAATTAGAAATGAAAAAGAGAATACCATAAGATCTTAACAGCATTAAAGAGATAACAGCATTAAAGCACTAGGATAATAATCCCCTGGAAAGATGCAACTTGAAAACTGAGAGAATAAATAGAATACTCGGAGTCATAGATGGCTAAGACTGCTGAAATAAAAGGTGAACATTGAAAATGTTAGTCGCTCAGTCTTGTTCGACTCTTTACAACCCCATGGACTGTAGCTCACCAGGCTCCACTGTCCATGAGATTTCCCAAGCAAGCAAGAATACAGGAGCGGGTTGCCATGCCCTCCTCTAGGGGATCTTTCTGACCCAGGGAGATTAAATCCATGTCTCCTGCCTTGACAGGCAGATTCTTTTTTTTTTTTTTTTTGTCAAGAATCTCTTTTATTGATTATCAGAAACATTACAAACATCTAATATGAACAAATTGTAACATAACAGTGTTTAGTTTGAACAATTAATACATTTCAGATATAATATTATACATATTTCAATGTTATTCTCCCCAATCATCCCACCCTCTCCCGGTCCAAGAGTCCAAAAGTCTGGTCTATACATCAGTGTCTCTTTTGCTGTCTCGTAAATAGGGTTATTTTTACCATCTTTCTAAATTCCATATATATGCGTTAGTATACTGTATTTGTGTTTTTGTTTCTGGCTTACTTCACTCTGTATAATAGGCTCCAGTTCCATCCACCTCCTTAGAACTGATTCAAATGTATTCTTTTTAATGGCTGAGTAATACTCCATTGTGTATATGTACCACAGCTTGCTTATCCATTCATCTGTGGATGGACATCTAGGTTGCTTCCACATTCTGGCTATTGCAAACAGTGCTGCTATGAACATTGCAGATTCTTTACTGTCTGAGTCACTCGAATTCCCAGTCAAATACTTCCAAAAAGAAATCGCTGGTCCACATGGATTCATCAATGAGTGTTGTAAGGCATTCAAGGAAAAGGTAATTAATTTTATTCAAACTCTTATGGATAACAGAGAAGGGAACACTCAACAAATCATTTTCTAATGCTGAGATAATCTTCATTCTAATATCTGACAAGGCAGCGTGAGGAAGAATATTACCAGGCCAGTCTCCCTCAGCAGATCCAAACAACAAAACAAAGCCTAAAGAAAATTTTAGCAAACACCTCCACCGGTGTATTAAAATAACGGTAATTATCATAACCAAGTGGGCTGTATCCCAGAATGCAAAACGCTGGTTTAACTTACTAGCGTCATCCTGAAAACCCTTCCTTGCGGACTCAACTTTTATTGCAACTGCTTGCATTTCAACATGAAATGAATAACTTCAACAGACTCCCTGAATCAAAAAAGAAGGGAAGTAAAAGCTACAGTTTGTCAGGAAGGATCTGATTACTTGGAAAATGAGGTTGAAAGTGGGTCACTGGAGAATGAATTCTTATGAGTGCAGCACTGGTTCATCCTTAGAGGATTCGTAGGTGGCTCAGTGGTAAAGAATCCACCTGCTAATGCAGGAGACCCCAGTTCGATCCCTAGGCAGAGAAGATCCCCTGGAGGAGGGCATGGCAACCCACTCCAGTGTTCTTGCCTAGAGACTCCCATGGACAGAGGGGCCTGGCGGGCTACAGTCCATCGGGTTGCAACTTGTCAGACACGACTGAGCGACCGAGCACGCACATACACACACTGTTAATTCATTAAAGAAATGCCTTATAGCCATCATTTTGTACAGCTTCCCTTCCAGGGAAATACAGCAGAAAGGAAAACTAGGGATCATCCCTCAATGAAACAAAGGTGCATTTCGACGTGGCCTTTTCCACCACTGTGTTCAGGGAGAAAACACACCAATAACCAGTGGACACAAAGCTTAACCGGCCAGCTTCCCACCAAGTGGAGCTAAATCCTCCTTGATATGAAATTCTTACCCAAGAAAATAGAAACTTTCAACTGACGCTCAGGCAGGATCGTGGACATGGCCACCTGAAGGGTTAGTCTCCGTGGCTCCTGGGGACTTGCCATTTTCCCAGAAGCAATCATGTTTAAGGCCGCGGGATTATCTTACTCCAAATCAATGCAAGCAGTGCACATCCTCAGAACACAAGCCAGTGTGACTATTTGACTAGAGAGCAATCGTAAAAGGGTTTTTCAGCTTCAGGAGAAAAAAAAAATAAAAGCACTGTCATTTCAGACCACTCGGAAACCACTCAGCTGAACAGGTTTGCGAAATCTGAGGTTCAGATATCAAGGTGATCGTGCCAGGTCGTGACAGGGCATTTGTAAAACGGACACAGAAATCCATTTTTAAAGGAAAGTCTCAGCTCCTTGGGCCGCCGTGGTGCTTTTGAAGGTCACGAAGGCAGGTGGGGTCCACCACCCACAGCAAATGAGACAGAATCTTGGAACGTGGGCGACCTGCTTGATTTCTTCTACGTGGTGTAAGCTTGGTGCTGGAAACCAGACAGAGTCATATGCAGGGCTGAGTCTCTGCTCAGCAGTTAGCCTGATTGTGTTGGCTGGACCCACAGAGAGCAAAAGGCAGGGGCCTGTAGGCACATCTCAGATAGGTCGCTAAGGAGAAGGGTTCCCGTCCACGCAGTCTTGCTTACCTGCCGTGAGACCTGGCCAGCTCCCTCATCTTGCTGGTCTTTGCTACAGTCACTTGGGGATTTTGTGAGTGAGAGTAGATATCTATGGAGGGCAGGCTTCTTAGGTGCCCCCCACTGCCCACAGAATGGTCCTGTGTCTTCCTACTCAAATCTCTATGGGACCCCCTTTCCTGGGGTCTAGGCTGGGAGCTGAACACAACCATCAAACAATATTGCAAAGGTAGTGAGTGTTACCTCTCTAACTAGGTTTTTAAATGACTCCAACTTCCATCTTACTGGGCTTCCCTGGTGACTCAGATGGTGAAGAATCCGCCTTGCCAATGCACGGGACCCGGGTTTGATCCCTGGGTTGGGAAGATCCCTTGCAGAAGGGAATGGCTACCCACTCCAGTATTCTTGCCTGGAGAATCCCATGGACAGAAGAGCCTGGCGGGTTACAGTCCATGGGGTCACAAGGAGTCGGACATGACTGAGCAACTAACACTTTCACTTTCTGTCTTACTAGCAGACTCTCTTTCTGGCTTTGATGGTGCAAGGCACCATGCTGGAGACACTCAACTCCATGCCAACTGGTCCTTGGTGGTGGTGGTGCTTGGTGGTTTAGCGGCCAACTCGTGTCTGACTCTTGCCACCCCATGGACTATAGCCTGCCAGGCAGATTCTCCCAGCAAGAATACTGGAGTGGGCTGCCATTTCCTCCCCCAGGGATCTTCCCAACTAGGGGGTCAAACCCAGGTTTCCTGCATTGCAGGCAGATTCTTTAAAGACTGAGCTACGAGGAAACCCATGGTGGCCTCCAGCTAATGCTGAGTGATGAAGAACTCTGTCCCACAGCTCTCGGAGGAGCTTGACAGCAGATCCTTCCCCAGTCAAGCCTTCAGTATAGGGCACAAGTCCAACCAGCGCCTTGCGAGAGATGCTGGGTTTCAGGGCACAGGGAAGCTATGGCAGGACTCCTGACCCACAGAAACTGTGAGATGATAAGTGGGTGCTGTTTTGGGACACCTCTTGGTGGTCTAGAGGTTAAGGATCTGACCTCCCAATGCAAGGGACCCAGGTTTGATTCCTGCTCAGGAAACTTGGTCTCACACATGACAACTAAAAGTTTGCAAGCCACAACTGCAACTATAGATCCTGCATGGCACAACTAACATGTTCTTTGCCATGGACAAAGAAATTTTTTTTTTAAAGAAAGATGTGTTCTGCTTCAAACCCCTAAGTTTTTTTCACCCATGAAAATGTACACGGCCAAATGCAGAGTACTTCTAGCAGCCTCCTAGGTCTTCATCCCTCGTAGTCCCAAGAGATCTTTATAGTCCTGGAAATGAAAGTGGAAATTACATCATGATCTCCGAGAAGGACCTATCCATCAAAGTCAAGATCGCATCACACAATGCACCAGCATCCTGGATAACACACCACATTTCTCAGGATTTATTACGGGTAACACACAGATTGGAACTGCAACGTAATTTTGATGAAGTCTTTCTACTTCACGACGTACAGATACGCCTCAAGGATGGGGAAAGAATGAACTTGCCTTTTCGTTTGTAGCGAATAATGACATTGTCTTCAGGCTGCAAGGGCTGTAAGTGAATGAGCCCTTCACATATCACCCAGTGGTGATCATTCAGAAGGCTAATTGTATAACACGCCAGTTCAGTTCAGTCCAGTCGCTCAGTCGTGTCCGACTCTTTGCAACCCCATGGATCACAGCACGCCAGGCTTCCCTGTCCATCACCAAATCCCGGAGCTTGCTCAAAGTCATGTCCATCGCGTCGGTGATGCCATCCAACCATCTCATCCTCTGTCATCCCCTTCTCCTCCTGCCTTCAATCTCCCAGCATCAGGGTCTTTTCATATGAGTCGGTTCTTCACAGGTGGCCAAAGGATTGGAGTTTCACCTTCAGCATCAATGCTTCTGGTGCATATTCAGGATTCCAAGTCATTCAGTGAGAACCTAACAAAATAATTTTCAATCATTCAATGCACTGTAAAAACTGAAGTTGGTTTGATAGTTACTTTATAACTGTTTACTGCTGATGTTTGCTCCTTGGCATTGCTTTTATTACTCAGATATGTGTTTTGTTTTTTGTTTTTTTTTCATTTGCTACCCTACCAGCACTTTCTAGTAGCTGGTGGATGTTATCAGTAATGCGACTGGTAACCAGTAATGTTATCAATAATGCGATCAGTAAGAAGTAATGGGACTTCCCTGGCAGCTCAGCGTTAAGGAATCCGTCTGCCAGTGAAGAAGACGGGGCTTCCGTCACTCATCTGGAAAGATCCTACACGCCTCAGACCCTCGAAGCCCGTGCGTCACAACGACTGAGCCTGTGCTCTGGAGCGCGGGGGCCACAGCTACTGAGCTCACACGTCACAGCTACTGAAGTCAGTGATTCCTAGAGCCTGAGCTCCAGACAGGAGAAGCCCTCACAATGAGAAGCCCCTGCACCCCAACTAGAGAGTACCCCCTGCTCGCTGCAACTAGAGAAAAAGCCCACACAAAGTCCCAGCCCTGCTGCTGCTGCTAAGTCACTTCAGTCGTGTCCGACTCTGTGCGACCCCACAGACGGCAGCTCACCAGGCTCCTCCGTCCATGGGATTTTCCAGGCAAGAGTACTGGAGTGGGGTGCCATTGCCTTCTCCGAGTTCCAGCACAGCCAACAATAAATAAGTAAATAATAGAATTTAATGTATGAACAATGATGACCATTATGATGAGAATTTCCCCAAGTCATATGACTGGGGCAGTGGGGGGGTGGGGGGGTGGGGAGTGGTCAGAAATGGAGGGCTCTATTCAAACATTCTTATCTCAAATCCAAAAATATGGCTTACCACTCTTGTACGTGGCATGGTTTTGTGACAGATTCCAATGGTTTACATTATTTTTTTTTTTCAGATAAAATCTGTCTTCCCGAAGGCTAATGCCTACAGCTAAGTTGTATTTTCTGACCATCCAAGAAGACCTCACCACTGACTGCAGCTGAATTCCATTTGGCATTATTAGAGACTATGGGAAACTATATTGTTTTCCCTTGGGCTTCACTGAGAGCTCAGTTGGTAAAGAATCCACCTGCAATGCAGGAGACTCCAGCTCGATTCCTGGGTCGGGAAGATCCGCTGGAGAAGGGATAGGCTACCCACTCCAGTGTTCTCGAGCTTCCTTGGTGGCTCAGCTGGTAAAGAATCTGCCTGCAATACGGGAGACCTGGGTTTGACCTCTGGGTTGGGAAGATCCCCTGGAGAAGGGAATGGCTACAACACTCCAGTATTCTGGCCTGGAGAATTCCATGGACTGTATAGTCCATGGGGCCACAGAAAGTCGGACAGGACTGAGCGACTTTCTTTCTTTTGCTAAACCAGCTGTTTATCAGTTATGAGACAGGAAAGATATGGCAATTGCCTGTTTCTTATTCTTACCTTGACATATAAAGTCTGAAATCATCAGAAAAAAAAGTAACATTCAATTAAGGTAGTGGTATTAGGTACTAAGTGGAAACTTGCAAACCTTTCTTTTTTTTTTTCAAAATGTCAGCATGCTAAACACTGTTACCAACATCCTTGTGTGGTTTCTTCTGTAAAACTGGTTCCTGTATTACACTAATGAGCAGAAATGTATCAGAAGTCACATTCCTACCTTTCAAAATGTTGTAACATTTAAAATTTAAATTTGTGGTGCTTAAAAATGCAATTACACAGTAGGTAGAAGGGGAATGTGGGATGAGATGTATCACGTGGTTGGAGAGTCCATGAATGAAGATACCCTGAAAGGTAAGTCAGACCCGTCTAAATATGTAATACGAGGGATCCTGCCTGGTCGTCCAGCAGCCAAGATTCCAAGGTTGCAATCACGAGGCCTGGGTTGCATCCATGGCCAAGGAACTGGACCCTGAATATAACAATGAAGATTGTGTTCTTCAACTAAAAAAGATCCCACTTGGTGCAACTAAACATCTGACATGGTGCAGTGAAGATCAAAGATCCCACATACAGCAACCAAGACCCCGTGCAGGCAAATAAATAAAATAAAAATTTTTAAGTGTTGTTAAAATATATACACATATAAAACAAATGAATCACAGATTAGATGTTTTTGGAAATTACCTACTATAGAGTATGTGTTAGCTGCTCAGTCATGTCTGACTCTTTGTGACCCCGTGGACTGTAGCCTGCCAGGGTCCTGCTCTGTCCACGGGATTTTTCGGGCAAGAAGACTAGAGTGGGTTGACACTCCCTTCTCTAGCAGATCTTCACAGCCCAGGAATCGAACCCGGGTCTCCTGCATTGCAGGCATATTCTTTACCGTCTGAGAAACTGAGAGGCAGAGGAATTGCCATGGACTGAATTGTATGCGTCCTAAATGCATAGGGGAAAGCCATAACTCCCCCATGCGCTGGTATTTAAAGAAGGAGGACTTTGGGAGGTGGTCAGGGTTACAGCAGGTCATGATGATGGGCCTCCTCCCCCCCCACCATGGGATTAGTGTCCTTATAAGAAGAGATAACAGAGAGCTTACTCTCTAGCGCACCATCTCTCTCTTCACCACATGAGGACACAGCAAGAAGGCAGCCAACACAAGCCAGCAAGAGGGTCCCCAGCCTCGTTTTCAGTTATGGCAAAGCTGCCAGACATCAGTCGACAACGATTCACTTTCTCTGTGTTTCATCTCCTCTGACACACTTGTCAACAGCGCATAAGCTCAGCTAAATGGGGAAGGCGATCATTATTTCATCAAGAACGCTTTTCGTCAAACTTCCGAATACACGATTAATTTTTTTCTTTGTTGCTGATTTAATGTGCTACACTCAAACTCTGTAATTTTGCAAATACAGTTTTCTTCTCCCAGAAGCTGTGTGGTTTAATACTATAAAGAGGAAGGCACTCAAAAGGCAGTAGAAAAGGGCTTACTTTGAGTTTTCAGCCTAATGTATGATCGGAAATCAGTGTTCTAACTGCTATGAAAAACAAGTGGATAACCTATCTGTGAAATATCTGCCCACGTGTGAATCCATGCTGAAACTCCAATACTCTGGCCACCTGATGCAAAGAACTGGCTCATTGGAAAAGACCCTGATGCTGGGAAAGATTGAAGGCAGGAGGAGAAGGGGACGACAGAGGATGAGATGGTTGGATGGCATCACAGACGAGATAGACAGGAGTTTGAGCAAGCTCCGGGAGTTGGTGATGGACAGGGAGACCTGGTGTGCTGCAGTCCATGAGGTCCCAAAAAGTTGGACATGATTGAGTGACTGAACTGAACTGATGTGAATCCATGGAAGAAATCCCTCAGCAGTGGTAAAACTTTACACAAGTATAAAGTTCTCTTGTTACACCTATTAATGTCATTGGCATTATTATTAGAAGCCATATCTAGAATCCATTCTAATGACTTGCACTTTCTCAGTCAATAACAGCGTGCTCTTCCAAAGAGACTCCGTTTATTATGCACATGGAATATAATTGCATTTTTGATGTTCAGATGATTTTCAAAATCATTAAAAGACCATTGCAGACTCAAGCACTCTGTCTGCAGTGCACTTCATCAAATGCTTGATACGATGCCTATGAACCAATCATTTATGTCCCTTTTTTGGGGGGTAGTTAACCCCTCATCAAGCTGATGGTGCAGTCCACCGAATGCATTAGCAATGACTAGTTATTAATCTTATAACCTTTTCTAATTAACAGAATAAACTGTAAAATGAAGATAAATTGAACGTATCCAAGGGTGAAGTACATTCAGGCACTAAATGCATACTTACACAGAAAAAAACAATCTATGAATCCTTCACACAGGGGGGACAGGGAAGCTGGCTGGTCTTGTTTTATAGACAGAACTCGAACACGCAAACAAGCCACTTTGTCACTGGCTTCTCTGTGTCTTCTTACACGACGCTCCTGAAATTGCAGAGAAGTACTGTAAACATAGTCACTATTGTTCTTTATTTTATACAGCTCTCCTTGGAAGGATCCCAGAGTTGCTGGATAAACAGAAAAACACTGAGAAGTAGCAAAGAGCCACACACACATTTGTAGCAGGAAAACACGCACAGGAAAAAAAAAATCATAAAGAGTTGAAAAGAAGTGAGAGAAGAGAATAATAAAAATGAAGACGATTTAAGTGCTGGCAGGGGTGAATACTGATGTCCTTGGAACAACTGCAAAATATTAAAGGGGCGTGTTTTGTTTTTTTCTAAAAGCAGTGTCTGAGAAACAGAGCTCATTACGTCAGAAATGTTGGGTCCCACATGCTGCGTAGCATGGCCAAGAGAGAGAGAGAGAGAAAAAAAAAACCAACCAGTATCTAGACAGCATGCTCCCGTAATCAGGACACAGTTAATGTAACATCACTTCCCAGGAGGTTTTAGCAGTAAAGAACCCGTCTGCCAATGCACGAGACATCAGAGATGCGGGTTCAATCCCCAAGTCAGAAAGATGCCCTGGAGGAGGGCATGGCTCCCCACTCCAGTATTGTCACCTGGAGAATCCCATGGACAGAGGAGCCTGGCAGGCGGATTGCAAAGAGTCAGACATGACTGAAAGACAAACAGCCAGTTAGCCACTAACGCAATATTAACGGAAGATACCACCACCCTGTCCCCCACCTTCTTCCTGGGCAGAAGAGTGTTTTTGGAGAATTCCTCCTCCTTCTCAGTGTGTGTCTGGAGAGAGGTCTACGATCCCCTCCCCTCCCCTACCATAGCTGGCCAATCGTTCCAGCACCTAACCCAAAAGGTAGCATCGTGGCCTCTTAGGAAATAAGAAGAAACATGTTTATGATTTTTATTTATGAATTATTTGGCTTCAGCAGGTCTCAGCTGCATCCCACAGTTTCTTTGGCTGTAGTGTGTGCGCTGTGGAGTACATGGCATGTACATCGCCCCCATGGCATGCAGGATCTTAGTTCCCTGAATCAGAGCTGGAACCCGTGTCTCCTGAATTAAAAGGTGGACTCTTCACCACTGGACCACCAGAGAATTCCTGAGAATGTTTATATTAATCAGAAGGGCCAGAAGCAATGGTAATTCTGCATGATGAACAGAAGTATATAAAAGTCTCTCTCCAGTCATTTTAACATTCAGCCTCAAATCTAGTGTCATGAGCTAATAGAAAAGACAATCTCAGAACTTTTTTTCGTAATCAGAAGGCTCCCTGGGTGGCTCAGTGGTAAAGAATCTGCCTTCCAATGCAGGAGATGCGGGTTCGATCCCTGGGTCAGGAAGATTCCCTGGAGAAGGGCATGGCAACCCACGCCAAGTATTCTTGCCTGGGGAATCCCATGGACAGAGGAGCCTGTTGGGCTATGCTCCATGGGGTTGCAAAGAGTCTGACTGACGACAGAGTACACATGCACACACTTAGCCTCTGTAATCAATAGAAACTGATGAGAGGAAAGATGCAAAAATGCAGACAAGGCTTTACTTGGGCCCCTGCAGCAGCAACGTGAAGGGGAGGGAGAACAAAAAAAGGGGTCCCTTGGTTGCTAATGGAGGTCCCTAATGGAGGTGAGCTGGTTCCTCTTACAGAACGCAGGTAGGGGTATGTCCTGGGGTCAGGCTGGAGGCATGGCTTAGGTGCTGTGCCTATCCTGTAGGTGGTATTGTGTGCAGGGGGCGCACACAGTACCCTGCTTTTGGTCCAGACTCCTTACAAGTGGCAGTTGAGTTTTTTGATCTTTTTTTTTTTTGATCGTTTGTCCAGAATTAACTCTAAGTGCACATGCGTGCAGGCTTCCCAGGTGGCGCTCAAGATAAAGAACCTGCTTGTCAACGCAGGAGGCGTAAAAGACATGAGTTCAATCCCTGGGTCAGGAAGATCCCTGGAGGAGGGCATGGCAACCCATGCCAAGTATTCTTGCCTGGCGATTCCCATGGACAGCGGAGCCTGATGGGCTACACAGTCCATGGGGTCACAGAGTCAGACACGACTGACGAGACTTAACACGCACGCATGCACGTGAATGCAGTTATTTTTAGTCCTGTACAGTTTCTTTGCTTTGCGGCAAAGGATCCCACATCTCAGACTATCTCAGTGCCGGTCCATCAGGAGGACCACACACAGGCCGCGTGTGAAGAAGTGAAATTAAAAGTGAAAGTCGCTCAGTCGTGTCCGACTCTCTGCGACCCCGTGGACTACACGGTCCATGGAATTCTCCAGACCAGAATACTGGAGTGGGGTCCCCATTCCATTCTCCAGATCTTCTCAACCCAGGGATTGAACAAGCCCAAGAATACTGGGGTGGATAGCCTATCCCTTCTCCAGGGGATCTTCCCAACCCAGGAATCGAACCAGAATCTCCTGCATTGCAGGCAGATTCTTTACCAGCTGAGCAACCAGGGAAGTGCAAGAATACTGGAGTGGGTAGCTGTTCTGTTCTCCAGGGGATCTTCCCAATCCAGGGATTGACCCCAAGTTTCCCACATTGCAGGCGGATTCTTTACCAGCTGAGCCACCAGGGAAGCCCAAGAATACTGGAGTACATTCATTTCATCTCCATCTTCACGTAGCCCTGTTCTCTGTGGCCAACCCAGAGCCCTCTTGGACGCTAGCACACAGACCCTGAAGCTTCTTGCGCCCCGTGGACACACTCCCTGCTTAAATTCCCAAACTACATCTTTTACAGAAAGGCTGGATATTGAGGACGAAAATCAAAAAGAATCAAATCATATGTTCAAAAATGGTTGAAGACAACATGAAAGATTGTATTCCACTGTTTTTCCTCTCTCATTCAAAAAAAAAATGTCATCATGGGGACTTGCTTGGTGGTCCAGGGGTTAAAAATCCACCTGCCAATGCAGGGGCAAAGGGGCTGGTCCAACCCCTGGTCAGAGAAGATGCCACCTGCCTCGGGGGAATGAAGCTGTGTCACAACTACTGACCTGCATGCTGCCACGACCGAATGCACTCGTCTAGAGCTCAGCACAACTAGAGAAATTCCGAGAGCAATAATGAAGACCCAGCGCAGCCAAAAATGAATCAGTAAATAAATAAAATTTAAAAGAATACGTGCTGCAAAGCTGGGGATTCGGGTTTGAGTCCCTGGTCAGGGAGGATCCCACTAAGCCTGCCTGCCACAGCTACTGAGTCCATGTGTCACAACTAGAGAGTCCAGGAGCCAAAACAAAAGGTCTCATGTGATGTAACTAAGATCCAATGCAATAAATAATTTAAAAAAATTTTTTAAATGTCACGATTAGTAGAAATATACCAAATGCTGCCCTTTTTGCTCTTCATCCTAAATAGCTTTAGCCTCTCTTCGCTTGTGTCATAGTGACAGATGAGTTCAATTTTCACACTGTTACTGTAGAATATGTCACACTGCCATCCCAGACTTAATTTTCCCTTGGGTTTTCCCAGAAATGAAGATTTCATCATGTAGACTTTATGGGTATGCTTTTATCACGTACGGATGTGAGAGCTGGACCATAAAGAAGGCTGAACGCCAAAGAATGGATGCTTTTGAACTGTGGTGTTGGAGAAGACTCTCAGAGAAGTCTTCTTGGAGAAGTCCTTTCAGCCCTTGGACTGAAAGGAGATCCAACCAATCCATCCTAAAGGACATCAGTCCTGAATATTCATTGGAAGGACTGATGCTGAAGGTGAAGCTCTAATACTTTGGCCATGTCATGCGAAGAGTTGACTCATTGGAGAAGACTCTGATGCTGGGAGGGATTGGGGGCAGGAGGAGAAGGGGATGACAGAGGATGAGATGGCTGGATGGCAGCACTGACTCAATGGACATGAGTTTGAGTAAACTCCAGGAGATGGTGATGGACAGGGAGACCTGGTATGCTGCAGTCCACAGGGTCGCAAAGAGTCAGACACGACTGAGCAACTGAACCACAACTTGAAGTTCTTGGCACCCACACTAAGATGTTATCCAACACAAACACTCTCACCAGCATCCTGATCTCACCACTGGAACATGTACGACACCTGTCAAACAAGTAGGAAGGCACTGGACGCATGTTTAGGGAACAGACCTTCCTAAGGTTGGCTTCTGACGTGCACGTCGTATTCCCCTCTCCTGTCCTACTTCGTCTTCCTCTCATCATTATTTGCCACGTGCTGAAGGTCTCTCAGAGCGAGAGCCACAGGTTGAAGTCCTCGCCTGCAACGTGACGGTATCTGGAGGTGGTACACTTGGGAGGTCACGAGGTCATGAGGGTGGAGCCCTATGAACAGAATTAGTGTCCTTATAAGAGAGACCCCCAGAGAGCTCCCTGGCAATTTCCACCACGTGAGGACCCCCTGGGAAGCCGACCATCTATGAGCCAAGAGGAGAAGCATCACCAGGACCCGTATCAGCTGGGTCTTGGTCTTGGACTTGCTGCTTCCAAACAGATGAGAAAGAGATGCTTGTTTATAGGTCCCCAGTCTACAGTACATTCTCTTATATCACCCTGAAACAAGCTAAAACATCATATAATCAAACAATACAGAGGGCTTCCCCGGCAGTCCGGTGGCTAAGACTTTGTACTCCCCGTGCAGGGGACCTGGGTTCCATCCCTGATCAGGGAAATAGACCCCACGTGCTGCAACTCAACACCTTTATGCGGCAACTAAGAGGCAAAACAGCCAAATACACAAATCAATTTTTAAAAAAATTACTGTACATTTTTAGGACCAATATCTTGGAAAGTTCTTACAGCAATTCAGCTTATGGGTCTTTAAATGTTCTAATCGACATCTTAGAACGTTCACGCCAAGGTAACCCCGGTGGACTAGTTTCACTATGTGGAGACCCCGTGATGCCTGCCACCCAGGTCCTCATCTGGGACCTCAGCTGTCTCTGTGGACAATGACAAAAAGTGGAATCACGGGCATGATCCCCTTAAGTCATAAGTCACACAAGCACCTGCACAAAATTTCTCTGTGGTCCTGAAAAAAAAAAAAAAAAAAACAGGACTTCTGTTAGATCAAAGCTCACCCGTCTCTGTTGAGCTTTCAGGCGAGTTAAAGATAAGACTGTCTGGGCTTTGGGTTGTGGGGGGTGGTTGGTTTATGCCCCAAGATCAAGAAGGTGGCGTCACAGTGATTGTGTGTCTGTAATTTCTTTTCTATGACAAGCCCCAGTTTCAAAACAAGAACCACCTACAATACAGCTTTGTGTCTGTCTGGCTTCACACAGGCTGGACGTTAAGGGGAAACAAAACTCCTGAGTGTTTCACATTAAACTGGGGACTCAGTGGGATTTCTCTACTTTCATGGAAATCTAAAGAATCTGTGATGTTTTCCACAGTCAACCAAAGAACCTAACCGTGCCTATGTTGTTAAAAAACCAGAACAACAAAAGTGCAGCAGAAAATCTCTGCCTTCCGGTGACTCCTTGAAGGTTATGTGTCTGATGGTGGCTTTTTGTCCAACTCAGAAAATGTCATCGTTATTGATGATGATCTAAAGGAAATCATTTTTCATCCGGGACACGGGCGAAAGATAAGAAAATAGAGGCTGTTCACTTTGCTAATGTCTTTTATATTTTTGGCAAAAACAATTGATGAGTTTCTCTGGGAGAATAGGAAAGTAAAGGTTAGCAAGCCAAAGGTTAACGGGATCAGTGTAAAGAGTTGCGCGGTTTTCGACTGCATTTCTTTCCAAATATTTTGAAGGCTTCCTGAAATGATTTTCTGACACACACACTTCGGGGAAGGGAAAAAAAAAAAGAGTGCACATCTGTATTCTCAGAATAATGATGACAAGTCGCATGTCCTTCTTGGAATATGTGAGCTGATGGTTTTGCCCTCAGGAATAAAAACACACGTGTGGACCGTATTATCTGGGCACCATAGCAACAGTAGGCCAATGATCAAGAAAGGATGCGGTTCAGAGGGTCGGGCTGCGGTGTCATTTCTGAACACAGCTCAGGCTTCAACACGGCTCTGCGTGGACATCCGTAGGAATCAGGACACCGAGTTCGATGCCCTGGAGCTACCAGGGCTGCTGTGTCATGCTGAGCGGGGACTCTGGGCAGAATCAAAGGGACACAAGAAAAGAAAAGGCATGCCTGTGTAGGAGCTTGGCTCTTTGCGTTCGATTCCAGTGGCTGCTGGAACAAAGGGCAACAGGTTCAGGGGCTGAAATAACACACAGTGTAACATCTTCCTCTTCCGGAGGTCGTAAGTCTGAAAGGAGTGTTAAAGGCATAAAATTAAGGTGCTGGCAGACTGGCATTTCCTTCCAGATGCTTGGGATTGTCCATGGACAAATGGACAAAAGCTTTTTCCTAGCTTTTTGCTGCTTCTGGATGCTACCCACGTTCTTTGACTCCAGATCACGTTATTAGTCTTCTTTAGTTAATATTTATTTATTTGGCTGTACCAGGTCTTAAGGACAGCAGACAGGACCTTCGATCTTGCAACAAAGCAAGCGGGACCTTTAGTTGTGTCTTGAGGGATCTTTAGTTTTGGCTAAAGATTCAAACTCTTAGTGGTGGCATGTGAGATCTAGCTCCCTGACCAGGGATAGAACCTTGTATTGGGAGTGCGGCGTCTTAACCACTGGACCACCAGGGAAGTTGCCGGGTCATGCTCTTTCCTGATTTCCGCTTCCATCCTCACAGCTCCTTCTCTGACTCTGAACCCCCTGCTCCCTCTTACAAGGACCCTTGCAGAATTAAGCTGGGATGGCCTCTACACAACGCACGTTCCTTAACTTTCTCACACCTTCAAGGTCCTGTTCACAAGTAACTTCCTCCAGAGGCTCGGGATTGGGGATGGAGGCGTCCATGCATGGTAACTCTTCACAACTTTTGAGGATTCAAACATGGACATCTTTGAGGTGAGGGGATGGGTCGTTTTTCTGCTTATCATCTCATTCTAATGGGACTGCTCGAAGATTTCCTCAGTTTTCCCCAGAGGATATTGACAGGATACTTCCTAACTTGATTCATTGAGTGAATTTTCACCACGGCTTGATCTTGTGCCTCTAGGTCTTCCCTTGGTGAAATTTCCAGTCATTTTTTTTTTAACCTCATGAAAATGCACTCTCTTTCCCTTTTCTGAATCTTGGCTTCCTGATCGCCATGCTGCTCATATGAAAACATGCTGTCATCCAGGACTCCTTCCTGGCCACACACTCGCAAGCTGAATTTTTCTCAAAGAGCTCCCTTTCAGATGCCATTTCTATCTTCCATTGCTGCCATTGAGGTGCATGGTAGATTTCCAATATCAGACTTGGGGACATCTTCCCCTCATTCATATTTGGGTCAACTTTTTCCCCCCACCCCCGAGCCCTGTGACTAACTCACTCATTTACAGGTTCATTCATTCAACAAATACTTATAGAGCACATGCTACATATAACATATAGTTCTAGGTGCTCAAACAAGTTGATGAATGTACAAGGGAATGGATGCATTAACTTCTCCAATACCTTGGCCACCTGATGCCAACAGCTGACTCAATGGAAGAAAACCCTGATGCTGGGTAAGATTGGAGGCACAAGAAGAAGAGGGCGACAGAGGGTGAGATGGTTGGTTGGCATCACCGATTCAATTTGGACATGTTCTTAGGCAAACTCCGGGGGATGGTGACGGACGGGGAGCCCTGAAGTCTGTGTGGTCACAAAGATTGAGACACGACTTGGCGACTGAACAACAACAAAATGCTAATGAAAGGCTGTCAACATAAATGTTTCTGGCTTGGAACCTTCTCTCTAGAAGCACTTACATGAAAAAACTAAGCTCTATGGATATTATAACCCGAAACATATGGATAACACTATTTTCTACCCTTTGGAAAAGGTTATATAGTCTGTTAAATGGCTTATTACATCCTTCACAATGAATATTCAAGGGACGTTGTGCGTGTGTGCGAGGTCAGTTCTATCTGACTCTTTGCGACCCCATGGACCATAGCCTGCCAGCTTCCTCTGCTCATGGGATTCTCCAGGCAAGAATACTGGAGTGGGTGCCATTCCTTTCTCCAGGGGATCTTTCCAACCCAGAGATGGAACGTGCGTCTCCTGTATTGCAGGCAGATTATTTAGCACTGAGGCACCTGGGAAGTTTCAAAAGGCATTCAGTTTAGTTTGGTTCAGTTGCTCAGTCATGTCCAACTCTTTGTGACCCCATGAATCGCAGCACACCAGGCCTCCCTGTCCATCACCAACTCCCGGAGTTCACTCAGACTCACGTCCATCGAGTTAATGATGCCGTCCAGCCATCTCATCCTCTGTCGTCCCCTTCTCCTTCTGCCCCCAATCCCTCCCAGCATCAAAGTCTTTTCCAATGAGTCAGCTCTTCGCATGAGGTGGCCAAAGTATTGGAGTTTCAGCTTTAGCATCATTCCTTCCAAAGAAATTCCAGGGCTGATCTCCTTCAGTATGAAATGGTTGGATCTCCTTGCAGTCCAAGGGACTCTCAAGAGTCTTCTCCAACACCACAGTTCAAAAGCATCAATTCTTCGGCACTCAGCTTTCTTCACAGTCCAACTCTCATATCCATACATGACCACTGGAAAGACCATAGCCTTGACTATACAGACCTTTGTTGGCAAAGTAATGTCTCTGCTTTTGAATATGCTATCTAGGTTGGTCATAACTTTCCTTCCAAGGAGTAAGTGTCTTTGCATTTCATGGCTGCAGTCACCAATCAACCATACTCCCCAATAAAAAAAAAAACTTTAAAAAAATGCTTTCACAGTGCCAGTCACTGGCTTCTGAGTTGGTTCAAACTCGTCTGTGTTTTCACTGTGAGGGGATTCAGCCTGAAGAATGAAGTACCACCTGGAGTCATACAGCCCAATTCAGAGCATCCATGGGGTTCTGCATGGATTCTGAAGACTGCAGTCCAGTTTTCTGCTAGAGCTACATCCTGGCTCTGCTCGTGAGGACTTCAAAGATTAGGGGTACATGAAGCAACCAAAAAATGTCCCAGGCACATGTAGACTGGTAAGTGTCCAAGAGGAAGAACCATGCCACACTCTCAGCTAGAGCATCTGTGCTTCGGTATAAACCTTGGAATATAAATGGAGGATGTTAGCAAATGCTCTCACAGTCCACATCTGACCCATGCCACACTGGCTGCTGTAGCAGATGGGTTTAGGAAGTCTATCAAGTGGTGGATCAATGGTAAAGAATCTGCCTGCAATGCAAGAGACCTGGGTTGGATCCCTGGGTCAGGAAGATCCCCTGGAGGAGAGCATGGAAACCCACTCCAGTGTTCTTGCCTGGAGAATCCCATGGACAGAGGAGCCTGGTGGGCTGCCGCTCACAGGGTTGCAGTTAGTCCGACAGGACTGAGTGACTAATGCTTTCTCTCTCACTATGGGCAACATTTGAACACAGCATGGTGATAATCAGAAAGATACAAACACATTGAACGTAGCAAAGGAAGGGCTTTGCAACAGTCTGGCTGTGACTGTAGCCTTTCTACAGCTTCTGGAAGAAATTAGGACACTTTCAGGTGTGCCAAACAAAGAATTAAAATGAGAGAATGATTTTCAAAGTAAACCAGTGGTTTAACGTCAGCATGTCGGGCTTAGGGGAAAGCTTGAGGGGTGGGCGTACATTAACTGAATCTGTTTGCTTTCTTGTTAAAAATACCTCTTCCTACTGTATTTCTCTCTCCCTCCCACTCCCCGTGGTCTCTCAGCATGCTCTCTGACTTCTTCTCCGTACCCACCCACTGGATGATGCCTTCTCAATGCTCGATTTCTGGGTTCTACTGTAACACACACACACATTTTTCTGAGTCCTAAAGCAGCTCCACCAGCAGATACTGCACTGTGTTCACGGTTATCAGCAGATGGGCCATGACACTTCAAGATGGATGGTGCACGGATTTTTACACCCATAGAAAACCTTCCAATAACGCAACTCATATCACAATTCCTTTGGCATGTTCGCACCAATTCCCCTTCATGAATTCTCCCACCACTAAGCAGATGTCAACAATGACGTGAACAAGACCTTCCTTCTATTCCACCAGCCTCATACGAATCAGCACCATTTTCTGCTGATTGAAACCCACAGCTGTGAAGCATGGTTGCTGTTGAGTGGCTTCAGTCGTATCTGACTCTCTGCGACCCCACGGACTGCAGCCCACCAGGCTCCTCTGTCCATGCGATTCCCCAGGCAAGAATACTGGAGCGGGTTGTCATTTCCTCCTCCAGGGAATCTTTCCAACCCAGGGATGAAACCCACATCTCTTGCACTGGCAGGCAGATTCTTTACCGCTGAGCCACCAAGGAAGCCCACTATGAAGGGTACTCACAATGAAAGGCTAAATGCTCCAAAATGAAATGATTTTTCATGTTGCCCTCCGGATCAAAGGATCCATTCTACAAAAATATGCACACCCTGGGCTGATTCACGTGTATGGCAAAAACCACCACAATATTGTAAAGTAATTGGGCTTCCCTGGTGGCTCAGAGGTGAAAGTGTCTGCCGCCAACGCGCGAGACCCCGGTTCAATCCCTGGGTCAGGAAAATCCCCTGGAGAAGGAAATAGTAACCCACTCCAGTATTCTTGCCTGGAGAATCCCATGGACAGGGAAGCCTGGTAGGCTACAGTCCATGGGGTCACAAAGAGTCCTAAAGTAATTAGCCTCCAATTAAATTTTTTTAAAAAAGATACTGTACACGTGCAGTGGATACTGGGGAGAAGCATGACACGGAGTAGACAGCTGAGAAGAGATTATTATACGTCTCCAGAAGAAAAGGATAATCATGACTGACTGAGGATGTCACCTGCCCCAGGCCCTGTGTCCTGCAGGTGGAATTTCTGATGTTGGCAGGTGGCAATTACTCTGACCTTGCTGGGGAGGTCAAGGTCATCGGAAGATTCTTCAGATCTTGCGAGAAAGATTTGAAGAGATGAAGCCACGTGCCCAGGGCCACACAAGTAGGGTAGGAACAACCAGGACTTTGAACCAAAGACTGTGAACGGAGCTCGGGTCTCGGTCATGCCACGTCTGGGGGCCACGTGTCTTAGAACACACGGTGCTGCTGGGAGGTGGGGGCGGAAATGAGAGACGGAAGACCACGTGGTGTGACACTGTCTATCTTCCCCCCAGAAAAACTCCACGAACCCTGCTTCCTAGTTCCTATCTTCTAAGGAAGGTGGAGAGGCAACACGGGCCTGTTCTAGCCAAGCAGAAAGTGGGGGATGAGGAGGAAAAGTGAGGCTCTCGGCAATACCAGGGTCCGAGCAGAAGGGATGGCTAGCACCCTGTGAGGGATGGCGTGAGGTCGTGAGGAATCGGGGTGCCTTTTACCTCTCCAAGGCTGACAAATCTGGATGGCTGAATAAGCTAACCTAAAGAGCAAAGCTTCCCCCATAGCTCAGGTGGCAAAGAATCCTGCCTGCAATGCAGGAGACCTGGGTTTGATCCCTGGGTCAGGAAGATCCTCCCCTGGAGAAGGAAATGGTAACCCACTCCAGAAATCTTGCCTGGAGAATCCCATGGACAGAGGAGCCTGGTGGGATATAGTCCATGGGGTCGCAAGAGTCCAACATGACTGAGCAACTAAATCACCACCACCAAAAAGCAAAGAGGTGGAAGGGCATGGAGGAAGCCTTGAAGCTGAGGTGAGGACTTGAGCCCACCACAAGCTACAAAGACACTCTACCAGGATACTAAATATTATAATTTTTTGAGAGGACAAAAATCTCCTAATTGACCCCTGTTGCTGTTGGTATTCAGTCACTCAGATGAGTCTGACGTTGTAGTGATTTCAGATCCCAAGGTGAATCTGACCCCGTGGACTGCAGCACACTAAGCCTCCCTGTCCTTCACCATCTCCCAGAATTTGATCAAGCTCATGTTCATCGAGTCACTGATGCCATCCAACCAACTCATCCTCTGTCGTCCCCTTCTCCTCCTGCCTTCAATCTTTTCCAACATCAGGGTCTTTTCTAATGAGTCAGCTGTTTGCATCAAGTGGCCAAAGTATTTCAGCTCCAGCATTGGTCCTTCCAATGAGTAATCAGGGTTTATTTTCTTTAGGATTTACTGGTTGCCTCTCCTTGCTGTCCAAGGGACTCTCAAGAGTCTTCTCCAGAAGCACAATAAAAAAGCATCAATTCTTCAGCGTTCAGCCATATTTATGGTCCAACTCTGACATCCGTACATGACTACTGGGAAAAACACAGCTTTGATTAGATGGACCTTTGTTGGCAAAGTCACATCTCTGCTTTTTAATACACTGTCTAGGTTTGTCATAGCTTTCTTTCCAAGGAGTAACCATCTTTTAATTTCATGGCTGCAGTCACTGTCTGCAGTGACTTTGGAGCCCATGAAAATAAAGTCTGTCATTGTTTCCACTTTTTCCCCTTCTATTTGCCATGAAGTAATGGGACTGGATGTCAGAAGATGGGACTGGATGTCATGAAGTGATGGGACTGGATGCCATGATCTTAGTTGTTTGAATGTTGAATTTTAAGCCAGATTTTCCACTATCTTAAAATTCCCTCCCCATGTTATCTCACGAACAAACTTTTGCCCTGGATGTTTACGTCCATAACTTCCTTGGATATGACTTGGAAATATCATCAATTACATAAGTTTATGCTGGAAAAAATAGACACTCTACCCATTGTCTCCAAAGAAAAGACCGACAACTTCAGATCTTTGTGTTTTACACACCTTTTCAAATCATTTTTTCCTCTGGAAGATTAGACTTGAAAACTGACACTTATGCTAACTGTAAATATGTAAAACAGGCTTATTTTAATAACTAGCTACAGAGTAGGGTTCAGAGATTGGATAGGAAACACACATATCGTCAAATACAAACCTAACAGTCTACTGGAAATATTAAAGCAAACCGTTTTTATACCCCCTTTAGTTCATGAGGGTGAGCTATCCAGTAAAAACAGTGGATTTGATGACTTTGGAAGAAGGCATACACCCCCAGGATGAAGATGTCAGCATTTGGTTTGGGTTGCAAAGTGGACGTGTTTCAATCTCCAGAGACACTCTCGTTTTGCACACTGGGCATTGAGAGCGAAGGAAAAGGTTTCTAAGTTCAAAACATTTTTTTACGAAGGATGAGATAGAGCTGTAGGTATCAGGAGCAGGAACTGCAGAGGAAAGGAGAGAGATAGGTCAGTGGGGGTGGTGTGGAAGTCAGAGAGCTGAGATGTGAGCATGTTGACTCCTCTAAGACCTTTTGTTTAAAGTTTTTTTTTTTTTTTTTTAATGTGGACCATTTTTTAAATCATTATTGAATTTGTTATGAGGCTGCTTCTATTATACAGTTTGGGTTTTTATAGCCTTGCAGCTTGTGGGATCTTAGTTCCCCAACTGGGGATCGAACCCTCATCCCCTGCATGGGACGGTGGGGTCTTAACCGGAACACCAGGCAAGAATCTCTAAGGCCTTGAAGAGCAGGGGAGACTCCTGAAGCTGAGACAGACGCCCAAGGCAGAGGCAGTCACAGTGGAGGGCGAGGGCGGGCTGGCTAAGGCTCACAAAGTGAACAGCACCTGAGAAATGGGTCCAGAGAAATCTCCCAGACCTCCAAGGGCTCTGAGTCCCACACTTTGCTCCAGTGAGAGTCAGCAATTCCTTCCTGGAAGGAAGCTCAATGGTGGCTTCTTGCCATGATCAGATATTCCTTTGCCCTTGGCAGGGAACAGGGAGAGTTACTCCACACTGGAGGATGGCAGAACAGAACACCCCAAACAAGGAAGAAAAGTGAAACAGGTGGAAGCGAGGAAATAAGAGCGTTGGCCAAGGTGGGGGCTCCAGGAGCAGCTCCATGTGGTGGGCGTATCCCAGAAGCCTTTTCTTTTTTTCTCCCAGCATCACTGGACGTGGGACTCTGGACAATAAGACAAGGCCACACAGAAAATAACGAAAGGGACTCCCCCTCGCTCACCCAGAGACCCTAAATGCAGTGTGAATTTTTGGGGGCCACATTTCGGGGCAGGTAGGACTTAGTTCCCCGACCAGGGCTTGCACCTGCACCTCTTGCAAGCAGGGAGTCTTAATTGCTGGACGACCAGGGAAGTCCCTAGTGTGAAGTATGTTGACACAGTTCTGCTGTTGGCCCGAAAGTCTGCGGTTCTGGCAAGATGCTCTCCTTCAACTTTCAGGGGTTGTTTTGTGACTCACCCAACAGGTTGAATCCTGAACCAAAGAGACTCAGAGAACCACAGCACCTACCCAGATGACTGACAAGGTGGCCGTGACTCTCTGCTCTGTTTGACTGTTTCTGTGAACTTCCCACAAGACAGTCTTGATGCCGATTCATCTGCCAACGTTACACAAATGCTTAGCCCTGATTTCCTTAAGTCTAATCCCTATGTGGACTACAGGGAGATCAAAGCAGTCCATCTTAAAGGAAATCAATCCTGAATATTCATTAGAAGGACTGATGCTGAAGCTGAAACTCTAATCCTTTGGCCATCTAATTCAAAGAGCTGACTTGCTGGAAAAGACCCTGATGCTGGGAAAGATGGAGGGCAGGAGGAGAAGGGGATGACAGAGGATGAGATGGTTGGATGGCATCACTGACTCGATGGACATGAGTTTGAGTAAACTCTGGGAGTTGGTGATGGACAGGGAGGCCTGGTGTGCTGCAGTCTGTGGGGTCACAAAGAGTCGGACACGACTGAGCGACTAAACGCACGATCACATATATGTCTGATGATTTTATAAGTGAGAAAAAGATGGATATGTTGCTGACAACTGAGCACAAAGAAATTTGAAGTATCCAGTGAGATTCCAGCTTTCTGAGGACATCAGGCTGTGTTTTCAGAGCTGGCGGTTGGTGACATTGAATGTGTGCATGTCAACAGTCACCAGGAATGCCTGCAAAAGTTATAGTCTTTCTATGTATCAACCACACATCCATCCACAGGATACAAGAAACAGGTTAATAAGCTCATCGATATACATATGATAGACTCAATAGTAAAGTGAAAGTCGCTCAGTCGTGTCTGACTCTTTGTGACCCATGGACTACACAGTCCATGGAATTCTCCAGGCCAGAATACTAGAGTGGGTAGCCTTTCCCTTCTCCAGGGGATCTTCCCAACCCAGGGATTGAACCTAGGTCTTCCCCATTGCAGGCAGATTCTTTCTTAGCTGTGACACCAGGGAAGCCCAAGAATACTGGAGTGGGTAGCCTTTCCCTTCTTCAGGGGATCTTCCCAAGCCAGGGATTGAACCGGGGTCTCCTGCCTTGCAGGCGGATTCTTTACCAACTGCGCCATCAGGGACAGACTTAATAAGAGAACAATAATAACAGTGAATGGTATTCACGTATGATTATCCACATGCCGATGAAATTTCTGGAATCAGTCAACATGAGTCCTTTTTCTGGCCCTCCCCTAAGGCTTGTGGAATCGTAGTTCACTGACCAGGGATTTAACCCGTGTCCCTTGCAGTGGACGCATGGAGTCTTAACTCCCTGGACTACTGGGGAAGTCCCTTAGCATGGGTCCTTAGTGTACCAAGAATGTTAGCTTCACGATGAATCTCCCAGTGCCTATCTTTGCCCTCAATCTCCTTGCTCATCCATGATTTGAACCTCAGGCAAAACAGACTGGTTTGGTTTATATGACAGCATAAGAGCACAGAGGAGGACTCTGACGGTGTGACACGTAATATATCCCAGATTCTGCAAGGACAATATCTGGATGACCATGGAGGGTATCCTGCCTGATAGTGATGACACGTAGTATTTTGAAAATGCATATAGGAATATGGGCTTCCCAGGTGGCTCAGTGGTAAAGAATCTGCCTGCCACTGCAGGAAACCTGGGCTCAATCCTTGGGTCAGGAAGATCCCCTGGAGGAGGAATGGCAACCCACTCCAGTATTCTTGCCTGGAGAATCCCACGGACAGAGGAGCCTGGCAGCCTATATAGTTCATGGGGTCGCAAAGAGTTGGACATGACTGAGTGACTGAACAATACATTGAAATAGAGGAATCATATGCACTCTTTCCAAGGTCACTGCCAAGTCTGGGTTTTGTACTAACACAGTAATACATGCCTATGCATAAGTCTTTCATGAGCAATAAGTTCTCAGAATATACCGAGCCTGCCTGGCAGTTGGCTGCGGCTGTGTCCATAGGAATACAGAATGCCAAGGTCAAAAGAGTCTCATGACCACTTTTATTCACTTCAGACATATTTATTCAGCATCTATGCAATAATGCCTTCACATAACAGCTGCCTGTTAGTGTGAAGGATCAATTCCTCTTTGCCTTCACTATTTTTTCGATGTGATCTAATGGACACAGGTCTTCCCAGGTGGCTCAGATGGTGAAGAATCTGTTTGCAATGCAGGAGACCCATGTTTGATCCCTGGATCGGGGAGATCCCCGGGAGGAGGAAATGGCAATCCACTCCAGTATTCCTGCCTGGAAAATTCCGTGCACAGAGCAGCCTGGAGGGCTCCCGTCCGTGGGGTCCCAAAGAGTCAGACATGACCGAGCACCAGTACCATCACCACCACCGATGGACACACTCTTTTCCTATTTGCAAAGAAATCCTGGACCTTACCTTCGGAAAAATCTGAGAGCCCCAGCATGGGAAAAACACACTGCCATGAAAAGACATGGTTAAAAGACCCACTTATAAAGAAGGAAAAAAACCGCCAGGCTGATTGTACACAAGCAGCAGCTCCATCGTTCCATGAAAATTAGGTTACCGAGTCTAACTATTTGACACATATTTATTCCAATTAATTTCAATTAGGCAAAACAAGTGTCAATGGGTGTGCAGACATTCACTTCCCAGGCAGCTTGTCTGAGATCATTAGACATGATATTCATGCATCACTATTAGTACAACTGGTAGACCGTGAATCAGTCCTTCCAGCAGTCGATGCCATTGGGTAGAAGTTATGTGGCGACACCCTTAAATTAAATCTCCATTAAGGATTCCAATCTGTCTTGACGAGCACATGAGTTCTTCCACCCCCCCCCCCCCGTTATTTTTGGTTAAGTAAATTAATAATGCATAAGAATTACGGAAACCAACTGAAGCAGCCTCTTTCTCATCTCTTTTTTTGGAGGGGGAGAATGCTGTACAGAGGCCGGGCAAGGAGGGGCCAGGACTTTTGCAGGAGACATTAAGTCATGAATATTCAAGGCAGAGTCCCTGAAGACTCGCCCAAAAGGACATCTATCTTGCAACCTGAGACCTACACGGTTGCCCATGAAGGAATGACAACTCTTCTTCTGAGGTCTGCAGACCCTGCAAGCCGTGGAGAGTTATCCAAGAGGAGATCAGACCTGTAAGGTCTTTTACCAGGAAGAGGCTAAAGAAGAAAAGGTCGTTAAGACCTTCCATACACCTAGGCCAAGATGGAAGCCCATGACAGGGTGAGCAGATGGGGTCAGGTTAGACTTGTGCAGGGGACCCAGGAGAAGTCCCTGAGGGCACGCTTGGTCATTGCGGTTCCTCCGGGAATGTTTTCTTGTGGGAAGGAGGTAAATTATGGGGACAACTGCATTTCTAAGAAATGTCATTTCTCAGCAGTGACAGGGGAAAATGCTTGTGTGAGAATACAGCGTATGTCTCAGGCCACACAACACGTACACTTATAGAGAACTTTGTACGCACAAAACGTCATACATAGATTTATTTTTTTTCTAACATCGCAACACTCCTGAGCAGTATATTCTTTTTCACACTCATAGGGCTTCTCTAGGGGCTCAGACAGTCAAGAATGCCTGCAGTGTGGGAAACTCTGCTTCGATCCCTGGGTGTGGAAGATCCCCTGGAGAAAGGAATGGTAACCCCAGCATTCTTGACTGGAGAATCCCCATGGACAGAGGAGCTGGGTGGGCTACAGTCCATGGGGTCACAAACAGTCAGACACGACTGAGCAACTAACACACACACACACACAAACCCATTGTTTTTCAGATTCTTTTTCCATAATAGGTTATCGCAGAATACATGAGTACAATTCCCTGTGCAGTACAGTAGGTCCTCGCTAGTTACCTATTTTATACACAGTAGTGTGTGCATGTAGACCCCAAACTTGTCATTAATCTCTCCCCACCACATTTCCCCAGTGGTAACCATAAGTGGTTTTTTTTGCAATCTGTGAGTCTTTTTCTATTTTGTAAATAAGTTTATTTACATCATTTAAAAAATTAGATTCCACAACAGCTGAGGCAGCAGCCCTATGTAAAATAAAGACAAACAACCTAATCAAAAAAATGAGCAATCTGCATAGACGTTTGTCCACAGAAGATGTACAGATGGCCAACAGGCACATGAATGGATGCTCCACATCGCTAGTTACCAGAGAAAGGCAAATCAGAAGCACAATGAGGTCCCACCTCACATGGGTCAGAATGGCCATCATCAAAAAGTCTACAAATGACATGGGCTACAGAAGGTGTGGAGAAAAGGGAACCTTGCTACACGGTTAGAAAAGAAAGAAAGTGAAGTCGCTCAGTCATGTCCGACTCTTTGGAACCCCATGGACTGGAGCCCACCAGGCTCCTTCGTCCGTGGAATTTTCCAGGCAAGAATATTAGAGTGGGTTGCCATTTCTTTCACCAGCGGATCTTCCCAACCCAGGGATCGAACATGTGTCTCTCATGTCTCCTGCACTGGCAAGTGGATTCTTTACCACTGTGCCACCTTGGAATCCCTCCAAATAACCTAGATGTAAATGTTTTATTCCCATTTCCCAGAAGAAGTAACTGAGGCTTGGAAAGCTGTCAGGGGGTGTCTCCCTTCATCCCCGTCACAGCTTGGTTACTAGAACCCCGAAACTCTTCCATCTCTGCTAGGATGTCAGGTCAGGTCTTCATCACAGAAAAGCAGCTCAGGAGGCATGCGACAAATTAGGTCTTAGGCAGACGTGGAGTTAATAGCACCTGGGATAGAAAACGATCCCTAATAAGGAATTCATACAAATCTCCAACCCACATTATGCAAAACAAGCTTTAAGACGGGAGTGCTGCGTGGCCGTGAACATTTAGGAAGACAACTACATTTTAAGAGCATGTCCCAATGCAAACTGGATTGATGAAAGGGCAATTATAAAACACTTGCTTTTAGAGGTACGCTGTTATTCAATCTTTATTTTAACATCTGTTTATCTCTCTCTAGTACTGTTTTTATTTACAATTGCTAGTTTTGCCTGTGACATTTATCTCTATGAGCTTTTCAAGGTGCGTTTCAGGAGAAGGGAATTAAAAGATTGTTTCCATTTGTTTCCCTTTCCAATTCACCCTTTTCTCATTAGAAACAGAAGGACAGCTGCATCCTCCATGGGGTTTATACGCTTAACTGCATCTTTGTTTTCTTTACAGTTTCTTTAGATGGTACATATTTCTTGATCTTTATTTAACAAAGATCTTTGCAGTATTTACTCTTGCAAAGTCTCCCATGGACGGAGGAAGCTGGCGGGCTACAGTCCATGGGTTCAAAAAAAGAGTCGGACACAACTGAGTGACTAATACTTTCACCTTCAGATGAGTAAAAGCTACAAGCAAGTGAATAAACTATAACAAAATTAAAAACAATAACAACACCACCACCCAAAACTCAGAGGGCTCTGAAGACCTAAGTTTGACTGATACAGAAATCGCCAGGAACGAGTTTCAAAGCTGAGAAGTTTTGCTTTGTTTTGGTGTTCAGAGAAGTGACTGGAGACCAAGGCAATGATGAATTTAGAGTTTTAGCTGCAAAGCTGATGGGAGGGAATGCAGGTTCTGAGCCACACCCATGCTAACATTCATGATCCTGTCGAGCATCACTCAAGGATGCTGTCTCCTGCGTGGCCATGCAGAGGTTTGCAGCATGGACCTCACACCCCTTGGAGTCTGGGAAACATTTCACAAGGTCACTGAGAACACATCCAGCTTTGTCATGATATGGAATTGTCATGGGCCATTTCCACCGTGTTTGCAATGGTACCAACCGTGCCGAAAGTTGGGAAAACTGTTGGCACCTTGCGAGTCATCAAGGCACTGAACACAAGCTGTAGTCATAATCATCACCACCATGCTCTGGAACCTAAGAATGTCAGTTTCATTTCAGAATGTTGTGTCTTTTTGTGATGCTTATTTATTTGATTGCACTGGGTCTCAGAGGCAGCAAGCACAATCTTCTATCTTCATTGCAGTTAGCAGAACTTTAGTGGCGGCATGTGGGAACTGGTTCCCTGACCAGGGATTGAACCTGAGGCCCCCTGTATTGGAAGCTCGGAATCTCACCCACTGGGCTGACAGGGAATTCATTCCGTAGAACGCTTCAGATGAAGCAGTGACATAGCTGATTCCCTTAAATATCTAGATCCAACCAGGCCATTGTAAAGGAGATCAGTCCTGGGTGTTCTTTGGAAAGGAATGATGCTAAAGCTGAAACTCCAGTACTTTGGCCACGTCATGCAAAGAGTTGACTCATTGGAGAAGACTCTGATGCTGGGAGGGATTGGGGGCAGGAGGAGAAGGGGACGACAGAGGATGAGATGGCTGGATGGCATCACTGACTCGATGGATGTGAGTCTGAATGACCTCCGGGAGCTGGTGATGGACAGGGAGGCCTGGCGTGCTGCGATTCATGGGATCGCAAAAGAGTTGGACACAACTGAGCGACTGAACTGAAGTGAAGTGAGGTGTCTTTGGGCTATCCTGCATGAAGAAATGGGATATATATGTAAAGCTCTTCCCTTTCCCAATGAAGTTCAATGTTTGTCTCCGGGGGTCGGGGGGTGGTGGGGGAAGGTGGGCCACTGTTTGAGAAGCAAGGAAAAACAGTAGCTCCCATCTTTACTTGATACAGTGACTGAGAGACGATCTATGGCCACTCAGACCTGGGTATGTGCCAGATACTTTCTGAACATTGAACAAAGTGAACAAAGTGAAATTGAACAAAGTGAACCTGTCACTTCATGGAAAACAACGGACAGTATTTGTTGCCAGTGACAAATTCAAGGTTGCAGGGGAAAAAAAGTAGAATTTCAGACATCTTACATCTGCAACTACGAACTTGATGGGCTCCCAACACTTAAATAATTCATTCCTGAGTTGGCGATGGACAGGGAAGCCTGGCGTGCTGCGGTCCATGGGGTCGCAAAGAGCTGCATACAACTGAGCAACTAAACCGAACTGAACTGAATAACGTCAGCAGTGATGTTAATAAGTGTGAGGTTTCTGTCACTGTGGTTGTTGTCTTTGTTTTTATATTGCCTTCCCCGTTCATGCATTGGGAAGAAGAAAACCTCCAGGCTGCAGCTGTGCCCTTGGGAAGGAATAAACAAAAAGCTGGGGAGGAACTCAGTTTTCCAACACGTGTATCAGCGGACTGCTTTCCCAGTCAAACCTCCAGATGACATCTCAGCCTTGGTTGACACGTGAATCGCAGCTTCGTGAGAAATCACGCTTGGATCGCGTAAAGGACCCGATGCCTGGGTTCCTGACCCACGGAGACTGTGAGATGATGAGTGTGTCTCATTCCAAGCCCTTTGGGCTGTGATTTGTTGCCATTCAACAAGTACACAATGGATACAATGAGCGTGTGGGCATTTCTGCTTCGACATAAGTCACAGTCAGCATCAACGTGAGTAGCTCTTAGGAAGAGCTACTTATTGTTTAGCTGCTTCAGTCGAGTCCAACCCCACGGACTGTAGCCCCCCAGGCCCCTCTGTCCATGGGATTCTCCAGGCAAGAACACTGGAGCGGGTTGCCATGCCCTCCTCCAGGGCATCTTCCCCACCCAGGGATCAAACCCAGGCCTCCCGCACTGGAAAACGGGTTGTTGACCACTGAGCCAGCTGGGAAGCCTTACCTGTCATGGTTTGTATAGACTGATACCTTTATTATTTTAATTTTTAAAAAGAAGCTGTTTATGTTTTTAAACATTTATTTTATCTCCATGTTCTGGATCTCAGTTTTTCCACAGAGCAACTTTATTGGCACAATGGGAACCCTTAGTATGTGTCCTATGGGATCTATTACCTAACCAGGGATTGAACCCAGGGGCCTGCATTGGCAGCTCAGAGTCTGAGCCACTGAACCCCCTGGAGGTCCCCTAACTGATGATATAATTGCTCATGATCTGGACATCAAAGTGTCTCAGACACAGCAAGTATTTAGCGAAACTTGCAGCAAATTGTTGGGAGAACATCCTCATTTTAATTCACCAACACACACAAGGCGTTGCGTTAGATTCCACATATGAGTATCAAAGGGGATCGGGGTTTGGTCTCCGAGCTCCTGTAATTCATCACGGGTGGTGGGAGGCAGACTTGTAAATAAGCTTCTATAATTAAATATTCCACAAAGTACAGTGCTGCACGAAAAGGACATTTGCAAACACCACATTGCAATTATACCTTGAAGGAAGCCACAAAGCTAATGCCACTCTGCAGAGACAGACTCTGCATTCTGAAAAATGACTACGGCTTTTTGTCATAAGTCAAATGCTGCCCCCACCCCCTCCCCCGAGACGTCCACACCCTGATCCCTTATACTGATAAATATGTCAAGCTAGGGCTTCCCTGGTGGCTCAGCTGATAAAGAATCCACCTGCAATTCGGGAGACCTGGGTTCAATCCCTGGGTCAGGAAGATCCTCCCCTGGAGAAGGGAAGGGCTACCTACTCCAGTATTCTGGCCTGGAGAATTCCATGGACTGTGTAGCCCGTGGGGTCGCAAAAGTCGGACACGACTGAGTGACTCTCACTCACATGATGGTTACGTAACTAACGTTACAGACCTTAAGATATGGAGATACTCCTGCATTACATAGGCTGACCCAATCCCACCTTTTTCTAGCTCAAAAGTGGGAGAGACATGGCAGAAGCCAGAGAGATGAGAAGCGTGGGAAGGACTCAGGGTCTGGCTGTTGGTTTGAAAACAGAGGGAGCACACAAAGAGGGCTATGAGAAGCTCAGAAGGGTGCAGCTGCTGGCCCACAGTCAGCAAGGAAATGGGGAACTCAGTCCTACAGCCAAAAGGAGCCAAATTCTGCCAGTCACCAGGAAGGGGTTTCTTCCTCTGTGTCTCCAGATCAGATCTCTGGCCACCCATAACTGTGAGTTTAGCCTTACGGAACGCAGAGCAAAAAAAAATAAAATAAAAGGACTGGAGCTTTTTTTTGTGAATAGAAACTGGATGCCAAAAATAAATAAATAAATAAAATCAAAGACGCACCGTAAACTTCTGACCTACATTCCTGGGAGAAAAGAAACGTGTAATGTATGAAGCTGCTACATTTGTCTTCATCGTTTCATGACAGAATCAGAAAACTGATCAAATTGGTTAATCCACAGGAAATCAACCCTGAATATCCATTGGAAGGACTGACGCTGAAGCTGAAGCTCCAATCCTTTGGCCACCTGATGCAAAGAACAAACTCATTTGAAAAGCCCCTGATGCTGGGAAAGATTGAAGGTGGGAGGAGAAGGGGATGACAGAGCATGAGATGGTTGGATGGCATCACCGACTCGATGGGCATGAGTTTGGGTAAACTCTGGGTGTTGGTGATGGACAGGGAGGCCTGGCATGCTGCAGTCCATGGGGTCGCAAGGAGTTGGACACGACTTACTGATTGAACAGCTACAACAACAAACTGAGAGACTTCAGTGGCGGGGGTGCAGGGAAGGGGCGGAGAAAATGCACTCAAAACAGTAGTATCTGTTAGCATGAGCCAAGATGTGTGCCTGTGACCAAGGAGAGGAAATGGCAAGTTATCTGATGTGGCCAGATCATAAATACAGAGAGAAGAGGAAACATAGACAGGAAGATAAGGGTCAGGAATGCGTATCAAGAAAGCAAGCCCCAGGATTTTTCTGCAGGATAGATGAGAGAAGAAGGAATCTGTAGGAAGGATGATCAATCAGAAATAACCTAGATAAGCCACAGCAAGACCCGAAACGAAGAGAATGGCATCTGGAATCAATAAAAGTGTACCCATGCAAGGTCAGTTCAGTTCAGTTCAGTCGCTTAGTTGTGACTCTTTGTGACCCCATGGACCGTAGCACACCAGGCTTCCCTGTCCATCACCAACTTCTGGAGCTTGCTGAAACTCATGTCCATCACGTTGGTGATGCCATCCAACCATCTCATCTCAACAGTATGAACAGTATGAAATAGTATGAAAAGGCAAAAAGCTGTGACCCATGCAAGAGACACTTCCACAGTGGAGTCAACACAAGCTGATACAAATTAAATGTAGAGTTTGTGAGACAAAGAGAAGACAACTTAACTTGTATATTTTGAGACGAAAGGAATCAGAAGATGGTCATGCAGTTACCCATGAGTAAGAGGTGGTCTGGGGCTTCCCAGGTGGCTTCGTGGTAATGCAGGAGATTTGGATTTGATCACCGGCTCAGGAAGATCCCCTGGAGGAGGAAATGGGAACCCACTCCACTATTCTTGCCTGGGAAATCCTGTGGACAGAGAAGCTTGGAGGGCTATAATCCACAGAGGGTCACACAAGAGTCGGACATGACTTAGCCAGTAAACAAGAGAAGACTTGGATGTATGTAAATTTTTTTTTCTTTCCCCTCAGGGAATGGGGAGGTTAATTCATTCTGTTTGGGATGTGTCGGGTTGAAGCTGTGTAGCAATTTACAACACCAACTGCAACTTTGGGTCAGAGTAAGAGCTGGTGGCTGTGGTGGAGGCTGGGGGTAGGGGGGAAGGTTGGGAATTATTTCTAAGAGGAAGTAGATACAGCCAGGAGTGAACATAAAATGAGAGACGAGAAAGCTCAAGGGGAAAATCTCCACACTTTACAGATAGGAAGGAGGGTGGTAGGGGACTTCCCAAGTGACTCAGTGGTAAAGAATCCGCCTGCAATGCAAGAGACCCAAGTTCTGTCCCTGGGTCGGGAAGATCTCCTGCAGAAGGGAATGGCTACCCATTCCAGTATTCTTGTCTGGAGAATCCCATTGACAGAAGAGCCTGGCGGGCTTTATTTTTTGCAGAGAGTCAGACACAACTGAGCAACTGAGGCTATTACTTTCACCAAGACAGAAAGAAGGGGCCAGGGCACAGAGAAGATTCGAGATGAGCAATGCCAAGCTAAAGGAGCCTGAGTCACAGAAGCTCTGAGTGCTCAGTTCAGTAAGAGTCAGAGGGAAAGGGGCCAAGGACCGGAGACGTCAGCACAGAGGCCACGGTGTGAACACGGGGGAATGGAAGAGATTGTCGTGAGAAAAGACGCAAGGTCTTCTGGAGGGAGGGCCAAAGGTGCGGGGGTACTCACAGATGCTAAAGAGGGCGGGGCATGCGATCCAGGGGCTGCATCCACTTTTCTGTACCACTGTGTGTGTGTGTCTTAATCACAACAGGTCACAACCGTCTGAGGAGGCACCGTCTGGAGCCGTGGATTGTAAAAGCAGGTGTGCTACCCAGCCTTTGGTGCAAGACTGTTCTCTGCAACAGTGCGAGATGAGGGAGGGATGGGGAGAGACAGAGAGTGAGAGGGAGGTTTCCCACGGAAGGATGCAGCCGTATGGAGTAGGAAAATGAATGAGGGGCTTCCCCGGTGGCTCAGTGGTGAAGACCACCAATGCAGGAGACACGGGTTAGACCCCTGATCTGAGAAGATCCCACGACTAAACCCGCGAAAGTGAAAGTCCCTCAGTCAGGACTCTTTGCAACCCCATGAACTATACAGTCCCTGGAATTCTCCAGGCCAGAATACTGAAGTGGGTAGCCTCTCCCTTCTCCAGGGGTATCTTCCTGACCCAGGGATCGAACCCACATATGCCACAAGTAATGAGCCTGCACCCTGGAGACTGGGAACCTCAACTAGTGAGCTCATGCAATACAAATACTGAAGCCCGAGTGGACTAGAACCTCTGCTCGGCAACAAAGGGAGGCCACAACAACGAGAAGCCCACTCACTGCAACTAGAGAGTAGCCCCCGCCCACCGCTGGCAAAGAGCTGTCTAGGCAAAGCTATGGTTTTTCCAGCAGTCATGTATGGATGTCAGAGTTGGACCATAAAGAAGGCTGAGCCCCAAAGAATGGATGCTTTTAAACTGTGGTGTTGGAGAAGACTCGTGAGAGTCCCCTGGACTGCAAGGAGGTCCAACCAGTCCATCCTAAAGGACATCAGTCCTGAATATTCATTGGAAGGACTGATGCTGAAGCTGAAGCTCCAGTACTTTGGCCACCTGATGAGAAGAGCTGATTCATGGGGAAAGACCCCAGTGCTGGGAAAGACTGAGGTGGGAGCAGAAGGGGATGACAAGAGGGTGAGATGGTTGGATGGCATCAATGACTCAATGAACATGAGTTTGAGTAAACTCCAGGAGTTGGTGATGGACAGGGAGGCCTGGTGTGCTGCAGTCTGTGGGGTCGCAAAGACTCAGACACGACTGAGTGACTGAACTGAACTGAAGTGTCTTTTAATTTCATAGCTGCAGTCACTGTCCACAGTGATTGTGGAGACCAAGAAAGTAAAGTCTGCCACTGTTTACATTTTTTCCGCATCTCTTCACCATGAAGTGATGGGACCGGATGCCATGATCTTAGTTTTCTGAATGCTGAGTTTTATGCCAGCTGGTTCCTGTGAAACCCATCGTGCACAACGCCGTCAGGCATGGGACTGAAAATCATTTCCACTCCCTACTGTCTCATCCTTTATTTGATCATGGAGCGTTTGATACAGGGCCTCAGAGGCAATAAGAAGAAGCAAAGAACAGTTGTCTTTCTTCCAAGATACATGGGTTGGCACAGATGTCGTATCTCAAGAAAGAAACCTGTTTGCTGCATCTGCTACAGCCTGAATTCATTTACAATCCTGACGTGATTGAAGTCTGCCTGGTTACACGGCACTCAAGCCTCTCGCAAAGATGCTCAGCGCAGAGGGGAGTCGGGGAAGGGCAGGGAACACACAGGCGCCTCCAGCTTTGCAGAAGAGTCATTTTCTCACCCTGCATCCTGGGAGAAAAATGAGCCTCTTGTAAAAAGAAAAAAAAAGATGCTTGCAATCCTGGAAGGGAGATTCTGAGTACGTTCTTTACTTTTCTTCTCTGAAGTGCAGAAGTATAACTCCCCAGAATATGAGAAGCACTTGGGCATTTTACAGCACACTGTACAGAAGGGGGGTGTTTTATCCCTTATAAGACAACAGGTTTGAGCATCACTTGTCTATAAAGTGACAGACTGACTGACTTGCTTTAAGAACAAAACCTTGAACGTTTCTGCTTATCATCCTTTCACTCGACTGGACCACTGAAGTCAACAAGCGGGTGAAACACACAGGCAGCTGCTGTGTGTGTGTGTGTGTGTATGCGCACGCGCGTGTGTGTGTCTTTAGTCGCGTCCGACTCTTCGCAGCTCCATGAACTGTAGCCCACTAGGCCCCTCTGTCCATGGGATTCTCCAGGCAAGAACACTGGAGTGGGTTGCCATTTCCTCCTCCAGGGGATCTTCCTGACTCATGGATCGAACCCCTGCGTCTCCTGCACTGGCAGGTGGATTCTTTACCACTGCACCACCTGGGAAGCCCACTGAGGCAGCTGCTTATAGCTGCTTATAGCTATAATTCTCAGAAGCACATCAGCTCCTTTCTTCAAAAGTTCCAAAGCTCCTGTCACCTTAAAAAAAATGCACAACGTGAGAGGTGCGAGTTAAGTTTTCTTTGGGGCAAATGAGGACTGCAGCCCGTGAGACAGCACCTCAGATAACTCTGCGGGACTGCTCCATAGAGGCAGGGGGAGGGTCAGTATAGATGCGATTTTGGTGGAGGGGGGTATACCTGCCAATCAAACACCTAACTTTTTGTAGAAAAATGTTTGTTAGTCATGAGGAGCAGTCATCACCACGAAGGACTTGAGCGCTTTTCTAGATATAAGGAGATGCAAGAATTTGGCTCAGCAAGTCAACTCCTGAAAATATCTAGCTCTCTGAAGACCTGTCCCGCCAGTCTCTCCCAGAGCACAGGTGCCTCCTGTGTGTGGTCCACCCTGAGCTCCTTTCAGGGGGTGTTGACGGTCAGCAGCTGCAGCTGCGCATGTTGTAAGCCTTGTAGCTGTCCATGGCAAGTGCCCATGGCGAGCGCCAGTGTGTAGCGGACACCAGCTTCCTCAGCCATAGCACTGAATTTTAGCCCTCATAATTAACACACACAAAAGCATCCTCAAACACATTCAGACACACACATGTGCATGAAGGCATGAATTCAGACACACATGCGCACACACACAGGTATACACACACATGAGCCCACAGCCATGAAAACATTAAAGGGCTTCCAGTGGCTGGAAATAAAAGAATACTTCACCCTCCCTTCCCTGACACTCTTTCAACCTTCTGCCTACAATTTTGTCACCGTGTCATTCTCCCGCTGAAAACTACCGCCCTCAAATGAAGTACTTTTCCCCTCATCTGTAAATAGACACCATAATTACTCTTCCACAGATATCATATGAGACTGAAATGACAATGGAAATGAGATTGGTGACAAGTTGGAAGGCAGGTCATTACGGAGGGTAGCAGAGGCCGCTGATGGCACCAATATCTATTCTGCATTCCATTCATAATTATAGACTTATTACCCGAGCACAGACCTACTCTGCTAAAGACTACATTTCCCAGAATCCTTCCTAAAGACTACATTTCCCAGAATCCTTCCTAATGGCTACATTTCCCAGAATCCTTCCTAAAGACTACATTTCCCAGAAACCTTGGTGGCTTAGTTTGCTCATGTGACTGTGTCCCAGCCAATACGAAATGAAAGGGAAACACAAATGGCAAAACAAGCTCTTGAGTCACCTTGGAAAAGAGCATTGAAGGATGATTAAAAAAACAACAACAACAAAGGGAACTTCCCTGGTGATCAAATGGCTAAGAGTCCTCGCCCTGAATTCAGGGGGCCTGGGTTTGATCTCTGCTCAGGGAAAACTAGATCCCACATGCTAGAATTATATTATACAAACGAACAAACAAACAAAAAAAAACAGGATGGAAGGAGTTTGAACCCCCGAGAAAAATCTTAACAGAAAGCCATCCCCAAACCAGTGACATCCAATAGTGTGTAAGTCACATTTCATTTGAGTCTCTGTTACTAAAGAAATCAGTCCTGAATGTTCGCTGGGAGGAGTGATGCTGAAGCTCAAAGTCCAATCCTTTGGCTGTGTGATGCAAAGAAGTGTCTCATTGGAAAAGATGCTGATGCTGGGAAACATTGAAGGCAGGAGGAGAAGGGAACGACAGAGGATGAGGTGGTTGGGTGGCATCACTAACTCAGTACTGGGACATGAGTCTGAGCAAGCTCCAGGAGTTGGTGATGGACAGGGAGGTCTGGCGTGCTGCGGTCCATGGGATCACAAAGAGATGGACGCGACTGAGCGATTGAACTTCATTCCAATGGATAACTGCAGCAGTCAGAGCTCAAATGGTGAAGCAGCCAGTTCACTGTGAGCTTTGCCTCCCTTCTCAGGATCCTTTCTCCTGGTTCTTCTCTCCTCCCAGCCCCTAACCCCACACCTCAGCATCTCAGGCTGCTGTCCGTCTGTCCTGGCGTCGATGGCTCCCAGTCTCCCATCCCTGGCTCGTCTAGGGCGAGTGAGGAAAGTCATGGTGGGAGGGGGGCAGCCCTTGAGCACCTTCAAAAGATCAGCCAGTCTAAGAGAGAGGTCTGTCCTTGGCCCTGGGGTGTTTCTGGATAGTTCTTCTTCATCTTCATCTCCTCTCGTGAAGCCTCCAAGTATCACCTTCAGTGGAGTTCCATCTACTACCACTTGCCTAAGTGTTAAACACCTCTGGGCTAATCTCTGAGAAAAGACACCCCGTCAAGCGATGGTTCTGACTCCTGGGGTGAGATGAGGAAGCAGGGTTGGCATCGGTCAGTTTGACCTCAGAGCCACTCAGATGCAATCCTTCCACGCTGCTCTGTCTCAGAAAAAGCCATCCTTTAGACCATGGAGAGGGCTGTGGTGGTCCCAGTCACCCACTCCACACATTCCTACTCTAGATCTCCCTCTGCAGTTTCATTAACTCATGGGATGATTTTATTTTAGCATATTATTTACCAGAGACGTATTAATACAACTTTTGTTAGTGGAATGTTATCGACACGGGATGTATCAATGCATTTTCAGAGAGTGCTACAATTAACATCACTGTGCAAAGTTGTTGAAGGTTAAAATTGACCAAGGTTCCATTATACACTGTACGCATGTCATTATCATTCACGCTTTGCTCAGTGAGGTTTTTGTTCCAACCTTCTGTATATTATAAACACAAAATTTCCAAAAGGGATGCATTGTGAAGTTTTGAATGAAGAAGACTTTTTCTGGTGAATTTTAATGCAGATGAATTTTCCGACTGAGTGGCATGTATACTAGTGTCTCGGAAGATGACAGGTCTTCAGAATATGGCTCTGATTCAGACAATGCAGATATTAGAGCAACAAAAAGACAAAAGACATTGGTGATTGATTCTGATAAACAGAGTGACCGTGAAACTCACAGTGCTGGAGAACGCTCCTTTGCTTCTACAGAAGCATGGCTTGAAGACAGCGTCTCAAGAGAATTAGAAGACTTTACAGGTGTGTCAGGTGTGACGACTGAACGTAATAACCCGCAAAACATTAGTGAAATAACAATTTATTTTGGGATGGTCAAAACAAAGATCGCCGGCCACAGGCAACAGTTTCTGCAAAAAATCCTCTGGTCAATAATGAGTGGAGTCGGGGCAGGTGACACGGGAATAGAAATCTGAAGATACTGCACCAGTGACCCGGTTCCACCAACCACAGACACTCGTCGGGTTCAGGAAACCCTCAGGCAGACCTAACTTACAAGTAGTATGTGGATACACTGGGCATAGCAAATGGGTCTGGTTTCAGGACTCAGCCCCTTCTCTCGTATTGACAGATAGCAAGCAGTAGGTAACAACACTTTCTTTGCAGGACTTAAGTATATCCACTGGCCTAGATGGTCAGGAATCTGCCTGCAGGGTGGCAGACGTGGGTTTTGAGCCCTGGGTTGGGAAGATCCCCTGGAGAAGGAAATGGCAACCTACTCCAGTATTCCTGCCTGGAGAATCCCAAGGACAGAGGAGCCTGGTGAGCTAGTCATGGGGTTGAGAAGAGTTGGACACAACTGAGCAACTAATACTGTATGGATCCTTCATGGCTGCCCTGCCCCTTGCTATGTGCCCTCTAAGCCATATTCCATGGCCATCTGCGATGTTTCTGGAAATTATATCTTTTCATATGGACATTGTATGTATTATTGTGAACTAAGTATCCTCCTTGCTACTGATATTGGTTTCTGAAACACAAATGTTCTGAATTTGCGATCACCGTGGAGCAGGTGGCAACTTCTTTCTCTCAGAACTTTTCTAGCTAAATTATGTCCTATCAAGCTTTTGTTCACACAGCTTATTGGAATGTGACATGGCCCCCGGAGGCGAGTAACACAACTGTTGATGCAAACTGAAATGGAGTCTCTGAAATAAGATGACAGAAACCCAGTCATGCAGTATTTGGCCAGATAACCCAGAATGTTCTGGTTGTTTCTTAAAAAATTAAAAATTTCCCTTGTGCTCTCAATAAAATGAGAATTTGGGAACTCCCTGGTGGTCCCGCCAGGGGCAAGGGGGACCGCCAGGGGGACCGGAGAGGGACCGGGCGGGAAGGGCTGGTGGTAAAGGATTCACCTGCCCATGCAGGGGATCAGGAGATTTGTCCTGGGTCGGGAAGACCCCTGGAGGAGGGCATAGCAACCCACTCCAGGATTCTTGCCCGGAGAATCCCATGGACAGAGGAGACTGGTGGGCGACAGTCCATGGGGTCGCACAGAGGTTGGACACGACTGAGCATCTGAGTGCACAGTAGTGGTCAAAACTCTGTGATTTCACTGCGGAGGGTGTAGGTTCGATTCCTGGGCGGGGAACTAAGATCATCCGCCAAGCCACACAACACAGTCAAAAATAAATAAAAATACACAGGTAATTTTATTTTGAAAATGAGAACACAAGGTAAGAAGTTCTGGAGTGAACTCACAGACACCCAGACAATCTGTAGATTCCAATCCAGAAGTAGTTCTGCAGTGTATATGCAAAATGTTTACAACTGTCCTGAATCCCACGGTCGGAAACACCTTTCCTTCTCCCTCATCTTCTGCATCTTATCAACCACTAAGTGCCCTTCATCTCCTAAAGAACTCTTGAATCTGTATAGTTTTCACATTCTCCAGGACTACACTGAAGACTCTGATCTCTGCATTGCACTAAGAATGATCTATTAAGTGAGATCAGCCCTGTCCTCTGATTTAATGAAGTTAAGACGCTTGCTCCTTAGAAGAAAAGCTATGACCAGCCTAGATAGCATATTGAAAAGCAGAGACATTACTTTGCCAACAAAGGTCCGTCTTGTTAAAGCTGTGGTTTTTCCAGTGGTCATGTATGGATGTGAGAGTTGGACTGTGAAGAAGACTGAGCACTGAAGGATTGATGCTTTTAAACTGTGGTGTTGGAGAAGACTCTAAGAGTCCCTTGGGCTGCAAGGAGATCATCCAGCCAGTCCATCCTAAAGGAAATCAGTCCTGAATGTTCATTGGAAGGACTGATGCTCAAGCTGAAACTCCAATACTTTGGCCAATACTGATGTGAAGAGCTGACTCATTTGAAAAGACTCTGATGCTGGGAAAGATTGAGGGCAGGAGGAGAAGGGGACAACAGAGGATGAGATAGTTGGATGGTATCACCGACTTGATGGACATGAGTTTTAAGTAACTCCAGGAGTTGGTGATGGACAGGGAGGCCTGGCGTGCTACAGTCCGTGGGGTTGCAGAGTTGGACACAACTGAGCAACTGGACTGAACTGAAGTGATGGCTCCCCAGTGACTCTGGACTACAGGACACCCTTTCAGTGAAACTGCCCACACAGTGCTCCCTGCTTGTCATCTGTCTCCAGCCCCATTTCCCCCTTCTTTTTACAACTATTCTCAAGACCTTGACATGCTCTGTGATGGTGAATTTTACGAATCAGTTTGCCTGGGCATTGAGGTGCCCAGATACTTAGCTAAACACTGTTTTCAGGGTGTGTCAGTGAGGTGTTTCCTGGATGAGGTCCATATTTGATTCCCCTCTGAGTAAAGCAGATTGCTCTCCCAGTCTGGCTGGGTCTCATCCGATCAGCTGCAGGACAGAACAGAACAAAAAGCAGAGAAGAACTTGACCTGCAACAGCTGGTTTAAAGACAGAGGAGCCCATGCAGACAGTAAGGGCATTAGCTCTGCAAATAACCACTGAGCTCGGAAGATGAGCTCAAAGCCCAGGTGAGGATGGTCAGTCCCAGACGGTACACTGGTTCCAGGCTGTGAGACAAAGAGCAGACAACCCAGCTGGGCTGTGCCGGACTTTGGCTTGTGGAACTGTGACGCAACACACAGGTTTTGGTGTTGGCTGCTAAGCTGGTGGTGATTCATTGCCCGGCCACAGAAAATTATCTAGGGAACAAGTAGACTTTCTTGCCACCTGCTTCAGCCAACGAAATGTGAACAGAAATGGATGTTACAGGCAAAGATGTGAAGAATAGCATGTGTTTCCTCTTGTCCTTCTGGGTTCTTCTGTGCCTTGCTAGCCTGGGTTCTGTTGCATGGCCTGGAGCAGAACCATGTCGGATGACCCACGGACCAATGAACAGGAGAACACATGAGTATTCAAACAAGTATTCCTATGCCATTGCATACGACTGGCTTGTTACACGGCATTATCGTAGACATAGCTGACTAATACATGGTCCCTGCCAAGACAGTCCATGGAACTTGGGGCAGAGTTGACCTATTTCTCTGAAGGTCTACTCCTGTGGTTCTCCAACACAAGGGATTAAACAGAACTCGCATCAAAGAGCTGAAAACCAAACCTTCCAACAAGCAGCTTCAAAACTGTCTGAAGAAACGGTTCAAACAAGGAATTGACAAGAGTATGAAAATAAACCCATTCAAGTAAAGGTTTGTCCTGAATCAGAGCCACTGAATGACATACACTCAAAGTATGTAGGTTATGACACAAATAAACCACATCATACATGCCTAAGAAATGTTACTTTTCTAAGTCGCCAAAGTTATGAAGTTTGTTCGTTAAGTGTCTATATTAAGTTGAGTCCTGGGATATTTCAGGCAGTTCAACAAGGCAGTAAAACCAGGCATTCAATTCTAGATGCGAGAATCAGCACGTTAGCTCAGACGGATGCTACTTAGAAAATGTACATCTTCTTCAAAACAACAAGCCTTAGGAAATCTGTTTCTTGTCTCCTCTCCCTCAAATGAGGAAACCACTCAGACAAAAAAGGAATAATTAAACAATCGATTTGATTGAAGGGTAGAAGAAGCATACAAATGGTTTTGCCAGTTTTTAAGGCTTTAATTCTATGATGAAAGTTTAATTATCATTCACAAATCCCCAAGTCTCTGATATTTTAGATAACTGAAAGTTGAATGCTGTTATATAGCTTTTCGGAAGATTTTAATTAGGCCAAGGCCTTCTTCCTATTATTATGTTCACATATGACTTTAGCTATTTTAAGCCTATTTTAAGCAGAAAAAAAATACATTTTTTTGTTCTGTGGCTCCAGCATTTTTATCTCCAGAGCTAGCTAGGTTTGCATTTTTATTTTTTATTGCTAAAAATATAAATTCCCAAATACACCAATGTATCATTTGGAGTCTAGAACCCAGGGTAAGTTTAGAAACTGCTATTATAGGATATTCCATGAGATATTTATTTCAAAGTAACACAAAGAAAAATTTATTTTTAAAAACTGTCCACTAAAGGAAGAAGTAGATACAAGTGTATATGACACAATCATTTCACTGAGATTTCTAGGTTAATGAAAAATTGCATATGCTGATATATAAATTCAGTTCACTATGATTCTTATGGGACAATTCATTATTTTCAATTGCATTCATCTCACATGCTAGTAAAGTAATGCTCAAAATTCTCCAAGCCAGGCTTCAGCAATATGTGAACTGTGAACTTCCAGATGTTCAAGCTGGTTTTAGAAAAGGCAGAGGAACCAGAGATCAAATTGCCAACATCCGCTGGATCATGGAAAAAGCAAGAGAGTTCCAGAAAAACATCTATTTCTGCTTTCTTGACTATGCCAAAGCCTTTGACTGTGTGGATCACAATCAACTGTGGAAAATTCTGAAAGAGATGGGAATACCAGACCACCTGATCTGCCTCTTGAGAAATGTGTATGCAGGTCAGGAAGCAACAGTTGGAACTGGACATGGAACAACAGGCTGGTTGCAAATAGGAAAAGGAGTACGTCAAGGCTGTATACTGTCACCCTGCTTATTTAACTTATATGCAGAGTACATCATGAGAAACGCTGGACTGGAAGAAGCACAAGCTGGAATCAAGATTGCCAGGAGAAATATCAATAACCTCAGCTATGCAGATGACACCACCCTTATGGCAGAAAGTGAAGAGGAACTAAAAAGCTTCTTGATGAAGGTGAAAGAGGAGAGTGAAAAAGTTGGCTTAAAACACAACATTCAGAAAATGAAGATCATGGCATCTGGTCCCATCACTTCATGGGAAATAGATGGGTGCCGGGGTCCAGCCCCGGTGGATCCAGGGATTTCGAAGGGGAGACGGCATAGGTGATCAGGAAACAACTGCTTATTAAAATATTAATTAAAGATATAAAGAGTGATAAAAATGAAGATAGCTCAGTGAGGAGGAAATTCAGTGAAGAAAAGTGGATGAAATGATAGCTCAGTGAGAAGGAAATTCAATGAGAACATTTTGTGGAGAGAGGGGGCTGAATAATTCAGCCAGAAGGTAAGAGAAAGAACGACATGGGGAGACCAAGCTTCGGTGAACAAGGCCCCGTACTTTACTTTTCAAAGTAGTTTTTATCTCTTAAGTTATGCATAGAGGATGATGGGGGAAGGGGTGGAGTCAGGCAGGGACAGCAGTCCCTGAGCCAGGCTTTCAAACCCATCACACGCAAAAGTTTAGGTGAGTTACATCATCTTCTGGCCCAGAGGCCTATTAACATTTTAAGGAACTTATTTTCTCTAAAGCTGATTATTCTAAAGTCAGGCGCCACCCTCCAAAAGCATTGGCGTTGCATATCTATAGGGCAAACTTGTGGTGGGTTGTACTCAAGGGTCCCAGGTTACAAACATTAAGGCTACTACTTACATTTCAATACACTGCCAAGGACACAGTAGGTAAGGGATATGGAGACTTAGCAGCAAACATTGGCCCAACAAGTGAAAAACCCTTCACCAATACAATTTCTAATCAATCTTTTAACTGCTCAAAGGAATCTGTGTTTAGAAAGTTTAGAACATCTCATGCCTCTCACAGTTGGGAGGATCTGAGCAATCACATGTGGCCGGAAAAACCTATTCAGGCAGGCTAGAGGATTTCCAAAAGGAGTTTGTAGGCTGAAACACTGTCACACTCAGGAATTATTAACTGGAGCTGTAAGTTAGCTCTTTTCTCAGAGAAAGGTAGTGGGGGACAGCCCCCTGTAAAGTCAGAGGTGAGAACACAAAGCAGAAAGTAGGCAGACTCTGGCCTTTTTGGGGTAGATGCTCGAGAACCTCCAAGGAGCTCCTGAGACTCAAATCTTGCCCTTGCGTTTTGAGCCTCCTTCCTCATGACCAATGTCACAGGTGGAGCGCTAATCCAGAAAACCGACTCCCAACAGATGGGGAAACAGTGGAAACAGTGTCAGACTTTATTTTTCTGGGCCCCAAAATCACTGCAGATGGTGACTGCAGCCATGAAATTAAAAGACGCTTACTCCTTGGAAGGAAAGTTATGACGAACCTAGATAGCATATTCAAAAGCAGAGACATCACTTTGCCAACAAAGGTTCTTCTAGTCAAGGCTATGGTTTTTCCAGGAGTCACAAACAGATGTCAGAGTTGGACTCTGAAGAAAGCTGAGCGCCGAAGAATTGATGCTTTTGAACTTTGGTGTTGGAGAAGACTCTTGAGAGTCCCTTGGACTGCAAGGAGATCCAACCAGTCCATTCTGAAGGAGATCAGCCCTGGGTCTTCTTTGGAAGGAATGATGCTGAAGCTGAAATTCCAATACTTTGGCCACCTCATATGAAGTGTTGACTCATTGGAAAAGACTCTGATGCTGGGAGGGATTGGGGGCAAGAGGAGAAGGGGACGACAGAGGATGAGATGGCTGGATGGCATCACCGACTTGATGGACGTGAGTTTGGGTGAACTCCAGGAGTTGGTGATGTACAGGGAGGCCTGGTGTGCTGTGATTCATGGGGTCGCAAAGAGTTGGACACGACTGAGTGACTGAACTGAACTGAATTTATTTTTTAAAGATTTTTTTTTGATGTGGGCCATTTTTAACGTCTCTATCAATTTGTTACAGTATTTCTCCTGCTTTATGTTTTGGCCAAGAGGCATGTGGGATCTGAGTTCCCTGACCAGGGATCGAACCTGCACCCCTGGATTGGAAGGCAATGTCCCAAACGCTGGGCCATCAGGGAAGTCTTAAGACAGCCATTTCTACACAGGTAGTTTGAAACCACTCTGAATGGTAACTGAGCTGAAGGGGAATCTCTCAGTAGTTTATTCACTTTGTGGATGCCTCAGATGACAAGAGGGTGTGATAAGGTGTCCTGCTTGGAAAAAAGAATGCTTTCACCTTGGCTCTTTAAGAATTTTTCCGGATTGCTCTGCAAAAACCATTGCATCGCGTGAAGGAGGCATAAAGAGGTTCTGACAAAGACTCGTATCGGGTGGGGAAGGGACAGAGTCACAGAAGGTAGTGAACCTGACTGAAGGGGGCAAATTTTCATTCAGAGGGAACAGACGTGACCACGAGCAGTGGGCTGGGCTTCCCCAGTGGCTCAGCAGTGAAGAATTCATCTGCGATGCAGGAGATGCGGGTTTCACCCCCTGGGTCGGGAAGATCCCCTGGAGGAGAGTACGGCAACCCACGCCAGTATTCTTGCCTGGGAAATCCCACGGATAGAGGAGCCTAGCCGGCTACAGCCCACGGGGTCGGGAAGAGTCCTCCTGCACGATTCAGTGACTGAACAAGAACAATACACATTTAAGGCGCCTGCATGTCTTTCCTTGACTTGACAGCTCATTTCTTTCTAGCACGTTTTAGCACCAGTGTCTGGATGCACCACAGTTTATTTATGCACTGACCTACTGAAAGACACCTTGGTTGCTTCCAAGTTTGGGCAGTTAGGAAAACTGTAGCTGTAAGCATCGGTGTGCAGGCCTTGGTGTGCATGTAAGTTTCCAACTCCTTTGGGACCACTGTGTTGTTAATCGCCTGTATATCGTGAGCAGAGGAGGAATGGACAGAGACGACTGGTATGAGATTACATGGTCCAGAGACCTTAGAAGGCATAAACTTCCCAGGGTCCAGAGTCAATGAAACATTCCTGTGAAGGTTTTAGACATCATTCTGTTCATGTGGCGTGCAAATTCTAGATGTCCATCCTAAAGGAGATCAGTCCTGAATATTCATTGAAAGGACTGATGCTGAAGCTGAAACTCCAATATTTTGGCCACCTGATGGAAAGAGCCAACTCATTGGAAAAGACCGTGATGCTGGGAAAGACTGAAGGCAAGAGAAGGGGACGACAGAGGATGAGATGGTTGGATGGCATCACTGACTCGATGGACATGAGTTTGAGCAAGCTCTACGAGATGCTGAAGGACAGGGAAGCCTGGTGTGCTGCAGTCCACGGGGTCACAAAGAGTCGGACACGAGTGAGTGACTGAACAAGAAAGAGATGTAAAGGTGAATAGAAAGTGGTCCCTCCCCACGGAGCTGATGGTCTAAAACATATCTCGGATCCACCTACACTCACAAGACACAAGAGCAGTGGTTATGAGTTAAAATGGGGAAACGTTATGTTTCCTAAAAAGGAGGTGATTCTAAAATCAATAGTGGTTCGTGGATTTGCAGATAACAGTTAGTGGATGGAAAAGGGGGAATTCAAGGCATGAAGAGTAGCTGGAACATAGCTGGTTTGCTCATTAAGGTGAAATAGAAACCAAAGCGACGTCAAAAGCCCGTGGTGGCGCCGGTGGTTTGGTTGCTCAGTCGTGTCTGACTCTTGAGACCCCATAGACTGTAGCCCACCAGGCTCTTGTGTCCAGGGGATTCTCCAGGCAAGAATCCTGGAGTGGCTGTGACACAAATCACAGCAAGATCCTCTGTGATCCACCTCTCAGAGTAACGGAAATAAAAGCAAAAATAAACAAATGGGACCTGCCAGGTACGGGACCTAGTTACACTTAAAAGCTTTTGCACAATGAAGGAAACTATAAGCAAGGTGAAAAGACAGCCTTCAGAATGGGAGAAAATAATAGCAAATGAAGCAACGGACAGAGAATTCATCTCCAAAATATACAAGCAGCTCCTGCAGCTCAATTCCAGAAAAATAAGTGACCCAATCAAAAAATGGGCCAGAGCACTAAATAGACCTTTCTCCAAAGAAGACATAGAGATGACTAACAAATACACAAAAAGTTGCTCAACATCGCTCATTATCAGAAAAATGCAAATCAAAACCACAATGAGGTATTATCTCATGCCGGTCGGGATGGCTGCTATCCAAAAGTCTACAAGCAATAAATGCTGGAGAGGGTGTGGAGAAAAGGGAACCCTCTTACACTGTTAGTGAGAATGCAAACTAGTACAGCCACTATGGAGAACAGTGTGGAGATTCCTTAAAAATCTGGAAATAGAACTGCCTTATGACCCAGCAATCCCACTGCTGGGCATACACACCGAGGAAACCAGGATTGAAGGAGACATGTATATCCCAGTGTTCATCGCAGCACTGTTTACAATAGCCAGGACATGGAATCAACCTAGATGTCCATCAGCAGACGAATGCATAAGAAAGCCATGTTACATATACACAATGGAATATTACTCAGCAGTTAAAAAGAACGCATTTGAGTCACTTCTAATGAGGCGGATGAAACTGGAGCCTATTATGCAGAGTGAAGTAAGCCAGAATGATAAACACCAATACAGTATACTAATGCATATATATGGAATTTAGAAAGAAGGTAGTAATAACCCTGTATGTGAGACAGCAAAAGAGACACAGATGTACAGAACAGTCTTCTGGACTCTGTGGGAGAAGGCGAGGGTGGGATGATATGGGAGAATGGCATTGAAACATGTATAATATCATATGTGAAACAAATCGCCAGTCCAGGTTTGATGCATGATACAGGGTGCTTGGGGCTGGCGCACTGGGATGACCCAGAGGGATGGGATGGGGAGGGAGGTGGGAGGGGGGTTCAAGATGGGGACCACGTGGCAGATTCAAGTCAATGTATGGAAAACACATATTAAAAGTAAAATAAATTAATTAAATTTAAAATAAATAAAAAAGATTGTAAATATTGTAATTAGCCTCCAATTATAATAAAGAAATTAATTTTTAAATATATAATTGGATCACACACACACACAAATAATGGAGTGGGTTGCCGCTTCCTCCTCCAGGGGATCTTCCCAACCCAGGGATAGAACCTGTGGTGCCTCTTCTGTATCCTACATTGGGAAATGGATTCTTCCCCACCAGTGCCACCTGGGAAGCCTCATCTTTGTAACAATAGTTGGTTCTATGTCATATCCTTTAATAGACATGAAAACACTTTGATTTTCACCTTTTTTTAATGACTGTAAATTTTTTCTCTTACCAAAAGGTTTCCAATGCTCACCCACAATGTCACACATTTCAGCTCTTTATTTCCTCCTGGAGAAGGCTTTCTGCACTGGGCAGGCTCCAAGTCAGGTCAAAAACAGACAAATAAACCATCCCTTAGGAATGAGGATTTGCTCAAGGCCAGGCTGATCTTTCCTTCTGCTCCAGCTGGGGACTGCTGTTTTTCCAGACTGCAGAATGATGGATTGGCCCCCACAAATTACAATGCTCCCGAGTCCACTGTTTTTACTGAGAGCCAACCATTTTGCTGGAACAAATGCTCCTGGATTGCGGCAAGCCTTTGGTTAATTTCCAGATTCCGTTATTTCTGACAACTTTTTCCAGCTGTCTCACTGATTTTACGTGTGTGTCCCGTAAAATCAAAATAAGTGTGTTCACTTATTTTGAAGTGAAATTATGCTGGCCCTTACTTTGCCATTTTCAACGCTGTCAACTTGATTGCTTTCATTGATAAAACTTTATGAAATAGATGGGAACGCTGGCCACAGGCTTTCCCTCCCTTGTACGCATGTCCTGTTCTGATGCCAAGAGGTCATGACTCCCTGTGACTGCTGAAATCTACAGATCAACCTTCTGCCGAAAGTAGTATACACACACCCCGCACACACGTGCAACGCATCTATACCTGGGGTTGCCCTCGCCTCAGTTCAGTTCAGTTCAGTTGCTCACTTGTGTCCAACTCTTTGCGACCCCAAGAACTGCAGCACGCCAGGCCTCCCTTTCCATCACCAACTCCCGGAGTCCACTCAAACCCATATCCGTCGAGTCAGTGATGCCATCCAACCATCTCATCCTCTGTCGTCCCCTTCTCCTCCTGCCCTCAATCTTTCCCAGCATCAGAGTCTTTTCAAATGAGTCAGCCCTTCGCATCAGGTGGCCAAAGAATTGGAGTTTCAGCTTCAACATCAGTCCTTCCAATGAATACCCAGGACTGATTTCCTTTAGGATGGGCTGGTTGGATCTCCTTGCAGTCCAAGGGACTCTCAAGAGTCTTCTCCAGCACTACAGTTCAAAAGCATCAATTCTTCACTGCTCAGCCTTCTTTATGGTCCAACTCTCACATCCATACATAACCACTGGAAAGACCATAGCCTTGACTAGACGGACCTTTGTTGGCAAAGTAATGTCTCGCTTTTTAATATGCTGTCTAGGTTGGTCATAAGTTTCCTTCCAAGGACTAAGTGTCTTTTAATTTCATGGCTGCAATCATCATCTGCAGTGATTTTGGAGCCCAGAAAAATAAAGTCTGACACTGTTTCCACTGTTCCCCCATCTATTTGCCATGAAGTGATGGGACCGGATGACACAATCTTAGTTTTCTGAATGTTGAGCTTTAAACCAACTTTTTCACTCTCCCCTTTCACTTTCATCATGTAGAAACCACTGGGTCGGACAAGGCTTGAGAACAAGCTTGGACCAGCCTCCTTCCTGGAGAATGAGGAGGCCACATGGAGAGGGGAACCCCGAGGTTCTCACCGTTACAGGTGAAGTCACAGTAAGCTAGTCACCTCATACAGATGCCAGAGCCAAGATACACAAAGACAGTTCTAGACAGTAAATAGCCACCCAGCATAGCCTGAACGTCAAGGTCAGGGGCTAAATAAATGGGTACTGCATGAAGCCAGTAAGATGCCAGGACACACATAGAGAACCTTGATAGTTTATGTCTATTTATCATCTTCCCTCTTTACCCCTATGAAAATAAACACCTACACACCAGAGGAAAAAAACGTAAGCATTTGGGCAGACTATCTTGCAACATTAAAAGTTATGTTCTGATCCAGGCATGAGCATGGAAACTTCTAAAATATCCTAATTACAACTGTATCTGAAGATGGTGACGATGCTTGAAGCTTGGGGGTGAGGTCACGGAGGGGTCAGTATTACAGTCTTTCTGCTTCTGTGTTTGCTTGCAATTTTCCACCCTACAATGCTTTAAAAAAAAAAAAAAAAAAAGATTAGCGATTTCCTTGCACTCTTTGTATCCCGTGTTTCCGTGTGGAAAAACGTCGATGAGACTGAATTTTAAAATGTCAGTGTTCACCTAGTGCCTCCCTCAAGGAACATGTTACACTATTTCATTCTAAGCTTTCCTTTCACATTTCTGTGATTTCAAAGGCCAGATTGAAAGCATTTTTCTGTCAACATGAACCCCCTGCAATCGCATGCAAATTATAAATAAATGATCCTTGGTGATCGCCAAATTCAGAATTAAATTGAAGAAAGTAGGGAAAACCACTAGACCATTCAGGTATGACCTAAATCAAATCCCTTATGATTATACAGTGGAAGTGAGAAATAGATTTAAGGGCCTAGATCTGATAGATAGAGTGCCTGATGAACTATGGAATGAGGTTCGTGACATTGTACAGGAGACAGTGATCAAGACCATCCCTATGGAAAAGAAATGCAAAAAAGCAAAATGGCTGTCTGGGGAGGCCTTACAAATAGCTGTGAAAAGAAGAGAAGCGAAAAGCAAAGGAGAAAAGGAAAGATATAAGCATCTGAATGCAGAGTTCCAAAGAATAGCAAGAAGAGATAAGAAAGCCTTCTTCAGTGATCAATGCAAAGAAATAGAGGAAAACAACAGAATGGGAAAGACTAGGGATCTCTTCAAGAAAATCAGAGATACCAAAGCAACATTTCATGCAAAGATGGGCTCGATAAAGGACAGAAATGGTATGGACCTAACAGAAGCAGAAGACATTAAGAAGAGATGGCAAGAATGCACAGAACTGTACAAAAAAGATCTTCATGACCCAGATAATCACGATGGTGTGATCACTGACCTAGAGCCAGACATCCTGGAATGTGAGGTCAAGTGGGCCTTGGAAAGCATCTCTACGAACAAAGCTAGTGGAGGTGATGGAATTCCACTTGAGCTATTCCTAATCCTGAAAGATGATGCTGTGAAAGTCCTGCACTCAATATGCCAGCAAATTTGGAAAACTCAGCAGTGGCCACAGGACTGGTAAAGGTCAGTTTTCATTCTAATCCCAAAGAAAGGCAATGCCAAAGAATACTCAAACTACCGCACAATTGCACTCATCTCACACGCTAATAAAGTAATGCTCAAAATTCTCCAAGCCAGGCTTCAGCAATATGTGAACTGTGAACTTCCTGATGTTCAAGCTGGTTTTAGAAAAGGCAGAGGAACCAGAGATCAAATTGCCAACATCCGCTGGATCATGGAAAAAGCAAGAGAGTTCCAGAAAAACATCTATTTCTGCTTTATTGACTATGCCAAAGCCTTTGACTGTGTGGATCACAATCAACTGTGGAAAATTCTGATAGAGATGGGAATGCCAGACCACCTGATCTGCCTCTTGAGAAATGTGTATGCAGGTCAGGAAGCAACAGTTAGAACTGGACATGGACCAACAGACTGGTTCCAAATAGGAAAAGGAGTATGTCAAGGCTGTATATTGTCACCCTGTTTATTTAACTTATATGCAGAGTACATTATGAGAAACGCTGGACTGGAAGAAACACAAGCTGGAATCAAGATTGCCAGGAGAAATATCAATAACCTCAGATATGCAGATGATACCACCCTTATGGCAGAAAGTGAAGAGGAACTCAAAAGCCTCTTGATGAAAGTGAAAGTGGAGAATGAAAAAGTTGGCTTAAAGCTAAACATTCAGAAAACGAAGATCATGACATCTGGTCCCATCACTTCATGGGAAATAGATGGGGAAACAGTGGAAACAGTGTCAGACTTTATTTTTTGGGGCTCCAAAATCACTGCAGATGGTGACTGCAGCCATGAAATTAAAAGACGCTTACTCCTTGGAAGGAAAGTTAAGACCAACCTAGATAGCATATTCAAAAACAGAGATATTACTTTGCCAACAAAGGTTCGTCTAGTCAAGGCTATGGTTTTTCATGTGGTCATGTATGGATGTGAGAGTTGGACTGTGAAGAAGGCTGAGCCCGAAGAATTGATGCTTTTGAACTGTGGTGTTGGAGAAGACTCTTGAGAGTCCCTTGGACTGCAAGGAGATCCAAACGGTCCATTCTAAAGGAGATCAGCCCTGGGATTTCTTTGGAAGGAATGATGCTCAAGTTGAAACTCCAGTATTTTGGCCACCTCATGCGAAGAGTTGACTCATTGGAGAAGACTCTGATGCTGGGAGGGATTGAGGGCAGGAGGAGAAGGCGATCACAGAGAATGAGATGGTTGGATGGCATCACCGACTCAACAGACATGAGTTTGAGCAAGCTCCGGGAGTGGGTGATGGACAGGGAAGCCTGGTGTGCTGTGGTCCATGGGGTCGTAAAGAGTCAGACACGACTGAGCCACTGGAAAACAAGATATTGACAAATAAAGTGCACCACATGGTGATCAGGGAGTTGAGTTATATGTTGGAAAGAACCCTCTGTTTCTCTGCCAAGATAAGAGAAAATGTGGGGTGATGTGATTAACTCCCCACATTGGCAAATCCATATTTTATGGTTCAGGAAAACATTCTTTTACCAACTAGGAAATGGTTTAGGGTACTATTTCAGTTTGCATTTGTCCTTATAAACTACAATTAAAACAGCGGGAAAGATACATCAGAATGGGTTTTAATGTGGTCCTGCCGAAAACACTTTGTAATTAGGTAATCTTCTCTTATCAGAAGAATTAAAATGCATTCTTCGAAATTGTGTTTGATCATAATGGTGCCTTAAACTTCAGCAACCATTGTCACAATCTTCCATTCGCAGGCACTGGAGTGACTTACATCATGAAAATTGAATTATTTTATGTTGGAATTCAGTCTTCAAAATTAGTGATTAGAGTCCCATTCATTCACTTGGTCAAAACCTTTTTCTTCCATGAAAGTGAAAAGTGAAAGTGAAAGTCGCTCAGTCATGTCTGGCTCTTTGCAACCCCATGGACTGTATAGTGTACTGTATAGACTGTATCAGTGGTGGGCTTCCGTCTATGCAATTGCACAGAGCTGGACACGACTGAAGTGACTTAGCAGCAGCAGCATAGACTGTATACTCCATGGGATTCTCCAGACCAGAGTACTGGAGTGGGCAGCCTTTTCCTTCTCCGAGGTATCTTCCCAACCCAGGGATCAAACCCAGGTCTCCCACATTGCAGGCAGATTCTTTACCAGCTGAGCCACCAGGGAAGCCCAAGACAACTGGAGCGGGTTGCTATTCCCTTCTCCAGGGGATCTTCCCAACCCAGGGATTGAACCCACCTCTCCCCCATTGTAAGCAGGTTCTTTACTATCTGAGCCATCACGGAAGCCCAAAACAGCCTCCAGGGCTGCTAGCAAGCCCGGTTTTGTCACGGCCATCAATTTCTAGAAAGGGCAGCTTGCCATCCAGCTGTTAGGACTCCTGCTTGCGGTGGCCAGATCTCATCAAAAGAGAATCCAGGGGCCCTGTCACTTCCTAGAACAAATCACCACCTCTTCGGAAGGGATTTCTGGCATTTCTAGGAGACTTCCAGGCCGCGGAGAAGCATAGAGGCCGTCTTCTGCAGAGATGTATGTGTTTTTAGAGCATGGTAAGTGATGATCTGATGTTGGACCCTCTGCACGTTCTAGACGTATGAGACACTGAGGGGTGAAGGTCACAGATCGGGGCTCCTCTGTCTGCCCCGGCGTGAAATAGTTGTGTGGACAGGAGCATTCATCAAGCGCTTTCTCATGCATTCTCTAGGGTCACCGAAGATGGACGATTATGGGGTAATTGCCACGCTGCGACCCGTGGCAACTTCGGTCCTCCAACCTCTAGTTTATCATCTTTTAAGAGAAACGCACCATACACAGAAGTGGGGATGATTAAGCTTTGCTTCAGCGTCCAACACTAATCTTCCTCTCCCTCTCCCACCGGAAGACGTTAAGTCACTGTCTCATTTCTGCGTGGCCGTTCTCTTCGAATTGTCATCCTTGTCGAATTTAAACAACTATACACAGGCAGGACCATTTTTAGTCCCGGAAAACCTCTAACATTGCTGTGATGGAAATTGCGCAATACGGCTTTAAATATATTTTTTTTCCTAACATGACTTGCCCTTTAACACATCACCATGGGAAAACAATATCATTATATAATTTTTTTTTTTGCACCAGAATTCACTGAACAGTCTTGGGCTGAAAATCAAAAGAGCAGACAATACAAAGGATAAAAGGTCAGAAGGGGGTTTACTGGCATTTAAACTCATAATAGTAGGATGCAAATAAATATCACTGTTTTGACTGCGTGTTCTTTTTACTTAAAACATAGTGTCAAAAATTTTTAACATACAATTAAAGAAGGTTAAACATTGTGAACACGTTGAAAAGGGCAGGCAACGCAGGGTTTGTTGTTATCATTAAGGCAGACACTGGACTTGTACAACCCTTGCTAAGTTTCCATGTGATGCAACGTGTTACCCAGGGATTTATTTAATTTTTTTACCTCCATGATGTGCATGCAGGAAAGGTTAGGAAATGTGTACATTTCTGAAGATACAGTCAACCTAAATGTTAATTTTTGTGTTTTTTAAAAATGTGTTTGTTTGGTCCTCCTGGCACAAAGCCATTCTCGTTTTTCTTCTCCTCTAACAACCCAAAATATTTTTATAAGTATCCATCAGTTCAGTCAGTTCAGTTGCTCAGTCGTGTCCGACTCTTTGCAACCCCATGAATCGCAGCACGCCAGGCCTCCCTGTCCATCACCAACTCCCGGAGTTCATTCAAACTCACATCCATTGAGTCAGTGATGCCATCCAGCCATCTCATCCTCTGCCATCCCCTTCTCCTCCTGCCCCCAATCCCTCCCAGCATCAGAGTCTTTTCCAATGAGTCAACTCTTCGCATGTACTGGAGTTTCAGCTTTAGCATCATTCCTTCCAAAGAAATCCCAGGACTGATCTCCTTCAGAATGGACTGGTCGGATCTCCTTGCAGTCCAAGGGACCCTCAAGAATCTTCTCAAACACCACAGTTCAAAAGCATCAATTCTTCAGCACTCAGCTTTCTTTATAGTCCAACTCTCACATCCATACATGACCACTGGAAGAACCATAGCCTTAACTAGATGGATCTTTGTGGGCATAGCAATGTCTCTGCTTTTGAATATGCTATCTATGTTGGTCATAACTTTCCTTCCAAGGAGTGAGCGTCTTTTAATTTCATGGCTGCAGTCACCATCTGCAGTGATTTTGGAGCCCAGAAAAATAAAGTCTGACACTGTTTCCACTGTTTCCCCATCTATTTCCCATGAAGTGATGGGACCAGATGCCACGATCTTTGTTTTCTGAATGCTAAGTGTGCATAAGCCTCAACTATTGCAGTGTCCAAAATGTCCCAAGATTCCTTAGGACATAATCTCTAAGGAGGAAAAAAATGAGAGATGAAATATTTGGCAAAATTTAATCATTATTCCTTTGCAGAAAGAGAGTGGTGACATAAGTCAGTCAAAAAGAACATACTCAAAGAGGCAGGGATAACATTTAAACCCTCGGGCACTCAAGGAACAAAAGGATTGTTCCTGGCTCACCCTCGGTGGGCTTCCCTGGTGGCTCAGATGGTAGGAAACACTCTTGCCAATGCAGGAGACCTCGGTTCTGAGCCCTGGGTGGGGAAGATCCCCTGGAGAAGGAAATGGCAACCCACGCCAATATTCTTGCCTGGAGCATCCCATGTGGACAGAGGAGCCCAGAGGGCTACAGTCCACTGGGTTGCAAAGAGTCGGACACAAGTAGGCGACTTTCACCCTAGATGGTCACCGTGGGTCCTCTGGGGCTCTGCGTGATGTTCTCTTCACCCAGCGGCCCAACTCTATCTGAGATGCTGGAAATTTCTCTCCTAGCAACAGGCCCTGCAGCTCTCAACTAACAAGGGACATTTCCCCCAACACACAAGGTCACTACGTCTGAGGACCACGGATCAAGCCACAGGTCTTTAGAAATCACCACAGTGTTGGCTGTATCACAATCAATGCACACACACAAAACCACCTCTTTCCTTGGATGCAATAAACCAGCCCCACCAGTCTGATCTCCGTTGTAATGAGCAGGACCCTCACACCATTATCTTCACTCCAGAAGTGCCCCAGGTCCGTATGCTAGCTCATAGATTCGATGCTTAGGTTGAGCTCACACAATGCTCTCCAGTCCTCACTGTCAGGCCAATCAAAATAACAAGTTCTACCGATGCCTTACATATCCGGCCCTCCCTACACCACAGTCTAACCAAGGCCGCCATGGATGGTGGCTCAAGTTGTGCACTGAACAGAGGAAACAACGCTTCCTATGGTGGAGTGTGCATGTCACGCCTGGAGTTGGACAGTAGGCAGCAGACAGTGTCACACATGGAGACTGAAAATCTGTCCATTTACTTTTTTAGACGAAAACATCACGGCATAATTTACGTCCTGTTTTTTTGTATGTTTCCCCATATGTAACAAGACAATCATAACATCTGATAGAGTTGTGAGTGTGTGCGTGCTAAGTCTTCAGTCCTGTCTGACTCTTTGTGACCCCATGAACTGTAGCCACCAGGCTCCTCTGTCCATGGGATTCTCCAGGCAAGAATACTGGAGTGGGTTGCCATGCCCTTCTCTAGGGGATCTTCTGGAACCCGGGATCGAACTCGTGTCTCCTGAATTGCATTCTCTACCACCAGCACCAGCTGGGAAGACCCTGATAGAGATGTCGTGAAGATGCTGAGTCCGTGAACCCACAGAAGCACTCAGAATCAGGCCTGGGATGAAGGAGTCAAACCACACAGTATTCCACCGGCCAGCCTATCAGAGCAACGCGTGGGCCCTGGGACCTTTTCCCACTTCACCTTCAGGGTGACGAAATATGCTGCAGAAACTTACTTATCTCTGCTTCTGATGGTACAGCTGGGAACACGTCTCCCTGACACAAGGTCTAATGGATGAGCTGTCTGATGACTCTCTCTCTCTCTCTCAGCAGGCTCCGACCCAACGCTTTTGATGAAATGCCACGAGTGCCCTTTTCGGAATTATCTGAAACTCTTAACTTCTCCCAACCTTTTCGTATGGCACTTGTCACCTCTGCTGAGAGGCACTTCAGGATGCTGCTTCCCAGTCTGGCTGCAAAAATGCTCCTCAGATTTTAACACGGAACTGATGCTCTGGGTAAACTGAATGTTTTCGATGCTGACTTTTAAAGGGAAGCACAGAACAGGCATCTTGTGGTTTAATTGGACATATTAAACACAAGCTACATGGCACTATTTCAAAGGTTGCTGAAAGAAGTTGTCGTAAAAACATGACGTCATCTTTTGATCTTTTTCTCTAAGGACAAAATCTGATCAACAAAAACTAAAAATATGACATTCACTGGACTCTTTCACATAGGCACGGGAAGTATTTTTGAAGGTATTTCAAAAGTGATAAGGTTTGCAGGGCATTTAAAAAACAATATTCCCCGCAGGATACCTGTTCCTGTCTAAAACTTGCATCAGACATTTTGCATCAGACATTTGGTGCATCAGACATTTGGTCCAGAAGACGTCTGGTCCACTCCAAAAAGTTCTTGAAATTCGGTCCTATCGAAAATGTCCACAAGCAGATGTGGCCCATGCCAAACGATTTTGGACGGGACAAAATATCAAGGACCTTTTGGTGCGGACTGAGAAGTCTCCATGGGCATTTTGAAAAGGACTGAATATAACCAAACATCAAGAACCTTTTTGAGGGCTGCCCTGGTGGTCCAGCGGTTAAGAATTCACCTGCCAGTTTGCAGGGGACATAGGTTCAATCCCTGGTCCAGGAAGATCCCACATCCCACATCCCGGGTAGCAACTAATCCTGTGGGCCACAACGACTGAAGTCCGTGTGCACTTTCAGCTTGTGTTCCACAATGAGAGAAGTCACTGCAATAAGGAGCTTCCATGCCACAACCTGAGAGGACCTCCCCCAACCTTTGCAACCAGAGCAAGGCTGCAGGCAGCCACGAGGACCCTGCACAGACAAAAGTAAAAGAAGAAAATTTAAAAAGAAACTTTTGATACGAATCAAATGTCTTACGAACACTTTGGACAGGACCAGATCTGAATATTTTGCTAACTAGAATATTTTATTAAAAAAATGACTGAGTCCCTTTGGTTCACCCGAAACTATCACAACATTGTCAACTGGCTACACCTCAATGCTGCTGCTGCTGCTGCTAAGTCGCTTCAGTCGTGTCCGACTCTCTGCGATCCCATAGACGGCAGCCCACCAGGCTCCGCTGTCCCTGGGATTCTCCAGGCAAGAACACTGGAGTGGGTTGCCATGTCCTTCTCCAATGCATGAAAGTGAAGAGTGAAAGTGAAGTTGCTCAGTCGTGTCTGACTCTCAGCGACCCCATGGACTGCAGCCCACCAGGCTCCTCCGTCCATGGGATTTTCCAGGCAAGAGTACTGGAGTAGGGTGCCATGTCCTTATCCAATGCGTGAAAGTGAAAAGTAAAAGTGAAGTCGCTCAGTCATGTCCAACTCTTTGTGACCCCACGACACCTCAATATAAAGTTTTTTAAAAAAGCTTTTTTAAAATGCATTCATTATGGAGTAGGAAATGGCAAACCCATTCCAGTATTCTGCCTGGAAAATTCCATGGACATAGGAACTTGGCAGGCTACGGTCCATGGGGTCGCAAAGAACTGGATACACCTGAGAGACTGAGATGCACATCCAAGGAGAATTAAAGGATATTTGACAAGAGATGGGACACCACTCTGAAGTAAAATAGATCTTTTAAAAAATATATACTCATTAGAAGATTTGCTATTAGAAATAACATCTCTCCTAGGCATAGATAATATCTTTTGAAATCTGCTATCTTCCTGTAATCAATGAAGCAAAATGTCACATTCCACCATGAGAAAGACTCTTGATGTTTAATTAATCATCAAGTTGTCAGTTGTGTCAAGAATCCAGCTGTGTTTCTCACTCACTGAGACAGCAGTTGCAGAATCAGTTCTCCATTCTGGGCCATAAGCAGGTGGTGGTAACGCATAGTACATTTTCAAGTTTCTCTTTCCCACCTTCTTTGGGGTCGCAAAGAGTCCGACACGACTGAGCGACTGAACTGAACTCCCACCTTCTAACGGTTGAAGGCCTTTAAAGAATTACGGCATATTCCATACATCCTTGTCTATTTGTCTCTCAGTGACATTAAATATTGTGTCTACATCAGCTCATACTGTGAATAATGTTGCAGTGAGCATGGTCATGCAGGTATTTCTTTGAGATCCTGATTTCAATTTTGGGGCAGAATCCCCCAGAAGGGAGAAGACTGGATCATATGGTAGTATGATTTTTAACGCCTTGAGGAGCCTCCATAATATTTTCGGGGGGGGGGGGGCTTCCCTGGTGACTCAGCAGTAAAGAATTCACCTGCAATTCAGGAGACGCAGGGGACTCGAGTTCCACCCCTGGGTCAGGATCAGGAGATCCAGGACACTCAGATTCAATCTCAGGGTTGGAAAGATCCCCTGGAGGAGGGCACAGCAACCCACTCCAGTATGCTCGCCTGGAGAATCCCACAGACAGAGGAGCCTGGCAGGCTACAGTCCATGGGGTCACAAAGACTCAGACACAAGGAAAGTGACTGAGCAGACACCCACACTTTTTCAGTAGCAGCGGCATCATTTTGCATTCCCACCAATAGTGTAGAGGGTTATAATTTCTCAACAACCTTGCCAAGACTAGTGGCTTTTTTAAAAAAAATAATAGACACACTTGAACTTTAAAAATGAGGGAAATCTTGCAGTCAAGAACCACATGGATGAATCTTAGGGGTCAGATGCTAAGTGAGCTAAGTCACAGAAGGATAGACACTGTGTGCTACCACGTGTATGAGGAAACCCACAGAGGCAGAGAGCAGAGTTATGGTTTGCCAAGGGGTTGGAAGCCTGGCGTGCTGCAGAATGGGAAAGACTAGAAATCTCTTCAAGAAATTAGAGATACTAAGGGAACATTTCATGCAAAGATGGGCACAATAAAGGACAGAAATGGTATGGACCTAACAGAAGCAGAAGACATTAAGAAGAGACAGCAAGAATACACAGAAGAACTGTACAAAAAAGATCTTCACAATCCAGATAATCACAATGGTGTGATCACTGATCTAGAGCCAGACATCCTGGAATGTGAGGTCAAGTGGGCCTTGGAAAGCATCTCTATGAACAAAGCTAGTGGAGGTGATGGAATTCCAGTTGAGCTATTTCAAGTCCTGAAAGATGATGCTGTGAAAGTGCTACACTCAATATGCCAGCAAATTTGGAAAACTCAGCAGTGGCCACAGGACTGGAAAAGGTCAGTTTTCATTCCAATCCCAAAGAAAGGCAATGCCAAAGAATGCTCAAACTCCCACCCAATTGCACTCATCTCACACGCTAGTAAAGTGATGCTCAAAATTCTCCAAGCCAGGCTTCAGCAATATGTGAACCATGAACTTCCTGACGTTCAAGCTGGTTTTAGAAAAGGCAGAGGAACCAGAGATCAAATTGCCAACATCCGCTGGATCATGGAAAAAGCAAGAGAGTTCCAGAAAAACATCAATTTCTGCTTTATTGACTATGCCAAAGTCTTTGACTGTGTGGATCACAATCAACTGTGGAAAATTCTGAAAGAGATGGGAATACCAGACCACCTGATCTGCCTCTTGAGAAATCTGTATGCAGGTCAGGAAGCAACAGTTAGAAGTGTACATGGAACAACAGACTGGTTTCAAATAGGAAAAGGAGTTCCTCAAGGCTGTATATTGTCACCCTGTTTATTTAACTTATATGCAGAGTACATCATGAGAAACGCTGGGCTGGAAGAAACACAAGTTGGAATCAGGATTGCCAGGAGAAATATCAATAACCTCAGATATGCAGATGACACCACCCTTATGGCAGAAAGTGAAGAGGGGCTAAAAAGCCTCTTGATGAAAGTGAAAGTGGAGAGTGAAAAAGTTGGCTTAAAGCTCAACATTCAGAAAACTAAGATCATGGCATCTGATCCCATCACTTCATGGGAAATAGATGGGGAAACAGTGGAAACAGTGTCACACTTTATTTTTCTGGGCTCCAAAATCACTACAGATGGTGACTGCAGCCATGAAATTAAAAGACACTTACTCCTTGGAAGGAAAGTTATGACCAACCTAGATAGCATATTCAAAAGCAGAGACATTACTTTGCCAACAAAGGTTCGTCTAATCAAGGCTATGGTTTTTCCTGTGGTCATGTATGGATGTGAGAGCTGGACTGTGAAGAAAGCTGAGCGCCGAAGAATTGATGCTTTTGAACTGTGGTGTTGGAGAAGACTCTTGAGAGTCCCTTGGACTGCAAGGAGATCCAACCGGTCCATTCTGAAGGAGATCAGCCCTGGGTCTTCTTTGGAAGGAATGATGCTAAAGCTGAAACTCCAGTACTTTGGCCACCTCATGCGAAGAGTTGACTCATTGGAGAAGACTCTGATGCTGGGAGGGATTGGGGGCAGGAGGAGAAGGGGACGACAGAGGATGAGATGGCTGGATGGCATCACTGACTCGATGGATGTGAGTCTCAGTGACCTCCGGGAGTTGGTGATGGACAGGGAGGTCTGGCGTGCTGCGATTCATGGGGTCTCAAAGAGTCGGACACGACTGAGTGACTGAACTGAAGTGAAGGGGTTGGAAGCCTGGCGTGCTGCAGCCCATGGCGTTGCAAAGAGTCAGACAGGACTGAGCGACTGAACTGAAGGGGTTGAAGGGGTGAGGAGAAGGGGGACTTTCTATCAACAGATACAAAGTTTCAATATCCAGAAGGAATAGATCTCCTGTACAACTCTGCACCTGTGGTTAAGAAGATTGTATCCTCTCCTGCAAAATCTAGGAGGGCAGATCTCATGTTGAGCACCGTTGCCATCATAAAGTCAAAATTAAAAAGAAAAAATTCATGTGTAGGCTTCTATTCAAAGCAACACCAGTAAGTTGGGAAAAAACACCTTTTTGCAAACCAAGACATTCTCATAAGAGTGTCAGGTTTGTGTAATGTGGCCGTGCAGGCGAGCTTGGTCGCTCAGTTGTGACCAAGTCTCTGTGACACCATGGTTGGTATCCCGCCGGGCTCCTCCGGCCATAGGATTCTCCAGACGAGAATGTTGGAGCAGGTTGCCATTTCCCCTCCAGGGTGTCTTCCCGACTCAGGGATCGAATCCAGGTCTGCTGCATTGCAGGCGGATTCTTTACCAGCTGTGCCACCAGGAAGCCAAGCTAGTGTATTAGTTGAGATTAGAACTCACTTAGTTTAGATTAGAACTCACTTAGATTAGAACAACTTAGTTGTATTAGAACTCCAGCTGCTGTTACACTGACAATCTCCAAATCTCAGTGTCTTCAAAATAAAAAGTGTAGATCTTTAAAAAAAAAAAATTGTTTATTTGGCTGCAATGGGTCCTAGGGTCAGCATGCGGGGTCTTCTGTCTTCATTGCAGCGATTCTTGATTGTTTAGCTGCGGCATGCGGGATTCTAGTTCCCGGATCGGGGATCAAACCCAGGACCCCTGCACTGGGAACTCGAAGACTTGGCCATTGGACCACCCAGGAAGTCCCCAGAAAAGATTAGATCTTGTTCAGGTCTCAGTGTTCTGTCGGTTGGGGAAACCGTGGTTTCTCTGGCGCTGCCGCAGGTGGTGACTCGGGAGATCCAGGCTATTTCACCACCATCATTGAATCACCTCCCCCTTAGGACCATCTCAGAGTCCTTATCTGGACGTTCTGCATTCAGTAGCTACAAATAGAGCATGGGAAACGTGCTGGCTGGGCCTGAGTGCCTCAGTGGCCCTGAAGATAAAAGAAAGTGGAGAAAATCTTCTTGCCCCGGTATCCAGTACCACAATGACACCATACACGAGGCAGTTTCTGCTTCACATGCAGTTACAGAGGGGTCCCGCCCACCCAAGCAAATGCCATACCTTTGTGTGTGACTGAGTCTGGCACATTACATTGTGTTACATTTAGACGACATCAATCTCAATAGGCAACTCCAACTTCATATTTATAAAAACATATTCATTGGAAGTTTTTTTTTTTATTATGAAATCAATCAAAACCAAAGACGGAATAAGCTCTTGGTATCATGGAGATGGTTACAAAGGAGTTACGTGGGAAAAAATAAACTATTATAATACAACTGGTTATAATTCATTTCTGTAACATACAACTGTGTGCGTGTGTGTGAGAGTGAAAGAAAATGAAAGTGAAGTCGCTCAGTCGTGTCCAACTCTCTGTGACCCCATGGACTGTCATCCACCAGGCTCCTCCATCCATCCGTGGGATTTTCCAGGCAAGAGTACTGGAGTGGGTTGCCATTTCCTTCTCCAGGGGATCTTCCTAACCCAGGAGTTGAACCCAGGTCTCCCACATTGTAGGCAGACGCTCTTACCGTCTGAGCCACCAGGGAAGTCCAGTGATTGTTTGTATAAACTCTTAAAGATATATTCAAAAATAGCTCTGGTGTTTTCTGCTTGTCAGTCAGGTTAAAAGTGATTCTTTCTCTTTGCTTGTGTGTATGCTGTATTTTTCTACAATTATATTTTTTTGGTAGTAAAAATCACTTGCAGATAAGTATAAGCAAGGGTGTAAAGATAGCTAACACTTTCTTAGCACTTATAACATGCCAGTCACTTTCAAACTATGATCCCATTGAATTTACGACAAGCCTTTCATTGGAAATTGACCAACAGCTGTAGCAACACACAAGCGCAATATAGCCTTGGAACCCAAGAGATGGCCAGGGCGTCCACACTGCCCTCTAATCACGAAAGTCAGGGGCTACCTTATTTATTATTTCTCATCCTTCTGTGTACTCCTCACCCCTCCCTGGAGCCTCTGACACTCCGTAAAGATTTACAGAACTGATACCCCATTCCCCATTACTTAACGTCATACCCCAAAATAGTAAACAGCCCGCCAGGCTCCTCTGTCCACGGGATTCTCCAGGCAAGAACAATGGAGTGGGTTGCCATCCCCTTTTCCAGGGGATCTTCCCAAGCCCGGGAGGAACCCAGGTCTCCCACATTGTAGGCAGACTCTTGACTGACTAAACACTCTGCACGCTTGCTGAATTAAGCCCCATGGAAAGCCAAGCAGGAGAGAATTTTTAATTGCCAGGGAAAGGTTTCTTTTCTTTTCTTTTTTTTTTTGCTCCTAAGTAAGTAGGTTTATTTTTATTTATTTTTTATTTTATTTTATTTAACTTTACAATATTGTATTGGTTTTGCCATATATCAAAATGAATCTGCCACAGGTATACATGTGTTCCCCATCCTGAACCTTCCTCCCTCCTCCCTCCCCATACCATCCCTCTGGGTCGTCCCAGTGCACCAGCCCCAAGCATCCAGTATATTTTCATTTCAAGTTAACATGACAATGAGGTTCTGGGAAGCCTTCATAGATGCGATCACGTCACAGAGCCCATTGTTCAGACTCGTGACAGATACGTTGCCTGTTTCTTCCGGGGATGTCCTTCGGGGCCACCTGACATCTGTCCCCCTTCCTGAAACCTTCATCACTTCTGATACATAGGTCGCAATTGGGCTTTTCATGCAACGTTAATGATGTTGTCAAATCGTGCCTGTCACTAGGTCACCGTTAGCTTAAGCTTTTAACGTCTGTGAAATGCTAGACATATAACAATTTTTTCCAAAAGAATGTGTTTAAAAGCTTCAAAACCCACAAAGAACAGGACACACAAGAGATCACACCAGTGGGAACTCAAATTTCCTGTTGCGCATTCCAAGCCAAACTTTCAGGTGGCAAGTGGTAAGTACGATTATTACAAAGAAACCCGATTTTCAAATACACTGAAACATAATGGAGATCTAAGTTATTCTGAGGCAAATACTTAAAAGCTCCTTGTGAGTCTAGAGGTAAATGTATCCTTTGTCGGCGGTTACCTGGGTGCAGATTAAACAATCAATGCTATACAAAGCTGTGCATTAACAACATCCGCAAAAGTCCTTCCACTGATTTCAGCCTCAAACACAATGTTCTGACATCATAAAATGTCTTATAAAATCCATGTGCATTGAGTGTGTCCAACTCTGAGCAAATACGGTCATCTTTTAACGCATTAATTGGTAACAGCGGCTTTAGATAGGTTTTGCGTGACAAGAGCAATAATTCTAACACACTAGCAACATGCCCATGCATTCTGTCATGAGAGTATTTCTTAAACAACACGACACGCTTTGGGCAAATTTCTGGAATGAGAAATCTGAATTAAGAGAAAGAATCCTGCTTGCTTTCCAACTCTGAACCATTCCCAGGGAGGCAGAAGGAATCATTTGTTCTTTTTATTTTAGACAAAGAAAGATCTGCAATCTGAAATAACAGGCTCCTGGTTCATCCGCCTCATTAGAACTCACTGAAATGCATTCCCTTTTTTACAGGTGAGTAATATTCCACTGTGTATATGTACCAAGTGAAGTAAGTCAGAAAGAGAAATGCAAACGCTGTATATTAACACATTTTTAAGGAACTTAGAAAGATAGTATCGACGATCCTACATGCAGGGCAGCAAAAGTTTCATAGATGTAAAGAACAGACTTTTGGGCCCTGTGGGAGGAGGGGAGGTGGGATGATCTGAGAACATAGCATTGAAACATGTATACTACCATATGTGAAATAGATGACCAGAGCAAGTTCAATGCATGCAGCTGGGCACTAAAAGCTGGTGCTCTGGGACAACCCAGAGGGATGGAGTGGGGAGGGAGGTGGGAGGGGAAAGTTCAGGATGGGGGGACACATGGTTACCCGTGGCCGATTCATGTGGATGTACGGCGAAGACCACCACGATATGATGACGTCATTATCCTCCAAGTGAAATAAATTAATAAATTTAAAAAAATTCTGAAATAGCAGCCTGTAAGGAGGAGCTCAGGAGATGCTGTCGGAGCTTAGACGTTGTTCAGCGGGGACAAAAACCAGAAGGAAGAGACCACTGTCACACATTCTTCTCCAAAGTGCCCAGATGGCGGGGTCCACACGTCCAGAGGGGGCAGAGTATTCCACTGACCCGCACTCCGGTGGGATGGAGAAAACCCCTGAGCCAAGAGCAGATAGACACTCAGACATGTTCACTACAGATACGAAAGAGAGGCAGTGGGATCACAGCTCCCGTGTACAAATGAGTGAACGAATCTTCACCATATTGCTGGAGCGCGTATAGTGTCTGAAGGTCACCTAGGTATTCTCCACTCAGGGGAACTCTTTGCTCAGAAGGGGCTGGTGGTCCGGACTTGGGAACTCTCTCCAGATGTGCCCTCTGTCTCCCAGTCTCCTCCGTGACCCCATTAGGCCTCATCTCTGCATTCCTGAGGTGGCAGGAAATGGAATTCAAACAGAAGAGTGCATGTCACGACCAACACGAGGCACAGATACTGCTTACCTGCAGGGTCAGGCCAACAAACACAAGGACGGGCATGAACCACCATTCTCTTGTCATGAAATTCGGCATCGAGATGTCACAGGTATGGGTCATGGACTGCTTATGTCTGATTGCTCGTGTCTTCATGGGTATGGGTCGTGGACTGCTTATGTCTGATGGCTCGTGTCTTCACGGGTATGGGTCATGGACTGCTTATGTCTGATTGCTAGTGTCTTCATGGGTATGGGTTGTGGACTGCTTTTGTCTGATTGCTCATGTCTTCATGGGTATGGGTCGCGGACTGGTTATGTCTGATTGCTTGTGTCTTCATGGGTATGGGTCACGGATTGCTTATGTCTGATTGCTAGTGTCTTCATGGATATGGGTTGTGGACTGCTTTTGTCTGATTGCTCATGTCTCCGTGGGTATGGGTCGTGAACTGCTCTGATGGCTTGTGTTTCCCCCACCCCATACCCCTCGCCCCTGTGAAACAGCATACATTTCACATGCCAATAATTCTGAATCTGTTAGAGGGGATTTCTTGGATTGCAGAATCTCTGAAGTTGGATTTTTAGTTCAGAAACGCCGTTCACCCAAGGGACAGCAGAAGCCAAACAGCGTGCTACAAATGATGGGTTGGAAACACATGGACCAGAGAGGTGTGTCTCAGCTTTGACATTTGCTGAGAGAACTCACCAAAAGGCGGTCGCACAAAACACATCTGCAAGCCTCTGTTGCTTCTCCATCAACAGTGATGAGCTTCTAAATATTGCAGGCTTCTCGAAGAAAGACACATATCCATGTGCAAACATGGATAGCGTGAAGAGTGTTTCATACGTATTTGCAAATAATACCGACAGTAATCGCCTTTCAGAAACCAAAAGATGGCAACTTAACCATCATCCGTGATTGGGCAAGACGCGCTTTTACGCAGGGTGAAAAAGTGGCACGTGTTAGATATCAGTAAACACTTAACATTTGATTCACTCTCATGCGGTGCTCTCTCGGGGGAAATCCTGGTGGCCGGTGCACCAAGTCAGCGACGCCTTCAGCCGTGGATCACGCTGTCTGAGAGGTCAGCAGCTCACCTGTGCCCCTTCCTGCCCAACACCACACAGATGTTGGACGCTCATTGCCCAGTCCTCCGTCCACGTGAACAATTGGCCTCGAAAGACTTAAGTAACATCTGTGTCTCTGTTTATTGCAAACGTTGATTCCCCTCCCCGTGGGGGGGACAGGTGTGTGTGTGTATGGAAGGGGGTCTTAATGGAGTCTCCAGCTGTGTGGGGAGGAGGGAAGCGGCCAGGGCTGCCTTCCCCCAGGGTCGATCCTGGGTGTTCATCCCTGATGCCGGCGGGGTGCCCCGCCAACCCCGCGCACCCCCAGACACTGCCGATCACGGCTAAGGGCTCTGTCTCCCATCCTGGTCCTCCCTGTCACACTGGCAGGAAAGCGTCCATGACGAGCAGCACAGCTGCAGCCACGGCTTCCATATCAAGTTCCCCAGGGACAGCTGGTTGGGGACGTTCTGAAGGGTCCGGGTGTGGCGAGCTGCCGCCTCATGCATGGCCTCCAGGATCTCCCAGAACCGTGGCTCCGACGTCGGGGTTAACGGGTTTCTCTCCCGGGGGTCTCTGGAAATCTCAAACAGCAGGGGCGGGTTGTGGTAGGTGACGTAGTGCCCGTGACAGAAACACACGTGCGTGGCAAAGCATCCGTTGGCGCCCTCCGGGGAGAACTTGGGGGTGAAGAAAAAGGCTTTCCAGATGGACGTGCCTGTGGTGGGACAAGCAGAGAAGCGGGTGTGGTGGGAACAGGGTCGTTATAGTCACCCCCAAAGAGAGCGTGCATGGAAAACCACCTTCTGGGAGCTTCAAGAAGGCAGAGACTCAGTTATGGATGGACCGGATCTATCACACTTAAGGCTCAAAAAAGAGTAAGCATAATAGCTAAAAAGAAAAAGCAAGAAAACATGAGTTGTTATCTAACTGCCAAGGAGAAAAGACAAAGCTGATTATGCAGTAGCTGTTATAATGCAAAAACTGATTTTTTTTTGGACCTCGCCTCTAGGGGGAGCCCGAAAGCTGAAACCACTGAAGCTGTGGGCCCAAGAGTCCACAATGAGAGAGGCCCCCACAATGACAAGCCCGCGTGCCACAACTAGAAAAAGCAACCCCACCCCCTCAGCAACAAAGACACGGGGCATCCAGAAATAAATAAAATAAAAAAGTTTAAAAAATGTAAATGTTGTGTTCCATTTGTCGCTGTTGTTCAGTAGCCTGGGCGTGTCTGACTCTTTTCAACCTCATGGACTGCAGCACGCCAGGCCTCCCTGTCCATCACCAACTCCTGGAGCTTGCTCAAACTCATGCCCGTTGAGTCGGTGATGCTATCCAACATCTCATCCTCTGTCACCCCTTCTCCTCCTGCCTTCAATCTTTCCCAGCATCAGGGTCTCTTCCAATAACTAACTATGCTATGTTATGCTAAGTCCCTTCAGTCGTGTCCGACTCTGTGTGGCCCCATAGACGGCAGCCCACCAGGCTTCCCTGTCCCTGGGATTCTCCAGGCAAGAACGCTGGAGTGGGTTGCCATTTCCTTCTCCAGTGCATGAAAGTGAAAAGAGAAAGTGAAGTCGCTCAGTCATGTCTGACTCTTAGCGACCCCACGGACTGCAGCCTACCAGGCTCCTCCATCCGTGGGATTTTCCAGGCAAGGGTACTAGAGTGGGGTGCCACCACCTTCTCCGAATGACTAACTAGCCAATATTAAAATTTTAGGAAAAAAAATTGATTTACAAACAAATAATTGCAAAATGATTAATTTACTGTTTATCTTACGATGCTATGACTTTCTGAGAGCTGGCTCTGATAGAGGTCTAGAAACTGCATCCTGGGTAGAAAAAGGTGGCAGATGGAAACAGTGGACGTGTATAAACCCAGTGAAATTCGGTTCAGACTGAAAATGTCCTTTTCCACTTGAGCCTTCCAGCTTTTTTATAGAAAACCATAGAGACTGTCCCCCTAGAAAGCATCACACACCTACTTAATTCACTCTGATCATCTGTTTGTGTCATGGAAACGGTGGTTTTGTAATTGCATGTATTGAGTGCTCACCCACGGACCCAAAACCAAAATAAATTAGTGGGCAACAGAAGACAATTAGCACAGGGGTCCACATTCTCCCCCAAAAGCCCCTGACTCCAGACAAGTATATTTGAGAGCAAGTAAGGGTAAATATTCCCTGGAGGAGGGCATGGCAACCCACTCCAGTATTCTCGCCAGCAGAATCCCATGGACAGACGAGCCTGGCGGGCTACAGTAAGTGAGGTCGCACAAAATTGGACATGACTGAGCGACTGAGCGTGCACACACATGGGTTTAAGGACCACTCAGTAAATAAACCTTAAGCATTCTCACAGGGAGCAGACATGCAGCTCGGACAAGCGTAGAATTAAGAATTAATTTTTCTGAAGATTTGTTTGGTATGCCATCCAGGTGTCTGCCTTTATAGCGCCCAATCTGGATTTTTAAAACCTTTTTTTATAAAAAGATACATTGTGCATTCTCTGTATAATTTCTTTAGCCCACTCTGAGTTTGCTCAAATGCATTTTATTGCACGTGCCAGGCTCCTCTGTCCTCGGAATTTTCCAGGCAAGAAAACAGTGGAGCAGGTTGCCGTGCTCTCCTCCAGGGGATCTTCCTGACCCAGGGACTGAACCTGTATTCCTTGGGTCTCCTTCATCGGCAGGAAGGTTTTTTACCACTGTGCCACCTGGGAGACCCTAGATTTATAAGACATGAAGCTTTAGCTCAGGGTCTGTTCTGTTGTTCACCAGGAAACCAAGAATCGACACTGACAGTGTCATTTCAACAAAAGGAGGTACCCTGCATTTCTAATACGTCTATCTAATCCTATGTTTCCCATTTATTTTGATGACGTATTTCATCTGGCATTTCTCCATATACTACTAAAAATCTTTTGAGTTAAAACACTGTTTTGTTTATTGTTAAACTTCCAGTGCACTCTGAAGAAGGTTGTTTTCTGTCTCTGTCACAGATAAATATTTTGACCACCACCGAATCTTAAACTCAGCTACAATTGAGATTCAATAACCAGAGGAAGGAATTATTAAACTGTACAGTGAGAATGCAGGGAAACTACAGGCAACATTTTTTCAAAAACAAAAGTATTCTACATAGTGATGGGAACAATAATTCGACTTCAGTTTAAATGATGCTTTAAAATTTAAGAGAAAGAGTAAGTCGCTCAGTTGTGTCCGACTCTTTGTGACCCCATGGATTATATACAGGCCATGGAATTCTCCAGGCCAGAACACTGGAGTAGGTTGTCATTTCCTTCTCCAGGGGATCTTCCCAACCCAGGGATCAAAGCCAGGTCTCCTGAATTGCAGGCAGATTCTTTTCCAGCTGAGCCACCAGGGAAGCCCAAAATTTAAGAGAGTTACAGCTAAACCACAAAGATGTCAGTGACTTATTACAGTTGCAGGACAGCTTTGTTATTGTCATACAAATGCTATGGAGTTCACTATTTACCTTTGAAACATTTTTATGTAGAATCACAGCTTAACAGGGGGCTTCCCTGGTGGCTCAGACAGTAAAGATTCTGCTTGCAATGCGGGAGACCTAGGTTCGATCCCCGGGTCAGGGAAGATCCCCTGGAGAAGGGAATGGCAACCCACTCCAGTGTTCTTGCCTGGAGAACCCCATGGATAGAGGAGCCTGGCGGGCTACAGTCCGCGGGGTCACAAAGCGTCAGACACGACAGAGTGACTAACACTTTCACAGGTTAAAAAAAAAAAGTGACCCACTTTCTTTTCATTCGGAAGAAAAGAAAGCTTCCAGTCCTTTGACAAAGTGGCAAGTAGAATTTAATTGAGAACAGCCTGACTCCTGAGCAGGACCCCGAATTCAGCCCTTTCCAAGCTTCAGATAAGCAACAGTGCCCTGAGATTCCCTGGGGCTCTGAGGGGCATGTGAAGCCCAGGACAGGCACCGCTGCTGTGATCTTGATCGCTTTCAGGGACTCAGCCACAAGAAAGGGTTCTGAGGTCCCCTGGCAGACAAGCCTCGAGAACGAGCACTCGGGGTCCCCAAGAACAAACCGGGGGACAGTGCAAAGCCCACTGGGCTGTCCACAGAGGCATCAGAAGAACATTCTGCAGGTAAAAGATGCTTAATCCCTCCCAACAGATGCCAGTCTGCTTTGCAAATCACATCCCCCTTTATGCAAGGATTCTTGTGGGTCTAGACCCGTGACAAGCCTCCTGGGGATACATCCCTTATTCTGAGCTTGAAACAACAGTGTCTTGTCTTGGTGGCTCATTGAGTACAATCCACTTGAACTCTCCCACCCCTTCTATTGGCTCTGACAGGGTGGGTTCCAACCCTAGCTATGCGAACTCCTAGCTGTGGGATGCTGGGCGTGGTTGTTAACCTCTCAGGCTCTAATCTGCTTTTCTGATTTGCTGTTTTTTAGCTGTTCAGTCATGTCTGACTCTTTTGTGACCCTATGGACTGTAAGCCCACCAGGCTCCTCTGTCTATGGAATTCTCCAGGCAAGAATACTGGAAGGCGTTGCCATTCCCTTCTCCAGCGGATCTTCCCCGACCCAGGGATCGAACCCAGGTCTCCCGCATTGCAGGCAGACTCTTAATCATCTGAGCCACCAGGGGAGCCCACCTTTGAATGTAAAGCTGCCAGCAATCTAAGACGAGGCCACTGCTTTCCAGCTGTTCTTCAACCTGTTGCCACTGCAATACAAGTCTTAAGACACTTTTTTCCATCCCCGTCATCTTCAGGATTCTTAAAGAACATGAACAACAAAATTTAAAGGGCTTTCACACACCGACGCTTAATTTATCACTCAGATGTTGACGGTCCTTGATAAATGTGGTTTAACTGCTTGTCTTGGCAAGATTAACTTTGTATGCATGGGGGACTCCATGTATATAGCATAGCAGCCAAATATAGTCATTTGGGGGTTTTGGTCTCAGCAGCGTTTCCCACCACAAACTGCCACCTTAGGGTGCTTCGAGAGGCATTGCAGGACTTCCCTGGTGGATCAGTGGTAAAGAGTCCACCTGCCAATGCCAGGGACACAGGTTGGATCCCTGATCTGGAAAGATTCCCTCGTGCCTTGGGGCAACCAAGCCCAGTAGCCTCAACTTCTGAGGCCACGCGCTGTAGCTACTGAAGCTCACACATGCAAGAGCCTGTGCTCCACAAGATAAAAGCAGGCACCAAGACATGAGAGTGGCCCGCGCAGCAAAGAAGACCCAGCACAGAAAAAAATAAAGAAAATAAAATTATCTTTTTTTTAAAAAAAAGAGAAGCATTTCAAAGACTGCTATCTTTCCCCCCACTGTGAGCCACCCATACCGTCCCCTGGGACCCTCAGCTGACCCCCTCAGTAATCTTGATGTCATCTACTGCATGTGTTACAGGAAAGGGCAGATTTTGGTTCCTCCTTGGATTGGTTTCTTTGCCTTTAACCTTTGCTCTTCATTGCTTTGATTATTCTGATCATTCATTGGAAGGACTGTTGCTGAAGTTGAAGCTCCAACACCTAAAGCGAAGAGCCAACTCATTGGAAAAGACTCTGATGCTGAGAAAGACTGAGGGCACGACAGAGGATGAGATGGTTGGATGGCATCACCGACTCGATGGACATGGGTTTGAGCAAACTCCGGGAGTTGGTGACGGACAGGGAGACCTAGCGGCTGCAGTCCATGGGGTCGCAAAGAGTCGAACACGACTGAGTGACTGAACTGAACTGAACTGACATTAGTTCAGCCTCAGCCTTCAATTGTAGCTGACCCTTCAGATTGAAATGCTGTAGCTGACTCTTCAGATTGAACTTCTGATCTTCAGATAAAGAAGAGTATCCAACCAACATCCACCGAAAGGATTAGTGAAGACAAAAACCAGCTCAGCCTTTCTTATGCCATTTTAATTCCTAAGACAAAGGTAGCTGTAATTAGAACATTCTATCTGCTACCCACTCCCATATCCTTGCCTGGAGAATCCCCTTTCCAGGTTGGATGGCATCACCGACTCAATGGACATCGGTTTGAGCAAACATTGGGAGTTGGTGATGGACAGGGAGACCTGGTGTGCTGCAGTCCACGGGGTCGCAAAGAGTCAGACATGACTTAGCTGCAGCAGTTACTTTATAGACTTATGTTCATCTTCTCAAAACACTGTAGCAGAATACCAGAGCCAAAAACATTTACCAGTCTTTTAAGACACATTTGATCATAAAATCCAGTTGCCATTACATGGACTTTATACTAACATGGATGCCTAAGTCAAAACTTAAAGCCACACTTTTTGAATACATGCCGAACAGGAAATTCAAGCTCAAAATTCCCATCATCACATAACCAAAGTTATCCGTGTTCTAATTATGCTTTCGTGAGTTCTCCTAAAATGTAATGGCAATAATGATCTCAGATGATGACAAAGTTAAGCCGTTCAATGTGCTGAGACAACGAAATCACAGAATCATTAGGATTATTGAATTATTCAATTATAGAGGAGACATTGTCCATAAGAGCTGAAAGGGATTCATGTTTTAAAAGAGTAGACAGTATTCTGGCTCTGATGTTTCGGAAAAATGAGTTTTTAACAAGTCTGGAATCATAAGGTAGTTGAAGTGTTAGTAGCTCAGTCGTGTCCGACTCTTTGAGACCCCGTGGACGGTAGCCCGCCAAGTTCCTCTGACCGTGGGATTTTCCAGGCAAGAGTACTAGATCCGGCTGCTATTTCCTTCTCCAGGGGGGATCTTCCTGACCCAGGGATCGAACCCAGGTCTCCCGCATCGCAGGCAGGTTCTTTACTGTCTGAGCCACAAGGGAAGCCCACATACATCACCATTTTTAAAACCAGTGCTCACTCTTAGGGAAAAAAAAAAATAAATGAAGACTTCTCATCACCTCAATGTGCCGAGACAACCAAGTTACAGAATCATTAAAATTACAGAATTGTTCAATTATTATAGAGAAGACATTGTATATAAAAGCCAAAAGGGATTCGTATTTTAAGCGTAGAAACAGCATTCTGGCCCTAATTATCAATTATTATGGAGAATGCATTGTATATAAAAGCTGAAAGGGATTCATGTTTTAAAAGAGTAGAAACAGCATTCTGGCTGTAACGTTTTGGGAAAAATGAGTATTTAACAAGTCTGGAATTGTAATAGGTAGTGAAAGCCTCCATTGCTCAATCATGTCTGATTCTTTTTGACCCGAACGCATCCATTGCTCAATCATGTCTGATTCTTTTCGACCCCATGGACTGTATGTAGCCCACCAGGCTCCTCTGTCCATGGGATTCTCCAGGCAAGAACACTGGAGTGGGTTGCCATTCCCTTCTCCAGGGGTCTTCCCGACCCAGGAATCAAACCTGGGTCTCCTGCTTTATAGGTGGATTCTTCACTGTCTGAGCCACCAGGGAAATGTACACATCCAACTGGCACCCCACCCCAGTACTTTTGCCTGGAAAATCCCATGGACAGAGGGGCCTGGTAGGCTCCAGTCCATGGGGTCGCTAAGAGTCGCACACGACTGAGCGACTTCACTTTCACTTTTCACTTTCATGCATTGGAGAAGGAAATGGCAACCCACTCCAGTGTTCTTGCCTGGAGAATCCCAGGGACAGAGGAGCCTGGTGAGCTTCTGTCTGTGGGGTCGCACAGTCGGACACGACTGAAGCGACTTAGCAGCAGCAGCAGCAACCTCATCAAGACTAACATGAGTTGGATCTCCCCAAAGCTGCCACTCCATTCTAGTAGACGGGTACCAGTGTCCTGCTCTAGCTTCTCTGAGTGAGGAACACGGTCGACATCTGCTGTGTCTGCCAGTTGCCGTGGTGTAGATGCTCCCCACAAGGCTGACTTCCGGGTAGGAATGTGTTCCCCACAAGCTGGTGAGATTCCTCAGCCGTCAGGGGCTGGCTCTGGCTCACTGCTGCCCTGGCCCTACATTTACAAACCCTGAGCCTAAAAGTCTCTCTTCTTTTCTAACCAAGTATCTGGAGCTCAAGATACTTTGGAGCTCAAGGTGGCAATACCCTTGCCTCTAAGAATTACTGAAAGCGTCCCCCAGGTGGTGATGACCACAATCTCCTACGAGCATAGATCTCAGATGATCCAAGCCTATCTCTTCTAAACAGTACTAGTTCAGCATGTGAATTGTCCACGGTCTCCTATCAACATAAATCTGAGATGATCCAAGTGATGTCCTCCAACTAGGACTGGTTTAGGTTCTATGCTGACCCAGTCTCCTGCCAATATAGATCCAAAAGTGAAAACAGAGCGGGACCTTAAGGTCCTCAGGCTTCCTTTTGTCTGTGAAACGCCTTGAGCCAAAGAATAAGTTTAGTCAGAGTTTAAGCAAATTCAAGGAAAGCTCCAAGGCTTTATGGAGAAGGGAATGGCAACCCACTCTAGGATTCTTGCTTGGAGAATCTCATGGACAGAGGAGCTTGGCGGGCTGCAGTCCATGGGGTTTCAAAGAGTCAGACACGACTGAGCGACTTCACTTTCACTTTTCACTTTTATGCATTGGAGAAGGAAATGGCAACCCACTCCAGTGTTCTTGCCTGGAGAATCCTAGCGACAGGGGAGCCTGGTGGGCTACAGTCCATGGAGTCACAAAGAGTCGGACACGACTGCAGTGACTTAGCACCAAAGGCTATATACATAATATTCTGAGCCATGTCTCATGAGCTGCTTTATAGATACTGAAACCCCCACCAGGGGGAAGACGTTAACTCCATGCCAACCAGACTGTAACCATGATCTAACCTGTTCTAACCGGCGCACAGTTAAGAGTGCCTCGCCTTCCCGCGACCAGCGCACTAAGAGCGCGGCCGAGAGGAGCTACCCCACGACCGAGGAAGGACGGCGGTGAGGGCCAGCGCACTAACCACGGCCGAGAAGAGCTACCCCACGACCGAGGTCAGGAAGGGCGGCAGTGAGGAGACACCCCTCGTCTAAGGTAAGGTGCGATGGCTGTGCTTCGCTGGTCGGGAGCAGCCGGGAGGGAGCCGGGATGAGATACCCCACGCCCGAGGTAAGAGAAACCCAAGTAAGACAGTAGGTCTTGAAAGAGGGCATCAGAGGGCAAATACACTAAAACCATTCTCACAGAAAACTAGTCAATCTAATCACACAAGGACCACACCCTTGTCTAACTCAATGAGATTAAGCCATGCCCGAGGGGCAACCTGGGATGGGCGGGTCATGGTGGAGAGATATGACAGGGTGTGGTCCGCTGGAGAAGGGAATGGCAAACCACTTCAGTATTCTTGCCTTGAGAACCCCATGAACAGTATGAAAAGACAAAATGATAGGATACTGAAAGAGAAACTCCCCAGGTCAGTAGGGGCCCAATATGCTACTGGAGATCAGTGGAGAAATAACTCCAGAAAAAAATGAAGGGATGGAGCCAAAGCAAAAAGAATACCCAGCTCTGGATGTGTCTGGTGATAGAAGCAAAGTCCGATGCTGTAAAGAGCAATACTGCATAGGAACCTGGAATGTCAGGTCCATGAATCAAGGCAAATTGGAAGTGGTCAAACAAGAGATGGCAAGAGTCAATGTCGACATTCTAGGAATTAGCGAACTCAAATGGACTGGAATGGGTGAATTTAACTCAGATGACCATTATAACTACTACTGCGGGCAGGAATCCCTCAGAAGAAATGGAGTGGCCACCATGGTCAACAAAAGAGTCTGAAATGCAGTACTTGGATGAAATCTCAAAAATGACAGAATGATTTCTGTGCATTTCCAAGGCAAATCATTCAATGTCACAGTAATCCACATCTATGCCCCAACCAGTAACGCTGAAGAAGCTGAAGTTGAACGGTTTTATGAAGACCTACAAGACCTTTTAGAACTAACACCCAAAAAAGATGTCCTTTTCATTATAGGGGACTGGAATGCAAAAGTAGGAAGTCAAGAAACACCTGGAGTAACAGGCAAATTTGGCCTTGGAACACGGAATGAAGCAGGGCAAAGACTAATAGAGTTTTGCCAAGAAAATGCACTGGTCATAGCAAATACCCTCTTCCAACAACACAAGAGAAGACTCTATACATGGACATCACCAGATGGTAAACACCAAAATCAGATCGATTATATTCTTTGCAGCCAAAGATGGAGGAGCTCTATACAATCAGCAAAAACAAGACCAGGAGCTGACTGTGGCTCAGACCATGAACTCCTTATTGCCAAATTCAGACTGAAATTGAAGAAAGTAGGGAAAACTACTAGACCATTCAGGTATGACCTAAATCAAATCCCTTATGATTATACAGTGGAAGTGAGAAATAGATTTAAGGGCCTAGATCTGATAGATAGAGTGCCTGATGAACTATGGAATGAGGTTCGTGACATTGTATAGGAGACAGGGATCAAGACCATCCCCATGGAAAAGAAATGCAAAAAAGCAAAATGGCTGTCTGGGGAGGCCTTTCAAACAGCTGTGAAAAGAAGAGAAGCGAAAAGCAAAGGAGAAAAGGAAAGATATAAACATCTAAATGCAGAGTTCCAAAGAATAGCAAGAAGAGATAAGAAAGCCTTCTTCAGCGATCAATGCAAAGAAATAGAGGAAAACAACAGAATGGGAAAGACTAGGGATCTCTTCAAGAAAATCAGAGATATCAAAGGAACATTTCATGCAAAGATGGGCATGATAAAGGACAGAAATGGTATGGACCTAACAGAAGCAGAAGATATTAAGAAGAGGTGGCAAGAATACACAGAAGAACTGTACAAAAAAGAGCTTCACGACACAGATAATCATGATGATGTGATCACTGACCTAGAGCCAGACATCTTGGAATGTGAAGTCAAATGGGCCTTAGGAAGCATCACTACGAACAAAGCTAGTGGAGGTGATGGAATTCCAGTGGAGCTATTCCAAATCCTGAAAGATGATGCTGTGAAAGTGCTGCACTCAATATGCCAGCAAATTTGGAAAACTCAGCAGTGGCCACAAGATTAGAAAAGGTCAGTTTTCATCCCAATCCCAAAGAAAGGCAATGCCAAAGAATGCTCAAACTACCGCACAATTGCACTCATCTCACACGCTAGTAAAGTAATGCTCAAAATTCTCCAAGCCAGGCTTCAGCAATATGTGAACCGTGAACTTCCTGATGTTCAAGCTGGATTTAGAAAAGGCAGAGGAACCAGAGATCAAATTGCCAACATCCGCTGGATTATCGAAAAGCAAGAGAGTTCCAGAAAAACATCTATTTCTGCTTTATTGACTATGCCAAAGCCTTTGACTGTGTAGATCACAATAAACTCTGGAAAATTCTGAGAGAGATGGGAATACCAGACCACCTGATCTGCCTCTTGAGAAATCTGTATGCAGGTCAGGAAGCAACAGTTAGAACTGGTCATGGAACAACAGACTGGTTCCAAATAGGAAAAGGAGTACGTCAAGGCTGTATATTGTCGCCATGTTTATTTAACTTATATGCAGAGTACATCATGAGAAATGCTGGACTGGAGGAAACACAAGCTGGAATCAAGATTGCCGGGAGATATATCAATAACCTCAGATATGCAGATGATACCACCCTTATGGCAGAAAGTGAAGAGGAACTCAAAAGCCTCTTGATGAAAGTGAAAGTGGAGAGTGAAAAAGTTGGCTTAAAGCTCAACATTCAGAAAACGAAGATCATGGCATCTGGTCCCATCACTACATGGGAAATAGATGGAGAAACAGTGGAAACAGTGTCAGACTTTGTTTTTCAGGGCTCCAAAATCACTGCAGATGGTGACTGCAGCCATGAAATTAAAAGACGCTTACTCCTTGGAAGGAAGGTTATGACCAACCTAGATAGCATATTCAAAAGCAGAGACATCACTTTACCAACAAAGGTTCGCCTAGTCAAGGCTATGGTCTTTCCTGTGGTCATGTATGGATGTGAAAGCTGGACTGTGAAGAAGGCTGAGTGCCAAAGAATTGATGCTTTTGAACTGTGGTGTTGGAGAAGACTCTTGAGAGTCCCTTGGACTGCAAGGAGATCCAACCGGTCCATTCTGAAGGAGATCGGACCTGGGATTTCTTTGGAGGGAATGATGCTCAAGCTGAAACTCCAGTATTTTGGCCACCTCATGCGAAGAGTTGACTCATTGGAGAAGACTCTGATGCTGGGAGGGATTGAGGGCAGGAGGAGAAGGGGACGACAGAGGATGAGATGGCTGGATGGCATCACTGACTCGATGAATGTGAGTCTGAGTGACCTCCGAGAGCTGGTGATGGATAGGGAGGCCTGGCGTGGTGCGGTTCATGGGGTCGCAAAGAGTCGGAGACGACTGAGTGACTGATCTGATCTGATCTGATCTGATCTGAATTCCCAGAAGTGGCCTCAAAGAAATGGAAACCAATCAACCCTGAGACTATGCTCTCCTCTGCTAAGTCATCTCAGTCCTGTCTGACCCTTGGTGACCCCATGGACTGCAGCCCTCCAAACTTCTACATCCGTGGCATTCTCCAGGCAAGAATCCTGGAGTGGGTTGCCATGCCCTCCTCCGGGGATCTTCCCCGTCTAAGGATTGAACCCACGTCTCTTAAGCATCGTGCATCGGTAGGTGGGTTCCTTACCGCTAGCACCACTGGCGCTAGTGAGACTGAAAGATGAACTGTACCTAAAAGAATCAAGATGATCCCGATCAGACCACTGACGATCAGTTTCAAGACGACCGTCAGGGCTGACCGTGCTGTTTCTGCAAGGAACCACCCCACCTCCCCGCCCCCGTCTATAAAAGCTTTTACATTCTGACTGTCAGGGAGTCAGCCTTTGGACAGATGTTCCCCCCTCACCCCCCCGCCACCACCCCCAGCTGAGAGCATCCCAAATAAAGCAAACTCTTCCTTCCCATCACCCTGACCTCTTCAGTGGCTTTTGAGCATCCAGCAGCCAGACTTCACTTTTGATTATGAGATGATCTAAGCCATCTCTTCCAACCAGTATTCATGCAGTACTAGTAACCCACTCATGTACAGCTAGTAATCTAAATGCAGGGCCGCCTCTTCCAACTAGGACTCATGCAGGAGTAGTAATCCTCACGGGCAAGAGATACTTCCTGAAACAAGTCTGCATTCCTGGCTGTTAGCCCAGCCTGCAGCTCCCCCGTGACCCAAGAGGCAAGCAACTCCCGGGCAGAGAGCTCAGTATGTTTTTCCCACCGACAGGTGTCCAGTCCAGCAGATGCCACGCAGTAGATGGTCAATAAATACGTGTAGAAGAAATGAGCTGACAAAGATACTGAGCAAACAGCCGCAGGGAGCCACGAGGGACAGCCACAGCGGTCACCTTCGTGCCTGAGTTTCAGGGCACGATCTCCAAATGAGACAAGACGACTGATTAAAGAAGAGAAATCCATGGTTTCCTCAGACCTGTTGACTAGATGGATGATTCTGGCATTGACAGACGGTCATTTTCCCTCCTCTGTGGCTTGCTCGAGGCAGAAGACGGCAACGAGCTGCTTAAGAGGAAATGTCCTTGTGTCTGTCTCAACAGAAAATCTGATCCCCGGGCCTGCTGCCTCTCAGCATCTGGGTCTGGTTTTTCTCACTCATCCCTATTTTCTGCCCCTTCCTGTTTATTCCTCCACATAACTGTGTTTCCCCAGCCCCTGATCCAATATGTTCCTTCCGGCCCCTGTAAGTGGAGGCGGCTGGCTTTACTTAAATGCAATTTGGCAAGGTTGAGGACGTCTTTAAACAGCCAAGAGCCCCGGAAACTTGGTTCTTTCAGGCTCAGGCTAAAAGGAAGCGGGAACGTGGACACACTGCTATGTTTAAGACACATAACCGACAAGGACTTACTGTATAGCACAGACAACTCTGCTCAGTATTATGCAGCAAGCTACATGGGGAAAGCATGTGAAAAAGAACAGAGGCGTGTATGTGTATCACTGAATCACGGTGCTGTACACAGGAAACTGTGGTAACAGTGTTTATCAAGTATACCTCAATATAAAATACACAGCTAAAAAACAAGGAGATGGGGAGGACCACATCTCTCCTCTACGAGATGGCTCAGATTTAAAAGAGATGGTTGGATGGCATCACCGACTCAATGGACATGAGCTTGAGTACAGTCTGGGAGATGGTGATGGACAGGGAGGCCTGGCGTGCTGTGATTCATGGGGCCGCAAAGAGTGGGACACGACTGAGCGACTGAACTGAACTTATTCAGATTTAAATGCTGCCAGCTGTTTAGTCACCAAGTCACGTCCGACTCTTTGCGACCCCATGGACTGCAGCCCGCCAGGCTCCTCTGTCCGTGGGATTACCCAGGCAAGAGTACTGGAGTGGGTTGCCGTTTTCCCTCCTCCAAAAATGCTGCCAATTAACCTAACAAAAGAGACAGCATGCCTATGGACACTGGGAGTGACGGACACGTGGATGAGATAGGTAACCGGGGTCCTTCCAAGCCCAGGACACGTGGATGAGATAGGTAAACGGGGTCCTTCCAAGCCCAGGACACGTGGATGAGATAGGTAAACGGGGTCCCTTCCAAGCCCAGGACACGTGGATGAGATAGGTAAACGGGGTCCTTCCAAGCCCAGGACACGTGGATGAGATAGGTAAATGGGGTCCTTCCAAGCCCAGGACACGTGGATGAGATAGGTAAACGGGGTCCTTCCAAGCCTAGAATTGTGAGTGTGCGGTTTTGCTACCTTCATCTTCCAGAAGTTATCAGAAGGAAGTCATACAGATTTAAAATGTAAAATCTTCCAGAAGTTATCTCAGGGCACTCTTCCAGATTTAAAGGGTAAACCTGGTCTGATTTCTGTGGACAAAGGAAGGATCACAATCTTCCACTTGAAAAATAATGCAGCAGCTGCTCTTTAGATGATGTCTTGGGTAACTCGGCTGGGTGACGAGGATGGGGTCAGGACTGCAATGAAATCCAGTGTGAGCATCCCCTGAATTTAAGAAGGAGACACCAGCTGGCGGCGTGGCGACCAGATGCTCTGGGAGAATCTCGCCTCTGGGAGCAGTACCCTAACACATTCTACAGAAAAGGAGAGCTTCCTTCCCTCTCTCAAGACGTACCTGAGAGTCTAACCTCAGCATCGATCTCTAAGATATACAGTAGGGGTATAATAGGTGCTGGGTTCCCACAGATGCCTAGGCATCTCAGTGATATGATGGTGTTGGTTCAGTCGCTCAGTCGTGTCCAACTCTTTGTGACCCCATGGACTGCAGCACGCCAGGCCTCCCTGTCCATCACCAATTCCTGGAGTCTACCCAAACTCACGTCCATTGAGTCAGAGATGCCATCCAGCCATCTCATCCTCTGTCGTCCCCTTCTCTTCCTGCCTTCAATCTTTCCCAGCATCAGGGTCTTTTCTAAAGAGTCAGTTCTTTGCATCATGTGTCCAAAGTATTGGAGCTTCAGCTTCAGCGTCAGTCCTTCCAGTGACTCTTCAGGGCTGATTTCCTTTAGGATGGACTGGTTGGATCTCCTTCTACTGTAATTTTATGTTTACATGTATGAAAACCAGATGCGGGACTATCGCTACACGTATGATAATCACTTGATTCCACTTGGTCCTTTAGGCTCGTTAGAAATGCACCCGTTGGGACGTCCGTGGTGGTTCAGTGGTTAAGAATCCGCCTGGCCATGCAGGAGATGCAGGTTTGATCCCTGGTCCAGGAAGATCCCACTTGCCGTGGAACAACTGAACCTGTGTGCCTCAACTACTGAACCTGTGCTTGAGAGCCAAGGAGCCACAATTACTGAGGCCACGGGCCGCAACCACTGGAGCCTGAGTGCCCTAGAGCTGGTGCTCTGCAACAAGAGAACCCACGGCAATCAGAAGCTGGCGAACTGCGAGCAGAGAGTGGCCCCTGCTCGCTGAAACTAGAGAAAGCCTCCACAAAGCCACAGAGACCCAGTGCAACCAAAAACACATACCTGTATAAAGAAAAACTTTTAATAAAAGGAAATGCAATTTTATTTCTGCTGTCAGCAGTCCCAAAGTATTGAGTACATCTTGTCACTGACACAGACGTAAAACACACTGGATCTGGGAACTGCGATGCCATCAGTGCATCTGAGCATTGTCTTAAATATCTACGGCTAGCAGACACACACAAAGAGTCTGTGACCAAACAGATCAACAGATCAGTGGGTGACGACCCGTCACCTTTGAGGCTCAGGGGACAAGGTCAGGTAGACATCTGAAAGCCGCCCAGCACCAGTGCAGAGCCAGAGGCCGCAGGCAGGGGAGATGGTATTTGGGGGCATCGCGGGAGGTGGGTAAGCATTAACCAGGAAGGAAAAGAAAGTCATTCCAAGCAGAGGGAATCGCAAAAAGAGACAAGCCATGCCAGAGCAGAGGGGCTCTTGGGCAGAAACTCAGATGAAAGGTGGGACCAGGAGATGCAGCTGGGTGCCTGGTGGAGTGGGAAGGAAGGAGCTTCAGAACCCTGCTGACCACCTGGCACGTGCCTGCCCCCCCAGGAGGAAGCCAGCAAGAACTGGCACAGAACTGGGCAACTCCCCTGGTCTGCCGAAACAACCGGGATAACCAGCAGACTCAAGAGAAGAAAGTGGGAACGGGAGGAAGGAGAAATCAAACCCAGCTTCTTTGCGGGGCGGGTGGGCATCTCGCGAGAGCAATGCCCACTTGCGGTTTTATTCTCTTCCCCTGCCCCTCCCTGATGGCACACAGCCCTCGAAGCGAAGTGGGGAAAAAGACACAAGATACACTCACTGTTGGGTGGGTGCCAGCGCACAGCGTTCAGGTAGGAGTTGCAGTAGTGGAAGAGAAACTCGTGCTCCGATCGCTGGGTCCGCCCCTGAAGCAAGGGCATCAGGTCCCGGCCGTCGATGACCCTGGGGGATGAAGCAGGTGGGGCGTCAGGTGGCCACGTCCACCAGGGGGCTCAGACACCCTGGCTTATCTGAGTTATCCTTCAGTACACGAAGGCGTGATGGGGCTACAAGGTGGTCGTTCAGCAAGGAAGGCTGACTGACCATCGCTGGGCACCGTGTGGCATGTAGGGAGGCAGGTCAGCTCTGCTCACGTGTGAACTCATTTCATCCTGAAAGCGACACTGTGAGTTGGGACCAGCGTCATCCTGGGATCATGATATGCAGACACGGAGTGATTCGCCCAATGTCATCACTGTTACACATCCGTGGGGTGGACCCATTCGTGGGCATATACCCCGAAAAAAAAAAAAAAAACCTAATTCAAAAAGACACAGACATACCACTGTTCACCACAGCCCTATTTACAACAGCCAGGATGTGCAAGCAACCCAGATGTCCACCGACAGATGAACTGATACAGAAAATGTGCCGTATGTATACCGCGGAATACTACTCAGCCATGAAAAAGAACAAAGCTGCCTCATTTATAGAGATGTGGACGGACCCAGCGCCTGTCGTACACAGGGAAGTAAGTCACGAAGAGGGAAACAAATACTGTCTATGAAGGCAGACATATGGAATGGAGAATGATGGTGCTGGTGAACCTATCTGCAAAGCGGAAACAGAGGTGCAGACGTAGACAACCGACTTGGGGACCCAGGAGGGCAAGAAGGGGGTGGGATGACCTTCTGTTGCTTCTGCACCCACTTTTCTGCTTATTGCCTTGGCAGCTTTATTTACAAACTCCAGATCTGTTGGAAACAAGACTCTCTGACAATCTGCCTTTAAGAAAAAGATCACATATACAGTAGCATGGGGCAACTTAGACCGGATAGACTTCAATGAAAACGAAGTTCTAAGTCCCAGTGAAGTGATTTGCAAATAATGATGATGATGATGATATTAACTACCCCGAGGATGGGAATATACTTAGACACATTTACATACCACACACAGATGTGGCACACATGTTTATGATCTCAAAGGTAAACATATCTCTTCAGTGGTTATGCCGAAAGGCGGAAGTTTCCAGGTGGCAAGGGATAGCTGTAATACAACGGGTGATGAGCCAAATAAGACTGTTTGGAGGTTTGTCGTTTAGTTGCTAGGTCATGTCCGACTCTTTGCGACCACATAGATTGCAGCCCACCAGGCTCGTCTGTCCACGGGATCTCCCAGGCAGCAATACCAGAGTGGGTTGCCACTTCCTCCTCCAGGGATCTTCCTGACTCAGGTCTCAAACCTATGTCTCCTGCGCTGGCAGACAGATTCTTTACCACTGAGCCACGTGCAAAGTCCCCTTTTGGAGGTTAAGTAAAGGAAAAAAAAAAAAGTCTAAACTTTTGTTTTGAGTGAAACATACATTAACACCCACTAGAGAAATTGAAGGCATTCACACTCTGAGGCCACTGCCACTGAGACCTGGGCAGAAAGACACCAGCAAAGAGTGAGATTGTGGAATTTGAGGGTTTTCTTTCTCTGATTAAAAACACTCCTAAGACAAACATCATAATGATAATGCTTATACATGTAATCTAAAAAAAAAAAAAAAAAAGGCGTAAATGAACTTATCTACAAAGCAGAAATAGAGTCACAGATGTAGAAAACAAACTTATAGCTACCAAAGAGGGGAAACGGGTTGGGGGGGGTGGGGATCCATTGGAAGACTAGTATTGACGGATACACACTCCCATATACAAAAGTGAGAGAAAGTGAAAGTCGCTCAGTCGTCTCTGACTCTTTGCCACTGTATAGTCCATGGGAGGGGGAAGGCAATGGCACCCCACCCCAGTACTCTTCCCTGGAAAATCCCATGGACGGAGGAGCCTGGTAGGCTGCAGTCCATGGGGTTGCTAAGAGTCGGACACGACTGAGCAACTTCACTTTCACTTTTCACTTTCATGCATTGGAGAAGGAAATGGCAACCCACTCCAGTGTTCTTGCCTGGAGAATCCCGGGGACGGAGGAGCCTGGTGGGCTGCCATCTATGGGATCGCACAGAGTCGGACACGACTGAAGTGACTTAGCAGCAGCAGCAGTCCATGGGATTCCCCAGGCCAGAATACTGGAATACTTTCCCTTCTCCAGGGGCTCTTCCTGACCCAGGGATCGAACCCAGGTCTCCCGCATTGCAGGTAAATTCGTTACCAGCTGAGCCACCAGGGAAGCCCAAGAACACTGGAGTGATTAGCCTATCCCTTCTCCAGCGGTTCTTCCCCACTCAGGAATTGAACCAGGGTCTCCTACGTTGCAGGTAGATTCTTAACCAACTGAGCTCTCAGGGAAGCCATATATTAAACACATACTAATAAGGACCTATGGTATAGCACGGGGAACTCTACTCAATACCCTATAATAATCTATATGGGAAAAGAACCTGAAAAAGAATAGATAATACCAGTTCCTCGGAGGTAAAGAATCCGCCTGAAATGCAGGAGACACGTGAGACTCGTGTTCGATCCCTGGATCCGAAGATCCCCTGGAGGAGGAAGCGGCAGCCCACTCCAACATTCTCGCCTGGAATATCCCACAGACAGAAGAGCCTGGCAGGCTCCAGTCCAAAGAGTCGGACAGGACTGAAGCGACGGAGCGCACAGCACATGTATAAACGAATCACTTTGCTGCAGAGCACAAACTAACAGCACACTGTAAATGAACTACACGCCAACAAAAGTTTAAAAAAAAAAAAAAAAAGAAACCCAAACACTCTATGTCTATCCTTTCCTACTATGAGAAACTGGCACTTTAAAAGAAATTATTTATTTTAATCGGAGGCTAATGACTTTACAATACTGTGGTGGTTTCTGCCATACATTGACATGAATCAGCCATGGGTGGACACGTGTTCCCCATCCTGAGCCCCCTCTCACCTCCCTCCTCATCTCATTCCTCAGGGTTGTCACCCCTTTGAGTGCCTGCTTCATGCATCGAGCTTGCACTGGTCATGTATTTCACATATGCTAATATATACGTGTCGGTGCTATTCTCTCAAATCATCCCACCCTCGCCTTCTCCCACTGAGTCCAAAAGTCTGTTCTTTACATCTGTGTCTCTCTAGCTGCCTTGCATAGAGGGTCATCCTTACTTGCTCATATAATTTGGGTGAGCACTCTTGAGAGGCCCGATGTCCTTCAGGCTTTTTCTGCCTTTCTATCTTTTGTTGGTGGTGCCTTTTGGTGTCACGAAAACCCTCATAAAGTAATTATAGCCTTGCTGCTGAGTGCCCGTCTGGCACCCACCCTGCATGATCCGCCACGCGCTCCGCCAAAGTCCACAGAACCGAAAATACTCCATCACCGCTAAGTTAAAAATAAGAACAAAAGACAGAATTGGCTCGCTTTCAAAGCCTGCTTGCTATTTGCCACGAGAGGAACAGGGTAGACAGACAATTCTATCCATAAGCAGTGTGTGCTCTGAATACCGTTTCTATGTGGAAACGGCAGGTATTGTGAAATTTCCACAAAGACTCAGGCCTTAAGACAGAAAGCAAAAGTGGCTCTGTCGTGCCTGACTCTTTGCAACCCCATGGACTGTATCCATGGGGTTCTCCAGGCCAGAACACTGGAGTGGGTAGCCGTTCCCTTCTCCAGGGGATCTTCCCAACCGAGGGATCAAACCTAGATCTCCCACGTTGCAGGCAGATTCTTTACCAGCTGAGCCACCAGGGAAGCCCATCCTTAAGACTATGAGATCCTAAAGAGGTGGAAAGGAAGCAAGGGATGAGGAGAAAGGAGCAGAGGGGAGGTTTGGAGCATGAAAAATTCTGGGCTAAGAATTCTGAGGTTGAGGTGGACCCCAGCTCCCTCCATCACCCTTTTGTCCACGTGGAGGTAAGGCCTTTCCGTGAAGGTTCAACACTGGCAATGGATCTCCTTTTCCCCCAATCTCTACCTCGCTTTTTCATTTTATTCTCTTACAAAAATCTTTTATTTTTACATTGCGGTATAGTCAGTGAACGATGCTGTGATAGTTTGCAGGTGGACACTGAAGGGACTCAGCCATACATGTACATGGATCCCTTCTCCCCCAAACTCCCCTCCCAGCCAGGCTGCCACGTGACATCGAGCAGAGTTCCCTGTGCTATCTAGCAGGTCCTTGCTGGTTCTCCATGTTAAACACAGCAGTGTGTCCATGTCCACCCCACACTCCCTGACTACCCCTTCCCCATCCTTCCCCCTGGGAACCATAAGGTTATTACAGAGGATTGAGCAGAGAGCTTTCCTGTGCTGGACAGCAGGTCCTTGCTGGTTCTCCATGTTAAACACAGCAGTGTGTCCATGTCCATCCCAAACTCTCTGACTATGCCTTCCCCCAGGCAACCATGAGCTACGTCTGTGAATCTGTTTATGTTTTGTAAGGAAGTTCATTTCTGTCATTTCTGTCTATAATACATTCCACATATAAGGCATGCCACACGATATTTCTCCTTCTCTGTCTGACTTGGCTCACTCACTATGAGAATCTCTAGTTCCACCCATGTTGCTGCAAACGGCTTTACTCTACCTTTGTTTCCGGAAGCTGGGTTTCATCACATGCCCCCAAAACTCAGCACTTAAGAACACAGGAATGAGAACCATTTTCTTAAGATCAGTATCTCATGACTAAACTGGGCCTTGATCCTACAAAGGGGGACTTAATGATAAAAAGAAATCTCAAAGTCTCAGAAACTTCCTTTCTTACTTCCAAGCACAAGATTTAAGTCTTTTTTTTTCTTTTTTAAGGAGAGAAGCAATGTCTGTTTTGCAACCTTCTTTTTCCTTGCAATGCAGAGAGAGGTCTCATTTTTAATTTTTTTTTTATATCCTGCATCTAATGTGCTCTTTCCTGGAACCAGGTAATAAATCACACGGTGATGGAAACCACTGCTGAACAGTGCTGCAGAAATATGGCTTGTCAAAAAAAGGCTCATTTCTGCCATGAAAAATGGAAAGTGATTCTACTGAGCTAAACTTTTAAACAGTGTCTGAGCTATCAAAATAGTTGGGATGGCTGGGATGGAAATGTTCCTACAACATCACATTTTGTGGCAGAGTGGCCCGTACACTCTCAAAAATCACACACAGCATTGCCACTCTATTCAGTTCAGTTCAGTCACTCAGTCATCTGACTCTTTGCGAACCCATGGACTGCAGCATGCCAGGCCTCCCTGTCCATCACCAACTCCCAGAGCTTGCTCACACTCATGTCCATTGAGTTGGTGATGCCATCCAACCATCTCATCCTGTCATCCCCTTCTCCTCCTGTCTTCAATCTTTCCCAGCATCAGGTGTTTTTTTTAAAATGAGTCAGTTCTTCACATCAGGTGGCCGAAGGATTGGAGTCTCAGCTTCAGCATCAGTCCTTCCAATGAATATCCGGGATTGATTTCCTTAGGATGGACTGGTTGGATCTCCTTGCAGTCCAAGAGTCTTCTGCAACACCACAGTTCAAAAGCATCAATTGGCGTAGGGCTTTGGTGTAGTCAATAAAGCAGAAATAGATGTTTTTCTGGTACTCTCTTGCTTTTTTGGTGATCCACCGGATGTTGGCAATTTGATTTCTGGTTCCTCTGCCTTTTCTAAATCCAGCTTGAACATCTGGAAGTTCATGGTTAACATACTATTGAAGCCTCGCTTGGAGAATTTTGAGCTTCACTTCACTAGCGTGGGAGATGAGTACAATTGTGCAGTAGTTTGAGCATTCTTTGGCATTGCCTTTCTTTGGGATTGGAATGAAAACTGACATTTTCCAGTCCTGTGGCCACTGCTGAGTTTTCCAGTTTTCTGGCATATTGAGTGCAGCACTTTCACAGCATCATCTTTCAGGATTTGAAATAGCTCAACTGGAATTCCATCACCTCTACTAGCTTTTTCGTAGTGATGCTTCCTAAGGCCCACTTGACTTCACATTCCAGGGTGTCTGGCTCTATGTGAGTGATCACGCCATTGTTGATATCTGGGTCGTGAAGATCTTTTTTGTACAGTTCTTCTGTGTATTCTTGCCACCTCTTCTTAATATCTTCTGCTTCTGTTAGGTCCATACCATTTCTGTCCTATCTCTGATTTTCTTGAAGACATCCCTAGTCTATCCCATTCTGTTGTTTTCCTCTTTCTTTACATTGATCTCTGAAGAAGGCTTTCTTATCTCTCCTTGCTATTCTTTGGAACTCTGCATTCAGACGCTTATATCTTTCCTTTTCTCCTTTGTCTTTAGCTTCTCTTCTTTTCTCAGTTATTTGTAAGGCCCCATCAGACTTTGTCTTTTTTGCATTTCTATTTCTGGGGATGGTCTTAATCCCTGCCTCCTGTACAATGCCATGCACACCTGTCCATAGTTCTCTATAGGAATTGTCTGATTGGACTTCTCTGTCAACAAACTCAATCTTTCATAGCACATTTGCAGGACAGCCATGGTTACAAACTTGGATGTGTTCTTTCCAGGCATCTGCTCACTTCTATGAAAAACCTGCTCATTTGAGATTGTGTCCCAGGAGGCTCAGACGGTAAAGAGTCTGCACAATGCGGGAGACCCGGGTTCGATCCCTGGGTCGGGAAGATCCCCTGGAGAAGGAAATGGCAACCCACTCCAGTACTCTTGCCTGGAAAATCCAATGGATGGAGGAGCATGGTAGGCTAGAGTCCTTGAGGTCACAAAGAGTCCGACACATCTGAGTAACTTCATTTTCACTTTCACTAACCTAGAAAGTGAGATGGTTCTTCCCCTGGGGTCCTGACCCCTGACAATCACGCGGATATTAACAGTTTAATATCAAGGAGTGTCACGGCTGAATTTCAGGTCCAATTCAATAGCTTGGGGGGACTGTCTCTTTCTTTAACATTAAATTAATTAATTTGGGGGGGCTGGGCCAGGTCTTCCTTGCTGCATGGGTTGGGGGGCTTCTCTTTAGCTGTGGTAGGGGGGCTTCTCATCACAGTGGCTTCTGTTGCCGTGGAGCACATTGTCTAGAGCATGGACGCTTCCACAGTGGTCGTGCTCAGGCTGAGTTGCTCTGTGGCACATAGGATCTTCCCAAACCAGAGACTGAACCCATGTCCCCTGCATTTGCAGACAGATTCTTTTTTTTTTTTTTTTTTAATGTATTTGTTTTAAGTGGAGGATATTTACTTTGCAATATTATAATGTACAACATTGTCACTTTACAATATTGTGATGATTTTCCCCATACATCCACATGAATCAGCCACAGGTACACATGCGTCACCCCCATCCTGAACGCCCCACCCCCGACCTTCCTCCCCTACAACCATATTCCTTCAGGTTGTCCCAGGGCACCAGCTTTGAGTGCCCTGGTTCATGCGTGAACTTGTACCAATGACCTGTTTCACATATAGTAATACACGTTTCAATGCTAGTCTCTCAAATCATCCCACCCTTGCCTTCTCCCACTGAGTCCAGAAGTCTGTTCTTTACATGTGTGTCTCTTTTGTTGCTCTGTACATAGAATGGTTGGTACCATCTATCTGGATCCATATTGTACATTAGATAGATCGGTATTTGTCTTTCTTTTTCTGATTCACTTCACCTCTGTATCATAGGCTCCAGGTTCATCCACCTCATTAGAAGTGACTCAAATCCAGCTCGTTCCTCCACCCATCTCTCCTCTCCCCCCCTCCCCCCCCCCCCCCCTCCCCTCTTTCTTTACCTTTCATAGGGCTAATCTCCGTCAGAATGACTGCCATCATGTCTACATACCGCATCAATTCTCAGTGCTCCTTCACACCAGTTACATCTATCTATGGACACCTAGGAAAGACCATAGCCTAGGTGTTTGCAGATGCTAGGTAGTCTTTACTAGGTCAGAGCCACCATCTGGGAAGGCCCAGGTTCATCGACCTTTCATGTTAACTTAAATGATCATGTAACTTCCCTTCACTGAGGGACATAGGTGGCAGATGGGTCTTACTCCCCATGTAAGAGCGTGTAACTTTTCCGGAGTTTCCACTCTCTCTCTCTCTCTCTGCTCTGAAACCAGGGAATCATCTACCTGGGGATGTTCCCACGACCTTTGCCTGGTTCACCCTGAGAAGGATTTGGTCATCATAACAGAAGGGGAAGCTTTGGGGGACTGACAAAGAGGTTAACTTGGGGGTACACTATGAGTTACCTGTTGCCAGATTGCAAACAAAGTGATTTTTTTTTCAGTGTAGAATAGGAAAGGAAACATTTGTAGGAGAAAGCACATAGATCTTTGATGAACTAAGGCAAATCCCAAGTGCCCAGAAAGTCACTTGCATCATGAAAGCAACATCTCTGCTCTGATATATATGATATATCATATATATATATAGACACTCTGATATATATGAACAGAAAGCAAGCTCATTCACAAGGAGTTCCATGTGCATAAAGAGCTGCAACTCTTATTCTGCAAAAAGGAGCTGAACTAGGTACAGCTCACTGAACTGTTTCATTTGCAGGGCTCAAGGGCATCCAACCAGTCCATTGTAAAGGACATTAGTCCTGGGTGTTCTTTGGAAGGACTGATGCTAAAGCTAAAACTCCAGTACTTTGGCCTCCTCATGCGAAGAGTTGACTCATTGGAAAAGACTCTGATGCTGGGAGGGACTGGGGGCAGGAGGAGAAGGGGACGACAGAGGATGAGATGGCTGGATGGCATCACTGACTTGATGGACGTGAGTTTGGGTGAACTCCGGGAGTTGGTGATGGACAGGGAGGCCTGGCGTGCTGCAATTCATGGGGTCACAAAGAGTCAGACACGACTGAGCGACTGAACTGAACTGAACTGAACTGATGGAAGAAGTCTTGTGTGGTCACCCAGATATATATCAGCAAAAAAAAATTTTTTTAATCTTGTTTTGCTGTTGCTGGTGGCCATACCTCATGGCTGGCAGGGTGTCAGTTGCCTTATCAGGGACTGAACCTGAGTGATGGCAGTGAAAACTGGAGTCCTAACCGCCAAGCCATCAGGGACCTCCCCAGCATCAGCCAAACTGACTGGGAGAACTAAGTCTCCCCCACTGCCTTCATGACACATAAGTGACGTCAAACATTTGGATTTCTTTCCCAAACTTGAAAAAAAAAGAAATAGAATTCTAATTATGGAATGTGTGTGTCTGTGTTAGTCACTCAGTTGTGTTCAACTCTTTGCAACCCCATGGACTTTAGCCCACCAGGCTCCTCTGTCCATGGGATTCTCCAGGCAAGAACACTGGAGTGAGTTGTCATTTCCTTCTTCAGGGCATCTTCCCGACCCAGGGATTGAACCTGGGTCTCCTGCACTGTAGGGAAGAGGAGACCTAAATATTTCACAACTACAGAGTGACTCTGGAGAACTGTGAACCTGTCCTTCCCTCCTAGCACTATGATCTGTGGCCAGAATTGAGGTGTTTTCCAAAGGTGCAGCCACTTATGGCATGCTGAACTCTGTATTACCACGATGGAAGAGCATACGCTCACGATGCTAACATTCTGTTTGCGTGCAGAGATGAGGCCCACAGAAAGGTTTTCACTTTATTGCTATGCTATATTTAAGTAGTACATTTCTGTGGCTTATGTGTGTTTTCTTTTTTGGAAATTTTTATTGGAGTATAGTTGTTTTACAGTGTGGTAACACCACAGCAAAGTGAATCAGCTACACGTATGAATAGGTGAAGCTTAGTCTCTCCACTGTGTCTGACTCTTTACGGCCCCATGGACTGTAGCCCCCCACGCTACTCTGTCCATGGCATCCTCTAAGCAAGAAGACTGGAGTGCGTTGCCATTTCTTTCTCCAAGGGATCTTCCCGACCCAGGGATCAAACCCGGGTCTCCTGAATTTCAGGCAGCCACTAGGGAAGCCTAGCTTTATGTACATCCCCTCTTTTTTGGATTTCCTTCCCACTTAGGTCAGCAAAGAGCATCAAGGAGAGGTCCCTGCAGTATACGGTGGGAGTCCATTAGTTATCCATTTTATACATGGCATCAATAGTGTAGGGGCTTCCCAGGTGGTTCAGTGGTAAAGAATCCACCTGCCAATGCCGGTTGATCCCTGAGTCAGGAAGATCCCCTGGAGGAGGAAATGGCAACCCACTCCAGTATTCTTGCCTGGAGACTCCCATGGACAGAGGAGCCTGGTGGGCTACACGACTGAGCGACTGAATACACAGGCATGGATAAATAGGAGAATATTATCCAACTGTCATTACTGAAAAATTGTAATAACATTTTCCTTATAACAACATTTTCCATGAAAGAGCAATAATAAGCTTCTGAGCAGACTTCTCAACCTCAGCACTACTGACATATTGGGTTGGATCACTCCTTCTCATGGGTGAGTGGGGGGGACTGTCTCCCAGGGTCATCCCCCCAAAACTGTGGGCTGTTGAGGGGCATCTCTGGCCTCCACCCACGAGATGCCAGCAGCATCGTGAGTCCCGACAGTCAAAAATGTCTGCAGACATTGGTAAACGGCCCCTGGGAGGAACAGTCACCCCAGGTGAAAACCATCCCTTGAGATGATCAAAGTCACCAGGGCAGACACACGAGGGTGTTTTCTGGACCTGGTTGCTAACATTATCTAAACAGAATGAGAACTCATTTTATTCCCACGAGTGACATGGAAGTAGATTTCCTTTTCTTTGCAGCCTCTAGGATGACAATGACATCTAAGAGGGATCTCCACTCAGACACAGTATCCCTGGTTGAGTAAGACCATCAGTGGAAGAGATCCATAGGAAGAACCTTCAATATTCAGAAACGGCTCTACTGAAGATACCTGCTCACACAGAAAAGGCTTGGGTCGGATTAACGGGGGTGGGGGCTGGCTTCCTCCATCAATGGACGCTTGTGAGAAAACAGGTTGACCTGCATCACCCTCAGGTTGGGGTGGGAAGGAGGTGCCAGCAGTGAGATTTCCCTTTAAGAGTCTCCCTCTTTGCCTCTGAACTTCTGCCTTCCCTGGCCTCTTCCCAGTGAGATGGAAAAGCATTTAAAGATGCTCTGAGAGAATGCAAACTAGTACAGCCACTTTGGAGAACAGTGAGATTCCTCAAAAAACTGGGAATAGAACTGCCTTATGATCCAGCAATCCCACTGCTGGGCATACACACTGAGAAAACCAGAATTGAAAGAGACACGTGTACCCCAATGTTCATAGCAGCACTGTTTACAATAGCCAGGACTTGGAAGCAACCTAGATGTCCATCCGCAGATGAATGGATAAGAAAGCTGTGGTACATATACACAATGGAGTATTACTCAGCCATTAAAAAGAATGCATTTGAATCAATTCTAATCAGGTGGATGGAACTGGAGCCTATTATACAGAGTGAAGTAAGCCAGAAAGAAAAACACAAATACAGTATACTAACACAAATACAGGAATTTAGAAAGATGGTAACAATAACTCTGTTTATGAGACAGCAAAAGAGGCACTGATGTATAGAACAGACTTTTGGACTCTGGGAATGGGAGAGGGTGGGATGATTTGGGAGAATAGCATTGAAATATGTATAATATCATATCTGAAACGAGTCGCCAGTCTAGGTACGATGCCTGATACTGGATGCCTGGGGCTCGTGCACTGGGACGACCCAGGGGGATGGTATGGGGAGGGAGGAGGGGGAGGAGGGTTCAGGATGGGGAACACATGTATACTTGTGGCGGATCCATCTTGGTGTATGGCAAAAGCAATACAATATTGTAAAGTTAAGCAAAATAAAATTTAATTAAAAAATAAATAAATAAAGATGCTCTGAGAGCCCGAGGAATGTCCCTGGTGGTCCAACGGTTAAGAATCCGCCTTGCAGTGTAGGGACACGGCTTCGATCCCCAGTTGGAAAACTAAGATCCCATATGTCTTCAAGCAAATAAGCCTGCATGCCACAATTAGAATCTGCAGGTCACAATTAGAGTCTGCATGCTGCACCAGAAGATTCCACAAGACGCAGTGGAGATCCTGAGGGCCCCAACTGCAACCCAACATGGTCCCCCCAAAAAAACCAGTATGAGAGAAAAGAGCAGTGATGATATGATATCATGAGCCAAGAATTGATGCTTTTGAACTGTGCTGCCAGAGAAGACTCGAGAGTCCCTTGGACTGCAAGGAGACCCAACCAGTCCATCCTAAAGGAAATCAGTCCTGAATATTCACTGGAAGGACTGATGCTGAAGCCGAAACTCCAATCGTTTGGCCACCTGATGGGAAGCGCTGACTCGTTGGAAAAGACCCTGATGCTGGGAAAGGCTGAAGGAAGGAGGAGAAGGGGACGACAGAGGATGAGATGGTTGGATGGCATCAGTGACTCAAGGGACATGAGTTTGAGCAAACTCTGAGAGTTGGTGATGGACAAGGAAGCCTGGCATGCTGCAGTCCATGCGCTGGCAAAAAATCAGACAGGACTTAGCAGCTGAACAGCAACAGCAATCTGAACTGTCTGTGTGCACTGTTCCCAATAGTATTCACATTTATATCAAGGGAAAGAACTAGGGCTAAAGAGCAGATAAAAGAAGCAAGGAGACTTCTGATTGTCCACAAAAAAACACGTTTGGGACCTTCCTGGTGGTTCCGTGGTTAAGCCTCCATGCTTCCACTGCAGGGGGCCACGGGTTCGATCCCTGCTTGGGGAACTAAAAATCCCTCACGCAGCATGCTGCTGCTGCTAAGTCGCTTCAGTCGTGTCCGACTCTGTGCGACCCCATAGACGGCAGCCCACCAGGCTCCCTCGTCCCTGGGATTCTCCAGGCAAGAACACTGGAGTGGGTTGCCATTTCCTTCTCCAATGCATCAAAGTGAAAAGTGAAAGTGAAGTCGCTCAGTCATGTCTGACCCTCAGCGACTCCATGGACTGCAGCCCACCAGGCTCCTCCATCCATGGGATTTTCCAGGCAATAGTACTGGAGTGGGGTGCCATTGCCTTCTCCGCAGCATAGAGTGGAGAAATAGATAAAATAAAATCTCTTTAAAAAAAAAAAAAAGAGACTTTTGATGAGTTCCCATTGCCGAGTTTTCCATCATTAGAGCAAAGGCAGACTAGTGTGATTGGAGGGTAAGATCTTCGAAGCCCCTCTGCAGCCCTCAAAAGTGATGCCCCTCTAACCCCCTGCTGCTGCTAAGTCGCTTTAGTCGTGTCCGACTCTGTGCGACCCCATAGATGGCAGCCCACCAGGCTCCCCCGTCCCTGGGATTCACCAGGCAAGAACACTGGAGTGGGTTGCCATTTCCTTCTCCAATGCATGAAAATGAAAAGTAAAAGTGAAGTTGCTCAGTCGTGTCCGACTCTAGCAACCCCATGGACTGCAGTCTAACAGGCTCCTCTGTTCATGGGATTTTCTAGGCAAAAGTACTGGAGTGGGATGCCATTGCCTTCTCCACTGATGGAGATTAAATGCAGGAGCTGCAATAACTCTTTTTTCCCTTTGGTGGACAAAGCGCAAGGGACGAGGATTCATGCCTCTCCACTCTGCACCTGCCAGCCTCTGACGCTTTCCATCTTCACATCAACCCATTCGAGGGTGTGCAAGGCTGACCCATCTGCAGGAGAAGAAACCAAGGCCCAGGAAGTTTGTGGCTTTGGCAGCTGTTAAAACAGCCAAGATGCGAAGCCCTGCAAGCAGTGCAGCTCCAGTATCTCTGTTATTCTCCAGAGCACCAGCTGCTCTCCAGGTGTGGTTCAGAGACCCGCAGGGATTCCGAGATCTATCAGGAGGTCTATGAGCTAAAACAATCTCCATGGTGATTCAAAACACTCTGATCTCTTGCATCACTGGTCCTTCACAAGTTCATTGCGTGGGTCTCTCCCCAGCGGCTCCATCATCCCTCTGCCAGCCGCCTCAATGCTTGCTTGGGTGCTCTTGCGTTTAAAGACTCTGATTTGAAGATCTGATTACTAATATGGCAAACACAGATAGATGCCACCCACAGAAGCAGAGCACCTTTGGATTCCTCGATCAGGGAAGTGTTTGTGAGGGTCTTGAGACCAGAGCTCCATGAAAACAGTTAATCAGCATGTCTCACTTAGAACTCTGCAGATGGGTCATAACACGTAAGAAGGGCCACACTCTATAATCTCACCTTTCTCATTTGTGTGTGTGTGTGGTGTGTGGGCACACTTCTGGCAGAAGGTATACCCAATGTAGAAATTTGGAAAAAAAAAAAAAAGGTCAGACTGCACCAAGCTTGCACACGAAGGAGCTGAGCAAACCTCTGCTTGGACTCAGCTCTGGCCGAGCTGTTGTTTTTTGTCCCTGTTTTCCAGTCTCCGCTGGGTTCCCATGGCAGCTGAATTTAAACCAGATTTGTGGCCCGTGTGCCCCCATCGCCTGCCACCTGACTAAGGAAAACAATTAATCAGCACGCCTCACTCAGAACCCTTCAGATGGGTCATAACACTTAAGGAGAAACCGTTGGCGATGTCATCGGAAGTTGTACTTAAATGGAAGAGAAAGAAGTTTCATTTAGAATCTGCTAGATGAAGACACGCTGGGGAAACAGGCCTGATGGAGGAGCCAGCTGTCTTTCTTGTGCTCCTGCAGCAAAGAGCTGCTGGGTGGGGTTGGGAGGAGGTGTGTGTGATGAGAGGAGGGGGGTTACTCTGTCCAGCTGCTCTGCTGCAAGCCGACGAGACAGAGACAGAGGGAGAGAAAATCCACCGAATGCCAAAAGAGGGAGGCTCAGCTCAAGGCTGCAATCCCATTCCTGGGCATGTGCCATACAGTCCATGGAATTCTCCAGGCCAGAATACCAGAGTGGGTAGCCGTTCCGTTCTCCAGGGCAATCTTCCTAACTCAGGGATTGAACCCAGGTCTCCTGCACTGCAGGCGGATTCTACCAGCTGAGCCACCAGGGAAGCGCATCGCAATTGTAAAAGACATATGTACTCCGGTGTTCACTGCAGCATCATTTACAACAGCCAGGGCATGGAAGCAACCCAGCTGTCCATCAACAGGTGAATGGATAAAGAAGTGGGACATGTATACGATGGAATATTACTCAGCCACAAAAAAGAACAAAATTGGATCTTTTCTAGAGACGTGGATGGACCCAGAGACCAGAAGAAATTAAGTCCGCTGATACGAATATTAGGTATTGATACCTATACGGAATCCAGAAGAATGGTAGAGATGAACCCATTTGCAGGGAAGGGATACAGACGAAGATGTAGAAAATAGACTTTGGGCACAGAACGGGGAGGAGATGATGGGATGAATCGAGAGAGCAGCGCTAACATATATACACAACCGTGTGTAAAACAGACAGCAAGTGGGAAGCTGCTTTATAGCACAGAGAGCCTAGCTCGGGCCTCTGTGATGACCTAGAGGGGAGGGATGGGGGTGGAAGGGAAGCTCAAGAGGACGGGAATATATGTATTCTTATAGCTGATTCACATTGTGGTACAACAGAAACCAACACGACGTTGTAAAGCAATTATTCTCCAATTAAAAAAATGCAGATCCAACACGATAGGGAAATAAATTTTGAATGAAAGAACACAACACAAAACAAAGGAACACAGCATCCATCCCCGTCAGGCCTCGGACTTTGTTTTCTCTTGGATAAGGGGATGAACAGAGCCCTGCTTACATTGCTGGACCCCCAAGACCCACCAGGGAAGCCCAAGGAGTGGGTAGCCTACCCCCTTCTCCAGGGGATCTTCATGCTCCAGAAATCGAACTGGGGTCTCCTGCATTGCAGGTACATTCTTTACCAACTCAGCCATCAGGGAAGCCCCTTAACCCACAAGTTATCTTCTGTAACTAGGCATGGATGACCAGTCCAGTTGCAGGCAGCCTGCCATGGAGCAGGTGAACCAGAACTCCCTTGCCTGCACAACCTGACTGAGAGCATCCCAGGGAGCTGGGAGTCACGGTACCTGTCTTGCGGCAGAGGAGACCCCGAGAGTTTGGCCACCGTGGGAAAGATGTCCATGTTGCTGGTGGGCTCATCAATCTCCAGGCCGGCCTGGATCACTCCCGGCCACCGGATGATGCCGGGCACCCGGATGCCTCCTTCCCAGTTGTTGGCTTTTCCCCCTGGAATGCAGAAGGAGAGGTGTCAAGGAGATCTGTCTTTCTAATACTCGTCAGCGATACTCTCTTCAACACTTGACCTGGGGTGGCCAGTCTGGAAGAACTAAGTGCTCTGACGACAGGGATGGGATGAGAATTTCCTAGTATCTGCGGCTTCCCTGGGGGCTCGAGTGGGAAAGAACCTAGCCCCCAAAGCAGGAGACATGGGTTCCATTGCTGGTCTGGGAAGATCCCACATGCCTCAGAGCAACTAAGGCTGTGAGCCACAAGTATTGAGCCTGTGGTTAAAGCTCGGGGGCCGGAATGTCTGAGGCCAGGAGCTGCAGCTACTGATGTCCGAGTGTCCTGGAGCCCGCGCTCCATGACAGGAGAAGCCACTGCAACAAAAAGTCTGAGCAGGGCCACGAGAGAGCAGCCTGCAGTCTGCACAGCCAGAGAAAAGCCCGGGTGCCCATGAAGACCCAGCACAGGCAAAAATAAAGGAAATCATTAAGAAATACATCATGTCTGTTGTGATGAAAAATATATACAATATACAGAGTTACATATGATGATAACAATATGCAATATATAGTATATAATTGTATACTGGAAACATATAAAGTTATCTATAATTATAATATATAAATTCTGTTTAATATATATTTATATATAAATTATAAAATATACAGTTATATAATTATAATATCAGATCAGATCAGTCGCTCAGTCGTGTCCGACTCTTTGCGACCCCATGAACCGCAGCACGCCAGGCCTCCCTGTCCATCACCAACTCCCGGAGGTCACTCAGACTCACATCCATCGAGTCAGTGATGCCATCCAGCCATCTCATTCTCTGTCGTCCCCTTCTCCTCCTGCCCCCAATCCCTCCCAGCATCAGAGTCTTCTCCAATGAGTCAACTCTTTACATGAGGTGGATGAAGTACTGGAGTTTCAGCTTTAGCATCATTCCTTCCAAAGAAATCCCAGGGCTGATCTCCTTCAGAATGGACTGCTTGGATCTCCTTGCAGTCCAAGGGACTCTCAAGAGTCTTCTCCAACACCACACTTCAAAAGCATCAACTCTTCGGTGCTCAGCCTTCTTCACAGTCCAGCTCTCACATCCATACATGACCACAGGAAAGACCATAGCCTTGACTAGGCGGACCTTTGTTGGCAAAGTAATGTCTCTGCTTTTGAATATGCTATCTCAGATCAGATCAGATCAGTTGCTCAGTCGTGTCCGACTCTTTGCGACCCCATGAATATGCTATCTAGGTTGGTCATAACTTTCCTTCCAAGCAGTAAGCATCTTTTAATTTCATGGCTGCAGTCACCATCTGCAGTGATTTTGGAGCCCAGAAAAATAAAGTCTGACACTGTTTCCACTGTTTCTCCATCTATTTCCCATGTGGTGATGGGACCAGATGCCATGATCTTCGTTTTCTGAATGTTGAGCTTTAAGCCAACCTTTTCACTCTCCACTTTCACTTTCATCAAGAGGCTTTTTAGTTCCTCTTCACTTTCTGCCATAAGGGTGGTATCATCTGCATATCTGAGGTTATTGATATTTCTCCCGGCAATCTTGATTCCAACTTGTGTTTCTTCCAGTCCAGCATTTTTCATGATGTACTCTGCATATAAGTTAAATAAACATGGTGACAATATACAGCCTTGACGTACTCCTTTTCCTATTTGGAACCAGTCTGTTGTTCCATGACCAGTTCTAACTGTTGTTTCCTGACCTGCATACACATTTCTCAAGAGGCAGATCAGGTGGTCTGGTATTCCCATCTCTTTCAGAATTTTCCACAGTTGATTGTGATCTACACAGTCAAAGCCTTTGGCATAGTCAATAAAGCAGAAATAGATGTTTTTCTGGAACTCTCTTGCTTTTTCGATGATCCAGCGGATGTTGGCAATTTGATCTCTGGTTCCTCTGCCTTTTCTAAAACCAGCTTGAACATCAGGAAGTTCACGGTTCACATATCGCTGAAGCCTGGCTTGGAGAATTTTGAGCATTACTTTACTAGCGTGTGAGATGAGTGCAATTGTGCGGTAGTTTGAGCATTCTTTGGCATTGCCTTTCTTTGGGATTGGGATGAAAACTGACCTTTTCCAATCTTGTGGCCACTGCTGAGTTTTCCAGATTTGCTGGCATATTGAGTGCAGCACTTTCACAGCATCATCTTTCAGGATTTGGAATAGCTCCACTAGAATTCCATCACCTCCACTAGCTTTGTTCGTAGTGATGCTTTCTAAGGCCCACTTGACTTCACATTCCAGGACGTCTGGCTCTAGGTCAGTGATCACACCATCATGATTATCTGGGTCGTGAAGCTCAATAAGTCTAACTCAATTATAATATAGTTATATATATATATATAAAGTCATATATAATTATAATATATAAGTATATATACTTATATATATATGACTTTATATAAAGTATATATAAGTATATACTTTATAAAGTATATAGTTATCTATAATTATAATATATAAATTATATATTTAATATAATATATTAATTTATATTATATATTAATATATACTTTATATAAAGTATATACGTATATACTTTATATAAAGTATATAAAGTTATCTATAATTATATATAAATTATATATTTAATATATAATATAACATATATAGTTATATAATTATAATATAGTTATGCTAATGCTATGCTAAGTCACTTCAGTCGTGTCCGACTCTGTGTGACCCCATAGACGGCAGCCCACCAGGCCTCCCTCGTCCCCGGGATTCTCCAGGCAGGAATACCGGAGTGGGTTGCCATTTCCTTCTCCAAAGCATGAAAGTGAAAAGAGAAAGTGAAGTCACTCAGTCATGTCTGACTCTTAGCAACCCCATGGACTGCAGCCTACCAGGCTCCTCCATCCATGGGATTTTCCAGGCAAGAGTACTGGAGTGGGGTGCCATTGCCTTCTCCGTAATATAGTTATATACACTTTTAATTATTATATAATATATTATATACAAAGTCATATACAATTTTAACATTCAGTTCAGTTCAGTCGCTCAGTCCTGTCTGATTCTCTGTGACCCCATGGACTGCAGCATGCCAGGCCTCCCTGTCCATCACCAACTCCTGGAGTGTACTCAAACTCATGACCATAGAATTGGTGATGCCATCCAACCATCTCATCCTCTGTTGTCCCCTTCTCCTCCCACCTTCAATCTTTCCCAGCATCAGGGTCTTTTCCAATGAGGCAGCTCTTCCCATCAAGTGGTCAAAGTATTGGAGTTTCAGCTTCAGCATCAGTCCTTTCAATGAATATTCAGGACTGATCTCCTTTAGGATGGACTGGTTGGATCTCCTTGTAGTCCAACGGACTCTCAAGAGTCTTCTCCAGCACCACAGTTCAAAAGCACCAATTCTTAGGCTCCTGCATTGCAGGCAGATGCTTTACCCTCTGAGCCACCAGGGAAGCATTCTTTGGCTAGTACACATAATATATATAAAATATAACATATTGTATATAATATATATAATAATATATAATACATGATAATATATGTTTTCTATATACGCACACACACATATATATATATACATACACACACATATATACATATATATAGGGTTGGCCGAAAAGTTTGTTCAAGTTCTCCATATGATGTCACGGAGAACTCAAACTTTTCCAGTGAAGTTGCTCAGTGGTGCCCCACTCTTTGCGATCCCATGGACTGTAGCCTACCAGGCTCCTCCATCCATGGAATTTGCCAGGCAAGAGCTCTGGAATGGGTGGCCATTTCCTTCTCCAGGGGATCTTCCCAGCCCAGGGATCGAACCCAGGTTTCCCGCAAACTTTTCAGCCAACCCAATATATATGTCATGGTCACTACGAGCACGACACACGGCCAGCATTGCACGGTGGATATGAGTGATGACTGTAACCAGGGACGCTGATATCTTACAGCAACCAAGACTGACTTAAAAAAAAAGACTGCTGACAATGCCTCTGAGGTCACGGCATTCCAATTCCATTTCTAGTTTTCACCACTGGTGGAAGGCAGGATAATGTTGACCCTGGGTGCTCTGTGTTTAGTCAGCCAGTTGTGTCCAACTCTTTGCAACCCTACAGACTGTAGCCCCCAGGCTCCTCTGCCCAGGGAATTCTCCAGGCAAGAATACTGCAGGTGTTGCCATTTCCTCCTCCTGGGGATCTTGGAGGCCCAGGTATTGAACCCGTGTCTCCTGCACTGGCAGATGGATTCTTTAATACTCGCTCCACCTGGGAAGCCCAGTGTCCCCAAATGGAATCCGGGGAAATGGCGCCTTATACGACAAAAGCAGAGTTAATTCCGGGCTCTGTGAGCAGGTCGAATACAATCATGAGGGTCTTTCTAAGGGAAAGAGAGAGGCAGGGGCGTTGGTGTCTGAGCTGCAGTGAGAGGTTTCAGGACACTACGTCACGAGCTCTGAGGATGCAGAGAGCTGCCCCAAGCCAAGAGATGCGGCTGGGCTCTGGCCACTGGGAGAGGCAAGGAAGTAGGCATTCCCGAGAGCCTTCATAAAGCAATGCAGCTCTGCCAACACCCTGATTTCAGCCCTCGTGGGCCCATTCTGGACATTGGACCTGCAGAACCATAAGATCATCCACTAGGGTTGCTCAGAGGCACCAGCGCAGTGGCGACTTCTTAAGGCAGACCCAGGAAATGAAAATACAGGTTCTGTGCCCATGGGCACACGGATCAACCGTGCCGTGCTGTATGTTATAAATAGGGACTGTGTGAGTATTCCACGGGACTGGGAGCCCCCGCCTGGAGGGCAGGACAGCACCAACAGGGGCATTTTCATCACAGAGTTAGCCACTCAGTCCACTCTTTGTGACCCCACGGGCTGTAGCCCACCAGCCTCCTCTGTCCCGGGGATTCTCCAGGCAAAGACACTGGAGTGGGTTGTCATTTCCTTTTCCAGCGGGATCTTCCCCACCCAGGGGTCGAAACTGCGTCATCCTGCATTGGAGGCAGATGCTTTACCTAGTGCTACCTGGGAAGCGATTCAAAAGTAACTAAGCAGAGCATGAAAGGGCTAACAGGAGGGGCTGCAGGGAGGAGCCGGGAGAGGCTCAGAATGTTCACAGAAGATGCTCAGCAAGGCCTCCCGCTCACGGACCCTGGGGAAGGCAGACGGCAACGTGGAAACCTTGGGCTCAGGGATGCCAGGGCTACTGGGTCCCTCTGGCAGAGAACACCGGGATGGATGGAAAAACAGACAAGCTGCTCCCCGCCACCCAGAGCAGTGCCCCTTTTAAAACATGCTGTGCAAAACTGGGGGCCAAGAACAAGCCCAGACGATGCCTCTTGCCTGGGGGAGCACCAGCTCTAAATCAACAGCCTTTCAGTTGGTTAGGGAAGGAGAAAGATGGTTAGCAGAGCAAGGCGGGAGGGTTGTAAGGAAGATACAAGAAACAAAAGAGGTGATGGAGGCTGGATTCATTTTTTCTGAAAAAGCCTGAACAGAGAAAAGAGCACGGTCTAAATTTAAAACCCTGGTCGAGTCCCTGTCAAATTCGCATGTTTAACATCCTGCTGGTACTTGGTCCTGATGGGGAATCACAAAGGGATGATGACTGAGTCAATCTTTCTGCAAAATTCCTCCACCATTCACTCTGAGACTCTTGTTAGCAGCTGTCTTGTTAAGAGCTGTCTCCAAACCAGCCTTCCATTTCTGTCTCTGTTGAATCCTGTCACCCGGCAGGTCAAATGCCTCTGAGTGGCAGGAGCGTATGCTTGTCACTCCTTTGCCTCATCTGGGCACAGAGTTGTATGAAATTATCCACTTGTCATTTTTTCCCCTCCTCTTAGGCATCTCCCTGCCTAGATAACACTGATTCCCTGGGTTGGTGTGAACCAGAAGGAAGCAGAGGCTTTCCTGGTGGCTCAGCGCTAAAGAACGCACCTGTCAATGGCTCTCAAGAGTGTTCGCCCAAATTAAATGACCAACCTTCAGCTCCAGGGCCTCCATTTCTCCCAGTAGGAGGGGACAAGCATAGAGCATTGGGTATTAAAAAAAAAAACAAAACTGTTATTGGAGGGTGGTTCATTTCTGATTCGCGGCAAAGTGATTTGTTTATACATACATACATCTATTGTTTTTCAGATTCTTTGCCCACTTAGGGTATTACCGAGTACTGAGGCGAGTTCCTGTCCTATACAGGAGGTCCTTATTGGTATCTCTTTTATATATAGTAGTGTGTAAGTGGGGTTTCCCAGGTGGCACTAGAGGTAAGGAACACGCCTGCCAGTGCAGGAGAGTTAAGAGCTGCGGGTTTGATCCCTGGGTCCAGAAGATCCCCAGGAGGAGGGTTCGATCTGTGGGTCAGGAAGATCGCCGGGAGAAGGGCATGGCAACCCACTCCAGTGTTCTTGCCTGGAGGATCCCATGGACAGAGGAAGCTGGCGGGCTACAGTCCACGGGGGTCACAAAGAGTGGGACACCACTTAGCCACTAAACAAGAAGGAAGCCTGGGACGAATGTAACTAATCCAAGTATCATCTCACCCCAGAGACTCTAGCTTCCATTCTCCTCCTGGATGTATTCATTCAAGAGACTAAACGGCTGCCAGACAGAGATGGGATAGGGCACAAAACTGCCCAGCTTCAATCAAAGTATTATCCACCACCGAACAGGGCAAAAATAAAGAACAGTTGTCTGCTTGCACCCCTGAGGAAGAGGAGAGCTGAAGAACTGTGGAACACCCTTAAAATAACTGACCTGGTTTGAAAAGTTGAAGGTGGCGATTGAAGCAAGACTTCAAACAGCAAAATTATCTGAGCCAAGGGCTGACATGTGTTCTCTCTCAAGAGCCGGGTGGGGGGGCGTGGGCTGGGGGAAGGCACTATTTCATGGACTGTTGGTGCCTTGTCCAAGTTCTCAGAAGCTCAGAAACAGCAGGGCCAGACTCCAGCAAATGAGGATGGCTTTATTTCAGGAAATCCTGATCTAGCAAATCAGCCATCAGACCGCATCTGGCTCAAATGCCATAGTCTGCAGAGCACTGCTCTTTTTTTTTTTTTTTTTTAATAATTGGAATATAGTTGATTTACAGTGTTGTATTCGTTTCAGGCATACGACAAAGTGATTCATTTATACATAATCCAGTATAAGCATTATACTTTGCAATCTTTACAAAGATCAGCCCTCCATCTACATGTTAGATTTTATTTCCCATGATCTTCTTGGAAATCTGACATCCTCATTGACCCCAAGTATCTTCACTGCGCCTGTGTGCTAAGTCACTTCAGAAGATGAAGATTCAACATATCTTCAGTTGTGTCTGACTCCTTGCGAACCCATGCACTACAGCCCACAAGGCTCCTCTGCCCATGGGATTTTCCAGGCAAGAACACTGGAGTGGACTGCCATTTAGGATCTTCCTGGTCCAGGGACTGAACTCACGTTGATGTTCAGTTGCTAAGTTGTGTCCATCTCTGCAATCCCATGGACCGCAGCATGCCAAGTTCCCCTGTCCTTTACTATCTCCTGGGGCTTGCTCAAATTCATGTTCATTGAGTCAGTGATGGCATCCAGCCATCTCACCCTCTGTCATGCCCTTTCTCCTCTTGCCCTCAATCTTTTCCAGCATCAAGGCACTTCCCAATGAGTTTGCTCTTTGCATCAGGTGTCCAAAGTACTGGAGCTTCAGCTTCAGCATGGGTCCTTCCAATGAGTACTCAGGATTGATTTCCTTTAGGACTGACTGGTTTGATCTCCTTGCAGTCCAAATGGGCCTCAGGAAAGTATTGCTATGAACAAAGTTAGCGGACATGATGGAATTCCAGCAGAACTGGACTGTTTCTCAGCATCCATTTCTACAGACCAGGTTCTTCCCTGGACCATCTCTCTCTTGGTTATCTCTCATTTCTCTGTCACTCTCTTTTGTGGTCTCCTTTGTTGGATCATCTACCATCTCACCTTCTATATTCAACACATCTTCTTATTCCAGATGACCCCATACACCTCTTCAGACAACAACCCAATACTAGTCTCTGCTCAGGAGTCCCAATTCCTCAAGGAAACCTCGCCCTACCCCATCACACCAGCCACAAACCATAATGATGGTTGATGTCCTCTTCCTCAAACCCCATATCCAATCAGTTGCCACTATCAATGGATTTTTTTCCAACACTATCACGCTCTTCCATTGCTTTCTTCACTGAGTTAAACCACTGATTCTTTGGTTTCCCTGGTATCTCAGTTGGTAAAGCATCCGCCCACAATGCGGGAGACCTGGGTTCAATCCCTGGGTTGGGAAGATACCCTGGAGAAGGGAAAGGCTACCCACTCCAGTATTCTGGCCTGGAGAATTCTGTGGACTGTATAGTCCATGGGGTCTCCAAGAGTCGGATGAGACTGAGTGACTTTCACTTTCACTTTCATTGATCCTTGAAACCCAAGCTCAAGTGTTTTTTTTTCATTTACATATTGACTCAAAAATCACTCCTTCTAAAATACTTATTTACTTATTTATTTGACCACACCAGATCTTAGTTGCAGCATGCAACCTCTTTAATTTCGACATGTGGGGTCTCGTTTTCTGACCAGGAATTGAACCCGATCCCCCTGCATTGGGAGCTCAGAGTCTTAGCCACTGGACCAGCAGGAAAGTCCCTGAAAAACCATTTCCTACAACATGTCAGGCACTGTTCTCGGTTCTGGGGATATAGGTGATGTGGGTAGAATGTGTCTGCCAACATCAGTCTTGCACTCGGGCAGTTATATAACAGTCAACTCTGCCCTCACCAAGGGCACTTAGGAGACACTCTGCACGCACAGCCTTTTAAATCATTGTGACAATGCTCTACGACTTTCCTACATTGACAGTCCTATCATTCCAGTTCTAAAGGCAGGGAACCGAGTCTCTGCCCAGGAGTCCTAATTCCTCAAGGACTTAAGCCTCTATCTACCCAATCAGACCAGCCAAAAGCCTGAGATGTTTTGTATTATTCCTCTATTCATCCTTATCCTCACTCCTTCAGCGTTTCCTTATGCCAGATTAGGGTGATATTCTTGACCTCCAATTTTAACTACTACCCAAATGGAAATAACTGCGTACATACATATATATACATATACATACATACATGTGTACACACATTTATTTTGTTTCTTTCCATCCATTCATCCATCTACACCTATCCATCCATTTGTATTTATCTACCCATTCATTGATCCATGTCTGCCTATCCATCCACATCTATCTATTATCTATCTATATTCATCCATCTATATCTATCCATCTGTCTATATGTATCTATCCATGCATTGATCTGGATCTACCTATCAGTCCATATCTATTTATCGATTATCTATCTATATCTACTTATTCATCTATATCTATCCATCCATCTATATCTATCTACCCATTCATGGATCTGTATCTACCTATCCATATCTATCTATCTATTATCTTTCTATCTATATCTACCCACCCATCTATATCTATCCATCCATCCATCTATAACTATGCATTCATCCACCCATCTATATCCATCTATGCATCCATATGTATCTATTTATCTACCTACACACCCATCCATCCCCATCTATTCATTCTATAGGATGCATTAATGGGGATATAGGATACCTCTCCTCGGTTGCATCACACAATAGCTCTTGTTCACAATTTCATCTCCAGCAACACTGAGCTGCCTTTTCGCTCCCCAGAAGCATCTCATTTCTGCCTGGAATGAACTTTCCACCTCTCCTCCCTGCCAGCGAACACTTCCACACATCAGTCTGTAAAAAGGCCAACATCTCCCGGGAGGTTCTCTCAATTCCCAGGTTGGATGAGCAACCTCCGCTGGTCCCTTCTCAGCAGTTCCTGTCTAGTTTGTTATCTGACACCACGTCCTTTGAACTCCATCTCGACAGAAGAATATGAGTTCCTAGCGGTCAGAGACCCTGTATTCATTGCCATGATACCTTAGAAGCTGGCCAGTGCCTGGCGTACTGTGTAGACTCAATAAATGCACGCTTGTCAGTGGAACTGAACCGAAGGATTGAACTGCTAAGAGGGGATAACATATGAGCTTCTTTCAAAGAGGAAAAGCTCAGCCAACTCCTAGTACCAAGTCCTGCCAGTACTGAGACTGGCCAGCACTGCCCACTCTCAGGAAGCTGATGAAACTATTTGCCAAAATCTGAATGGGGCTTCCCTGGTGGCTCAGACAGTAAAGACTCCACCTGCAACGCAGGAAACCCAGGTTCGATTCCTGGGTGGGGAAGATCCTCTGGAGGAGGAAATAGCAACCCACTCCAGTATTCTTGCCTGGAGAATCCCATGGACAGAGGAGCCTGGAGGGCTACAGTCCATGGACTGAATGATGAACGTGAACGTAACGACCTCCCAATAAACTACCAGAGCTCCTTGCTCTTATTTTTTCCCCGCAGTGAAAGTATCCATTGCTCTGAAAGCTGTGTGACTGTATGAGGCAAAGAGAAGCCAAACTCAGAAGCAATCTGGATTCCAGCCCATCAGCTCCTTACGGAATGTGCACTTCAAGGACCAGCAACTGCAGTACCTTCCATCCAGGACTCAGGAAATTTGGAAAGCCTCCTTTCTTGCACACATTGGAAAACATGGTCTTCAGCCCCCACCCCTGACAACCAATGTTTCTGCAGACGTTATGTACACACAGGGTTAATTTATCCACTCCACTGGCATTTATTACCTGCCTTTAGGCAGAGTAGAAGGGAGCTGGGGGTTGACGGGGGAGCCGCCTGCTGGGTGACCTTGACTTTGGAGAGGAACGAAACTGAAGCCAGAGCCAGGAATATAATGCTCTCCATCCAAGACTTTGGGGAATTTTCAAGTATGAGGAAGAGACTGGAAATGCTAAACTCTAAGAGAATCTTAGGGTATTCTGGTCCCAGCTAAGGGAGGGTATTTTAGGGAAAAGGTGAAAATGAGTTTACAAATATTATGTGTTGGGGAGGGTGGGAAGTAAAGGGAACCCTTCTGCACTGTTGGTGGGGATAAGTTGGTGCAGCACTGTGGAATACAGCATTCAGTTCAGTTCAGTTCAGTCATTCAGTCGTGTCTGACTCTTTGTGACCTCATGGACTGCAGCACGCCAGGCCTCCCTGTCCATCACCAACTCCTGGAGCTTGCTCAAACTCATGCCCATCGAGTCGGTGATGCCATCCAACCATTTGTCGACCCCTTCTCCTCCCGCCTTGGAGGTTCCTTAAAAAACTAAAAATAGATGCATCCTAGCATCCAGCAAGCCAACTCCCGGGCAAACATCCAGAGAAAACTACAGATATAGGTACTGACAGGTGAGTGGATAAACAAAATGTGGTACGTATATCCAATGGAATATTACTCGGCCACAAAAAAGAATGAGACGATGCCATTTGCACCAACTTGGATCGACCTAGAGATGATCATATTAACTGAACTGAGACAGACAAAAACAAACAAAATATGATATTACTCACATATGGAATTAAAAATAGGGCATAAATGAACTTATGTATGAAGCAGAAATAGACTCACAGACATATTAAGAAAAAAGAAAGAAAATTATGTTTACCAAAGAGGGAAGGTGGGGCGGAAGAAGTTAGGAGTTTGGGATTAACAGGCACACACTGCTATATATAACATAGATAATCAACAAGGGCCCACTATATAGATCAGGGAACTCGACTCAATATTATGTAATAATCTATAAGGGAAAACAATCTGAAACAAAAAATATATATATACACATGCATAACTGAATCACTTTGCTGTACACTTAAAACTAACAAACTATGTGAGTGACCAGTCACTTTGCTGTGGCCGACTCTTTGCGACCCTGTGGACTGTAGCCCACCAGGCTCCTGTGTCCATGGGATTTCCCAGGTAAGAATACTGGAGTGGGTTGCCATGCCCTCCTCCACTAATCCAACTATATTTCAGTTTTAAGAATGACAGGAAAACTAGTAGTGACACTATCCCTTCAAATGCAGAATATTAATGTTTAAAAATGCAGACTCCAGCAGGATCTGGTGTTCCTCTGATTAAAAGGGATTTGCCGTTGAACTCTGCTAAAGTGATTTGATCACAGCCATTCTATCAAGGTGGATGGACCAGTGAGACAGAGCTGATTGGGGAATACCAGGCGATCACTGAGCTTAAAGACTACAGATCTTTCTGAGCAGTTCTGATTAAGACGTGAAATCAGTGTTGTTCAGAAAAGGATGCTCTTTTGATCGATGACTTTAAATGGCATGATTCCCCTGTGTTTGCACAAATCATAGGGATGCATGTGACTTCACAGCTTTAGAAAACAAGCTGCCTTGACCTTGAGAAGTCGTTAAAAACAAGCTATCTTAGCCTTTTGGAGTTGTTTTGGCCATTCCCCATAGCTACAAGGAAGTCACATCTCTTACTTATTTTTTTTCAGAGCATGATATAGTAATAAGGTTTCAGTGTGAACTTGATTTCAACTTAACTTGACAAAGGGATAATGCTTTGCAATCAGAGTAGCGACTGAGGTACTCATATAGTGTTACACATCTATGGTCTTTCTAGGAGTCAAGAAAAGCATTTCTAACACATCCAATACGTTTAACACTGGAGAGGATGTGATGAAACAGAAGCCTCTTGCACTGTTGGTGGAAATGTAAATGGATGACAGCCATTATGGAGAACAGTATGGAGATTCCTTAAAAAATTAGGACTAGAACTACCATACGACCCAACAGTGCCCCACTGGACACAGATCCTGAGAAAGCCATAACTGAAAAAGATGCATGTACCCCCAATGTCTTGAAAGTCCCTTGGACTCCAAGGAGATCAAACCGGTTAATCCTAAAGGAAATCACGCCTGCATATTCATTGGAAGAACTGATGCTGAAGCGTCAAGATTTTGGCCACCTGAGGCAAAGAGCTGACTCACTGGAAAAGACCCTGATGCTGGGAAAGATTGAAGGCAGGAGGAGAACGGGGCGACAGAGGATGAGATGGCTGGATGGCATCACCAGCTCAATGGACGTGAGTTTGAGCAAGCTCCGGGAGACAGTGAAGGACAGGGAAGCCTGGTGTGCCGTGGTCCATGGGGTTGCAAAGAGTTGGACACAACTCAGCAGCTAAACAACAACTACAGTGTCACTGCACCACATTTTACAATCACTAGGACGTGGGAGAAACCTAGATGTCCACCCACAGACGAACGGACACAGAGACCGCGGTACATATACACAGGGCAATGGTACTCAACTACAAAAAAAGAATGCATCTGAGTCGGCCCTAATGAGGTGGATGAATCTAGAGCCTATTGGATGCAGAGAAGTAAGTCAGAAAGAAAAAGACAAGTATATTAACGGATATATACGGAATCAATTGCACTCATCTCACACGCTAGTAAAGGAATGTTCAAAATTCTCCAAGCCAGGCTTCAGCAATACGTGAACCGTGAACTTTCTGATGTTCAAGCTGGTTTTAGAAAAGGCAGAGGAACCAGAGATCAAACTGCCAACATTTGCTGGATCATCAAAAAAGCAAAAGAGAGTTTCAGAAAAACATCTATTTCTGCTTTATTGACTACGCCAAAGCCTTTAACTGTGTGGATCATAATAAACTGTGGGAAATTCTGAAAGAGATGGGCATACCAGACCACCTGACCTGCCTCTTGAGAAAGCTGTATGCAGGTCAGGAAGCAACAGTTAGAACTGGACATGAAACAACAGACTGGTTCCAAATAGGAAAAGGAGTTCGTCAAGGCTGTATATTGTCACCCTGCTTACTTAACTTATATGTGGAGTACATCATGAGAAATGCTGGACTGGAAGAAACACAAGCTGGAATCAAGATTGCCGGGAGAAATATCAATAACCTCAGATATGCTGATGACACCACCCTTATGGCAGAAAGTGAAGAGGAACTAAAAAGCCTCTTGATGAAAGTGAAAGAGGAGAATGAAAAAGTTGGCTTAAAGCTCAACATTCAGAAAACGAAGATCATGGCATCTGGTCCCATCACTTCATGGCAAATAGATGGGAAAACAGTGGCTGATTTTATTTTTCTGGGCTCCAAAATCACTACAGATGGTGATCGCAGCCATGAAATTAAAAGACGCTCACTCCTTGGAAGGAAAGTTATGACCAACCTAGATAGCATATTCAAAAGCAGAGACATTACTTTGCCAACAAAGGTCCATCTAGTCAAAGCTATGGTTTCTCCAGTGGTCAAGTATGGATGTGAGAGTTGGACTATAAAGAAAGCTGAGAGCTGAAGAATTGATGTTTTTGAACTGTGGTGTTGGAGAAGACTCTTGAGAGTCCCTTGGACTGCAAGGAGATCCAACCAGTCCATCCTAAAGGACATCAGTCCTGGGTGTTCACTGGAAGGACTGATGTTGAAGCTGAAACTCCAATCCTTTGGCCACCTGATGCGAAGAGCTGACTCATCTGAAAAGTCCCTGATGCTGGGAAAGATTGAAGGTGAGAGGAGAAGGGGACCACAGAGGATGAGATGGCTGGCGCATCACTGACTCAATGGACATGAGTTTGGGTGGACTCCAGGATTTAGTGATGGACAGGGAGGCCTGGTGTGCTACAGTTCATGGGGTGGCAGAGAGTTGGACAAGACTGAGAGACTGAACTGAACGGATGGAATCTAGCAAGATGGTGCTGATGAACCTATGTGCAGAGCAGCAATGGGGAACAGACTTGTGGACACAGCAGGGGGAAGGAGAGGGTGGGAAGATTTGCAAGAATAGCATAAAAACATATGCAGTACCATGTTTAAAATAAATGAGAACTTGCTGCGTGACTCACAGAACTCAGCCCAGGGCTCTGTGACGACCAAGAGGGGTGGGATGGGGTGGGAGGGAGGTTCAAGAAGGAGAGGATGTCTGTATACCTGTGGCTGACTCACGTTGATGCAGGGCAGAAACCGACACAGTACTGTAAAGCAATTATCCTCCAGTTAAAAAAACAAAACGGGGAGCGGCAATGAGCATGCTTTGCAGATTGGATGAAAATCGCAAGCCCGCAGGTATCTCTCAGACCTTTGACCCTCTCTTTCTGACCCAGCCTCACCATACTCGTGTGTTTCTGAAGACTCAGCTATCATCACGAAATCCCACTACAGCCTCTTCCTTCTCTGCTGCATCTGGCTTTCTCAGAGTCCTCAGCTGGGGGTCCTCTGTCCCCACACTGGGGCTCCATCCCACCGTGTACGTGACTTTCGTAAATAATGTACCACCTGCTCACCACTTCTATTACTGTGATTTATGTACACATCTCAGCAACAGCCGTTAAGCTGCTTTGGAACCTAAAGGACACTCTTTGGGGAACGAATGGATGGTGGGGATGTGCGGTGGGGTGGGGCGGCTAGCACATGAAATTCAGTCTGTGACTGCATCTCAGGAGAGGCTACCATCTATGGAATAACAAAACCAACTTTCTGCACACAGCCCATAACCTCATGGAAATAGGGAAAAAGTACCTCATCTTCTTATATAGGAATACAAGCTTCCAGCTTCTCACCACTGGAAAATAACAATGAACACAGGAGGGCTGGCTGAATCATTTTACTAGAGTTCCTGGAGGGCTTTGCTGGTGGTCCAGGGACTAAGAAAGTGTGTTGCCAAAGCAGGGGCCCTGGTTTGATTCCTGATCACAGCAATAGATCCCACATGCCACATCTACGAGATCACGTGAAAAAGTGAAAGCGGTGGCCACTCAGTCGTGTACGACTCTTTGACACCCCATGGACTGTAGCCCGCCAGGCTCCTCTGTTCGTGGGATTTCTCCAGGCAAGAATACAGGGGTGGGCTGCCATTTCCACCTCCAGAGGATCTTCCCCACCCAATAATCGAATCCGCATCTCCTGTGCCTCCAGTTTGGCAGATGGATTCTTTACCACTGAGCCACCTGGGGAGCCCAAATACATAAATAACTATGCATATTAAAAAAGAACAGGACTAAGGTCCTCCAAGGTCCAGAAGAAGGTGAGCGAGGGCTGAGCCGGGGGGCCCAGCGCTGATACTACAGGCATTGCCCACTCAAACACATTTCTTACCTTTGTAGATACCGTTACTGCCTCCTTGAACTTCCCCTTTGACGGTCACCTCCTCTACGTGAGCTCCTTGGTCGGAGGAGAAGTACACCAGGGTGTTATTAGCCAGTTTCAGCTCGTCGAGGACATCCAAGATCTGCCCTGAAGGGGAGGAAATACTCAAGGTTAAAAAAGCACGATCTTTACAAAAGAAACAGAGGCGATTTGCCCTCGTGCACTCAACTGGGAATTGGTGATGCTGAGGAGGAGACAGTCTTATACCCTGAGCCCTCAAGCCCATGCGGATTCTAATCCAGGATGCGCCATAATCAGAAGAATCCACAGTGGCTGGTCCCTTGGCAGAGACAAGGAGAAAAATTAGTCATGGAATTAAGTATCATCTGTAAGCATCATCTGAACCTCTAGGCATCGTGGGGCCATCCTCCAGGGAGACTCGATCAAGCATTCTAGAAGAACCAGGCTCACAGACTATGAGCCCTGTGGAGGAAGATGCTAGCAGACAGAGGGAAGATTATTGCAATCATCAGCTGGCCTTGGTCTTGAGGTCACAAAAAAGTCTACTAAATAAACGCTTTCAATATGTGTTAATATACGATCTTTGTTTTTCTCCTTTGAACTTACTTCACTCTGTATGAAAGACTCTAGGTGCATCCACATCACTATAAATGACCCAGTCTTGTTCCTTTTTTATGGCTGAGGAATATTCCACTGTATATATGAGGAGAAGGGGGTGACAGAGGATGAGATGGCTGGATGGCATCACTGACTCTATGGATGTGAGTCTGGGTGACCTCCGGGAGTTGGTGATGGACAGGGAGGCCTGGCATGCTGCGGTTCATGGGGTCGCAAAGAGTCGGACACGACTGAGTGACTGATCTGATATATGTAGCACAACTTCTTAATCCATTTGCCTAGAGGAGTCAAATGAGGGGGTGGGGAGGAGGTTCGAGAGGGAGGGGATATATACATACCTACAGCTCACATGTTGTACAGCATAAACTAACTCATCATTGTAAAGCAATTATTCTCCAGCTAAAGAAAAAGAAGTCCACTAGCTTTCCTCATTGTCTGGGAAAAAAACGAAACCATCAGAGCCCCTCTTATATGAGGAAACATCTTTATAAATGCTTTTTGATGAAGGACCTTTCTAATAGTTACCATAGATACCCATGTCTAAAACTGCCCATCATGAAAAACCTATTTTCCTCACATTCTCCTTTTCCTTGTCCTCATCTTTTTTTCCCCAAACTGCATGTTCTAGACTAACCCTAACATACTGTTGTTGTTGGTAAGTCGCTAAGTGGTGCCCGACGCTTTGTGATCCCATGGACTGTAGCCCACCAGGCTCCTCTGTCCATGAGATTCTCCAGGCAAGAATACTGGAGTGGGTTGCCCTTCCCTTCTCCACAGGATCTTCCCCACCTGGGGATCTTTCCCAGGTCTCCTGCATTACAGGCAGACCCTCTACTGTGTGAGCCACCAGGGAAGCCTAGGAAGTGGCAGACAAGAAAGAAAGGGTGAAGTCTGATTCCAAAACCCAGACTCTCAAAGCCAGCACAGCTCAGCAGATGAATAGACCCATGGATGTCATGGTATGACAGCTTCTCTCTTCATCACATTCGTCCAGGAAGATGGGAAGTGAGTACAGAGCACGGATGACCCTACATCAGACATGACATCATCAACTGGTAAAGGTGGACCCAGGACACGTGGAGCTTGACTGCACTTTTCTCTCTTTATACCTCAAATTTTTCATTAAAAAAAAAAAAAAAACCAGAAGCAAGCTGAAGATGGAAGAATGGGCTGAAATACCGCCTCTCTGATTACGAAGCTCTCATCTGGGCTTCCCTCATAAGTCAGTTGGTAAACAATCCGCCTGCAGTGTGGGAGATGTGGGTTCCATCCCTGCATTGGGAAGATCTCCTAGAGAAGGGAAAGGCTACCCACTCCGGTATTCTGGCCTAGAGAATCCCATGGACTGTATAGTCCATGAGGTCACAAAGAGTCGGACACAACTGAGCGACTTTCACTCAACTCACTCATCTGCCCTCAGATCAGAAGAAAATGATGGTCAGACTGCTGCTGCTAAGTCACTTCAGTCGTGTCCGACTCTGTGTGACCCCACAGACGGCAGCCAACCAGGCTCCCCCGTCCCTGGGATTCTCCAGGCAAGAACACTGGAGTGGGTTGCCATTTCCTTCTCCAATGCATGAAAGTGAAAAGTGAAAAGGAAGTCGCTCAGTCATGTCCAGCTCTCTGCGACCCCATGTACTGCAGCCTACCAGGCTCCTCCATCCATGGGATTTTCCAGGCAAGAGTACTGGAGTGCGGTGCCATCGCCTTCTCCAGATGGTCAGACTAGAGGTATCTAATTTATAATTTCCACAGAGATCCCTTATAGTCCCACAGTGCTGGCTTCATTTGGCCAATGCATGGAGTTAGTTATACTGTGAGGTATTAAAGGGTCTGAGCTGGTTTTCTGAGGTCTGCTAAGAGCTTTAAATGCTTCTCAAGTGGCTCAGCTGTAAAGAATCTGCCTGCCAATGTAGGAGACCCAGGTTCAATCCTTGGGTCGGGAAGATCCCCTGGAGAAGGAAATGGCAACCCACTCCAGTGTTCTGGCCTGGGAGAATCCACAGAGGAGCCTGGTGGGCTGCAGTCCATGGGGTCGCAAAGAGTCGGACAGGACTTAGGAACTAAACAGCAAGCAGAAAGAGTATTTAGACCTCATCTCTGCCTCTTCCATTTGCACCCAACAAGCTTCCGAGAAAGCCTACGGGCTCCTTCCCTCAGTGCCCATGGGGGGTTCAAACTGTACCAGCTCCTACCTACACGCAGGAACCCACATCTAGGAGCCAGCTTCTACCCCTCATAGCGGCTTATTTGTCTCCTTTTCCTCATCTCCTGAAAGCCATCTTCACAGCAGCCTAGCAGCTACCCTGCTCGGTCCAGAAAGTCTTGTCTTGTGGGAGTTACAACCCTTTCTATATCGTCTTGGTGTGGCTCAAGGATCACTCATCTTGATGGGGGACCCACATTTTGGGGTGAGGTCAGTGTAGGATAATCACAACGGGACCTCTACAAGCACACCGGGCATCCTTGGCAGCAGAAGTAACAACTGAGGAGGCTCCCCTGGTGGTCTAGGTGCTGAGTGACTCAATGGTGAAGAATCCGCCTGCAAAGCAGGAGAGGCAGGTTTGATCCCTGGATCGGGAAGATCCCCTGGAGGAAGGGAATGGCAACCCGCTGCAGGATTCTTGCCTGGAGAATCCCCATGGACAGAGAAGCCTGGCAGGCTGCACTCCATGGGGTTGCAAAGGAGTCGGACACGACCGAGTGACTAAACCACCACAATCCAGGGGCCGACACTCCACGCTCCCAATGCAGGGGGCCCGGGTTCCATCCCTGAGGAGGAAACTGGAGCTCACCGGCTGCAACTGAGAGTTCAGAGGTCACAACTGGAGACCCCCACATGCCACGGTGAACATCAGCCGTCCTGTGTGATCTTGCATGCGTCAACTAAGATCCTACTCAGCCAAATAAATAAATATTAAATAAAAAAGACAAAATAAAAAAATTAAAAATTTTTAAAAAAAGACAATAACTGAATATTGGTAATCGGCCAAATAAATCAATATTAAAAAAAGACAATAACTGAATATGGGTGATCCTATCCAGCAGACAGATCACACACCCCATGGAGTCAGGCCGTCCACCCCGGGGGCGGCACCCTAACTGATTTCGTCCAAAAAGAGGGGGTAAAAAGATACAGAGTCCACTCTCTGCGGAGGTGGCAGACATGATTTCCAATGCAAAAGCAACATCCGATTCATCTGTCACCAGACATATTCTTGCTATCTGATTGCAACGCCACAGGCTAGAGGACATTCAATCTCTCTCAGTGCTTCATTCCGTACGATAAACATTCCCAGGAGCCACGCCGCAGAGATAAACGTCGTCCTCAGGATCAGGGGATAAGACGCGCAGGACTGTTTCAGCGAGTTGTCTCCCGTGATCAATCATCGCCAGCCAGACATTTATTAGGCTGTGCTTTGGTTCAGCTCCACAAACCACCTGTGCACCCAGGATTGGGGTAATTGGACTCTGACACTAATTTAAGGCTTATCACTTTGCGAATGGTAATTAGTTTAATGAGTTGGCACAGGAAGAAGCAACAAGGCAGAGATATAACCCCCACGTACACTCTGATGGAGAAGGAAATGGCAACACGCTCCAGTATTCTTGCCTGGAGAATCCCATGGACAGAGGAACCTGGTGGGCTGCTGTCCATAGGGGTCGCACAGAGTTGGACACGACTGAAGCGACTTAGCATGCATGTGTGCACTGGAGAAGGAAACGGCAACCCACTCCAGTGTTCTTGCCTGGAGAATTCCAGGGATGGAGGAGCCTGGTGGGCTGCATCCATGGGGTCACACAGACTCAGACACGATTGAAGCGACTTAGCCGCAGCAGCATACACTCTGAAGGAAGAAGGCCCCTTTTGGGGGGCCCTCCCTGGTGTCTCATTGGGAAAGACTCTGCTGGTCAATGCCTTTGATCCCTGGTCTGGGATCAAACTTGGGTGTGATCCCTGGTCCGGGAAGATCTTGCATGCCGAGGGGCAACAAAGACCATGTGTCACAATACTGACCCTGTGCCCTGAAACCCTGGAGCTGCAACTCAGGCAGCCCATGCAACCCACGGCCCATGTTCCAAAACTAGAGAAGCCCCCACAATGAGAAGCCCACACCCCACAACTCTCCCTGCAACTAGAGAAACACCCGTGCAGCGACAAAGACCCAGCCCAGTCAAAAATAAAAAGAAAGAACTGCAAAGAGAACGTGTGAAAAAAATTTACAGAAAAACCCACGGATGCCCCTTGGGTTCACATAAAAATTTCCAAGTATTAATAAAACGACACAGATCAGGGTTTCACTTCCTTGAGCTGTAATTGGTATTTGCAAAAGGGCATACAACCATGCATGTCTGTTTCAAACAAAAGTATTTTTGAATATACATATACAGAAGTAGCTTAGTATAAAGAAAAATGTTATGAAGAAATATCTTTTTGAAAAATGCGGCTTCCGTGGCAACTTCTATGAAAACAACACAAATATTTAGAGCTTGCTTATTTGTAGTTGCCAAAACCTTGGAAGTAACCGAGGTGTCTTTCAGCACCTTGGTACGTGAATGGATAAACTAACTGTGGTCCAGCCACTCAATGTGATATTATTCATGGATACAAGGAAATGAGCTATCAAGCCATGAAAAGCCACAGAAGAAACTTAAATGCATATGGCTATCACAGGAGACCTGGGTTCCATCCCTGGGTTAGAAAGATCTCCTGGAGAAGAAAATGGCACCCCACTGCAGTACTCTTGCCTGGAGAATCCCACGGACAGAGGAGCCTGGTGGACTAAAGTCCGGGGGTCACAAAGAGTCAGAAACACCTGAATAACCAAACAACACACACACACACACACAGACATGAAAAAAGCCAACCTGAAAAGGCTGCGTACAGCATGATTCAACTCTGCGACACGCTGGAAGACGCAAACCATGCAGACAATAAAAAGATCAGTGCTCATCAGAGGCTGGGGGTCAGGGAGGGATAAACAGGGAGGCAAGTATTCTATTCAGTTGAGTTCAGTCGCTCAGTCGTGTCCGACTCTTTTCCACCCCATGAACTGCAGCACGCCAGGCCTCCCTGTCCAGCACCAACTCCCAGAGCTTGATCAAACTCATGTCCATCAAGTCAGTGATGCCATCCAACCATCTCATCCTCTGTCGTCCCCTTCTCCTCCAGCCCTCAATCCCTCCCAGCATCAGGGTCTTTTCCAATGAGTCAGCTCTTCGCATCAGGTGGCCAAAGGATTGGAGCTTCAGCTTCAACATCAATCCTTCCAATGAACACCCAGGACTGATGTCCTTTAGGAGGGACTGGTTGGATCTCCTTGCAGTCCAAGGGACTCTCAAGAGTCTTCTCCGACACCACAGTTCAAAAGCATCAATTCTTCAGCGCTCAACTTTATTTATGGTCCAACTCTCACATCCATGCACGACTACTGGAAAAACCATAGCCTTGACTAGACGGACCTTTGTTGGCAAAGGAATGTCTCTGCTTTTTAACATGCTGTTTAGGTTGATCATAACTTTCCTTCCAAGGAGTAAGTGTCTTTTAATTTCATGGCTGCAAGTCCTGTGTATGATACTGTAATGATCAAACATTTGCCCCAACCCATAGGCGGTATATTGGAAAAGACCCTGATGCTGGGAAAGGTTGGGGGCAGGAGGAGAAGGGGACGACAGAGGATGAGATGGCTGGATGGCATCACCGACTCGATGGACATGAGTTTGAGCAAGTTCCAGGAGTTGGTGATGGACAGCGAGGCCTGGCGTGCTGCAGTCCATGGGGTCAAAAAGAGCTGGACACGACTGAGAGACTGAAAAACAACAAAAATAAAAGGCACAAGTCCAATAGTGAACTGTAACGACAACTATGCATTTTAACTGATATTAATGGGGTCACAAAGAGTCAGACAGGACTGAGGGACTAAGCCGAACTGAATGTATCAATATTGGCTCATCAAAAGCAACACGCATACTGTGCTGCTGCTGCCAAGTCACTTCAGTCGTGTCCGACTCTGTGCAACCCCATAGATGGCAGCCCACCAGGCTCCCCCGTCCCTGGGATTCTCCTGGCAAGAACACTGGAGTGGGTTGCCATTTCCTTCTCCAATGCGTGAAAGTCAAGTTGCAAGATCATCTGATGTTTGGACTTTTGCCTTCCAATGCCGGGGGGTGTGGGTTCAATCCCTGGTCGGGGAGCTGAGAGTCTACAAAAAGACAAACGAACAAAAAAACCCAGAAGCAATAGCATAACAAATTCAATAAGGCCTTTAGAAATGGTCCACATCAAAAAGAGAGAGAGAGAATACAGCAAATCATGTGCAGAAGAAATGAATATAGAAAAATTCTCTGTACTTTCTGCTCTGTTTTCCTGTAAACTTAAACCTGCTAAACAAAGAAAAATAGTCTACTGTGAACTGCAGTCCAGGGGTTAGGACTTTATGTTTTCACTGCTGAGGGACCAGGTTTGATCCCTTCCTGGAGAAGAAAACGGCAACCCACTCCAGCATTCTTGCCTGGAGAATTCCATGGACGGGGAGCCTAGCGGGCTACTGCCCGTGGGGTCGCAAAGCGTCAGACACGACAGAGCGAGTAACTCTTCGGGGAACTGGGATCTTGCAAGCTGCTTTGCTTGTTTTAAAAAAAAGTAAAAAGACACAATATTACAATAAGTAAACATTTCTTTAAATCGTCTGCTAATTTTTAAAAGATGCCTTTCAAACGCCCTGTCAGTTCCCACACATCATCATCGTGCGTTCAACTCGTGTTGACAAAAAGCCTCCTGAAAAAGGGATAAAAACCAGAGTATGCAGAGGGTCAGGGATGGCGGATGTTTGATCCCAGATCCCTCTGGTTAATCACTGCCTTTCCTCAAGGCAGCTACATCCCTCCGGGACAGTTTTCCCTGCAGGCTGTTTTCAAACCCAGACAACTCAGCAGCCCCACTCACTACACAGAATCCTTCTACTAAAATATATCTCACATCTTCCCTCATCTTCACACTCCTCCCAAGATATCTCCTCCAAATTCCAATATTTTCAAACGACCATGATATTTCCTTTGCCCCCATCCATTCCTTCGATCCATCTCCTAGAGTGATAACTTGATCATTTTCATCAAAAGGACCTTATACCACTGGGCTGGGGTTAAGAATCCCAGAGAATGTAGCTGATGCTCTCACGCATGGATACCTGAAAAAGCATCATATTTCTGATTCTCTTTCAGTTCTCCCCCCACCCCCGAGAGAGGCACCCTCGTATCTCATCCTATTTGGGTCTTAAACACCAGAATCTCATCCGAAAAGCCCATTAGCCGTTAGATGTTTCATGACACTGATCCTATAAAGGTCTAACATATTTCTCGTCTAAAAAAATTCTGCAGTGAAATCTCCTGTGGGAACAAACACTGCTCTATTATTCTTGCTTTCAGACCCACACGCTGCAAGTCAGAGGTCCGCAAATATTATCTTTCAGAGGTTCTCAAGGTATAATGACACCAATTTATATCGGATGATAGTTCTGAATTACCGGTGGAGGGCTGCACAATAGTGTATAAATGAAATGTTTTATTTCCAAAGCTTCCCCACATTCCTCCTGAAAATGAAACAAATACAGAAAACAAGCCATTTTCGAGAGCACTTTGTTATCTAACCGGAGACAACAAGATTGAGTGTATCGGGCGGGGAGGGCGGGGGGAAGGGAGGAGGGAGGGCTTGCTGACGAGGGTTCAGTCATTTTAAAGCAGAAATCTGGGAAGTGTGAAAATGATGGTCCCTTCCTCCCACAAGTGTGAACGCAGGTTGAAAGAAGCCTGCGTTCTGAAGAATTTGTCCCTTCCACTGATTCATGCCACAAACAAGAGTGATAACACGTACCACTGTGATGGACAAAGTGAGAGAGAAGGTTTTCCAGTCCTCAGCCGGAATCCTGGGTCTTGCCTGAGACGGAGTTGCCGTCATGGAGAATTAACTGTTCAGGGTCTGGCTCCCAGGTCCCAAATCCTGGGTCCCTGCTCACTGTGGTTGCTGACCTCTGAGTGGGTCACGCGTCCTAAGTCGCTTCAGTCGTGTCCGACTCTGTGACCCTATGGGCTGCAGCCCTCCAGACTCCTCTGTCCATGGGATTCTCCAGGCAAGAACACTGGAGTGGGTGGCCATGCCCTCCTCCAGGGGATCTTCCCAACCCAGGGACTGAACCCAGGGTCTTCCTGCTTTGGCAGGTGGTTCTTTGCCACTAGCGCCCCCCGGGAAGCCCCTCTAAGTTGGAGGTCATAACATTTAACAGTAGAGGGTTGCCATGAGTGATGACAGAGACCTGTATCACAAACTCTTAGCCATGGACTATGAGAACTCAACGCAGCTTAGCTCTTCTTACAGCAGAGTTAAAAATCAGAGTTAAACCATCAGCTTGTCTGACAGCAAAAATACAATGAGGCACTACCTCCCACAGGTCAGAATGGCCATCATTAAAATGTCTACAAATGTTAGAGGGGTTGTGGAGAAATGGGAACCCGCCAACACTGCTGGCGGGAATGTACGTTGGTGCGGAAAAGTATGGAGGTTCCTTTAAAAACTAAAAATACAGCTACCGTATGATCCTGCAGTCACACGCCTGGGCATATATCCAGAGAAAACCATAATTCAAAAAACTTACATGCACCCCAGTGCTCACAGCAGCAATATTCACAATAACCAAGACTTGGAAGCCAGCCTACACGTCCAGGGAGAGAGGAGTGGACAAAGAAGACGAGCCACATATACAAAGTGGAATATTACTCAGCCGTAAAAAAGAGCAGAATAATGCCACCTGAGCCACGTGAATGGACCTCAAGCTTGCCATACTGTGTGAAGTTAAAGAGAGAAAGACAGACATCCTATGAAATCACTTCATATGGAATCCATAAAATGATGCAAATGAACTCATTTGTAAAGCAGAAACAGACTCCCAGACACAGAAAACCCACTTGTAGCAAAGGGTCGGGAGAAGGGATAAATCATGAATTTGAAATTCAAAGATACACACTACTTTACATAAAGCAGATAAACCACAAGGACCTACCATATAGCACAGGGAACTATATTCAATACCTTGCAACAATCTGTAACAGGAAAGAATCTGAAGAAGTTGTGTGTGTCTATACAAAACCGAATCACTTTGCTGTATACCCGAAACATTGTAAATCAACAATACTTCAATAACAAAAATTTTTTAATCAACTTGTCTAATCGGAAGACTTGCTATTTCAGCAAATCTGGCTTTTCTCTCTTGTTTCCTATAAGGTAGGTTGCTGCTGCTCTAAGTCGCTTCCGTCGTGTCCGCCTCTGTGTCCCCCCGGAGACGGCCCCCCCCCCCCCCCCCCCCCCCCGGATTCTCCAGGCAAGAACACTGGAGTGGGTTGCCATCCCCCAATGCAGAAAGTGAAAGTGAAAGTGAAGTCGCTCAGTCGTGTCCAACTCTTAGCGACCCCATGGACTGCAGCCCATCAGGCTCCTCTGTCCATGGGATTTTCCAGGCAAGAGTTACTGGAGTGGGGTGCCATTGTCTTCTCCAATAAGGTAGGTGGATTCAGGCAAAATATGGAAACAAAAACACTGGGATGTCGCTATTCAGCCGCCTGGAAACACCAAGCTCATAAGAAAAGGGGATATCTCCTGAAGCAGACACCCACCATGAATAATTAAGAAAGAATTTCCACCTACTCAGTGTAATTCAAGGAACACAGGCAATGCTTAAAAAGTCCCATAAAAGTATTTCAGTAAGTCCTTCCTGTGATCAACAGGTGAACGATGGAACACAAATGTCCCCAAAGAGGGTAGGATCTGAAGATAAATGAGAGAGCATGTATTAATAACTGTAGCAGCCGGTGGTGGCCACGACTGTGTGGGGGGCGTGGGGGAATACTAGGTGGTATTTCAGGGAGCAAGCTTCACCCTGTGTTCTGATGCGCCCCTGAATCAGCTACCGGGAGAGACAAATTATGCTGTCGTTGAGCCTACAAAGATAATTCTTTGTTAGCTCACGTGGGGTTAGGAGCATAGCCAACATGGCCATCTTTGTCAACGTACTGACGTTGTGTGCCTGCTCAGCTGTGCTCAATGCTTGGCAGCTAGCATTGTAGGCCACCAGGCTCCTCTGTCCATTGTCCAGGCAAGAAGACTGGAAGTTTCGGTTGCCAATTTCTCCTCCAGGAGATCTTCCTGACCCAGGGATCAAACTGCTGTCTCCTGCATTAGCAGGCAGATTTTTTTTTACCACTGAGCTACCTGGGAAGACCTTTATGTTGTTGTAGCTGTTCAGCGGCTCAGTCATTTCCGACTCTTTGAGACCCTGTGGACTGCAGCATGCCAGGCCTCCCTGTCCATCACCAACTCCCGGAGCTTGCTCAAACTCACGTCCATCGAGTCGGTGACACCATCCAGCCATCTCATCCTCTGTCATCCCCTTCTCCTCCTGCCTTCAATCTTTCCCAGCATCAGGGTCTTTTCAAACAAGTCAGTTCTTCACATCAGGTGGCCCAAGTATTGGAGATTCACCTTTGGCATCCGTCCTTCCAATGAATATTCAGGGTCTGTTGCCTTTATGATTGACTGGTTTCATGTCCTTGAAGTCCAAGTCACTGGCAAGAGTCTTCTCCAGCACCACGGTTTGAAGGCATCAGTTCTTTGGCGCTCAGCCTTTTTTAAGGTCCAGCTCTCACATCCGTACATGACTAGTGGGAAGACCATAGCTGTGACTGGACGGACCTTTGTTGGCAACGTAATGTCTCTGCTTTTTAACACGCTTTCTAGGTTGGTCATAGCTTTGACTAAATACAATAAATAGATAATTAGGATGATCAGGGCAGCTAAGAAGCATGAAGCTGCGAGACGGAAATGTTGTTTTCTCTGAACGATCCTTTCCTGACGTGGCTCCACTTCACTTCTCGGGTTCCTTCCTGTCTGCGTCCACACTGTCTCCAGGAAATTCATCCTTCTTCTGTGCTGCCCCTGGTTGCTATGATTACACGGTGATTTCCAATCTTAAGCCCATCTCTGCCCTCATCACAGCTCTACTGTGAGACGGATTCCCTCCTCCAGCATGTGTTTTTCACCACTTGGGATGCTTCCGAGGCTCTGCTTAACTGTCTTCTCCCATTAACAATAAACTCTGTGTTTTTCCACCCCCCTCCCCAGGGTGTTGCATGGGATGGTAATGATCTGAATAACTCCAACCAGTCCTCATTGTCAGCGAGCGTAGCTGTGCTTTCACGCATGTACACAACAGCAGGCTCACCGTGTGTGGTCAGCGGCATCGCACATGTGAGTCTGTGGGGGGAAATCAAAGCCAACGCGCCCGCAGGTCGGAGGAAGGGTCTGGGGTCAGTGTTTGTAGCCGTCGCCTCCCCAGGAGGATAAGCATCACAGGGAACTGGTTGACCTGGGCAGCGGGTGCTCAGACAGCAGGCAATCGTTTCAAAGGGCAGCTCTCAGAGGGAACACAGGCCTCCCCGCTCTTGATGGAGCTACACTTCTGCATCTGCTGGTCTTCACTGGGCTGCAGAGAAGAAAGCCTCCATCTCGTTTGCTCTGTGCAAACGGCCACCGGTTGAACTTGCCAGGGGAGGTTGTCTGGGCTTTGTGATGGAGACTGACATTGCCCACTGGTCCAGGGGGCGCCTTCTACGGTCCAAGCCACCGCAGAGCTCTAGAAAGGGGTCGGCCAGAACTTCTCCAGCGATGGGAGAGATGACCGTTACACTTCCCACCTGAGCTGGGCTGTGAGCAGTGCGTGTCCAGAGGCGAATGGACAGTGAATGACCAAAGAAACCAAGCTCTCCAGAAGGCTCTTTCTTTATGATGTCCTTCACACTATCCCTATTCATTTTCTTTTCAATCTTTAAGCTGTTTTATTTTGCATTGTTGTTCAGTCGCTAAGTTGTGCCCAACTCTTTGAAATCCTGTGGACTACAGCACACCAGGCTTCCCTGTCCTTCACTATCTTCCAGAGTTTGCTCAAACTCATGTCTGCTGAGTCTGTGATGCCATCCAACCACCTCATCCTCAGCTGTCCCCTTCTCCTCCTGCCCTCCATCTTTCCCAGCATCAGGGTCTTTTCCAATAAGTCAGCTCTTCACATCAGGTGGCCAAAGTATTGAAGCATTTGGGGACTAGTCAGTTAACAATGCTGTGATAGTTTCAGGTGGACAGCGAAGGGACTCAACAATATATTATATACATGTATGCATTCTCCCCTAAACCCTCCTTTCATCCAGGTTGCCACATAACATTGACCTACTCATTTTTTTAAATCTCAGGACTAGATTTTTTTCCCCTTTGGCATTGGATTGGACCATCTATAAAGCTGAGGATACAAAATGGAAAATGATGCTTCTGTTTGCAGATAAGATCAGATCAGTCGCTCAGTCGTGTCCGACTCTTTGCGACCCCATGAACCGCAGCACGCCAGGCCTTCCTGTCCATCACCAGCTCCCGGAGGTCACTCAGACTCGCATCCATCGAGTCAGTGATGCCATCCAGCCATTTCATCCTCTGTCGTCCCCTTCTCCTCCTGCCCTCAATCCCTCCCAGCATCAGAGTCTTCTCCAATGAGTCAACTCTTCGCATGAGGTGGCCAAAATACTGGAGTTTCAGCTTTAGCATCATTCCTTCCAAAGAAATTCCAGGGCTGATCTCCTTCAGAATGGACTGGTTGGATCTCCTTGCAGTCCAAGGGACTCTCAAGAGTCTTCTCCAACACCACAGTTCAAAAGCATCAATTCTTAGGCGCTCAGCCTTCTTCACAGTCCAGCTCTCACATCCATACATGACCACAGGAAAGACCATAGCCTTGACTAGGCGAACCTTTGTTGGTAAAGTAATGTCTCTGCTTTTGAATATGCTATCTAGGTTGGTCATAACTTTCCTTCCAAGGAGCAAGCGTCTTTTAATTTCATGGCTGCGGTCACCATCTGCAGTGATTTTGGAGCCCAGAAAAACAAAGTCTGACACTGTTTCCACTGTTTCCCCATCTATTTGCCATGAAGTGATGGGACCAGATGCCATGATCTTCGTTTTCTGAATGTTGAGCTTTAAGCCAACCTTTTCACTCTCCACTTTCACTTTCATCAGGAGGCTTTTTAGCCCCTCTTCACTTATTCACAGGTTCAACTCCTCCTCACCATTCAAACGAAAACCTGGACATGATGGCACTTTCTTGGTGGTCCAGTGGCTAGGATAGCACACTCCCAATGCAGGGTGTCTGGGTTCGATTCCTGGTCAGGGAACTAGATCGTACATGCCACAACTAAAACTTTTTGCATGCCACAACCAAAGACCCTGTGTGCTACAAAAGACTTTGCATGCCACAAGCAAAGACTCTGAGTGTTACAAAAGAGTTTGCATGCCACAACTAAAGACCCTGCATGTTACAACTAAGACGTGGTGCAGTCAAATAAATAAATATATATTTTTTTAAAAAGTGGATACTTTGACTACCACCCCACCAAGCTCCTCTCTTATGTCCAGGTGACCTCCAGCTTGCTGCCTGCAGTTCCTGAAATGTCCATCTAACTCTGGGGTGACATGCTGACTTCATGGGGAGAGCTCAAGCTCTTAGAAGCAATTCAGTTCTGTCCTTAAGATCCTGAACACCAAAGCCACGGGCAGAAGGGCTCTGTGGGAAATGTGAAGTCCAGAGTGCACATTTCAAATAGAAGATGAAATAGCGACAGCGATGTAAAAACCCACAGGATGGTCCAAATACCTGTCTCCTTTTCCATCATGGACTTTTTTTTTTCATCCATGACTTTTCTACTCAATATAATGTGGGTATAAGTACATTTTAAGCAAACATGCTTCACCCATCTGTGAAAGGGAGAGCAATAATAATAGCAATAGTAATAATAAAAATAATAATAGCTAGCATTTATTGAGCACTTGTTGTATAGCTGGCACTGTACTGAGTCTTCTAAGTATGCGACTTCATTTCATCTGATTAATTCAACTCATTCGAGCAGGTGTTAACACATCACACAGGAGGATTGTTTTTACCTCTTTACTGAATTTGTTACACTGTTGCTTCTGTCTGATGGATTGGTTTTTTGGCCTCCAGGCCTGTGTGATCCTAGCTCCCTGACCAGAGATTAAACCCCCACCCAGGGAATTGGAAGGCAAAAATCTTAACTGAAACCCGCCCAGGGGAAGTCCACATGCATGGGAATTATTGCTTTTGACTTTTTGACAATTGGGCATCATGACTCGAAAGCAACAAGTATTCAAATCTGCTCCTCACCCCTAATGTTGATCTCACCTTTCAAATATAGACACTGGTCCTCCATGGAATACCATTTAAACATTGCTTTAACTCCATCTCTCAAATCCTAATTTATCTTTTCTTGCTATGCCTAGATATATTTAATTAGCAAATTAAATGTGCTAATCAGAAGAGGCTGAGGGAGAAGGCAGTGTTGTACAAAACACCCCTGAGATACCCAACATACAGACCCTATTGTTTCCTGCATCTGTTTAATTTTTTTCTTTCTTTTTTTTTTTTAGTTGGAGGATAATAGTTGGAGGATAATTGCTTTACAGTATTGTTGTATAGGTTTCTGCTACACAACAAAGTGAACGAGCCATATGTAAACATATCCCCCCTCCCTTGTTAGTCTCCCCCGACGCCCCCGACCCAGCTCTCCAGGTCATCACAGGGAGCTCAGCTCGGCGCTATACAGCAGTGTCCAGCCAGCTCCCTGTCTTATACATGGTCGTGTACAGAGATATCAGGGCTACTCTCTCGATCGTCCCACCCTCTCCTTCCCCCGCCACATCCTCAAATCTGTTTCCTTCACCTCTTGTCTCTGTTCCTGCCCTGGAAATAGCATCAGTACCATTTTTCTCAATTCCACACATGTGTGTGTGTGAGTTAACATACACCATTTGCTCTTCTCTTGCTGACTTCTTTCACTCTGTACGACAGACTCTAGGTCCATCCACAGCCCTACAATGGACTCAAACCCTTTCCTTTTTGTGGCTGAGTAATATTCCACTCTCTATACGTACCACAACTTCTTTATCCATTCATTTGTCCATGGACATCGAGGTTGCCTCCATGTCCTGGATACTGCAAAGACTACATCTCTAGAGGGTGTGAGACAAAGTCAAGAACGCAGGGATGGATGAACTCCTAGGATACAGGAGCTGGAGGAAAATCGTTGGAGGCCATTGGTCCAAAGAATCTTGTCTTATAGATAAGCCACAGCTGGAGAGGAGACACGCCTACTTTCTCAATTAATTCAGCAAACCAGAAACCTTTTCTGGCTACAGAGAAGCAGTGTAACCTGGTGGCACCTGGGCAGTCTTACACAAGTCACTGAGCCTCTCTAAACTTCACTTTCTCACCCACAAGGATGATAAAAATCTCTTAGAACACCATTGTGAGGCCGCCACTAAAGTATCCACGTGAGACGTTAGATAAGTGATTGCTGCTGCTGGTGCTAAGTCACTTCAGTCATGTCCAACTCTGTGCAACCTCATAGATGGCAGCCCACCAGGCTCCCCCATCCCTGGGATTCTCCAGGCAAGAACACTGGAGTGGGTTGCCATTTCCTTCTCCAATGCATGAAAGTGAAAAGTGAAAGTGAAGTCGCTCAGTAGTGTCTAGCATATACCAATTTTACATTTTAGCTATTGTGAGTCAATAAACATTTACTATTCTTGTTGTGATAGCTGTTGTGGTTCTGGAGCCAGAAATTTTATTAATCCTGTTTGACTCAGTTGGGCAACTTGATTCCTCGATAATTTATGGTGTTATCTTCTTTAGGGAAATGATTTTGTGGAAGAGTGTGAAAACATACTCATTTTAATTTGAGATGTAAATTCGAGGTAAAATAATATCCATCCTGGACTCAAGAACATAAAAATTAAGCTTCGGGCTTTGAAAAAAAAAAAATGGTAACACGATTACAGAGTTTATGAAACCCAGAGGTTAACGATTTATAGGATAAATTAATTTGGAGAATGAAAATCAATATTCTACATAGTGAATTTCTAACTACACCTTATGGCCAAAAGTCTGGATTAACAGACTTCAACTGTTCCTGTCCCAGGGCTCTCTCCCCATCCTAACTGCCTGACTCTGCACTGTCTGCATGTCTAACCATGAGGATACAAAAACTGAATCTTTCTGTAGAAGATTACGATCTTGTCACAAATACTGGAAACTCACACAGGAAGGGAAGATAACTTAAAAACATATACAAATTTTGTATATAAAACTTATGTTTTATATATATATATATTATGTGATATGTATACCTGCTTTCTTGCATGCATGCGAAGTCGCTTCAGTTGTTTCCAGCTCTTTGTGACACTGTCAACTGTAGCCCACCAGGCTCCTCTGTCTATGGGATTCTCCAGGCAGGACCACTGGAGTGGGTGGCCATTCCCTTCTCCGTGGGATCTTCCCAACCCAGAGGTCGAACCTGGGTCTCTTACACCTTCTGCATTGGCAGGCGGGTTCTTTATCACTAATTCCACCTGGGAATCTCCAGTGGTCATGTACGGATGTGAGAGCTGGACTATAAAGAGAGCTGAGCGCCGAAGAATGGATGCTTTTGAACTGTGGTGCTGGAGAAGACTCTTGAGAGTCCCTTGGACTGCAAGGAGATCCAACCAGTCCATTCTGAAGGAGATCAGCCCTGGGATTTCTTTGGAAGGAATGATGCTAAAGCTGAAACTCCAGAGCTTTGGCCACCTCATGCGAAGAGTTGACTCATTGGAAAAGACTCTGATGCTGGGAGGGATTGGGGGCAGGAGGAGAAGGGGACGACAGAGGATGAGATGGCTGGATGGCATCACTGACTCAATGGACATGAGTTTGGGTGAACTCCAGGAGTGGGTGATGGACAGGGAGGCCTGGCGTGCTGCAATTCATGGGGTCGCAAAGAGTCGGACACGACTGAGTGACTGAACTGAACTGAGGACATGTGTGCTAAGTCACTTCAGTCATGTCCAACTCTTGGCGACCCTACGACTGTAGCCCCCCAGGCTCCTCTGTCCATAGGATTCTCCAGGCAAGAATCCTGCAGTGGGTTGTCACTCCCTCCTCCAGGGCATCTTCCCGACCCAGGAATCAAACCCATGTCTCCCGAGTCTCTTGCATTGGCAGGCAGGTTCTTTACCACTAGCGGGGACATTCAAGCTACCCAAATGTCCATCAACAGATGAATGGACAAAGAAGAGGTAGTGCATATGTACACAGCAGGACGTCACTTGGCCATTAAAAAAAAAGGACTGAAATAATGCCATTTGCAGCAACACGGGTGGCCCTAGAGATTCTCACACTGAGCCAGACAGAAAATGACAAATATCATATGATATCACTTATATGTGAGGTCAGACAGAGGAAGACAAATATCATATGATATCACTTCTACATGAAATGTACAAACAATGACACAATAAACACATCTAGGAAACAGGCTCACTGAAATAGAGAACAGACTTCTGGTTGCCAAGGGGGACGAGGGTCAGGGGGAGAATGGACTGGGAGTTTGGGACTGGCAGAGGCAAACTATTTTATATAAGACGGATAAACAAGAAGGTCCCAGTGTACAACACAGGGAACTGGACTCAGTATCCTGTGACACACCCTAATGGGAAAAGAGACGAAAAGGAATATATATATATGCAAGTATCACCGCATCAATCTGCTGTACAGCAGAAATTTACCCAACACTGTAAATCAACCATACTTCAAAAAAAAAAAAAAAATCAGGAAAGAGAAAAATGAAATGTATAGAGAAGGACTTTATGGAAATGGGTTCCCTGATGACCTGGCTTGGCCCATTCTTCTACTGCTTGGGAGCAAAGAAAATGTCTCACAGAGTCAGTCCCCGGTAAAGAGACTTTCCTTCCCAAACGCATGATTTGAGGTTCTGTGCATGCACGCTCAGGCACACACACAAAGGCAGGTGAGTATGCTTTCTACCCTGGAGTCATCACCACCCACAACACCTCTGTTGGTCGCAAGTGCATGTACACAGCCCTGCTCACAGGTTCCCTTTCTTTCAACCCAATCGAAGTGACCACCCCGTCCTTGATCAGCGATGCCTGACGCAACCTCGCTCCTGAGTGCAAGAACTGGTTTTTTTTTTTTTTGCACACAAGCATTCCTGTGTGGGGTGAGACATCAAAGAGCAGAAGCATCTACTCTATTGGCACCCAGAGGCACTCCCTCTATTCCAAAGTCGACATCAATGCTTCTTCTGGAACTCTCCTCTCTACCCACCGCCTCCCGCACAGCCCCCCGCACGCTGCCCCTGGCTTAATTACAAAGCAACACCAAACAAAACCCAAAGGCCACATTGCTGAGACGAGGCAAAATGACTTTTCTCAACGTCAGCGTGCAAAGCTTCCGAGATGGTCAAAGACACTTATTTCTTGTAGCTTTCTCTCTTCCGAGCTCAAGGCTTATTTACTTGCTGAAAATCAGATGCATAAATGCATAAATAAGGTGGTTGTTACCGATGAGATTTGGCAGGCTGGCAACAGGGTGCCAACAGAGGTCAGTGACGGGCAATTCTGCTTTCAAATGATCAAAGTTAAAACGCGTAAAATGCCGTAATCTGTCATTTTCGCTCTCTTCTGGCTATTGTCTTACTTCCGAGTGGGGAAAAAAAAATATTATGACAGCAGTGTGCCTTGTCTAACGGTTTTGTGTGAACTGGAAACGTGAATGTGCTGTTCAAATCACAGTCTGTCACGGCCGACTCCAAGAAGAGTGTGCAGTCGAATGCCACTGAGGGTTCATTTTAAAATCGAGGTAACTGATAAAATCAGCAAACGTCTCCTTAGAGTCGGCGGGTGGGTCTGATGTTAGTGACCAGCACGCACTCCACGAACTCCAGAAACAACAGAATTTTATTTCGTTTGAGTTTTCTGCAACTCTCATGTCTGGGTTACCTGATGGACAAGATCCATTTTGGATGGAGAAGGGGTTTGTTTATGGAAATAAGCTACTTGAAGACCTCACCTCTCTTTTCTTCTGCTGCTTGGGAGCAAATAAAGTGACTTACACAGTCCTCTGTAAAGAGACTTTGCTCCCAAATGCTTCCATGCTAACTGTAGAGTATAAAGTCAGGGGCTTCTCTCGTGGTCCAGCGGTCAAGACTCTCTGCGCTTCCAATGCCAGGGGTACGGGTTCAAAGTCTGGTTGGAGAACTAAGATCCTACATGCCGTGAGGTGTGATCAAAAATGGCTGTTGTTCAGTAGCTCAGTCGTGTCTGGCTCTTTTCGACTTCGTGGACTGCATCACGCCAGGCTTCCCTGTCCTCGTCTATCTGATCGGGCACATATATGTGTGTGTGTATGCGTGTCTGGGTGTGCATGTACAACCGAGTCACTTTGCTTTAAAGCAGAAATTAACACAACATTGTAAATCGGCTATGTGGTGGTTTAGTGGCTAAGTTGTGTCCGACTCTTGCAACTTCATAGACTGTATGTAGCCCGCCAGGTTCCTCTGTCCATGGGATTCTCCGGGCAAGAACACTGGAGTGGGTTGCCATTTCCTTCCACTTCAATAAAATTCAAATAAATAAAGGTATCCTCCAGTAACAATATCCCATTTATTATTTTCCAGAAGCCTTGCGTTTCGAAATCTCGCAGTAAGCTCTCCCAAATGTCCTAACGGCACACATTCTTAAGTTTCTTTGGCACACGTCCTGAAGCTTGGTCTCTGTGTTTGGAAACGGGGCGGGGGATCTTTCTTTAGTCCTGTCTTTTTATTCGATATGTTTGACAGCCGTGGAAAGAAAATTGGACATAGGTGGGTCTGTATTAGTCATTTTGTTACAGGGCACAAGTTGTCATCACTTTCTAAATGTTTTCTTGAAGTTCTGAAACCTCATTATGTTATCTCGCAATTCGGGTAAACAGTGGTCTGTAATGGAAAACAGGTTCATCGCTCTGCTGTCTGGATCTGCTTGAATAACAAGCCTGCTCATTAGGGCAGAGGTTTCTGTACTGCTAGACCCTGTCAAAAGTGCAGGCGACGATGTTTTCTGCAGCCTCCGTTTCCTGATTATCTGGGTAACCAGAGATTACAGCGATTGCACCAGAGGTCATATTCTATCTGTCATAGAGCTAAGCTGCCATCCCAAGCATATATCCAAGATTGGATACTCTGGAATCAACTGGTGCATTTTCTTTAAAAAAAAAAAAAAAAATTCAGTTTCCACTTTGGGTATTTAGAAGCCCAGGGAACTTATTGAATTAAAAGCAAATTTTTACAAACTCAGGCATCTTTTTTAAGGTGTGTTACTAAGGATACCTTGGAAGAGACGCTTAACGCAAAAGGACAAGTGTAAACACGTACGTCTCTCTCTTTCCCCCAGAGAACTTAAAAGTCTTTCGAAAATTCCAAAAGGGAATTTTTCAATAAAGGAAACTACCAGTGAGAAAATGAGGTCCGATTTGTTGCTTGAGTTGAGTTTTAATGACCGTGTCGTTGATGGCTCAAGAGTCAGAAAGAAACAGCGTTTGCTGAATATTTAAAATACATTTTGTAAGCCAATCTTAGAGGTATGATTAGCAGAAGAGAACTCGTGAAAAATTCAGCCGCTGTAGTTCCTTACTACAGGAGGACGGGGCTTGTGAAATGCTCTGATTCCACTTGATACATAATAGATTTTATTTTGTTTGTTTAATTTAAAAAAAATGAAAGAAAACTGACCTCTTTAGAAATCAACCTGTGCGTGCATGCTAAGTCACTTCAGTCATGTCCAACTCTTTGTGACACGGGCTCCTCTGTCCACGGGATTCTGTAGGCAAGAGTACTGGAGTGGGTTGCCATGCCCCTCTCCAGGGTATCTTCCCAACCCAGGGATCCAATCCGTGTCTCTTACGTCTCCTGCATTGTCAGGGGGTTCTTTACCACTAGCAACACCTGGGAAGCCCTAGGAATCAAAAAGTAACTTTCAAACTTTTCAAAAAGTTTTTCAAAAAAAAGATGCCTTTTTTCAGTATAAACTATCACGCACAAAGTAAGCTATAAAGATGTGTATCATACATCATGGGGAAGGTATGAAATAGTTTATAATAACTATAAGTGGAGTATAACCTTTCAAAGCTGTGAATGATGATTACCTGGTACACTTATAACTGATGCTGTATGTCAACTACATTTCAATACAAAATTAAATTAAAAATTAAAATAATAGAGTTACCCTCTTTCACCCATCTCAGCAACATTTTATCCACTTGTTCCTCCCCCAAGACTTTGCTGCTAGGGAATTAATTGGGGTTGAAAATCAGACCACAACTGCCCAAAGGCTTCCTTGGAAAGTGCGTGTCCTGCTGAAATGTTGAGGCAGGCTACTGGCCACATACGGGGACTCATCCCTTTCTAAAAGTTCTCCAGACTCATCTGCACCTCCTTTCATTCATTCATTCATTCCTCCTTCCTCTGGGTTATTTCAAAATCACTTGGAAGAATCTTAACTCCCTTGCTGCTGTTTCTCAGTGGCTCAGTCATGTCCAGCTCTTTGCAACCCCATCATGGACTGCAGCACACCAGGCCTCCCTGTCCATCACCAACTCCCGGAGCTTGTTCAGATTCACGTCCATCGAGTCGGTGATGCCATCCAACCATCTCATCCTCTGTCACCCCCTTCTCCTCCTGCCTTCAATCTTTCCCAGCATCAGGGTCTTTTCAAGTGAGTCAGCTCTTCGCATCAGGTGGCCAAAGAATTGGAGCTTCAGCATCAGTCCTTCCAATGAATATTCAGGACTGATTTCCTTTAGGATGGACTGGATGGATCTCCTTGAAGTCCAAGGGACCCTCAAGAGTCTTCACCACATTTTGAAAGCATTGATTCTTCGAAAGCATTGATTCTTCCATGCTCAGCCTTCTTTATGATCCAACTCTAACATCCATACATGACTACTGGAAAAACCACAGCTTAAGATTATACAGACCTTAACTCCCTTAGGAACTCCTACATGCCCTTAAGCCAAGGTCTTGTTATATATTCGGCACACAGTGGCATGTTATTAAAGGTGATGACCCTTTCCCTGTGACTTGCTGTGGACTGCACACTCTTCTGATGGAAAAGGAACACCGCCCTGACCGTTGACATCACAAAGGGAGGGGACATGTGTGAAGGCAAGACCAGGTGCAGGGCACACCCTTTGCAGGCAGTGACTGTGATCAGTAGAACACACCTCTCAAACTGCACAGTGGTGTTAGAGTTTTAGGATTTCGGCCACCCTTGTGGACATTTACTGCCAGCCATCTCACGTGTGGGCTTCCCCAGGGGCCTAGTGGTACAGGATCCATCTGCTGTAAGAGATGTGGGTTCTGTCTCTGGGTCAGGAAGATCCACTGGAGGAAGGCATGGCAGTCCACTCCGGGATTCTTGCCTGGAGAATCCCATGGACAGAGGAGCCTGGCGGGCTACAGTCCAAGGGGTCGCAAAGAGTCCGACAAAGACTTAGCAACTAAACAGCAACACCAACCAGTTGCGTAGAGCTTACACCATATCTCTGCGGTCCGTCCTTTTCTCAGTCATAATAAGAATACAAGCAACAGTGACCACACAGCTGAGAATCAAGCCGTCTAAGCTCCACAACGTGGGGTGAGATTGGCCATGGTGGACAATTAAATAAGAAAGGATCTTTTATGAATATGCTTTTACGGGTATGGAGGAACCTGCAGTGGGGAAAGCTATGCTCTGTATAGTTATGCTGTCTCCAAACATTTAGAAAGAAAAATGCCCTAAACTTTAGAGCATTTTAGAGTCTAAAGGACAGAGCTATGGCCTGTCTGCCTGACAGATTCTAGCTCAGTCTCCCATGGTGCTTGAGGTGTTTCTTTTAAGCCGATACCTCTGTGTCATTTTATTACACTTTCACCCAGAGTCCCCTTCTCGGTGACACAGAAAGGGTCTTCCTGGAAAGAAGCCATATTCTTCAAAATGCTCAGAGGTATTGAGTTTGTAAAACAACAGAAACATTCTGAGCCATGAATGTAATGGCTTAAGGGGAGGATTTTATTTGGGGCAAAAAAAAAAAAAAAAAAATGGAAGAACACAACCACCCATTAATATGATACCGGGGTCTACTGTAGTTCACAAAGATTCCAAAAAATGCTCCGTTTTACTCATGAGGGGTGAGTAGCAGAAACACATTGGAAGTTAGATTTGTTTTTAATGAGTGAGGGTAGGAAGATGTGCTGATCTAATTAAATAAAAAGTAATCAATACATGTGAGGATACTGGCAAAAGCCTGCTTGCCAGCCAAGGCACGTCAGAGAGCTGGATACAAAACTGGTTACATTAATATACAACACTCATTAAAGAGATAAAATGTTCTACTGATTCACACTACAGAAGACTATTCTACTGATTTACACTACTAAGGTGTGGAAAATGTAAGCTAATTTACGTCCAACATTTTAAGAAGCAGAAATGAAAGAAGTCGGGCTTGTACGAGCTGTATGCCAAAGCCCTGAGTATAATGAATCCTTCTTACCGATCTCATTAGGCGGAATGTTCTGGCCGCCTTTGTTTTTCCTAGTATGTGTTCATCATTTGACTGACTTGTGTGGCATTACAGAGAAGGTTAGAAAGAAACTCAGAAGTTGCTTCGTCTGAACTCATCAGTCACAGAGATTTAAGACATGTGTCAAGTTCACCCAGATAGTTAGGGAAACAGCTAGAAGCTAGAATAGGGCTGCAGTCACCTTGTCCAAAAGACGATGCTCCTCCCAAGGTTTAAATGAAATGAAACAAAAGTTGTTCTTATTATCGCCACGGTCGGTGACCCTCGTCAGATTCGATGTGCTCTTAACACAAACCAACAAAGAAAACTCTGCGGCCACGTTCAAGGATCTCCTAAACACCTCGCTGAGAAAAACACTGAATTCAGAGAACAGCAAGGGAAGGAAGTACGAGAGAAGGGGCAAAAGGGAAAAATCTTGAGCAACCTGTTGACAGTGCCGTTGACTCACTTTTGTCCAATTTTGTGCAGAAGGAGCCAACAACCTTAGCGCCAGAGACATCGCTGGAGCACACAGGAAGTGAATGGGAAGTTCAGAACTCACGGATTTTTCAATCCCTCTGTTTTACCCACACACTCTGGCTTCCCCTGCACTCTGCAGGAAAAAAAAAACCTGAGGCTGAGAGGCCGTGCAAGAGAAAGCGCAGGTGTGCACACTTAGCTGTGTCCCTACTTGTCTCCAACTATGCAACCCTTTGGACTGCAGCCCGCCAGGCTCCTCTGCCCATGGGATTTCCCAGGCAAGAATACTGGAGTGGACTGCCATTTCCCCCTCCAAGAGATCTTCCCACTCTTGTCTCCTATGTCTCCTTGCATTGCAGGTGGATTCTTCACCCGCTGAGCCATCAGGAAAGTCTCAAGAGAAAGCCCGGTCACCATGATTTCACATCGATGTGCAAGGTAAAGTTTACAAAGTAACACCTCAGGGACTTCCCTGGTGGGCCAGTCGTGAAGAATCTGCCTTCCTATGCAGAGGACGCGCAGGTCTTGATCCCCGCTTGGGGAACTAAGATCCCACATGCCAAGGAGCAACTGAGGCCGCTCACCGCAACTGAGTCCGCACATTCACAACTAGAAAATCCACACACTACAACAACAACAACAACAAAAATTCCAGGTGACACACAGAAAAAAATCCCAGATGATAGAACTGAGATCTCAAGTGTTACAAGTGAGACCCAATGCAGCCAAGTGAAATACACATTAAAAAATATCTTCTAGAAAGGAAAAAAATTCACTAAGAACTCTTTCAGGTTCCTCTGAAAAACATGCCACGTCTCTCAGGAAACAGGGTAACCCGCTTAGGGAGGAGGGACACAGAGAGCAAGGGAACCCCTGCCATCCTCTAAGACGCAGCAAGAAGCACAGAAGCTGGAGAAGGAGACAGTAGGCGTTAACAGGATCCACAGAGGAAGAAGACCTCAAGGGTACTGCAGCGAGACTGTCCACAGCTGTAACCGCCACGCGAGTCTTCTGTCTCCCAAACCTGCCCTGTGCCCAGCTGTGCTATAGACAAGGAGCTGTTCAGATTCAGCTGCTAAGAGTCAGCAGTGGGAATCCCCTGGTGGTTCAGGGATTAAGAATCTGCCTTCCCGTGCAGGGGACTAGGGTCCAATCCCTGGCCGGGGAATTAAGATGCCACATGCCACGGGGCAACGAAGCGGGCATGCAGCAACTGCTGACCCCAAGCTCTACACTTCTTGCTCCGAAAGGTTACTGAAGGCACCCCAATGAGAAGCCTGAGAACCTCAGTTAAGGAGTAGCCGTCACTCACCCCAACTAGAGAAAGCCCACACACAGCAATGGGAACCCAGAGCAGCGAAAAATTAAAATAAATACATAAAGAGAGCATAACGGGAGAAAAGAATAAATGCTTGACTCTCTTTCCTTCATTCATCTCTTTGATCAGCAGCCCACAGACCCAGACTCCCTGGCGCTGTATCCATCGGTAACCTCAACCGCACCTGCGGTTACGATGCTTCTTATATGCTGCTTACCTGTCGTTTGATCCCTGAGTTGGGAAGAGCCCCTGTAGGAGTAAATGGCAATCCACTCCAGTATTCTTGCCTGGGGAATCCCATGGGCAGAGGAGCCTGGCAAGCTGCAGTCCTCGGAGTCACAAAGACTCAGACACGACTGAGCCACTAACACTTTCACTTTACACGCTGAGCGTTTGTCTAGTGACTTTTCTTTCGAACACAAACACAAACAAACAAAAACAGCACATGCTACCTCTGATGGTGTCAGACACACAGGCAGAAACTTAGAAGACGTAAGGCTGCTGCTGCTGCTGCTAAGTCGCTTCAGTCGTGTCCGACTCTGTGTGACCCCATAGACGGAAGCTCACCAGGCTCCCCCGTCCCTGGGATTCTCCAGGCAAGAACACTGGAGTGGGTTGCCATTTCCTTCTCCAATGCATGAAAGTGAAAAATGAAAGTGAAGTCGCTCAGTCGTGTCCGACTCTTAGCGACCCCATGGACTGGAGCCTACCAGGCTCCTCTGTCCATGGGATTTTCCAGGCAAAAGTACCGGGGTGGGGTGCCATTGCCTTCCCCAGACGTAAGCTAGGAGGCAGGAAAAGTCGCAGCCACTTCTGAAGTTCAGACTGAAGACTGTTGTTGCTTGGTCGCTAAGTCATGCCTGACTCTTTGTGGCTTCATGGACTGTAGCCCGCCAGGCTCCTCTGTCTGTGCGATTCTCTAGGCGAGAACTCCGGACCGGGTTGCCATTCCCTTCTCCAGGGGATCTTCCCCACCCAGCGATTGAACCTGAGCTTCTGGCATTGGCAGGCAGATTCTTAACCGCAGAGCCACCTGGGAAGCCCATAGACCGAAGATACAAGGATACATACCGACGCTCCAATCCATCTCCTCAGCGGCATCCCCGTAGGAGCCATGTTGACTTTTGCCAGCAAAGTCCTTTGAAGAGAAGAGAGCCGTGTGCACGTGCACAAAAGACAGGACAAGCAGGAATGGGGTCTCGGCATTCCTGAAAAAAAAAAAAAATCCAAGGGCAAAATAAGCATGTTGGACACCGTTGTTGTTGCTGTTTAATTCTGAGAGTGAAAACGCTTATTCCCTTGGTTAAAAAAAGAAAGAAGAGAAATATCCAGCTTGTAAAAATAAAATCAAACTGTGAGGATCTCCCCCCTTGGTTAAAAAAAAGAGAAGGGGAAAATCCAGCTTGCAAAAATAAAATCAAACTGTGAAGATTTCCCCCTTGGTTAAAAAAAAAAAAAAAAAGAAGAAGGGAAATATCCATCTTGCAAAAATAAAATCAAATTGTGAGGATTTCCCCAATTGGTTAAAAAAAAAAAAAAGAAGGGGAATATGCAGCTTGCAAAAATAAAATCGAACTGTGAGGATTTCCCCCCTTGGTTAAAAAAAAAGAAGAAGAGAAATATCCAGCTTGCAAAAATAAAATCAAACTGTGAAGATTTACCCCGTGGGAATACAGGTGCCATCAGCAGAGCCCTGGGAATGTAGGCTGGACAGATTGGGCATTCTGTCCTGCTCACATCCTTGAGTGTGACGGACAGCTTGCTCTTTTGGAGGAACGAAGATTCCCTGGACAAGGGAAATGGCAACCCACTCCAGTATTCTTGCCTGGAGAATACCATGGACAGTGAAGCCTGGTGGGCTACAGTCCATTGGGTTGCAAGAGTCCGGACACCACTGACTGACTAAATCACCCACTCCAGTATTGTGGCCTGGAGAATTCCATGGACTCTAGAGCCCATGGGGCTGCAGAGTTGGAAACGACTGAGGAACTTGTACTTTCTTTTAGGAACCTACGCTCAGCTGTCCTTCCAGAGAGATGATAGGAAAAGACCCTCACAGTCCCATCTCTCTTCCTCTTTACGACCTTGAAAACTAAAGGAACACTTGAGCAAGCTGGCAGGAGGGAGATCTCCCCATAACACCTTCACTCCATTTTTATTATTTTTATTATTAGCTAAAGCACTTCAGTAAACAACTCTTCTGAAAATTTACTGCCGTCCAGCCTAGCAGCCTGTGTGAAGAGAGACCTTTTCGGCTGCTACACGCCTTCTCTCTATTTGTTACAAACACAGAAGGCAGCTCTCTGCACCTTGCCAGCAACCCATGATCATGCCAGTCTCAGAATCACAAAGATTTACATCCTGTCCTCCCCTGGGAGTGAAATCCAGGCAGGAAGACAGCTACAATGTAATTCTTCTCCTGCCTGTCAAGAAGGTCTTGCATAGTATATTCCTCTTCTGAGAAAGAAAGAGTCAATAGTGTCTGACTCTTTGCAACCTCATGGACTGTATAGCCCACCAGGCTCCTCTGTCCATGGGATTCTCCAGGCTAGAATACTGGAGCAGGTTGCCATTTCCTCCTCCAGGGGATCTTCCCTACCCAGAGATCAAACTCATGTTTCGTGTGTCTCCTGCACTGCAGGCAGATTCCTTACCCGCTAAGTCATCCAGTTGAAATTTGTTGATGTAGTTACTAAGTCATTTCAGACTCTTTCAACCCCAAGGACTGTAACCCGCCAGGCTCCTCTGTCCACGGGATGCTCCAGGCAAGAATACTGGAGTGGGTTGCCATTCCCTTCTCCAGGGGACCTTCCTGACCCGGGGATTGAACCTGGGTCTCCTGCACGGCAGGCAGTTTCTTTACCGTCTGAGCCATCAGGCAGAGCCTCTTCTGAGAATCTGAGCTTTCCCTGAGCTTTCCCATTTGCGTTAGCATCAGGAATAATTGGAATGCAAATATAGATGTCTATGTATGGCCCTCGGAAGCTGGCAATCGGACTAAGGTATAAACCAAGAGATGGTGAAGGACAGGGAAGCCTGGCGTGCTGCAACCCATGGGGTTGCAAAGAGTCGGACACAACTGAGCGACTGAACCACGTCCATAAACCAGACAGCGATAACAACAGCCAGCCAGCTGGAGTTCAGGTGACCAACACTCTGCACTCACAGATGGACACATCCGGTTGTTCATCTCATCTTCGAAGGCTCTCACAAATACTCTGCCCACATGGCACCAGGCACTCAGAATATAAAGCCAGCACGGACCATGCCCTGCCATCCAGTCACCCAGAGTTCAGAGGAGACCATTCAGAGTTAGCTGGTCTGAGCTGCTTAAAGTGCTGTGACCGAATGTATCAGAGGGTGGATACAGACGAGCGTGAGCGGCGGTCAGAACCCTCTCCTGGAGAGAGCGTGCAAAGTTCCTGCCGTGCGTCAGTGTGTGTGAGCGCTTTCCACAACTGTGTCAGAGTCTAAGCCACTATCCCTCCAGCCACAGTATTCAGATACCAAAGTGGACGACGGTGGAGACACAACCCGAGCTCTTAAAAGCATGCCTTCTATGGCACGTTGCCCCAGGCATTCGAACACACTTCAAAATACACTTTTAATTTTTTAACAGATTTTTTGATGTGGATAACTTAAAGTCTTTATTGACTTTGCTACAAAATTGCTTCTGTTTTATGTTGTGTGGGGTTTTTATTATTTTTTTTTTTGGTCACGAGGCATTTGGGATCTGACCTCCCTGACCAGGGATCACACCCCACACTCCTTGGCTTGGAAGGCAAAGTCTTAACCACTGGACCACTGGAAAAGTGTTGAGTTTTTAAAACCAAAAAATTATGTATATAGATTTTTAGACTGACTGAAAGATATCACTAATGGGGCTTCCCAAGTGGCACAGTGGTAAAGAATCTGCCTGCAATGCAGGAGACCTGGGTTCAATCCCTGGGTGGGGAAGATGCCCTGGTGGAGGGCATGGTAACCCACTCCAGTATTCTTGCCTGGAGAATCCCACGGACAGAGGAGCCTGGTGGGCTGCAGTCCGGTGCGGGGGAGGGTCACAGAGTCGGACACAACTGAGCTTTCTGGGAAACCCTAAAAGGACACTTTTATGAAGCACAAGACATATCTGGAAATGAGCTTCAGTGAAAATGGTTAGTATGCATTTTACTTCTCATTATGCACTTTAAAGATATATATATAATCAATGAAAATGGTTAGTATGTATCTTACTTCTATTATTCTATTATATATATATACATCTTTAAAGTATATAGCGAGAACTAAAATATATACTAACCATTTTCACTGAAGCTCATTTCCAGATATGTCTTGTGTTTCATAAAACATATATACAAAGAGAAGATATATAGATATTTCTATATAATATAAATATATCTGAGATATTTATATGTCTGAAATTTCTGTCTCTCTGACAGATGATTTATGTCTTTCCATATATAGATATCAGAGAAGGCAATGGCAACCCACTCCAGTGTTCTTGCCTGGAGAATTCCAGGGACGGGGGAGGCTGGTGGGCTGCCATCTATGGGGTCGCACAGAGTCAGACATGACTGAAGTGACTTAGCAGCAGCAGGAGCGGCAGTATATATAGATATCTGTGCTGTGCTAAGTTGCTTCAGTTCTGTCAGACTCTTTGCAGCCCCATGGACTGTAGCCCACCAGGCTCCTCTGTCCATGGGATTCTCCAGGCAAGAAGACTGGAGTGGGTTGCCATGCCCTCCTCCAGGGGATCTTTCTAACCCAGGGATTAAACCTGCAAACTCTTCCGTCTCCTGCACTGGCAGGCGGGTTCTGTACCACCAGCGCCACTTGGGAAGCCCTAAGGACTGTACTATAGACATGAGCTTGTCTAAGCATTCCCAGGTCTGTTCCCCTTTTGAGGACTGGAACCTGGCCTCATACATTTGGAGCACTGGTGCTGAACTCCCTAACCTTCTTCCAAATCATTCACACTCAGACCTGGTTGGAAAGTCTGCAGTCAGAGCAGAAGCAGAGAAGGCATAAGCTTGTTACAGTCTACTTGGGGGAGCCCTCAGAGAGTTAGAGGTGGGCTTTCATCCACTATGTACCGTGTACTTGTGGGCCTTTGGAGATCGCTCTCAAGTTCTGAGCCTCAGATTCCTCCACAAGAAGACACCTCAACCCTCATCTCCCAGGGTCCTTTTGTACCATGTAATAGGTGGCAGGGGTGGGGGAAACTCCCCTGGTGGTCCAGTGACTAACACTCCGCATTTCCAACCCAGCCTGGGCCTGGGTTTAATCCCTGGCAGAGAACTATATCCCACACGCTGCAACTTAAGAGTTTGCATGACTCAACTAAAGATCCAAATGCCCCAACTAAAGATCGAAGATGCTACATGCTTCAACTAAGACCTGGTTCAGCCAAAAAAACAAATAAATACATAAAGAGGTAATGGGTATGAGATGTGCCCAAGAATATGTGTATATGCACAGTAAGTGATGTGTAACTAACCAGTATCTGTTAAAACGTGAACATGCCCTTAGGTGGGCCCCCAACCTGGATCTATTTTATAAAGCACAGGACAGAGTCATGACCAGGAAGAAGACTGAAGGACCCTTCTTCAGGGCACAAAAGGAGAGTTAAGGATCTCTAAGAAATCTACAAGTCATTCCCGCCTGTCAGAGCAACGAGGATTGCTTGTGAATTATAGTGTGTTTTGGGCTTCCTTGGTGGCTCAGAAGTAGAGGATCCACTTGCCAAGGCAGGAGACATAAGAGTTAGGAGGTCTGACTGAGTTTGATCCCTGGGTCAGGAAGAGCCCCTGGAGAAGGAAGCGGCTAACCCACTCCAGTACTCCTCAGTCGTTCTGCTACTGACTAGCCCTGAATCTACGTCCCATAAAGGTGGTGTTGTTCAGTTGCAAAGTCATATCCTATCCTTTGCAACCTCAGGGACTGCAGCCCACCACACTCCTCTGCCCAGAGGATTATCCAGGCAAGAATACTGGAGTGGGTTCCCATTTCCTTCTCCAGGGGAATCTTCCCCACCCAGGAATTGAACCATGTCTCCTACACAAGCAGGCAGATTCTTTACCACTGAGCCAACAAAGAGGCCCCACAATGGTGTTAAGAGCTGCCTACATTTGTGAGGATATTCTGGTCAAAGAGATAACACATTTATGTGCCTTCAGACCCTTGAAAAAACTTTTTATAAATGTGGCAGTGTCACCACTCATTATGGTTCTCTGGTGCTATATTAAGGCGATTCTGTCAAGATCCTTAAGTACAGCAATTCAGCAACTCAGATATCTTCTCTAATAGAGAGAACTATGTTACCCAAAAAATGGTTTTACCTAGATGCTTCTTTTTTAATGCAATAATAACTTGTATTGGGATATATCTTTACTAGATTTATTATGGTCATCGTTTCGTAATGTATTTAAATGGCAAATCACCATGTTGTATACCTGAAATTTAGTGTAATATTGTACATCAACTATATTTCAAAATTAATTTTAAAAGTTTTTAATGAGTACAGCTCAGAGAGAAAAAGTTAATTAAAAAAAAACACATGAGAAAGCAGCTAATCTAGATGTTTTTTAAATCTTTCAGTCTTCAGATAACGCACATGAGAAGCTCCTTACGAAGGGCGCTGTGGTACCCCCATGGTAGTATTTTCACTAATACTGACCACTTATGTATTGCTCCAACACGGGCAACAGGCATTTACTGGGTTGCCCAAAAGGTTCATTTGGGTTTTTTCCTTAAGATGTCACTTTACAGTCCATGGGATTCTCCCAGCCAGAATACTGGAGTGGGTAGCCTTTCCGTCCTCCAGGGGATCTTCCCAACTCAGGGATTGAACCCAGGTCTCCCGCATTACAGGCAGATTCTTTACCAGCTGAGCCACGAAGGAAGCCCAAGAATACCGGAGTGGGTAGCCTATCCCTTCTCCAGGGGATCTTCCTGACCCAGGAATCGAACCAGGGTCTCCTGCATTGCAGGTGGATTCCTTACGAACTGAACTATCAGGGAAACCTAAGATGTCACAGAAAACTCCAAACAAACTTTTTGGCCAACCTGATGCATTGGAATCACCCCTTTGAAGACAAAACTCTTTAAAAATAACTCAGTAACCACAACTGCCAACTATAGGATTGCCGCTGCTGCTGCTACGTCGCTTCAGTCGAGTCCAACTCTGTGTGACCCCATAGATGGCAGCCCAACATGCTCCCCCGTCCCTGGGATTCTCTAGGCAAGAACACTGGAGTGGGTTGCCATTTCCTTCTCCAGTGTGTGAAAGTGAAGTCGCTCAGTTGTGCCCAACTCATAGCAACCCCATAGACAGCAGCCCAACAGGCTCCCCCGTTCCTGGGATTCTCCAGGCAAGAATATCCTAAACATCTAGTTCTGAAAGAAAATTGCAGAAACCTCAGTGAAATCAAGATAAACTGGTTGGACAGCAAAGTATTAGAGAAATGCGAATTCAATCTGTAATGAGGTACTAGCTGACGTCAGTCAGAACAGCCAGCATCAGAAAGTCTACAGACAGGGACTCCCCTGGTGGTCTAGTGGTTAAGACTCTGTGCTTCCAACGCAGGAGGCACGGGTTTAATCCTCAGTAGGGAAATTTACATCCCACATGCCATGCAGCATGGCAAAAAATTAAACAAACAACAAAAAGTCTACAAATAATAAATGCAGGAGAGGGTGTGGAGAAAGGCAACCCTCCTACACTGTTGATGGGAATGTGAATTTGTGCAGCCACTATGGAGAACAATATACAAATTCCTTTAAAAAAATTAAAAATAAAACAATCACATGATGCAGAAATCCCACTCCTGGGCATGATTTTCTGGACAAACTCATCATTAGAAAATATATATACACCTTAATATTTATAGCAGTACTATTTAGAAAAGCCAAGATATGGAAATGAGGTAAATGTCCAGCAACAGAGGAATTGGTAAAGAATATGGAGTATTACTCAGCTATAAAAAAGACTAAAATAAGCCATTATTACTCAGCCAAAAAAGACTGAAATAATGCCATTATTACTCAGCCATAAAAAAGACTGAAATAATGCCATTAGTAGCAACATGGATGGAGCTAGAGATGATCATACTTAGTGAAGTTAAGTCAGACAGAGAAAGACAAATACCATATGATATCACTTGGGAAATCTACAAAGAACAGTACAAGAGAACTTATTTGCAGAACAGAAATAGCCTGACAGACATAGAAAACAAATGTATGGTTGGATACCAAAGGGGAAAGTGGAGGGGGAAAAATTAGGAGTTTGGGATTAACAGATACACACACTACTATATATATGAAATAGATAATCAACAAGGACCTACTGCCCACAGCACAGGTAATTACATCCAATTATAATAAACCTAGACGGAGGAAGAGATGGCTGGATGGCATCACTGACTCGATGGACGTGAGTCTGAGTGAACTCTGGGAGTTGGTGACGGACAGGGAGGCCTGGCGTGCTGCGATTCATGGGGTCGCAAAGAGTCGGACACGACTGAGCGGCTGATGACGACTGACTGATAAGGGGAAAAGAATCTGGAAAGTATTATCCATCTATATGTCACAGACAAAACTGAATCACTTTGCCGTACCCCTGAAACTAACACAACATTGTAAGTCAACGCTACTTCAATTTAAAAATAAATAAAAATTTAAAAGTTTAAAAAGATAAACTGTCTGAGGTGGAATACTCTCAGGCTAATCAAATGTTTTTTGATCCCCTCTCAAGATCATACGCTGAAGAATCCATTAGAATTCCTTCTAATCGTATGAATAGTCACGTATCATAGAGTTTCAATCATCTGGGTCAAAATACCACCTGCTCCAACACACTGACTTGCCCTGGAAGTTGCGTGTCATTCCTGAACCCTGTCATTTTATACGGAGAAGTGTATCATTCATCTCCTCCCGGCAGGTTTCTGAGAGATTCTGGGGAGTGGAGACGGACGTAAGAAGGTTTCGCTGTTCCAGTAAGATTTTCGAGCACAAGTCTGCTGTATTTTGGCTGAAATGTGTAGGTCTGACATCCACAGAATACCATTCTGCTTCAGAATGGCCTTTCTCTTATTTATAAAACAGTGTAAGGTTAACCCAGGAGCTTAACCTTAATAGTGTAAGGTAATACTTACACAACTACTACTTACGTAAACCTGTAAGGTTATACTTGGTGTAAGGCTACACTTATTAAGTGTAACTTAATAGAGTGAGGTTAGCTCCTTCCCAGGAGGTAATAAGAGCTTCGTCCGCCAGGCAGACTGGCATTCTTTGCTGAGTCACCATGTCAATTTAGTGTCCTGACCAGATCATTTTTTGAGAAAATGAAAATGGAATCACATAGAAAGCATCAGAAGCAATCCCTGGGAGAAGAAGCAATTTCGGGAAAGGTTTGTTTCAGCTAAACATCTGCGTGTGACCTCTTACCGGATGATGGTGTAAAGCGCACGTCTTCCAAAGTTCAAAAGCTTTTGCTGCCTTCTAGAAAAACGTAGCAAGGGCGTCGCAAAGAGTCGGACGTGTGTGTTAGTCACTCCGTCGTGTCCAACTCTTTGAGACTCTGTGGACTGTAGCCCGCCAGGCTCCTCTGTCCATGGGATTCTCCAGGCAGGAATACTGGAGTCGGTGGCCATGCCCTCCTCCAGGGGAATCTTCCCCCAAAGAGTTGAACACAACTGAGCAACTAACACTTCCAGTTTCTTTTGCAGGCAGCTTAACAAGAGGAGAAACCCGCAAAGGGCCATCCCTGGAGGTCCAGTGGTTAATAACTTGCCTGAAGTTACTTAGCACACACACACACATACACACACACACACACACAGGAGCACTGTGAACACATCCCAGGTGGCTCAATGGTAAAGAACCCACCCACCAATGCAGGAGACCCAGGTTAGACCCCTGAGTCGGGAAGATCCCCTGGAGAAAGGAATGGCAACCCACTCCAGTATTCTTGTCTGGAGAATCCCATGGAGAGAGGAGCCTGGTGGGCTACAGTCTGTGGTGTTGCCAAGAGTCAAACACGACTGAGCACACAAAGACACTCATTTGCACAGGATGGGGGGACCTGGCAAAGTGACTCTGGGAGGAGTGAGCCCACAGCACTGCAATTCCCAAGCCCCGCTTAGGTCAGTTCAGTTCAGTTGCATCCGACTCTTTGCGACCCCATGGACTGCAGCACGCCAGGCCTCCCTGTCCACCACCCACTCCCCGGAATTTACTCAAACTCATGTCCATTGAGTCGGTGATGCCATCCGACCATCTCATCCTCTGTCATCCCCTTCTCCTCCCGCCTTCTATCTTGCCCAGCATCAGGGTCCCTTCCTCTTGCTCCCAACACACATCTCTGCAAAGCATGCCATCTCATTTCCATGTGCATCCTTTGGAGACATCCCCCCAAGAACAGGAGTTTGCAAACGTGGCTTGCTGAGCACCCCGGTCCCCACTCCCCCCACCTCCGCCCAGATCCCCGAGATGGCACCGTCTGCGCGTCCCAGGCACCGTCGGGCCAGGAGAGGTGACCCACCGACGTAAGAAGTGGGCGGCGTCCGCCGTGAGCCTCTGCGTGAGGTTGTCGTAGGACGTGGGCTGCTGCGTGATGTCATGGTTCCGCATCAGGAAGCAGTTGAGCGGCCGATAGTAGTGCAGAAAGCCGAGCAGGAGGCCGAGGAGTAGGGTGGCCAGAAGCAAGAGGAAAAAGAAGACGCAGGGGGGCACCCAGAGGAGCCCCAGCCACTTGAGCACGGCCAGGGTCAGCAGGGCCACGGCGATGAGCTGCAGGGGCAGCAGTACCAGCAGCCGGAAGGCCCTGGTGAACACGCTGCCCTCGCCCGGCTTGCAGTCCCGCAGGTTGGTCAGGGGCAGCCCGTGGAAGTAGTCGAAGCCGTGGCTCGTCGGGTGGTGACAGAAGTCATCATGGTCGTGGCAGTTGATGCCCAGGTGCCACTTGCCTAAAGGGGCAGACCACAGGGGCCGCGAGTTTAGAGCCAGTGGAAACCGCTGCCCACCCCGCCCCGCCCCGGCCCTGGTGCCCAGCTCAGCTTTGGACGCCTGTGAGCTGACACCCCGTAGGGCCTCTCTGCTCGATCTATTCGATCCCGTTCATCTCCTTTTCCCTAAACGATCTAGGGTAGGAACTACTCATGCCACCAGAAAACGAGGCAATTTGACAACTGGAAAAAAAAAAAAGCCCCAAGACCAACACCTTGCATCCTTCACGCTGCTGACTCGTTGTGTCCGACTCTTTGCGACCCCGTGGACTGTAGCCCACCAGGCGCCTCTGTCCATGGGATTCTCCAGGCGAGGATACTGGAGCAGGATGTCATTTCCTTCTCCAGGGGATCTTCCCAACCCAGGGATGGAACCTGGGTCTCTTAAATCTCCTGCACTAGCAGACGGATTACTTTACCATTGAGCCTCTAAGGAAGCCCCAGTATTACACTTCATAGGCAGGAGAAAAAAACTACAGAAAAAAACACCAATGTTTTTCTGGGACAGGTGTTTTTAATTTTTTTTAATATTCTCTTTTTTTTTTTTTTTTTTTGACATGTTGTTTAGTCCCTAAGTCATGTCCAGCTCTTTGCAACCCCAGGGACTATAGCCCACCAGGCTCCTCTATCCATGGGATTCTCCAGGCAAGAATACCAGAGTGGGTTGCCGTGCCCTCTTCCAGGGTATCTTCCTGACCCAGGGATCGAACCCACATATTTTATGTCTCCTGCACTGGCAGGTGGGTTCTTCTCAGTGAGAAGCCCGTTTTGGACATGGACCACTTTCAAAGTCTTTATTGATTACAGTACTGCTTTGGTTTTAGTATTTTGGCCATGAAGTATATAGCTCCCCAACCAGGGGTTGAAGCCACACCCTCTGCATTGGAAGGAGAAATTTTAAGCATGGGACCACCAGGGACATCCCACAGGTGCTTTTTTTAAGACATTTCCTTAAAAGGAAAGTCTTAGAACCAACTTGATTTTCTCCCTTGCACGTTAAAAGTGGAAATGAATCCTTACACAAAAATGACCCTCGCGGCATGAGGAAATTGTACTCATAAGTCAATAATTATTTTAAACACCTCTAAGATGGGAGGGTCATGTTGGACAGGTCTGACAGAATGTGGTCCACTAAAGAAGAGAATGGCAAACCACTTCAGTATTCTTGCCTTGAGAACCCCATAAACAGTATGAAAAGGCAAAATGATAAGATACTGAAAGAGAAACTCCCCGGGTCAGTAGGTGCCCAATATGCTACTGGAGATCAGTGGAGAAATAACTCCAGAAAGAATGAAGGGATGGAGCCAAAGCAAAAAGAATAGCCAGCTGTGGATGTGACTGGTGATAGAAGCAAGGTCTGATGCTGTAAAGAGCAATATTGCATAGGAACCTGGAATGTCAGGTCCATGAACCAAGGCAAATTGGAAGTGGTCAAACAGGAGATGGCAAGAGTGAATGTTGACATTCTAGGAATCAGCAAACTCAAATGGACTGGAACGGGTGAATTTAACTCAGATGACCATTATATCTACTACTGTGGGCAGGAATCCCTCAGAAGAAACGGAGTAGCCATCATGGTCAACAAAAGAGTCCGAAATGCAGTACTTGGATGCACTCTCAAAAATGACAGAATGATCTCTGTTCGTTTCCAAGGCAAACCATTCAATATCATGGTAATCCAAGCCTATGCCCTAACCAGTAATGCTGAAGAAGCTGAAGCTATGAAGACCTACAAGACCTTTTAGAACTAACCCCCCAAAAAATGTCCTTTTCATTATAGGGGGCTGGAATGCAAAAGTGGGAAGTCAAGAAACACCTGGAGTAACAGGCAAATTTAGCCTTGGAATATGGAATGAAGCAGGGCAAAGGCTAATAGAGTTTTGCCAAGAGAACACACTGGTCATAAGAAACACTACCTTCCAACAACACAAGAGAAGACTGTACACATGGACATCACCAGACGGTCAACACCAAAATCAGATTGATTATATTATTTGCAGCCAAAGATGGAGAAACTCTCTACAGTCGGCAAAAACAAGATCAGGAGCTGACTGTGGCTCAGATCATGAACTCCTTATTGCCAAATTCAGACTGAAATTGAAGAAAGTAGGGACAACCACTAGACCATTCGGTTATGACCTAAATCAAATCCCTTACAATTATACAGTGGAAGTAAGAAATAGATTTAAGGGACTAGATCTGATAGACAGAGTACCTGATGAACTATGGATGTAGGTTCGTGACATTGTACAGGAGACAGAGATCAAGACCATCCCCATGGAAAAGAAATGCAAAAAAGCAAAATGGCTGTCTGGGGAGGCCTTACAAATAGCTGTGAAAAGAAGAGAAGCGAAAAGCAAAGGAGAAAAGGAAAGATATAAGCATCTGAATGCAGAGTTCCAAAGAATAGCAAGGAGAGATAAGAAAGCCTTCCTTAGCGATCAATGCAAAGAAATAGAGGAAAACAACAGAATGGGAAAGACTAGAGATCTCTTCAAGAAAATGAGAGATACCAAGGGAACATTTCATGCAAAGATGGGCTCGATAAAGGACAGAAATGGTATGGACCTAACAGAAGCTGAAGATTTTAAGAAGAGGTGGCAAGAATACACAGAAAACTGTACAAAAAGAGCTTCATGACCCAGATAATCACGATGGTGTGATCACTGACCTAGAGCCAGACATCCTGGAATGTGAAGTCAAGTGGGCCCTAGACAGCATCACTACGAACAAAGCTAGTGGAGGTGATGGAATTCCAGTGGAGCTATTCCAAATCCTGAAAGATGATGCTGTGAAAGTGCTGCACTCAATATGCCAGCACATTTGGAAAACTCAGCAGTGGCCACAGGACTGGAAAAGGTCAGTTTTCATTCCAATCCCAAAGAAAGGCAATGCCAAAGAATGCTGAAACTACCACACAATTGCACTCATCTCACACACTCAAAAATCTCCAAGCCAGGCTTCAGCAGTACGTGAAAAGTAATGCTCAAAATTCTCCAAGCCAGGCTTCAGCAGTACGTGACCCGTGAACTTTCAGATGTTCAAGCTGGTTTTAGAAAAGGCAGAGGAACCAGAGATCAAATTGCCAACATCCGCTGGATCATGTAAAAGGGAAAAGAGTTCCAGAAAAACATCTATTTCTGCTTTATTGACTATGCCAAAGCCTTTGACTGTGTGGATCACAAAAAAACTGTGGAAAATTCTGAAAGAGATAGGAATACCAGACCACCTGATCTGCCTCTTGAGAAACCTATATGCAGGTCAGGAAGCAACAGTTAGAACTGGATATAGAACAACAGACTGGTTCCAAATAGGAGAAGGAGTCCATCAAGGCTGTATATTGTCACCCTGCTTATTTAACTTATATGCAGAGCACGTCATGAGAAACCTCTGGGCTGGAAGCAGCACAAGCTGGCATCAAGATTGCTGGGAGAAATATCAATAACCTCGGATATGCAGATGACACCACCCTTATGGCAGAAAGTGAAGAGGAACTAAAAAGTCTCTTGATGAAAATGAAAGAGGAGAATGAAAAAGTTGGGCTTAAAGCTCAACATTCAGAAAACGAGGATCATGGCATCTGGTCCCATCACTTCTTGGGAAATAGATGGGGAAACAGTGGAAACAGTGTCAGGCTTTATTTTTGGGGGCTCCAAAATCACTGCAGATGATGACTGCAGCCATGAAATTAAAAGATGCTTACTCCTTGGAAGGAAAGTTATGACCAGCCTAGATAGCATATTGAAAAGCAAAGACATTACTTTGCCAACAAAGGTCCGTCTAGTCAAGGCTATGGTTTTTCCAGTGGTCATGTATGGATGTGGGAGTTGGACTATGAGGAAAGCTGAGTGCCGAAGAATTGATGCTTTTGAACTGTGGTGTTGGAGAAGACTCTTGAGAGTCCCTTGGACTGCAAGAAGATCCAACCAGTCCATTCTAAAGGAGATCAGTCCCAGGTGTTCACTGGAAGGACTGATGCTGAAGCTGAAACTCCAATACTTTGGCCTCCTGATGCGAAGAGCTGACTCATTGGAAAAGACCCTGATGCTGGGAGGGATTGGGAGCAGGAGAAGAAGGGGACAACAGAGGATGAGATGGTTGGATGGCATCACTGACTCGATGGACATGAGTTTGATTGAACTCTGGGAGTTGGTGATGGCCAGGGAGGCCTGCCATGCTGTGATTCATGGAGTTGCAAAGAGTCGGACGTGACTGAACTGAACTGAACTGAAACATTTCTTATAAAATGTGAAGTGCATCAGTAAATTAGTGAGTACCTCACACAAGAGAAAAAGTTATGGTGGCTTTATGACCAGATATGGTAAGGAAGAGAAGGGTCGTTTTGCTCCCATGAGATTTTCCATGATTCTTCTGATGACCTACGTAGACCCAAGCTCATCAAGGGAAAGGGGAGAAGGATTTGTTTCCTATCGAGGGAATAAAATCAATGGGCATGTCAAATGAGAAACATTCAGATGCAATTTTATTACTGCCATGTAAGATGAAAATCTTTATCAATAATGTGTGTGTGTGTGTGTGTGTGTGTGTGTGTGTGGTGTTTGCTGTGTGTGTGCACAACTATGCATGTTTCTGTGATCTACCATACATTTCAACTTTCTGCCTCTGCGTCTCATCCATCCAACATCCACTCATTCAGCATCCACCATTCTTTCATGCATCCAATCACTCACCCACTGACCCACTCACCCCTTCATCCAGCCAGTCAGTATCCACTATTCATCCACCCACCCATCTATGGAATTCATTGTTCATCCATCCATCCGATATGCATCATCCATCTACCATCCACCCACCATCCATCTACCATCCATCCATCTTTTTATCCATCCATCCATCCATCCATCCAGTATCCACCATCCATCCACCATCTACCATCCATCATCCCTCCATCCACTATCCATCCATCACCATCCACCATTCATTCATTTATCTAGTACCCATCATCCACCTAGAATCCATCCATTATGTATCCATCCATCCATCCACCATCCACCCAGCATCCATCCATCTCTGCAGTATCCACCATCTCCCTACCATCCATCCACTATTCACCCATCCATCCAGTAGCCACCATTCACCCACCATCCACCCATCCAGTACCACCCACCCAGTATCCGCCAGTCACCTCCCATCCATCCATCATCCATCCACCTCTCCATCCATCCATCTACCATCCATCCAGCCATCCATCCAGTATCCACCATCCATCTACCATCTACCCCTCCCCATCCATCACCATCCACCATTCATTCATTTATCTAGTACCCATCATCCACCTAGAATCCATCCATTATGCATCCATCCATCCATCCACCATCCACCCAGCATCCATCCATCTCTGCAGTATCCACCATCTACCTACCATCCACCCACCATCCACCCATCCAGTACCACCCATCCAGTATCCACCAGTCACCTCCCATCCATCCATCATCCATCCACCTCCCATCCATCCAGTATCCACCATCCACCTGCCATCCATCTATCCACCATCCATCTACCATCCACCCAGCATCCATCCATCCACCCAGCATCCACAGTTCATCCATCAGCCATTCACCCATCACCCATCTCATCTACTGAGCTACCTCTCCCTGTCTCTATCACCTGACTCAACTATCTTTCCATGTACCCGTTTGTCCATCTGTCAGTCCATCTGTGTGTCTATCATTATCTACCTATCACCCATCCATCCGTCCATCGGCACACAAACACATAGATACATGAATAAGGAGACACATCCACACATTCAAACAGTGCATACAGATGCCTGCTGTTTCGATTTAGAGCTGAAATGGTTTCTTCCCTGTCTACAGCTGTGCAAATTCTATCAGCCGTGTCACCCTAAAGATGGCTGTGGTCACGCCCTCCCCACTCTCCCAACCACCCCACCCAGATCCTCAGTCTCATACCTATCAGAGCTGTGGAATAGCCTTGATCCTTCAGAAGCTTGGCGAACGTAATCTCATTGGGGGGCAGTCCTCCAGAAGAGGCCGAGAAGAGGAAAACTCCCACTTGGGACTCAGATGCCATTCCTGAGCAATGAGAAATCTACCATGAAGACGGGGAGGACCATTAGGACTGGGAAGAGGATGAGGACCGCGGGGCTGGAGCCAGCAGTGGGGGGTGGGGAGGAGGGCGTTACCTGAGCGGACAGGGTACCGGCCGGTCATGAAGGCCGCCCTGCTGGGCGTGCAGAGGGGCGATGCTGCCAAGTGCTGAGTGAGCTTCACGCCCCCTCTGGCCAGGCGGTCGATATTGGGAGTCCTGGAACAGAGACTCGTGGGTCATTCATCATGATCTTAAGAAAGCTTCTTCGGGGGCTTTGCACAGCGAGTCGCTTCTCAGTAACCCCAGGAAATAGAGCCATGTGTCTTGGTGGGAAGGGGACGACAGAGGATGAGATGGTTGGATGGCATCACCAACTCGATGGGCATCAGTTTCAGACAATTCTGGGATACGGTGATGGACAGGGAAGCATGGCATGCTGCTGTCCATGGGGTCACAGAGAGTCGGACACGACTGAGTGACTGAACCACAAGACGTGGTGGGAAGGAGGGAAGGAAAGGGAGCGGACGCAGCACTGTGGCTCTGAGTAAGAACAAAACCATACTGAGGGCTCCACAGTCGAGGTCAGCCCTCTTTGGGGGACCTCACTCGCCCAGGGCTGTGAGCTTCTGGTTTAGGAGGGAGACAACGAGTCCTGAGAATCGGCTGCTGGGACCAGGGGGATGGAAACGTTTCAAGGTCTCTCTCCTTCTCACCTGTCCCCCTCCAGTCGCCTCTGTATCCACCCCCCCAGTCACCTCTGTGCCCCCAAACAGGAAAGCTCTGGGGGTAGCCTGACTCTCCTCTTCCCAACCACAGCCAAAGAGAGGCTCTGAATGAGTTGTCATCAGGCTCTGCCTGGTGGCTCAGACGGGAAAGAATCTGTCTGCAAGGTGGGAGACCTGGGTTCGATCCCTGGGTTGGGAAGATCCCCTGGAGAAAAAGGTCATGGCAACCCACTCCAGTCTTCTTGGCTGGAGAATTCCATGGACAGAGGATCCTGGCGGGCTACAGTCCAGGGGGTCACAAACAGCTGGACACGAGTGAGCAACTCACACTTTCAGTTTTCCAGGGACAAGGGGGTGACGGGGCCCCCAGGAGCAAGGAAGCAAGGGCTCCAGGTGCATCTATCAGGGAACTACCCAGGGTTCACAGAATCCAGAGCAAAGCTGGAAACAGGTCAGGCCATGAGTCACTCACACCCTCTGTGGACTCCAGGGTTTTCATGCCGAAGCGATGCTCGTGTAGGGGTTCACTTCTAGGATGGTGCACTGAGCAGGACAAGCCATTCTGTGGCCTTTTCTCCAGGAAGGTCGTGGGCCCGTCACCTCGGGAGATCACACCAGACTTCCCCGGCATGGGGAGGGAGAGTTCTCACAGGTCTGGGGCCACTCTGAGTGGTTATCTCATATCCTTTTAAAGAAGCCCTGGTCCCTGCCACTCTGCCCACCTTTTAGACTTCGGTCCTGACCCTACATGGGACACCCTGTGGCCTCCCCGTCCTGTGGGAGGAGTCTGCTCCCCCTCTGGATGTCTTTCTACCCCCATCTCAGCAGCTTCCATCACGGCATGAAAGGACGATATGATTAACTGCACCCCCTTGCTGGCCTGTGGGACGGGGCATGTTATCTCGTTCACAGCGGCCCCAGCCTCTGTGGTTCAGTGCCCAGAGGCCAATCAGGTCACAGTGAAAGGGAAAGTCGCTCAGTCGTGTCCAACTCTGTGACCGCCATAGACTGTACAGTCCATGGGATTCTCCAGGCCAGAATCCTGGAGCGGGCAGCCGTTCCCTTCTCCAGGGGGTCTTCCGAACCCAGGGATGGAACCCAGGTCTCCCACATGGCAGGCAGATTCTTTACCAGCTGAGCCACCAGGGGAATCCAGCAATACTGAAGTGGGTAGCCTATCCCTTCTCCAGCGGATCTTCCCGACCCAGGAGTTTAACTGGCGTCTCCTGCATTGCAGGCAGATTCTTTGCCAGCTGAGTTATCAGGGCAGCCGGTGGAACAGTGCATACCTCAGTGGGCAAGGTCGTTGTACTGCCCTGTCGTCTCAAACTCCTCTCCCATTTATAACCTTACTTTTTGCATTTAATTGTCAACATTTCCACTTGGCTTTAGCCTTATATTACAAGATGCTGAGAATACTGAAATCGTATGCTTGACTAGTGCCTAGATTGGCTACTGAGAAATCTATTTGGGGATGTGATATTATAAAATGAAGCATGTCATGCAGAAAGAGCTGGGTGGGGCAGAGGGATAAATTAAGAATTTGGGATTAGCAGACATACACTATAAAACATGTAAATAACAAGGAGGTCCTGTATAGTATAGGGAACTATATTCAATATCTTGTAACAAACGATAATGGAAAAGAATTAGAAAACAGAATATACACATATATAAAGAAGATATGTATGTGTGTGTATATATGGGCTTCTCAGGTGGCACTACTGGTAAAGAACCTGCCTGCAATACCGGACATGTAAGAGACAAGGGTTCAGTCCTTGGGTCGAGAAGATCCCCTGGAGGAGGAAATGGCAGCCCACTCCAGTATTGTTGCCTGGGAAATCCTATGGACAAAGGAGCCTCATGGGTTACAGTCCATGGGGTCGTAAAGACTCCGACATAGTTGAAGCAACTGAGCACACAGCACACACATGTGTGTATATATATGCTAAAACAATATTATAGATCAACTGTACTTCAATGAAAAGAAAAAGAATTGGATGCTAATATGGAGAACAAGATAGATTTAGGGTATTATGAATTTATTACTATAAATTCTTACCTATGACTGTATAGCCCTTTTCTTCCTTTTGATAATTAGCAGACAGTGAACTTTAAAGACTTGATTGCATTTTTTAAACTAAGACTCCTTAGTGGGATCAGTTGCCTATTACATTAATAAATTTTAGGAATACCACGTCTAATAGCATATCTAATATGAACTGTTGTTGTCGTTCAGTGGTTAAGTTGTGTCCAACCCTTCCGGACCGCCAGGGAATTCCCTACAAGGGTGAAGAAGACGAAGCTCCTGCTTTCCGTGACCTCAGAGCACCATGGTTTACATGGCTCGAGGGCAGTCTTGATTTTCACTGTCTACACAGGGCCACACAGGGCGTGCAGCTGGAGGGGAGGGTGGGCTTTGCATGTCTCCCCGTGGCCTGTGTTCCATGAACACCAGCCACCTGTCACGGGGCAGCCAGCCCGTGGAGGGGGCCCTGTGTTGACCCATCACCGCACCTGAGAGTCTTGTTGCCGTAGCAACCGGGGTCCCCGATGCCAAGGTCGTCAGCCATCAGCAGGACGAAGTTGGGCTTTGACGCTGCCCGGCTCTGGGCCTCGCAGAGGAACAGCAGCAGAAGCAGAAGGGTCATCATGTCCCTGCAAAGGGCGAGGGCAAGAGAGTCCTGAAGGGTGCTGGGGGGAGGGACCATTCTCCTTGTCTGGGATCCTCCCTTCTACCCTTCTCCTTAGAAGAAAGGGTACTGTCCACCCACCCGCCCCGGGTGGGACGGGATCCAAAGCAAGTCAGATGACACGTGCATGCTAAGTCACTTCAGTCATGTCTGATTCTCTGTGACCCCGTGGACTGCAGCCCACCAGGCTCCTCTGTCCATGGGATTCCCCAGGGAAGAATACTGGAGAGGGTTGCCATGCCCTCCTCTGGGGGATTTTCTCTGACATGTGGACTGAAGCCCAGTTTCTCACATCTCTTGCCTTGGAGCCACCTGGGACGCCTGAGACATCATGCAGAAAGAACCGCATCCTCTCTGCCCTGTGTTTGTTTCTACAACAAACAAACATTTCTTTCTCCCTGCACAGCACTGACCTCTCCTTTCTACCTCAAACCCAAACACAGGCTCTGTATGGAAAAATGAAAACACAGTCATCTCTTCTTCAAAAATGAAAACAATCATCTCTTTAAGGCAGGCTCTGTCATCAGCAAAAAGCTCTCTACTCTGCACTGGAAAAACAACAAAAAAACAGGCATTTCAGGATAATCCAGTTGTCGATGTCAACCCCTTTCTAAAATTAGCCGTGACCGTCACCTAGGTGCAGCAGCTTTTAAAAGGGAAACCTGTAGACATGTGAGTATCGCAAACCATTCCAAGGTCTAGGAAGACAAGGTTCACGGCTCCAGCACTGGGTGCTAAGTTCAGTTCAGTTCATTCCAGTCGCTCAGTTGTGTCCGAGTCTTTGTGACCCCATGAACCACAGCATGCCAGGCCTCTCTGTCCATCACCAACTTCTGGAGTCCACCCAAACCCATGCCCATTGTGTCGGTGATGCCATCCAACCATCTCATCCTTTGTCCTCCCCTTCTCCTCCTGCCTTCAACTTTTCCCAGAATCAGGGTCTTTTCCAATGAGTCAGTCCTTTCCATATGGTGACCAGAAGGATTGCAGCTTCAGCATCAGTCCTTCCAATGAACACTGAGGACTGATCTCCTTTAGGATGGACTGGTTGGATCTCCTTGCAGTCCAAGGGACCCTCAAGAGTCTTCTCCAACACCACAGTTCAAAAGCATCAATTCTTCGGTGCTTAGCTTTCTCGATAGTCCAACTCTCACATCCATACATGACCACAGGAAAAATCATAGCCTTGAGTAGACACACCTTTGTTGGCAGAGTAGTGTCTCTGCTTTTTAATATGCTGTCTAGGTTGGTCATAACTTTCCTTCCAAGGAGTAAGCGTCTTTTAATTTCATGGCTGCAGTCACCATCTGCAGTGATTTTGGAGCCCAGAAAAATAAAGTCAGCCACTGTTTCCACGGTTTCCCCATCTATTTTCCAGGAAGTGATGGGACCAGATGCCATGATCTTCGTTTTCTGAATGTTGAGCTTTAACTTTCAGAACTAAGGGTACTAAGACGTGGCAGCAAGCACAGCGGAAGGAGTGAGTTCATCACACCCCACATCAAAAGACCCCACACGCCATGGCTAAGACCCTGGCACCGTCAAATAAATACATAAGGAGTGAGTTCATCACACCCCACAGCGCCCCACACGCCATGGCTAAGACCCTGGCACCGTCAAATAAATACATAAGGAGTGAGTTCATCACACCCCACAGCAAAAGACCCCACACGCCATGGCTAAGACCCTGGCACCGTCAAATAAATACATAAGGAGTGAGTTCATCACACCCCACAGCAAAAGACCCCACACGCCATGGCTAAGACCCTGGCACCGTCAAATAAATACATAAGGAGTGAGTTCATCCACCCCACAGCAAAAGACCCCACACGCCATGGCTAAGACGTTGGCACCGTCAAATAAATACATAAATATAAAAACATGGCTTTAAAGGGACTGTGTCTCTAACTTCTGTATACATATTGCATAAAATATACAAATGAGAGCTCGGAAGCAATTCTGTAAGCCTACCCGCCTCACTTTGAGCATCTCTCACTCTATCTTTAGGACTCGGTCACCTTAAAAATGACGAATGCTCTACCTAGATGCCCATCGAGAGATGAATCGATAAATAAGTTGCGGTACATATACGCCGTGGAATACTATTCAGCCATGAAAAAGGGACGCGTTTGAGTCAGTTCCCATGAGGTGGATGAACCTAGAGCCCGTTAGACAGAGTGAAGTGAGTCAGAAAGGGAAAGACAAACACCATATATTAAGGCATATATGAGGAATGTAGAAGATGGAGCTGATGATCCTATTTGCAGGATAGCAGTGGAGAGGCGGACCTGGAGAACAGACTTGGACACAGTGAAGAGCGAGCAGAGGGTGGGAGGAACAGAGAGAATAGCGCTGACACACAGACATTATCACATGTAAAACATACAGCCAGTGGGAATTTGCCGTGTGATGCAGGGAGCTCCCTGACAATCTAGAGGGGCGGCATGGGCTGCAAGGTTCAAAAGGGAGGGGACATGTGCATCCCTATGGCTGATTCATGTGGATGTATTGTAGAAACCAACACAATATTGTAAAGCAATTATCCTCCAATTAAAACTGAAATTAATTTAAAAAAAGAATGTCTGAAATTTTATCTTAGTCAGATCAGATCAAATCAGTCACTCAGTCGTGTCCGACTCTTTGCGACCCCATGAATTGCAGCACGCCAGGCCTCCCTGTCCATCACCAACTCCCAGAGTTCATGAGACTCACGTCCATCGACTCAGTGATACCATCCAGCCATCTCATCCTCTGTCGTCCCCTTCTCCTCTTGCCCCCAATCCCTCTCAGCATCAGAGTCTTCTCCAATGAGTCAACTCTTCGCATGAGGTGGCCAAAGTACTGGAGTTTCAGCTTTAGCATCATTCCTTTCTTAGTAGTCACTTACAATCCCACTGCACGAAAACTATTATCATAATAACCAGAACTTACTTTTCACCCACAAACATGGAGTAGAACAGGTCTTCCTAAAGATGTTTCAAACTCTTAAAGGACTTAGTTGATAAAAGTACTTAAAATGAAATAAAAGGGCTCTAAAATATTAAGAGCATATAGCACATTCATTTATGAAAAACAGCAAACACTCCTCCCTGAAAAAATTACTTTTCTGAACAACCTTCATTTGGCAAAGAAGAAAAACAAAATTTTTTTGAGAATGTAGCTATTTCTAAAACAGAATTATTCTGCAGCAGACAGACAAAAGAACATTTTCATAGGTAGCGATGTAATTACATGGAATCTGTTCATTATAAGAAAATTAACACTGCTCTGACATAATGGAAAACTTTACCACGGCAACCAACAAGTTTCAGATCTATTTGCCAGGTGCAGAAAAGGTTTCCTGGAAACAAAGAAAACCCTACATCGCAAACCATATTTTGTTTAGAAGTGATGCCGTTTTGTTCAATTTGAGCCATGTATCATCAATGATATGTCATCAAGTGTCATCTACATAGATGACCTCTTTTAAAGTCATGAAGAAATACTGTCTGACATTAGGGAAGGAAAAGTCCCATCTGAATATGTGGTCTTCTTAAAAGCTGTGGTTTTTCCAGTGTTCATGTATGGATGTGAGAGTTGGACCATAAAGGAGGCTGAGTGCCAAACAATTGATGCTTTTGAACTGTGGTGTTGGAGAAGACTCTTGAGAGTCCCTTGGACTGCAAGGAGATCCAACCAGTCCATTCTGAAGGAGATCAACCCTGGGATTTCTTTGGAAGGAGTGATGCTAAAGCTGAAACTCCAGTACTTTGGCCACCTCATGTAAAGAGTTGACTCATTGGAGAAGACCCTGATGCTGGGAAAGATTGAGGGCAGGAGGAGAAGGGGACGACAGAGGATGAGATGGTTGGATGGCATCACTGACTCAATGGACCTGATTTTGAGCAAGCTCCGGGAACTGGTGATGGACAGGGAAGCCTGGTGTGCTGTGGTCCATGGGGTCGCAAAGAGTTGGATACGGCTGAGCAATCGAACAACAACAAATAGGTGGAGTCTTAATTTAAAAAAAAAAAAAAGATACAAATGGGCTTATTCGCTTAGATTTCTAACACTCAGAAAGAAGAAATGGGCCAACATTTATAGGCTAGTTGGAGAGAATGAAAATGCATGAGGAGAAAACAACAGAATATGAAGCATAAGCTTTGTAGCAGAAGAGAAAGGGAGGGATTTGGAAAAGGCTTGACATTTTTTTTTTTTTTAAGATTTTTTTTTTTTAAATTTGGACCACTTTTAAAGTCACATGGGATAAATGCTCCCTGACTAGGAATCGAATCTGCACCCTTTGCAGGGGAAGGTGGAGTCTTAACCACTGGATCACCAGGAGAAGGCCAGTGACATTCTTCATTCCATCCTGATACTGCCATCTGTACTGTAAATAGCAGAAGGCCTCTGGGAACAACCCAAAGGTTTCCCCACAAGGGTGAGAGCTGTGCAGCGCAGGCCACGTTTTGAGAAGAGAAAGAGGAACATCATTTGACCTATTAGCATCGGGGCTTCTCAGGTGGCTCATTGGTAAAGAACCCCCCTGCCAATTCAGGAGATGTCGGAGACCCGGGTTCGATCCCTGGGTCTGGAAGATCCCCTGGAGAGAGCATGGCAACCCATTCCATGACTCTTGCCTGGAGAATCCCACGGATGGAGGAGCCCCAGCGGGCTACAGTGCGTGGGGCTGCAAAAAGTCGTACATGACTGAGCATGCCCAGCCAAGCTTAATGGCTGTAACAACCAGAGTAGGTCACGAGCCAAAGACAGCTCCAAACAAGTAGGATGTGTGCTAAGTGTAGGGCCAGCTGCCACTCCCAACCCCACACTCCAGCAGAGCCAGCGAACCCCTCCACACTGGAGCCATTTCAAACAAATGATCCTTAGCCCGGCCATCCGTCCAGGCAGCATGGGGGTGCCCCCTCCCCAGCCCTCACACAATCACTGATGTTCTTTTTGAGATTATAAGCAAGTGCAGAGAACACTTACTCTAAGCAGAAGGCAAAGGCCTTTTTTTAAAAAAAAGGCTTTGGTAGTTAAGATAGTGGTGTAGCTGAGAGGCACAGCCTAACCACAGTCAGGATATTCTCCCAGGTATAAAATCCAGCCAGAGAAAGTGGTTGTCATTTACTCGCTCAGTCGTGTGCAGATCTTTGCCACCTCAAGGACTGTAGCCCTCCAGGCTCTTCTGTCCATGGGATTCTCCAGGCAAGAATCCTGGAGTGGGTTGCCATTTCCTCCTCCAGGGGATCTTCCCAACCCAGGGATCAAACTCACATCTCGTCCACTGCAGGCACGTTCTTTACCACTGAGGCCTCGGGAAAGCCCAGCCAAACTTAACCAGGTTAAACCTGTCCAAAGTGATGGAACGACCACATCCTTGACTGTGAGTCTGCACAGAATCCTCCTCGAGGTGTGTGGGAACTGTGAGCTGGCCTGACATCCACAGCTAGACACCAGGATCCTCCAGCAAACAATCCCATGTGTTTGGATGTCTGCACAGCCTTCACTGGCTCAATGTGGGGTGCAGTGTGGGAGATCTGGGTTCACTCCCTGGGTCGGGAAGATCCCCTGGAGGAAGGAAATGGCAACCCACTCCAGTATTCTTGCCTAAAGAATCCCATGGACAGAGGAGCCTGGTGGGCTACAGTCCAAAGGGTTGCAAAGAGTCAGACATGACTGCAGTGATTTAGCAGGCACTCAGAGAGTCTTCTCCAGTCCTCCGCTTGCCACTGCTGCCTCAGTTTGCTCATGTCATGGAAATGTTTGAGGACCCCACCAAGAGAAACCACATATGTCTGCAGAGGTGATTTGAGAGCAGTGTGGTAGCTGTTGTTTTTCGGAATAAAAACACAACTCCTGAAAAATGCAGACAAATCAATCAGCAGCTCTTAAAAACGTGCTTCCTTTTCGTGAGGGAACAGGTGTCATTTTTAATAAAAATGTTAAGCTATGAAAATGGATTACAGGAAAAGAAAATGAATTCGCTTGCCAAAGCCACACTGATGAATTATCCTCTCTGATAACTCAATACGTCTGTGTCGTAGATCAGATAATAAGTACATTCACAACATTTTTCAGCCTAACTCTGGTTAGTTCTTCAACTTAGAATTGATATTCTACTCAACACAGGGACACCCTTGCCTTTTCTTTAGTGCTCCTGGATTCTACCATTCTGTATTTACTTGCAGCGGGAAAGAAAAGCTTGAATGGCTGATCAATGGGACAAGATGCTTTAATCATGGTATTAGGGTGAAACATTTGCAATAGCCATTTTTTATTAAAATGATGGACCAGCACTTCCTTGGTGCTCCAGCAGTTAAGAACCTGCCTTCCAGGAGCTTTCTGGGTGGCTCGGTGGTAAGGAATCTGCCCAGGCAGGTGATACGGGGCTCAATCCTTGGTCTGGGAGGATCCCACCTGACTCAGAGCAACCAAGCCTGTGTGCCACAGCTACTGCAGCCAACACGCCCTAGAGCCGATGCTCGGCCACAAGAGACGCCACGACAACGAGAAGCCCGCGCAACACAAGAGTAGACCCCGCTCACCAAAACTAGAGAAAGCCCACACACAGCAGTGACGACTCAGTGCAGCCACATCCAAAGTCAGTTCAGTTCAGCCGCTCAGTCGTGTCTGACTCTTTGTGACCCCATGGACCACAGCACGCCAGGCCTCCCTGTCCATCACAGCTCCCAGAGCTTGCTCAAACTCATGGCCATCGAGTCAGTGAGGCCATCCAACCATCCCATCCTCCGTCGTCCCCTTCTCCTCCCACCTTCAATCTTTCCCAGCATCAGGGTCTTTTCTAGTGAGTCAGTTCTTCGCATCAGGTGGCCAAAGGATTGGAGTTTCAGTTTCAGCATCAGTCCTTCCAATGAACATCCAGGACTGATCTCCTTTAGGACGGACCAGTTGAATCTCCCTGCAGTCCAAGGGACTCTCAAGAGCCTTCTCCAACACCACAGTTCAAAAGCATCAATTCTTCTGCACTCAGCTTTCTTTAGAGTCCAACTCTCACATCCATACATGACCACTGGAAAAGCCATAGCTTTGACTAGACGGACCTTTGTTGGCAAAGTAATGTCTCTGCTTTTTAAGATGCTGTCTAGGTTGATCATAGCTTTCCTTCCAAGGAGCAAGCGTCTTTTAATTTCAAAACACATAAAATTTTTTTAAAAGATGGGCCATCAGCAATGTCACATAACCCAATGGGTGACACAGCCTAACAGCAAATGTAGAGTTAGACGCGAGACTTGTAACCGGGAACTTCCCTGGTGGTTCAATGGCTAAGACTCTGTGCTCCCAATGCAGGGGGATCCTGGTTCGATCCGTGGTCTGGGAACTAGAGCCCACGTGATGCAAGTAATGGTCCTGCATATTTCAGCTAAGATCCAGTGCCTGGGGGCAAAGATGCCCTGGAGGAGGAAAGGGCAACCTACTGCAGTCTTCCTTTGACAGAGGAGCCTGGAGGGCTCCAGTCCTCAGGGTCACAAAGAGTCGGACATGACTGAAGTGACCTAAGCATGTACCTAAATAAATAAAAAGAAAAGAAGGAAGACTAAACCGAGCACAGGCTCCAGCATAACACATTACCCGTGCAATTCTGGGGAAGTTTCCAAATCACCCTTGGTGCTAACGTTCTCATCACAGGATAACACTGCTGTTGGGCAGAGAAGCTGAGAGCCGATGAGAGCGTGAGGGCAAAATGTAAGGTGAGGCTCCTACGATGCATCAGTCATCTCTGAACACCAGCTACTCTTCCAGTGAGGACATCTTTACAGTCTATTAACCGGCCCGGACAAAGGCAGGCAGAGAGCAGACGAGAGCAGCAGGAAGAATTTCCACAGCTTTTTATTTTTCTGGACAGTGGCAACTACATGTTGGAAGAACCATACAGAAGGGCTTCCTTTGTGGCTAAGGTGGTAAAGAATACGCCTGCAATGCAGGAGACTTGGGTTTGATCCCTGGGTTGAGAAGATCCCCTGAAGGAGGGAATGGCTACCCACTCCAGTGTTCTTGCCTGGAGACTCCCATGGACTGTATAGTCCATGAGGTTGCAAAGAGTTGGATACGACTGAATGACTGAGTTTCACTTTCATCCAGAAGAGGTTGAATCCTGAGTGTATGTCGCTCAGGAAGACTGAACTTGAGATGATCTGAAACATCCTGACCCACGGAGGCAGGGACCTCCTCGTGTGGGGAGTCTCGATCCTCTACAAGGCAGAAGGGACATGGATGGTCCCAGATGACAGCTACTGACACCAAGAGGCCAGGGATGGGATGGAGCACCGGTCAACATGCAGGACCTACAAGATAGAATTCCAAGTGCCTCAGCATGGCGGAATCTCTCCTCTGGACTACCAACAGAAGCTAAGAACCAGAATGCCTTTGAAGGGCATCTGCAGCAGAAAGAACTGGAATAAAAAGACTAAAAAAAAAAAAAAAACAATCAATCAACCAACCATCAAACAACCAATCAGCTACACAATCAAGGATTGTGTAAAACATACATTTGGAGAACACAACAGAAAGTGTGGGAACACATTCTATGTTAGACAATTCAGCAGAATGGTGGGAAGACGGGGTGAGGGCATCTCAAAGGAAAATGGATCCAAGAGGCCAAATGACTCAGATGATTGATAACAGGGGAGAAAAGATAGGGAAACAGGCATGTCAAGAAGCAGGAGTATAATATTCAGCTTGTAGATAGTTCAGAGGAAGAGACACAGAAAAAGCATGTTGGGAAGCAGGGAGGAAAATAACCAAGGCAGCTTCCCTGGTGGCTCAGTGGTAAAGACTCCGCCTGCCAATGTAGGAGTCACAAGCTCGATCCCTGATTCAGGAAGATCCCCTGGAGAAGGAAATGGCAACCCACTACAGCATTCTCGGTGAGCGCCCTGGCGGCTCAGATGGTAAAGAATCTGACTGCAACTCGGGAGACCTGGGTTCGATCCCTGGGTTGGGAGGATCCCCTGGAGAAGGGCATGACCACCCACTCCAGTATTCTGGCCTGGAGAATTCCATAGACTGTATAGTCGATGGGGTCACAAAGAGTCGGACACGACTGAGGGACTTTCACTTTCCCCAGTGTTCTTGCCTGGAGAATCCGATGGACAGAGGAGCATGGCGGGCTACAGTCCCTGGGGTCGCAGACAGTCGGACACGACTGAATGACTAAACAATAGCAGAAAACACGACACAGGTTCAGAAGTCAAGGGCATGCACCTCCACATGGAACAGACTACTGCAGGTCCAAAATGGTAAATGAAAACAGAGCTTTCACGGAATCTTTGGACCCTGAGTGTCATCTATACATCCCAAGCACATGGTGAGTGGTGGGGAGAAAGGTAAGCACATGTATACTCAGTCATGTCCAACTCAGAGACCCCGTGGACTGTAGCTCGCCCGGCTCCTCCGTCCATGGGATTCTCCAGGCAAGAATAATGGAGTGGGTTGCCATTTCCTTCTCCAGGGGACCTTCCCCACCCAGGGATTGAGTCCACATCTCCTATGTTGGACATAGGAGACATCTCCTGCGTCCCCTATGTTGCAGCCTGATTCTTAGCCCACTGAACCATCAGGGAAGCCAAAAGGATAAATCAGTTCACTTAGTTCAGTCGCTCAGTTGTGTCCAACTCTTTGCGACCCCATGGACTGCAGCATCCCAGGCCTCTCTGTCCTTCACCAACTCCCGGATTCTACCCAAACTCACGTCCATCGAGTCAGCGATGCCATCCAACCATCTCACCCTCGTGATAGGTAAGTACCTGCTATTCTAGACCAATGTGAAGTCAGAGGTATTAAACCCAAAGAGGGAACTTTAAAAAGAAGCTATTCCATAAATGGTAGGCTGGGGGACAAGTTTTAAAGACAAAAGAAAGTCCAGCCTCTCCACATTTTATTTACAATGCTGTTAGCTTCTGTCCACAATGAAGTGAGTCAGCCATATGTATACATATGTCCCTTCCCTCTTGCCCCCACCCATCCCCCCATCCACCCCTCACCACAGAGCAGCCCACCCCTTGAGCTCATCACAGAGCTCCGAGCTGAGCCCGATGCTATACAGAGGCTTCCCACTAGCTGTCTAGATGTCTATTTCACACACGGTCATGTGCCTATGTCAGGGTTACTCTTTCAACTCATCCCACCCTCTCCTCCCTCTGTGTCCCCGAGTCCATTCGACGTCTGCATCTCTATTCTTGCCCTGCAAATAGGTTCAGCTGTAGCACTGTTTCCGACTCTACACATGCGTGTTAATATAAAAATGTTTGATTTTCTCCTTCTTAGTTTTGATGTCTATTCTATTTTTTAAAATTAATTTATTTTAATTGGAGGCTAATTACTTTACAATATTGTAGTGGGTTTTGCTTCATACATTGGCATGAGGCAAAACCCACTAGTAACTCATGAAATGGCATCTACTCATGATTGTAAATGTTCGTTAGCTTATGCATTTGATCAACGCCCCCATCCTGAATATCAGACTTTAGCGATAAATAAACTTGAAAGATGACTAGAAGCGATGGGCTCCCCATCCATCTGATATGAAATATTACACAATTAAATGCACTCAGCAAAACCCATCAGGCTCTGGAAACAAACTAGCAAAAAAAAAAAAAAAATCAAAGAACTAGAGAGTTATGTATAGTTAATAAAAATTTCAAATTCTAAGAAACAACACATGTTTTAAGTTATGAAAGCGGGGGATTAGGAAAACATAAAATGAATTGGTATATTTCCATTATGCTTTCAAATCCGGAGGGGATTTTAATAATAGAGAAACAAAGTACTGTGGCAAAAAGCAATATAGAGATGCTGTTAAAGTTGATGCATAGTAATACATTCGTATAGGTTAAAATAGTATTATACCAACTGCTCATTGGCAACAGATTATATAATTCTAAAACCTGAACACTGCACTCCTAAAATTATAAAACTGTAACTACAGACATTTTATTGCTATCAAGGCCTTCCAACCTTTTATAGAGGAAAGGAAAGAATTACAGGCTGTTGTATACATTATTTTCTGATTTCAAATAGGACATTTTAAACCTGAAACAGTATCGTAGACTATCTTAGCATACAAGTCACCTCTAAAATGCAGATTTTAACATGTGCTTCATATGGGGGGAAAAAAATAATAATAAGCAGAACACCCGACATGCAGTATAAATATTGGAACTGTAAGAACTGCACCTCAGTGACTGTCACTGAATCAACTAATAAAATGGACACAGTGAAAAAAGGCACAAAATTCCAGTTACTTAGTTTAAAATTGTGTTTCATTCTTTACAGAAAAAAAAAAAAGAAGCACTTGCTTGTGCCAGGTGGCTCTGTTCCTCTCCGGAATCCCAGGTAGCCAAGTGGCAGGTAATGTTTAACAGGTATGGCGTTTCATCATATCTGGCCAACAAGAAGGTTGAGAAATCACAGATCAGAGGTAAAGATCATTGCTTACAGTGTGTGGGTTAGAGGCCAAATCAGTCAGGAAGGAAACTTTTTTTTTTAAACAATGTAACCTTCTTAGTTGATTAAAACCCAAAGAATATCATTTAATGGCAGGATTGATATTGTGGAGAAGGAAATGGCAACCCAATCCAGTACTCTTGCCTGGAAAAATCTCATGGACGGATGAGCCTGGTAGGCTATAATCCATGGGATTGCAAAGAGTTGGACACACCTGAGCGATTTCACTGTCTCTCACTTGATACAGCAAGGGAACCTTTTTTTTTTTTTTTTCATCTATGTATTTAAAAAAGAAAAAAAAAACTTTATTTCTTTGGCTGGACCAGACCTTCCTTGCAGCATGCATTATCTTTAGGTGTGGCATGTAGGGTCTTAGTTCCTTGACCGGGGATTGAACCCAAGACCCCTGCATTGGAAGCACAGAGTCTTAGTCACCAGACCACCAGGGAAGCCCCAGGATAAGGTCTTGAAGCTGGGACTCAGAGCAAGGGTTTCAACATTAATTCAATAATTACTTAACCATGAAATTAAAAGACGCTTACTCCTTGGAAGGAAAGTTATGACCAACCTAGATAGCATATTCAAAAGCAGAGACATTACGTTGCCAACAAAGGTTCGCCTAGTCAAGGCTATGGTCTTTCCTGTGGTCATGTATGGATGTGAGAGCTGGACTGTGAAGAAGGCTGAGTGCTGAAGAATTGATGCTTTTGAAGTGTGGTGTTGGAGAAGACTCTTGAGAGTCCCTTGGACTGCAAGGAGATCCAACCGGTCCATTCTGAAGGAGATCAGCCCTGGGATTTCTTTGGAAGGAATGATGCTAAAGCTGAAACTCCAGTACTTTGGCCACCTCATGCGAAGAGTTGACTCATTTGAGAAGACTCTGATGCTGGGAGGGATTGGGGTCAGGAGGAGAAGGGGACGACAGAGGATGAGATGGCTGGATGGCATCACTGACTCGATGGACGTGAGTCTCAGTGCACTCCAGGAGTTGGTGATGGACAGGGAGGCCTGGCGTGCTGCAGTTCACAGGGTCACAAAGAGTCGGACACGACTGAGCGACTGATCTGATCTGATCTGAAACGTCTACGAGGCACCCTGCATTGCTGGAACACCATGAGTGAGCGTTGTATGTTTCCTCTGCATATGGTGGTGGTTTAGTCGCTCAGTCATGTCTGACTCTTTTGCGACTCCATAGACTATACAGTCTATGGGATTCTCCAGGCCAGAATACTGGAGTGAGTAGCAAGTTTCCTTCTCCAGGGGATCTTCCCAACCCAGGGATCGAACCCAGGTATCCCACATTGCAGGTGCATTCTTTATCAGCCGAGCCACCAGGGAAGCCCTCCTCTGCTTATAGAGCTTGCAAAGTGAAAGTGTCAGTCACTCAGTTGTGTCCAACTCTTTCTAACCCCATAGACTGTAGCCCACCAGGCTCCTCTGTCCATGGGATTTTCCAGGCAAGAATACTGGAGTGAATAGCTGTTCCCTTCTCCAGGGGATCCTCCAGACTCAGGGATCGAACCTGGGTCTCCCACTTTCCAAGTAGACGGTTTACCATCTGAGCCACCAGGGAAGCCCCATTTAGAGCTTGCAAAGCATTTGCAAAAAACGCACAGGATTTAAATCAATGCTGGACAACGACTACATCGACGTTGATATGAAACTGTCAATGGGACCAGCGCGTGTGGACCGTGGTGTGGGTGTTATTGGCCCGAGGCCCGGGGCAAGGAGAAGCTGGCTGGTGCCCACAGGAGGATGAGAACATGGCTGGTAGGGGGGATTTCGTAAGATAAAAAGAAAGCAAGGGTGACCCATATGCTAGAAGGGCCTGATGGGGAACTCCAACTGGAGCTCTGTGATAGCCTGCACGGGTGGGTAAGGGTGGGAGGTTGGAGGGAGGTTCAAGAGGGAGGGACCCCATGGACTATACAGTAAATTCTCCAAGCCAGAATACTGGAGTGGGTAGCCTTTCCCTTCTCCAGGGGATCTGCCTAACCCAGGGATGGAACCCAAGTCTCCCACATTGCAAGCCAATTCTTTACCAGCTGAACTACAAGGGAAGCCCAAGAATACTGGAGTGGGTAGCCTTTCCCTTCTCCAGGGGATCTTCCTGACCCAGGAATCGAACCGGGGTCTCCTGCCTTGCAGGCAGATTCTTTACAAACTGAGCCACAAGGGAAGCCCAAGAATACTGGAGTGGGTAGCCTGTCCCTTCTCCAGGGGATCCTCCTGACCCAGGAATCAAACCGGGGTCTCCTGCATGGCAGGCAGATTCTTTACCAACTGAGCTATCAGGGAAGCCATGACATATGTACATTTATGGGTAATTCATGTTGATGTATGGCAGAAGTCAAACCAATACTGCAAAGCAATTATTCATCAATTCAAATAAACATTAACAAAATATATGGGGGGTGGGGGGCGGGAAACGGGCCTGAGGAACATGGAGGGTGCTGGGAGTCAGATCGTGGAGACTGTTCCAGCCATGGTTCTGGAATTCCACGTGCCTTCCGAGGGAAAGGCATTTGGAGAGCTCTAATGGCCAGTTAAGGACAGGGAGGCCTGGCGTGCTGCAGTCCATGGGGTCACAAAGAGTCAGACGCAACTGAACAACAAACGGCCAGGGGTAGGATCAGAGCTGGGTCTGGAGAAAGTTTCCCTGCCAGGGTGCTGGGGAAAGGTAGTAATGGATGTAGACAGGTCACTGAAGGCCACACCCATGAGATGAAGCCGGCTCAGCCCCAGGCGTGACCGGTTGGAGAGACAAGCTACAGCTAAGAACGTGACCCAGGTGCTGTGAGAGTTTTTCTTTTTTTACTTTAGAGTGTTGTTGCTGTTGTTGTTCAGCCATCAAGTCGTGACCGACTCTTTGTGACCCCGTGGATCGCAGCACGCGAGGCCTCCCTGTCCATCACCAACTCCCAGAGCTTGCTCAAACTCATGTCCATCAAGTCGGTGATGCCATCCAGCCATCTCATCCTCTGTCGTCCCCTTCTCCTCCCACCTTCAGTCTTTCCCATTATCAGGGCCTCTTCCAGTGAGTCGACTGTTGGAAGGAGCGATGCTGAAGGTGAAGCTCCAATACTTGGGCCCCCTGTGCGAACCGCCGACACGAGAGCACTTTGTGTCTAAAAGCAATTTCTTCTGAGATAATCCCTGTGGGTTGACAGGCATGCCACTAAAGAAATCTCAGCTACGACGCAGGGGAGGCCATAGGCAAGAGTTCACTTGTCTCTATGTAAATAACTGAGCAGGCATCAGCCTCATGGCTTAAACAACAAACATGTGGAGAAATCAGGAGGCACTGTTTATGTTTTATAGTCTTCATCATCTTTAGAGCCAGGGGGATCTGGTTTCGCCAAGGACCACCCACCACCATGCTGCAGACTGGTGGCCTGAAAAAGGACCTGAACACCATGGCCAGCACAAGCTCCTCAGAGTCAGGGAAAGGAGGATACACAACATCGAGCTCTTATGATTGGTCCTTGGTAAAATTTTAAAAACCAAAGAAATCAGTGGAGCAAAACCACCTGTTCAAACAGGAGCAACAAAATAAAACTTCATATGCATTTTCCCCCCAAAAAACCTTTAACACATTTTTTTTCAACTCTACAAAATAGTTGAAAACAAACACGGGTAGAGTCGTTCACGTAGGATGGCTAAGTTTAAGTGTTGCCACAGTTGGTTGCTTGCTTTCTGTGTCCATGTGTACACGTGCACGTATGCATACAGATGCAACTATGCATTCACCATACACAGTGCGAAATGGCAACCCACTTCTGTATTCTTGCCTGCAAAACCCCATGGACAGAGAAGCCTGGCGGGCTACAGTCCATGGGGTCCCAGAGTCGGACATGACTGAGTGACTGACCACATGCATACGTCATATAGTTTTTCTGCATCACAAGATGTGAAAAGGATAGGGCTTCCCTGGTGGCTCTGTTGGTAAAGAATCCGCCTGAAGTGAGGGAGATCTGGGTTTGATCCCTGGGTTGGGAAGATCCTCCGGAGAAGGGAAAGGCTACCCACTCCAGTATTCTGGCCTGAAGAATCCCATGGACTGTATAGTCCCTGAGGTCACAGTCAGACACGACTGAGCGACTTTCACTTTCGAAGCGTGCACTCGTATTTGTGCACCATGATGTTTCAGAGTGAGCTGCATACACAGCGGCACTTTGCCCCCTAAGTGTTTTGGTCTGGGTCTCCTAGAGCAGGGGTCCCCAATCCCAGGCCATGGAGCTATCGCACTGCGACCCGTTAGGAAGCAGGCCTCAGAGCAGGAGGTGAGCGGCAGGTGAGTGTGCCAAGCTTCATGTGTATTCACAGCCTCTCCCCACTGTTCACTGAGGCCAGAGCTCCACCCCAGGACAGATCACCAGTAACCTTAGATTCTCAAAGGAGCATTTTGGGTGTGACCGTCTTCCATCACCCCCAACGGGACCACCTAGCTGCAGGAAAACAGGCTCAGGGTTCCCACGGATTCTCCATTATGCTGAGTTGGATCATTATTGCATTATGTATCACGATGTAATAATAATGGAAATAAAAGATACAATAAACGTAATGGCCTTGAATCGTCCCCAAACCATCCCTTACCCTGCGCTTGTGGGAAAAATCTGTCTTCCATGAAACCAGTTCCCAGTGCCAAAAAGCTTGGGGACCATTGTCTTATTAAAGCAAGGATAGCTTCTCGCCCACCACAGTACGATAAAAACCGTTCCGAGTAGCACTGATTCCATCAACAAACCTACACAATCCTCAAATACGTGTACCACTTGGCTCTTTTTTTTGCCAATCCAGGAGCCGTCCGAGACTCAGGTATCATTATGCTTCTGGGTCCTTTTGCGATCTGGAACGGTCCCCCCACCCCTGACCTTTCTTGGGGTTTTTTTGTAACGTTGACTTTCAGGGGGAAGAATTCATATCAGTTGTCGTAGACGATGTAGTACATTCTGGGTGAGCCTGCTTAGTTCTGAGGAGATTCAGGTTGAACCTTTTTGGCAGAGATATTACACCATTTTTTTTAACTAATTTTTTAAAAATTATTTCTTTATTTTTGGCCGTGCTGGAACTTTGTTGCAGGGTTTTCTCTACTTGTGGCGAGCGGGGGCTACTCTCTATTTTCGAGGTGCAGGCTTCTCACTGGGCTTCCCTGGTGGCTCAGTTGGGGAAGAATCTGTTTGCAATGTGGGAGATCTGGGTTCGATCCCTGGGTTGGGAAGATCTCCTGGAGGAAGGCCTGGCAGCCCACTGCAGTATTCTCGCCTGGAGAATCCCCATGGACAGAGGAGCCTGGCGGGCTACAATCCACGGGGTTGCAGGGAGTTGGACACGACTGAGCAGCTGAGCACAGCACTGCACAAGCTTTTCATGGCAGCGGCTTTTCTTATTGTTGACCTCGGGCTCTAGGGCATCCCGGCTTCAGCAGTCACGGCACGTGGGCTCCAGAGCAGACCCTCAGTAGTTGTGGACCACAGGGCTTTGCTGCTCCGAGCCACGTGGGATCTGCTCGGATCAGTGATCCAACCCACGTCTCTGGAATGGGCACGTGGATTCTTTACCACTGAGCCACCAGGGAAGCCCTACACCAGTTGGTCAGAGCTGGGATATGGAGACAGGATATGGAAGCCACCTAGATGCCCATCAGCAGACAAATGGATACGAAAGCTGTGGTACATAGACACAATGGAATATTACTCCGCTATTAAAAAGGACGCATTTCAATCAGTTCTAATGAGGTGGATGAAACTGGAGCCTATTACACAGAGTGAAGTAAGCCAGAAAGAAAAACACCAATACAGTATACTAATGCATATATATGGAACTTAGAAAGATGGTAACGATGACCCTATATGTGAGACCGCAAAAGAGGCAGAGTCTTTTGGACTCTGTGGGAGAAGGTGAGGGTGAGATGATCTGAGAGAATAGCATACAAACATTTATATTATCATATGTGAAACAGATCGCCAGTCCAGGTTCGATGCATGAGACAGAGTGCTCAGGGCCGGTGCCCCGGGATGACCCAGAGGGATGGGATGGGGAGGGAGGTCAGAGGGAGGGGTTCAGGATGTGGAACACATGTACACCCATGTCAATGTATGGCAAAAACCACTACAATATTGTAAAGTCATTAGCCTCCAACTAAAATAAATAAGTTAAAAAAGAGAGCTGTGATAACAAAGTGTCCCACTCTTGGGGGTCTTTTGGTTAGGAGGACAGCCTCCAGATTGCTCTATTTTATGTTACACTGTCCCTCTTAATGGACCGTCTCCATCACTTTTTCTGAGACGCACAATACGGTCACCATAATTTTTTTTTTTTGGTTGGGGTTATCTTGACACCCAAATATGCCTATGATCATGGGTATTTACTGCCATCTCAAATATCCACATTAAGGATTTACAGTCCACTTGAGGAGCCTTTTCATCATCTTCAAAGGATTAAAGAGAAAAAAGGAAAAAACGACTTGACTATCCCATCAGGTAGTTAAGCAGAGTAAGCAACAGACAGGTCGGGTCAAATAAAATGACATTGCGTTAAAAGAAAATTTTTTTCCTTTTTTTTTTTAGTTCATAAGAAAACTTTAATGTCTCTAATAAATCTTTTTTTTTTTTTTTTTTTGGATGGAAATAAATTAGAAAGAGGAGAGACAAGATCAAAGCATTTCCTTGATTATTATCAAAGTCTTCATCCACTTAAAGGAAAGGGACGTTTTTCTAGATAAGAACCCCAAACTCTGGATTTTGAAGTACATTGAAACACCTGGTGAAGGGACTTCCCTGGAGGCGGGGGAGTCCAATTTTTAAGACTCCTTGCTTCCCTTGCAGGGCATGCGGGTTGGATCTCTGGTTGAGGAACTAAGACCCCACATACCCTGTGGCATGGCGAAAGAAAATCCCCCTCAAGGATGCCTTTATGTTGGTAAGATATAATGGATATTGTTACTAGGTATTTAGGAAGAGGTATTTTAATCCCCACTGAAAGATTCTCACTTGGCATCAGAACATTCAAAAAGGATAATGCATTGTCATATTAATTTATCATGAATTAACCATGAGTCTTTTTTCAGCTGCACATTTTTAATTAGCTACCAACTCTGTGAAATTTTTTTTTCCCCAAGCTCTGCTAGCTGCGTCCAAAGAATGTCAATCTCCTTCTAGACTAAAACAATTAAAAAAAAAGCAAAAAATTTCTCAAAGCATTTCCTTGCAAAACGTACCGCTGTTTTCCAGAGGAATAAAAATAAAACTCTTACTTAGCAGGTGCTTAAGGCTTTGAAAGCAGGGTCGGAAATCAAAGCCAGCTCCCACATTAACAAAACATTGAGAAAATAAAGTATCCCTTAAAAAAATCCCCCAAAAGTTGGTTTCTCAAAGGGGAAAGGAACCCAAGATCCTTTTAAAGAACAAATTACAGAAATCACAATAGAAAATGAATCTGTTAAGCCGCTCAGCGTTAAGAAGAAACTTAAGCCTAGACTCGAAGCCTCTGGGGATGTTTCCTCTGCGACCAGAAAACCTCTGCTTCGGGGCTTTAAATTTAATACAAAAAAAAAAATTCCTAAAAGATCATTGTCTTTTTCTACTCTTTAATTTGGATTCTAACTCTAATCCCTCAAAGTAAAATACCAGTGACTATTTTAGGAAGAAAAAATATTTAGTCTCCTGTTGCATGGATAAGTTTCTCCACTTGGCAGTCCTGACATTGGAGGCTGGAGGAACAAATGCCTGTGGGCTGTCTGTGCATTTCCAGACGGGTGACCAGCATTTCTGCTTCCACCACACTGACTCCAGGAGCCGAGCCCCTCCACACCTAGGAAACCCAAAATACCCCCCAGTTCAGTTCAGTTTGGTCACTCAGTTGTGTCCGACTCTTTGCGACCCCATGGACCACAGCACGCCAGGCCTCCCTGTCCATCACAATCTCCCAGAGTTTACCCAAACTCATGTCCATCGAGTCTGTGATGCCATCCAACCATCTCATTCTCTGTTGTCCCCTTCTCCTCCTGCCCTCAATCTTTCCCAGCATCAAGGTCTTTTCCAATGAGTCAGCTCTTCACATCAGGTGGCCAAAGCATTGGAGTTTCAGCTTCAACATCAGTCCTTCCAATGAACACTCAGGACTGATCTCCTTTAGGACGGACTGGTTGGATCTCCTTGCCGTCCAAGGGACTCTCGAGAGTCTTCTCCAACACCACAGTTCAAAAGCATCAATTCTTCAAATATATCCCCCAGACGTTGCCAAATTCCCTCTGGAAGACAGAACTGCCTTCCAGGGAGAAGGGCTTGCCAGCAGTAACCTCAGAGTCCCAAGCTGCATTTGGAGGACAGTTACATCTGTCTTCGGGCTTCCCAGATGGCCCCGGAGGGAAAGAACCCAGCTGCCAATACAGGAGACATAAGAGACACGGGTTCAATCCCTGGGTCGGGAAGATCCCGTGGAGGAGGAGGGCATGGCAACCCATTCCAGTATCCTTGCCTGGAGGCTCCCATGCACAGAGGAGCCTGGCGGGCTACAGTCCACGGGATTGAATAGAGTCAGACACGACTGAAGAGACTTAAAATGCACGTGCGTACATCTGCCTGCAACCCATCATCTCGGCTGGCAGGACCATCCAGGTATTGACCCTACTTCTCCTAAACAAAGCGCATCCTTTACATTTCATAACCGCCCTGTGCACTTCCACTGTATAGAGGAAACCCCGGGCACAGGAAGGTAAACCATTCTCTGAGACCAGGAGGCCAGCCAGGGGGCAGGGCGGCTGGTATTCAAAGCCTTGACTCTGCATGGTTCCACCTCTGGGAGCCTTCGGGGACCACTGTGAACCGTATCTTCGCTGACAGCATGTCCTTGCCCGTTGCCGGGATCTGTTGCTATGGAGGTCAGTGAACGCTCCCTAGCACCACCCTGATATCACAGTATCAGAGCATCATGAAGATGCAGCCTTTGAGACTTTCCCAGAGGTCGAGTGGCCAAGGACCCACTTGCCAAGGCAGGGTATGTGGGTTCGATTCCTCATCCGGGAAGATTCCCCATGCCTCGGAGCAACTAAGCCCACGGTTCAGGCGCTAAGCCAGGTCTGACTCTTTGTGACCCCATGGACTGTAACCCACCAGGCTCCTCTGTCTCATGGGATTCTCTAGGCAAGAATACTAGAGTGGGTTGTCATTTCCTCCTCCAGGGGATCTTCCCGACCCAAGCATCCCACCCATGTTGCCTGCACTGGCAGGCAGATTCTTTGCCATTATCGCCACCTGGGAAGACCAGTATTATTTTTTTTTTTTTTTAAATTTTAAAAATTTGGGAGCTGGGGCATCACACGTGCCATGAACGATCCTAGTTCCCCGACCAGGGATCGAACCTGTGTCCTGGGCAGCGGAAGTGTGGATCCTTAACCAGGGAACCACCAGGGAAGTTCCACGAAACACCATCGTAAAGGGCACCAAATACCAACATGACTCAAACACAGCCGGAGCACGGTGTGAAAAGGTGGTGACATTTTTAGAGTGAAAACATCCCTACACGCACGTCTCGTGCTTACACTGACAACAGTTTCAGACGGTCTTGGGTGCTTGTCCTCAGGATGTTACGTCACCGAGACCAGCATGTGCAAGGATGGAGACGTGGAATGCCTGTCTCAACAGACAGAAACGAGTTGCACCACGCTTATCGTGTGCAGCCATCCAAAAGGACAAGAATCAGATACCGAGTGATCACATTCTGAAACAGTTTCTCGAAACTGCGCTCTTTCTGGCCTCGGGGTAGCTTCCTGCTGCCTGTTGCTTCTTTTCACGCTCTGCCCAACTCCTACTCATCCACAGGAGTCAGCTGAGGGGCCACCTCCTCAGGGAGGCCCCCGGTGATTTACAGTCTAAAGCAGTTGCCCCACGGTTGATAAATCCTGGCACTGCTTCCTATCCTCCCCAGAGCAATTGTCACTATTTGCCATTGTCTATTTGTTTGGTTTTGTTTTATGTGGTTATCCTGTCCTTTGCATAGCCTCGAAGGGTCAAGAAGGTAGGAACATTTTTTTCCTCATAGAAGTTCTCTACAAATATTTTCCCAGTAGAGCTGGGCTCACAGACCAAGGCAAATGGGACTATGTCCCTGTCCGGTTTTGGAGCCAACTAAGAAGGTTTTCTCCAGTAGCATATTGGGCCCCTACTGACCTGGGGAGTTTCTCTTTCAGTATCCTATCATTTTTTCTTTTAATACTGTTCATGGAGTTCTCAAGGCAAGAATACTGAAGTGGTTTGCCATTCCCTTCTCCAGCGGACCACACCCTGTCATATCTCTCCACCATGACCCGCCCATCCCAGGTTGCTTGGAATGTGAAATCAAATGGGCCTTAGAAAGCGTCACTACGAACAAAGCTAGTGGAGGTGATGGAATTCCAGTGGAGCTATTCCAAGTCCTGAATGATGATGCTGTGAAAGTGCTGCACTCAATATGCCAGCAAATTTGGAAAACTCAGCAGTGGCCACAAGATTGGAAAAGGTCAGTTTTCATCCCAATCCCAAAGAAAGGCAATGCCAAGGAGTGCTCAAACTACCGAACAATTGCACTCATCTCACACGCTAGTAAAGTAATGCTCAAAATTCTCCAAGCCAGGCTTCAGCAATATGTGAACTGTGAACTTCCTGATGTTCAAGCTGGTTTTAGAAAAGGCAGAGGAACCAGAGATCAAATTGTCAACATCTGCTGGATCATGGAAAAAGCAAGAGAGTTCCAGAAAAACATCTATTTCTGCTTTATTGACTATGCTAAAGCCTTTGACTGTGTGGATCACAATAAACTGTGGAAAATTCTGAAAGAGATGGGAATACCAGACCACCTGATCTGCCTCTTGAGAAATCTGTATGCAGGTCAGGAAGCAACAGTTAGAACTGGTCATGGAACAACAGACTGGTTCCAAATAGGAAAAGGAGTACGTCAAGGCTGTATATTGTCACCCTGTTTATTTAACTTATATGCAGAGTACATCATGAGAAATGCTGAACTGGAAGAAACACAAGTTGGAATCAAGATTGCTGGGAGAAATATCAATAACCTCAGATATGCAGATGACACGACTCTTATGGCAGAAAGTGAAGAGGGGCTAAAAAGCCTCTTGATGAAAGTGAAAGTGGAGAGTGAAAAGGTTGGCTTAAAGCTCAACATTCAGAAAACGAAGATCATGGCATCTGGTCCCATCACTTCATGGGAAATAGACGGGGAAACAGTGGAAACAGTGTCAGACTTTATTTTTCTGGGCTCCAAAATCACTGCAGATGGTGACTGCAGCCATGAAATTAAAAGACGCTTGCTCCTTGGAAGGAAAGTTATGACCAACCTAGATAGCATATTCAAAAGCAGAGACATTACTTTGCCAACAAAGGTTCGCCTAGTCAAGGCTATGGTCTTTCCTGTGGTCATGTATGGATGTGAGAGCTGGACTGTGAAGAAGGCTGAGCGCCTAAGAATTGATGCTTTTGAACTGTGGTGTTGGAGAAGACTCTTGAGAGTCCCTTGGACTGCAAGGAGATCCAACCAGTCCATTCTGAAGGAGATCAATCCTGGAATTTCTCTAGAAGGAATGATGCTAAAGCTGAAACTCCAGTATTTTGGCCACCTCATGTGAAGAGTTGACTCATTGGAGAAGACTCTGATGCTGGGAGGGATTGAGGGCAGGAGGAGAAGGGGACGACAGAGGATGAGATGGCTGGATGGCATCACTGACTCGATGGATGCGAGTCTGAGTGACCTCCGGGAGCTGGTGATGGACAGGGAGGCCTGGCGTGCTGCGGTTCATGGGGTCGCAAAGAGTCGGACACGACCGAGCGACTGATCTGATCTGAAGAAGGTTTTCATATTTCAAACGGTTGAAAAAAGAATGTTTTTTGTGACACATGAAAAGAACATGAAGCTCATATTTCCAGGTCCATAAGCAAAGTCAAAAAATACTGCAACACTCATTCACTTATTATCTGTCTGCCCCATGCTACGAAGTCCAAATTGAGCAGTTGTGACAAAGATTGCTTGGCATGAAAACCCGAAAATATTTTACTATCTGGTTGTCTATAGGAAAAGTTTTCCCATCTCTGGTCTAAAAGGCCCACATGAAATGAACTCAAAGAAAGTCAAATCAATGGTTTTGAACAGACTATAAAATATGCATGTGTGTATGTCTCTGTATGTGTCTGTGTCTGTGTCTGTGTCTGTGTGTGTGTATGTGTGTGTGTGTGTGCATGCACGTGCATGGTAAGTTCCTTCAGTCATGTCCAACTCTTTGAGACCCCGTGGACTGTAGCCCACCAGGCTCCTCTGTCCATGGGATTCTCCAGGTGAGAGTACTGGAGTGGGCTGCCATTTCCTTCCCCAGGGGATCTTTCCAACCCAGGGATGGAACCCATGTCTCCTGTGTCTCTTGCACTGCAGGAGAATTCTTTACCCACTGAGCTACCTGGGAAGCCCACATACACACACACACAGACACACACATACACACTACACACTTGTATGTATACATATACACACATATATATGTGCATATATATACATATTCCAATCTATATGCATATACATTGGGCTTCCCTGGTGGCTCAGTGGGTAATGAATCTGCCTGAAATGCAGGAGACTTGGGTTCGATCCCAGGGTTGGGAAGCCCCCTGGAGAAGGAAATGGCTATCCACTCCAGAATTCTTGCCCGGAAAATGTCATGGACAGAGGAGCCTGGCTGGATATAGTCTATGGGGTCACAAGAGTGGACATAACTTAGCTACTAAAGTACCACCATACATATGCACACACATCTGATATATACGCACACACATCTGATATATATGTACATACATATATACACACACATATCATATACATACACACATATCATATATATCATATATACACATATCATATATATACAGACATACATACATATATATCATATATCATATATATACATTTCATATATACACATATCATATCTATGCATATATATGCATATCATATACACAGATATATCATATATATACACATATCATGTATACACATATCATATATATACACATATCATATATATATATACATATATATATGTGTTACATTTTGTTGTACACTTGAAACTAAAGTGAAAATTGCTCAGTCATGTCCAGCTCTTTCTGACCCCGTGAGTCCATGGAATTCTGCAGACTAGAATCCTAGAGTGGATAGCCTTTCCCTTCTCCAGAGGATCTTCGCAACCCAGGGATCGAACCCAGGTCTCCCGCATTGCAGGCGGATTCTTTACCAGTCGAGCCACTAAAACAGCATTGTAAATCAATCATACTCCATTAAAAAAAATTAAAAGTTTAAATAAATTTGAAATAAAATGAATTTTTTTCTCTCATTTAAAAAGCAAAGCATGGGAGTAGTGTGATGTCAGCGTTGACCCTTCACCTCCTCCAGGCACGGTCACCTCTACTGACCCTTCACCCTCACACTATCTCCCCAGATTAAGATCATCAGATCAGATCAGATCAGTCATTCAGTCAGGTCCGACTCTTTGCAACCCCACGAATAGCAGCACGCCAGGCCTCCCTGTCTGTTGGGAGCCAGTTTTCTGGATTAGCGCTCCGCCCGTGACATTGTGAGGAAGGAGGCTCAAAACGCAAGGGCAAAATTTGAGTCTCAGGAGCTCCTAGGAGGTTCTCGAGCATCTACCCCAAAAAGGCCAGAGTCTGCCTACTTTCTGCTTTGTGTTCTCACCTCTGACTTTACAGGGGGCTGTCCCCCACTACCTTTCTCTGAGAAAAGAGCTAACTTACAGCTCCAGTTAATAATTCCTGAGTGTGACAGTGTTTCAGCCTACAAACTCCTTTTGGAAATCCTCTAGCCTGCCTGAATAGGTTTTTCCGGCCACATGTGATTGCTCAGATCCTCCCAACTGTGAGAGGCATGAGATGTTCTAAACTTTCTAAACACAGATTCCTTTGAGCAGTTAAAAGATTGATTAGAAACTGTATTGGTGAAGGGTTTTTCACTTGTTGGGCCAATGTTTGCTGCTAATTCTCCATATCCCTTACCTACTGTGTCCTTGGCAATGTATTGAAATGTAAGTAGTAGCCTTAATGGTTGTAACCTGGGACCCTTGAGTACAACCCACCACAAGTTTGCCCTATAGATATGCAACGCCAATGCTTTTGGAGGGTGGCGCCTGACTTTAGAATAATCAGCTTTAGAGAAAATAAGTTCCTTAAAATGTTAATAGGCCTCTGGGCCAGAAGATGATGTAACTCACCTAAACTTTTGCGTGTGATCGGTTTGAAAGCCTGGCTCAGGGACTGCTGTCCCTGCCTGACTCCACCCCTTCCCCCATCATCCTCTATGCATAACTTAAGAGATAAAAACTACTTTGAAAAGTAAAGTACGGGGCCTTGTTCACTGAAGCTTGGTCTCCCCATGTCGTTCTTTCTCTTACCTTCTGGCTGAATTATTTAGCCTCCTCTCTCCACAAAATGTTCTCACTGAATTTCCTTCTCACTGAGCTATCATTTCATCCGCTTTTCTTCACTGAATTTCCTCCTCACTGAGCTATCCTCATTTCTATTATTCTTTATATCTTTAATTAATATTTTAATAAGCAATTGTTTCTTGATCGTCGCCTATGCCGTCTCCCCTTCGAAATCCCTGGATCCACCGGGGCTGGACCCCGGCACCTGTCCATCACCAACTCCCCCGGAGTTCGCTCAGACTCACGTCCATCGAGCCAGTGATGCCATCCAGCCATCTCATCCTCTGTTGTCCCTCTCTCCTCTTGCCCTCAATCCCTCCCAGCATCAGAGTCTTCTCCAATGAGTCAACTCTTCGCATGAGGTGGCCAAAGTACTGGAGTTTCAGCTTTAGCATCATTCCTTCCAAAGAAATCCCAAGGCTGATCTCCTTCAGAATGGACTGGTTGGATCTCCTTGCAGTCCAAGGGACTCTCAAGAGTCTTCTCCAACACCACAGTTCAAAAGCATCAATTCTTCAGCACTCAGCCTTTTTCACAGTCCAACTCTCACATCTATACATGACCACAGGAAAAACCATAGCCTTGACTAGATGGACCTTTGTTGGCAAAGTAATGTCTCTGATTTTGAATATGCTCTCTAGGTTGGGCATAACTTTCCTTCCAAGGAGTAAGCGTCTTTTAATTTCATGGCTGCAGTCACCATCTGCACTGATTTTGGAGCCCCGAAAAATTAAGTCTGACACTGTTTCCACTGTTCCCGCATCTATTTCCCATGAAGTGATGGGACCAGATGCCATGATCTTCGTTTTCTGAATGTTGAGTTTTAAGCCAACTTTTTCACTCTCCACTTTCACTTTCATCAAGAGGCTTTTGAGTTCCTCTTCACTTTCTGCCATAAGGGTGGTGTCATCTGCATATCTGAGGTTATTGATATTTCTCCTGGCAATCTTGATTCCAACTTGTGTTTCTTCCAGTCCAGCGTTTCTCATGATGTACTCTGCATACAAGTTAAATAAACAGGCTGATAATATACAGCCTTGATGTACTCCTTTGCCTATTTGGAACCAGTCTGTTGTTGCATGTCCAGTTCTAACTGTTGCTTCCTGGCCTGCATACAAATTTCTCAAGAGGCAGATCAGGTGGTCTGGTATTCCCATCTCTTTCAGAATTTTCCACCGTTTATTGTGATCCACACAGTCAAAGGCTTTGGCATAGTCAATAAAGCAGAAATAGATGTTTTTCTGGAACTCTCTTGCTTTTTCCATGATCCAGCGGATGTTGGGAATTTGATCTCTGGTTCCTCTGCCTTTTCTAAAACCAGCTTGAACATCAGGAAGTTCATGGCTCACATATTGCTGAAGCCTGGCTTGGAGAATTTTAAGCATTACTTTACTAGCATGTGAGATTAGTGATTAAGATCATAAGGACGTGAATTGGAACAACTAGGTGACCTCCCCTTGGGAGCCAGCGAAGATCCAGTTCATCACAATCCTCTCTCATGCCCACACCTGTTATTTACAGATAACAGATTTAGGAGATGGGCATGGAAGCCCTCTGACCACTTTATCTGCCACTTTATGAAGAGGAACAAAAAAGAACAAACATGTCTAAAGGGAGTAGGTCAGCACGCCTTTATGAAGAGAAATGAACAGATTTAAAGGGATTAAGTCACAATGCCTTCCGGGGCGGTGCTGCCACCAGGAACCAGACCTGTAGAGGGAAAAGACAAAACAGAAGCCTAACAGCCCACACTCAGAGGACACTTTGCAGAATAACAGCAGGATATTCTGAGCCACAGCGATTTTGCCCCACGTGGGTCACTAGACAACGCCTAGAGGCATTTCTGAAACTCAGACATGGAGCGGGGGGCTACTATTGGCCCCCAGTGGGGAGAGGGCACAGATGTTGCTAAATATCTCAAGAAGCACAGGTCAATTGACACCTGTTACAATCCCCACCCCCGCCACAAAGAATGAGGTGTTCTCACTCATCACTAGTCCCAAGGTTGAAAAACTGCATCAGACGATTGGTCTGTTAATCATTTAACCGGCTCTGATGCTAGCGGCTGGCAAAAAAAAAAAAAAAAAAAGGATTGGAAGAGGGTCATACCTAGTTTGTTCAAACAATGACCCACAGGCAGTGATAACTGAGAAGTCGCCTGTGTGTACACACTCAGTCGTGTCCGACTCTTTTGACCCCATGAACTGCAGCCCCGCCAGGCTCCTCTGTCCGTGGGATTCTCCAGGCAAGAGTACTGAAGTGGGTTGCCGTTTCCTCCTCCAGGGGAGTCTTCCCCACCCAGGAATCGAACCCAGGTCTCCTGAATTGGCAGGTGGCTTCTTTACCACCGAGCCACCGGGAAACCCCTATAGGTGTGTGTACAGGTGTTTTACTTATTTTGAATTGCTACATCTCATGTTTTCCTTAGAGACAGGAAGTACCCAGGGCGTTGACATCCTCACACAATTTAATTCACCAGTATAGGAATACACTGTGCCTATTGCAGCACTTGTCTTCATGTAACCCACGGGGAGAGATATTCATACATTTTTCTGCAGGAATATTAACACCTTTGATTACTGACTGCTGCCCACACCTGCTGGTGGGGGGTAGGGGGTGTGTGTCCTATGAGATCTCGAAAAGACACGTGTTGGCTTTGTAAAATATACATAACTCAATTACAGAGTACCACTGCCTCCAAGGACTTTAGGTAAGAAACTCTGTATCAATAGTCAAGATGTGTTGAGAGCTTGTGTTACCCAGGACTGCGAAAATCCTGGGAGTTTAATCAGAGCCAGGGCCAAGTTGTCATCAGGTATCAACATCTGGAATTAACAAATCAGATAGCTGTCCCTTCCAAAGCAAAAACCAGGTGGTGTTTCCCCGTTTCCCACAGCGGAGACTCAGTTATGTGGCTGAGAAGTTGGGTCGATTTTCAAATCCACAATTGAAAATACTATGATTTCAGTTCACCCATGAGTACTCAGTTGCTCAGCAGTGTCTGACTCTTTGAGATCCCATGGACCGGAGCCCTAGCCAGGCTCCTCTGTGCATGGGATTCTCCAGGCAACAATACTGGAGTGGCTTGCCATTCCCTTCTCCAGGGGAATCTTTCCATTCCAGGGATTGAACCCACATCTTCTGCATTGGCATGTGGATTCTTTATCAATGCGCCACCTGGGAGGCCCTATCAATGTCCAATATAATCATCTGTAAACCCTTCAACTATTGAATCTATGATCATCTGTAAAGTCTTCAATTATTGAATGTATCATCATCTGTATACCCTTCAATTACTGAGTTTATGAATATCTGTAAACCTTCAATGATTGAGTTTATGACCATTTGTAACCCTTCAATTATTGACATCATCATCATCATCTTATAAATCCTGCAATTATTAGGTGTATCATCACCTAAACCCTTCAACTGTTGAATCTATAGTCATCTGTAAACCCATATCATCAGAGGATGAGATGGTTGGATGGCATCACCGACTCAGTGGACATGAGTTTGAGTAAATTTCCGGAATTGGTGACTGACGGAGGCCTGGCGTGTTGCAGTCCATGCGGTTACAAAGAGTCGGACACAACTGAGTGATGAACTGAACTGAACTGTAAACCCTTCAATTATTTAATCTTTGCTCATTTGTTGAGCTCAGCTTGGTTGCTCAGTTGTGTATGATTCTTTGCAACCCCAAAGATTGCAGCACCCCAGGCCTCCCTGTCCATCACCAACCCCTAGAGCTTGCTCAAACTCATGTCCATTGATTTGGAGATGCCATCCAACCATCTCATCCTCTGAGGCCCCCTTCTCCTCCTGCTCTCAATATTTCCCAGCATCAGGATCTTTTCCAATGAGTTGGCTCTTCACATCAAGTGGCCAAAGTATTGGAGCTTCAGCTTCAGCATCAGTCCTTCCAATGAATATTCAGGACTGATTTCCTTTAGGATGGACTGGTTGGATCGCCTTGCAGTTCAAGAGACTCTCAAGAATCTTCTCCAGCACCACAGTTCAAAAGCATCAATTCTTTGGTGCTCAGCTTTCTTTGTGGTCCAACTCTCACATCCATACATGACTACTGGAAAAACCTACAGCTTTGACTAGACGGACTTTTGTCGGCAAAGTAATATCTCTGCTTTTTAACATGCTGTCTAGGTTGGTCATACCTTTTCTTCCAAGGAGCAAGCGACTTTTAATTTCATGGCTGCAATCACCATCTGCAGTGATTTTGGAGCCCAAGAAAATAAAGCCTCTCACTGTTTCCATTGTTTCCCCATCTATTTGCCATGAGGTTATGGGATGGGATGCCATGATCTTCATTTTTTGAATTGTTGAGTTTTAAGCCAGCTTTTTCACTCTCCTCTTTCACTTTCAAGAGGTCCTTCAATTACTGAAACTATGATCAATTATGCAGGGTGTACAGATGATCATTCTTTCATATCAAATTTAAGTGGGGGGGGGAATTATGATAAAAAGTTGGGTACATTCATAGGAAACAAAATCAAAGTATAAACTATAATCTTTGGTTCAAAAGTGCTTCCTGCAACACCAACTCATAGGACAGAAGTACTTCATCTCAGCCATGATGACATTTGTGAAACTTTCCGGACTTGCAAACCCAGCAGTAACTCACTAAACAGCCTGTATCTGCCATGATGCTGGAGTGTGCTTGCGTTTTGCCGGGTGTCTGATGGTGATAGTCGGGAGGCAGGCTGGGGACTCCACCATGGCCGATGGCCAGTGGACAGAGACCTGCATCCTTGCACAGTGGTGGAGTCTTCAGACTCCCTTCCTTGTTCAGGACACACCCTCGGGGTGGTTGCATCCACACCTCATGGAAGGACACCTTCCAAGATGGCTCTGCAAACTAGCGCCTCTTATATGTGTCCCCCCTTAACCATCCTTGGCCTGACCTCACCTACTCACTGGTGTTTTCACCACCAGTGATGAAGCTCACCTGCCTTTTGGGACCTGGCAGTTGGCCAACCAGTCTTCAGAGTCACTATTTTATGCTAAACACAAAAACTTACTGAGTTCCTGAATATGTACAGAATCTTCCAAGCTGTATCAGACAAACATCACTTTTGTTTCCATCTAGTCAAAGCTATGGTTTTTCCAGCAGCCACGTATGGACATGAGAGTTGGATTATAAAGAAAGCTGAGCGCTGAAGAATGGACGCTTTTGAACTGTGGTGTTGGAGGAGACTCTTGAGAGTCCCTTGGACTGCAAGGAGATCCAACCAGTCCATCCTAAAGGAAATCAGTCCTGAATGTTCATTGGAAGGACTGATGCTGAAGCTGAAACGCCAATACTTCGGCTACGTGATGCAAAGAGCTGACGCATTGGAAAAGACCCTGATGCTGGGAAAGATTGAAGGTGGGAGGAGAAGGGGACGACAGAGGATGAGATGGCTAGATGGCATCACCAACTCGATGGACATGAGTTTGAGTAAACTCTGGGAGTTGGTGATGGACAGGGAGGCCTGGCGTGCTGCAGTCCATGGGGTGGCAGAGAGTCGGATACAACTGAGCGACTGAACTGACTGTGAGTCCCAGATGTCACTAGAGGTAAAGAACCCGCCTGTCAATGAAGGAGATGTAGAGATATCCGGTTGGATCCTTGGGTCGGGAAGATCCCCTGGAGAAGGGAATGGCAATCAATACAGTATTCTTGCCTGGAGAATCCCACGCACAGAGGAGCCTGGTGGGCTACAGTCCATGGGGTCACAAAGAGTTGGACATGACTGACGTGACTGAGCACGCACATCACATCAGGCTCCATCAGTTACCAGGGAAACCAGGCTCCTCAGCTGAATAACCATCTCCCTTTTATAAAGTAGCAGATGGAGACATTCTGGCCGAACGGGGTAGCGGTGGGGCACATCTGATCATGTGAGTAGCACGGACACGAAGCGTGTCCAGCAGGGAACACGCAGACAGCAAGAGAACAGCCATGCTGAGTGGCCTGGTGGTGCACGCAGGTAAGCAGCACCCAACTTGTGAGAATAATCTGTCAACCTTGGAATGTCGATTTAAAAATGTGATTTAGAGGCAGACTCATAATTACTTGGTTTCACTGTAAAGGTATTAATCTAGGATAGTGGGGGAATTTATGGAGTGTGCCAGCTGCCCTAGATTAATAATTTTACATTGAAAGCAACTGACAAATGACCTAATACTCGATCAGGAAAGATTGAGGGCAGGAGGAGAAGGGGATGACAGAGGATGAGATGGTTGGATGGCATCACTGACTCGATGGACATGAGTTTGAGCAAGCTCTGGGAGATGGTGAAGGACAGGGAGGCCTGGTGTGCTGCAGTCCATGGAGTCGTAAAGGGTCGGACATGACTGAGTGACTGAACTGATGACTTAAAATCCAAAGAGCTCAGTTTATAGGTGAGAGTACAGATGCTCGTGAAAGGTGAGTGCCTGACCCAGCGTCACCCAGGAAGCCAGCTGACATCGTGTAAAATCTGAGGTCTCCAGACCCTAGTTATGGGTCATCCATATGGCATTATTTGCCTCTCTACAGGGTGAACATTCCTACCTGTTGACAAGCGGTATCTTGTCAAGGGGCCTGTGTTTGCCAAGGGCAACTTATGTCAGGGGCCTGTGTTTGCCAGGAGGTGACTTTAACAAGACGGCAAGATAACCTTTCTGGGTGTTTCATCTAGGGCACATCTAAGCATTAAAGGGAGAGAGTTGAGTCAAATCTTTCAACATCCACTGGTTGGCCAATTGGTTTGCTTGTTTGGATAGAGTTTTCACAGGCCAAGTTTCCTGCTAGAATCCCATGAACAGAGGAGCCTGGCAGGCTACAGTCCATGGGGTCCCAAAGAGTTGGACTGAAGTGATTTAGTTAGCACGCACGCATGAGACAAGCAGCTGTGAGTCTACAGATTTGATGGCGGTGGGTGATGGCGGGTGGATCTGAAATAGTGGGAACCACAAAGGAGTCTTAGTTTGTGTTAGTAAATCTCTTGTGACCCCATGGACCCAGCAGGCTCCACTGTCCATGGGATTTGCCCAAGCAAGAATACTGGAGTGGGTTGCCATTTCCTCCTCCAGGGGATCTTCCTGACCCTGGGATCCAACCCTAGTCTCTTGTGTCTCCTGCATGGGGAGGTGGATTCTGTACCCCTACCGCCACCTGGGGTTCCCTTGTTAGTAAATCAAACAACACACACTGCCAAAGACAGCTCAGGATGTGAGGCAATCCTTTGCCATGGATCAAGCGAGCATTTCGACATGATGGTCTCAAAGAAGGTCATCACCACCACCTGAAATTAGGTGCATAAAGTGCATAGATACATAAATCCAGATGGGGCAGCCAAAGCATCCGCTGTGATAAGCTTTGGAACTTTGAAAACACAGATGCTGTTTGAGTGGATTTTTACCTTCCTAAGGATTAAGTCTGAAGCAGTGGGTCTGCTATCCTGTCAAAGTGCACAGAAAATGCCTGGGTAGACTTGGAAACTAGAGCACCACGCTTTTTTTTTTTTTTTTTTTTTGGCTGTACCAAATGGCGTCTACTTGCAATGCTGGAGACCCAGGCTTGATCCCTGGGTCTGGACGATTCCCTGGAGAATGGAATGGCAACCCACTCCAGTACCCTTGCCTAGAAAATCCCATGGATGGAGGAGCCTAGTGGGCTGCAGTCCACGGGGTCCCAAAGAGTCAGACACGACTGAGCGACCTCACTTTCACCTTAAGCGTCTGGATGAGTTTGTTTGGGCTTTTTGGTCTTCCTGACACGACCTTTCTCTGCCACTTGCCCAGCCTCCCCAAACATTCCCTTCAAAGTTTGGCGTCATTTTTTTCCTACACCAACTTCCTACTCTCTCCCTTCCCCACTGGGATCTTTAAGGATTTGTGATTGCCGTGGCAGACATTCATGTCTGAGTCCATTCTAAGGCTTGAGTCATTCCTTTCTCACAGTCCCTGTCCAGGAGATAAAATCTATCTTTATGTGAATGACTCTAAACCTCAGGGCACGTGTTAACTGTTCACTATTTCATATGTTTAAAAGAGTCGGGTCACTTCCTCCCCAGAATGTCTAGCACTTCGCTTCACCATCCAATTCTTCCTAGTTTGTCACGGTCAAATTCCAGAGTAATATTTTTATCTGCTCGATGAAGTCTCCAGAAAGAAGAGACGTTTATCAGAAACTAAGCTTTCAGCTGGCCAAGACCTCCAGCGGATGTCCATGAGCTAAATTTTCAGATCACCAAAGTTCCAGATACATCGGGCTTCTGTGCCAATTTTTATCACCTGGAGGTAAAAACTCATTATTCATAGTCTGGACCCAGCCTGGGTACCTATTGTATATTTCCAAATTACATCACTTCACCTTTTCTCTCTTTCAAAAATCCTTACCAAATAATGACTTCCCTGGAGACTTGGGTTCGATTCCTGGGCTGGGAAGATCCCCTGGAGAAGGGAATGGCAACCCACTCCAGTGTTCTTGCCTGGAGAATCCCATGCACAGAGTAGCCTGGCGGGCTATAGTTCCTTGGGGTCGCAAAGAGTCGGATATGACTGAGTGACTAACACTTCCACTTTGATCAAATAATACCCAAGCATGCTTCTCTATGCAGATTTAAAGTTTCAGTCTCTATTAAGAACCACACAATGTGAATGTGAAGTCGCTCAGTCGTATCTGACTCTTTTGGACTCTGTGGACTGTAGCCTACCAGGCTTCTCCGTCCATGGGATTCTCCAGGCAAGAATACTGGAGTGGGTTACCATTTCCTTCTCCAGGGGATCTTCCCGACCCAGGGATCGAATCTGGGTCTCCCGCGTTAGAGGCAGACGCTTTAACCTCTGAGCCACCAGGGAAGCCCAAGAACCACACAAGCTGCCCATATTAGTGCAGCTCCGTTAATCCTGTTATTAGCTGTGTCTGTTGAAATAATCATATAGGTATTCAAACAGACAGAGAAAGTGAAAGTCGCTCAGTTGTGTCCGACTCTTTGTGACCCCGTGGACTGTAGCCCGCCAGGCTCCTCTGTCCATGGGGTTCTCCAGGCAAGAATACTGGAATGGGTACACGTTCCCTTCTCCAGGGGATCTTCTCAACTTTGGGGTCCAACCCAGGTCTACCACACTGCAGGCAGATTCTTTACCATCTGAGCCACCAGGGAAATTCCACTGATAACAGCCTGAGAATACCAGCGACGATCATCTGGTTGACAAATAATGGTTTCCTTGGTGGCTCAGATGGCTTGCATACCTCGCACTTGTTTATAAGGGAAATGGGTCTTGAGGACATAAGTCCATGAAAGCATTCTATACACCTTTCCTTTGGAAATGAGCATAATTCAGTTCAGTCACTCAGTCGTGTCTGACTCTTTGTGACCCCATGAATTGCAGCATGCCAGGCAGGCCTCGCTGTCCATCACCAACTCCCAGAGTTCACTCAGACTCATGTCCTTCGAGTCGGTGATGCCATCAAGCCATCTCATCCTCTGTCGTCCCCTTCTCCTCCTGCCTCCAATCCCTCCCAGCATCAGAGTCTTTTCCAATGAGTCAACTCTTCGCATGAGGTGGCCAAAATACTGGAGTTTCAGCTTTAGCATCATTCCTTCCAAAGAACACCCAGGACTGATCTTTAGAATGGACTGGTTGGATCTCCTTGCAGTCTACGGTACTCTCAAGAGTCTTCTCCAACACCACAGTTCAAAAGCATCAATTCTTTGGTGCTTAATGAGCATAATTAGAGGTAGCAATTTTGAGAAGACGTTGAAAATGGCAGAAGAGGTGTCAGATGATTTAGTGTGAAGGCAAGCATTCCAAACACTGAGGGGCAAGAGGGTTGACAGGACTCAAAGGTTTTATTTCCTCACGCCCGAGCGATTAGTTCTGGGACCTCGTAACACAAGGATTATAAGGTCACGTCATAGAGTGATATAATCTGAGGACTGTCAGCATGGGATGACTCTCATCACGGAGGATGACAAGAAATACGACGAAACAGAGGAAAATACTACTTTTTAAAAACAAACTCAGGCAAAGGGTGGCAGCGGGGATTTAAAGAAATGGGCGTGAAAGGATCTCACTGGGGTGATGAAAAGGTTCTAAAACTGATTGACGTGATAAATAGAATGTGACCATAGCATGACTGGGTAATTTAATAAAACCCATTGAATGGCAGAAGCGGTTGAATTTCACAATATGTAACGTGAAAAGCGAGTCATTCAGTCGTGTTTGACTCTTTCCAACCCCATGGACTGTAGCTCGCCAGACTCTTCTGTTCACGGGATTCTCCAGGCAAGAACACTGGAGTGGGTTGGGGATCTTCGCTGACCCACGGATGGAAGACCCCCGGGTCTCTCGAATTGCAGGCAGATTCTTTACCATCTGACCCACCAGGGAAGCCCTCATAATATGTTAAATATCCCTTTAAAAAGTTGTAAACACATATTACATCATATAAAGAAAAATGATAGATTGAATTAAAATATATATTAAAATATATATATATATCCATGTAAACTTAGAACAGAGTGTCCTCGTGTGCCAGTGTAAATTGAATAAGGTGGTTGCACTTTGACACACTTCATCATTTTTCTCTTTTTCGTGTGTGCGTGCTAAGTCGCTTCTGTCGTGTCCAACTCTGGGTGACCCCATGGACTGTAGCCCGCCAGACTCCCCTGTCCGTGGGAGTTTCCAGGCAAGAATCCTGGAGTGGGTTGCCATTTCCTCCTCCAAGGGATCTTCCCGACCCAGGGATCGAACCTGCGTCTCTTATGGCTCCTGCATTGGCAGGCTGGTTCTTTACCCCTAGTGCCACCTGGGAAGCCTTTCTCTCTTTCTGCTAAACACGTGGGTGTGAGTCAGGTGTGTCCTGATGTTCCCCATGGGGACACGTCCACTCAGGCGGACCTTCCGCAGCGTCTCTTTGAGCCAGCCCGGTCAGGATGGGAAATGAACATGCCTGAGAGAAGCCAAGGTCTCCGGAAAGGTCAATAATGCATGGGCAGAAACGTCAAAGAGGAAAGCAAACGGGCTTTGACTCAAGGACTAAACTAACAGGATTCAGTGCGGGGGAATGTCCCAGCTCAGGGGCTCAAGGCCACCTTCACCAATGACTGGGCTCATGCAGGCCTTGGAGAGTTTGCCCACAGTGTGGGCACGGTGGCTCAATGGCACGTGGATTTCCAGAGTGCAAGCACAGGGCTTTTCACTGTCTCTGTTTTAATCGCGTACCCGATACTCTCTTTATGGATAGTCCAAAGTCATGATTTTTAGTAAGCTCTCCAAAGACAGCAGTATCTTCAAGATGGAAAGTGAAAGTGGCTCAGTCCTGTCTGACTCTATCCGACCCCACGGATGATACAGTCCATGGGACTGTCCAGGCCAGAATATTGGAGTGGGTTGCCATTTCCTTGTCCAATGCACGCACACATGCTAAGTCGCTTCAGCTGTGTCCGACTCTGTGCGACCCTATAGACGGCAGCCCACCAGGCTCCTCTGTCCATGGGATTCTCCAGGCAAGAACACTGGAGTGGGTTGCCTTGTCCTTCAGGAAGACCTTAAAAAGCAAGGACTGCGGGGAGAGAAGGCAGACGCAAAAGGCCACCTATAGTGTGTGATTCCTCGTACAGAAAATGTCCAAAATGAGGATGTGGCACACGTGTACACCTGTGGTTGATTCATGTCAATGTATGGCAAAAAACCACTACAGTGCTGTAGTCATTAGCATCCAATTAAAATAATTTTTAAAAAAGAAAAGAAAAAATGTCCAAAATGAGTGAATCCCTGGACCCAGAAAGGAGACAAGGGGTACAGGTTAAAAAAAGGGTAACTCAAACCAGGGTTCTGTGACCACCTAGAGGCATGGGAAAGGGTTGGAGGTGGGAGAGAGGGGACGTGTATGCATTGATGACGGATTTGGGTTGATGTATGGCAGAGACCAACACGACATTGTCAAGCAGTTATACTTCGATTAAAATATATATACATTTAGGAAAAAGGGAAAGCAGACTGAGTGGGGGATGACTCCTAGAGGGCACGGGATTTCAGGAGGGGATAATGAAAACATTCTAGAACTAGACAGAGGTAGCAGTGCAATGAAGTGGTTCAGAATTAAGATGCTCTAGAATGGTTCGCTGGAGAAGGCACTGGCGACCCATTCCAGTACTCTTGCCTGGAAACTCCCATGGATAGAGGAGCCTGGTAGGCTGCAGTCCATGGGGTCGCTAAGAGTTGGATGCGACTGAGTGACTTCACTTTCACTTTTCACTTTCATGCACTGGAGAAGGAAATGGCAACCCACTCCAGTGTTCTTGCCTGGAGAATCCCAGGGATGGAGTAGCCTCGTGGGCTGCCATCTATGGGGTCACACAGAGTCAGACACGACTGACATGACTTAGCAGCAGCAGCAGGGGCAGCAGAATGGTTCGCTGCTTCAGTTCCTGGTTGGGGAACTGAGATCCCTCAAACTGCACCTTGTGGCCGAAAATTTTTTTTAATTATATATATATATATATTAGTCAGTTTATTTATTTTAATTGGAGGCTAATTCCTTTACAATATTGTAGTGGTTTTTGCCATACACTGACATGAATCAGCCATGGGTGTACATGTGTTCCCCATCCTGAACCCCTTTCCCATCTCCCTCCCCATCCCATTTTTTTTTTTTAATAAAAAGGTTAATTGTATGTTAGGTGAATTTCACCCCAGGCTTTTGATACAAAGAATTTAACAAAGAAAACACATGGGGCTTCCCTGGTGGCTCCGTGGTAAAGACTCTGTCTGCCAATGCAGGAGACACAGGTTCAATCCCTGGTCCGGGAGGATCCCACATGCCATGGAGCAAGTGAGTCCACACACCACAGCTACTGAAGACCACACACCCTCAAGCCTGCGCTCCACAAGGAGAGAAGCCAGTGCACTGAGAAGCCTGACCTCCAAAACTAGAGAGGAGCCCTGGGTCTCTGCAACAAAAGAAAGCCCGTGAAACAACGAAGATACAGCACAGCCGGAAATTATAATATAATTAAATAAATGAAGAAATAACGGAAACCTCAAACTGAAGTTTACTTTAAAGAAAAAAAAAAATACCACCAAGCTTTCTAATACCACGAGCATGATATTACATCTTCAAATGGAGATTTGGACCAATGGCAAACCCCCACTGGGAGTGCTCTCAGGACAGGAGGTCACAGCTGGTGGCGATCTGAACCCACCAGCTTAGCCCAGGGACCACAGACTCGGGTGCAGGGAATCTTCTGATAAGCACAGAAGGATCGGACCACTCCGAGGACAGTGCAGTGAGAATTTCTGATCAATAAGAGGACAGTTTCGGCTGTAAGACCTGGCTGGACTGAACTTGATGTTGGGGGGGTGGGGGTGGGCCAAGGCTGACCAGCTAGCCAGGCTCATGTGGAAGGAGACTGCTGGGGTCCCCTGGGTTTTGGGAGGCAGGGTCATTTTGTCCACAGAGACCTCATTAAGCCTGCTGTTGTTCAGTTGCTAGGTCGTGTCCAGCTCTTTGCAGCCCCATGGACTGCAGCACGCCAGGCCTCCCTGTCCATCACCAACTCCCAGAGTTCACTCAAACTCATGTCCATTGAGTCAGTGATGCCATCCAACCATCCCATACTCTGTCGTCCCCTTCTTCTCCCACCTTCGATCTTTCCCAGCATCAGCATCTTTTCAAATGAGTCAGTTCTTTGTGTCAGGTGACCAAAGTACTGGAGTTTTTCAGCATCAGTCCTTCCAATGAAGACCCAGGACTGATCTCCTTTAGGATTGACTGGTTGGATCTCCTTGCAGTCCAAGGGAATCTCAAGAGTCTCCTCCAATACCACACTTTGAAAGCATCTGGTCTTTCCTGCTCATCTCCTCTCTCTTCAGAGTGGCCACCCCAGCACCACACATGTTTATGAATAAGATGAAGACAGAGCTTCAGTGAGTAAGAGGAGACTCTGGTGTAACACTATGGACTCCTGAATTATTTATTGGATTTCTCATTCTTTTATCAACATCAAATATAAGCAAACAATGCTAAAATGAGCTAGTCGATTCTGAAGCTGAAGCTCCAATACTTCCGCCACCTGATGCAAAGAACTGAGTCACTGGAGAAGCCCCCGATGCTGGCAAAGATTGAAGGTGGGAGGAGAAGGGGACGACAGAGGATGAGAGGGTTGGATGGCATTACCAACTCCAGGCACATGAGGTTGAGTAAACTCTGGGAGATGGTGATGGACAGGGAGGCCTGGCGTGCTGCAGTCCATGGGGTCGCAAAGAGTCGGACATGATCGAGCAACTGAACAACGACATCATTCATTTTTGCCTATACATCCCTTTCTCCAAAAGACCATGTGTAACTAGGCTCTTGGGTTCTCAGCACGCATCTTGTAAATCCTATTGAGGTTTCCCAGGTCCTCCCAGAAAAAGGAAGTCCTCTGTAGGCAGGATTCTAAGATGACCTCTCTGGCTTCCACCTCCTGGTACCCACACCTTTGTATGATTCTCTCCTCTTGAGTATGCGCATGTGAGTGGGGTCACCTCAGATGTGCTTCTAACCAGTAGGGCAGGGAAAAAGTGAAGGGATGTGACTGAGGCCTCCTAGTCAATTGTCTTTGTATGACTCAAAGTGGAGATTGTGGGGGGTGGGCCTGGCCTCATCAGTGGAGCCCTTGGAAACAGACTCCAAGCCTCAGAAGAGGTGCTGATCTGTTGGCTTTCATGGGATGGTCACGGTGTGGAACGCCTGCAGGGACGGTTGATCCCTAGGAGTGAGGAGCCGACAGCCACAGGGAACTGGATTCTGCCAACATGCTGAGCGAGCTCAGAAGGGAATCCCAAGCTTCAGATGGACACAAATCCCAGCCACCATTTTGCACACTCGTAAAGGACTGTGAGCAGAGAAGCCAGCTAAGTCGTGTACCAATACCTGACTGCAGACTTGGAGATAGCCAGTGGATATTGTTCTAGGCCATTAAATTTATTGTGGTCACTGGATGGATAACTACCAAACAACCACTCCCAAATGTACATAAAATGGCAATAACACGATTCCATTTAACCAGGACGCAAGCCAACCATTCACAGGCATAGTGGCCGCCTCCATCAGCAACCACACAGAGCTGTTGTTTTAGCTGATGAGTTGTGTCCGACTCTTTGTGACCCCGTGGGCTGTAACCCTCCAGGCTCCTCTATCCATGGGATTCTCCAGGCATGAGTACTGGAGTGGTTTGCCATTCCCTCCTCCGAGGGATCTTCCTGACCCAGGGATCGAACCTTGGTCTCCTGCATTGCATGCAGTAGTCATGAGTCAAGTCAATTGGACTTACAAAGAATTCTCCACTTATATTTCAAGCAAGCATGCCTGCCCGCCCCCCCAACCCCCGGACTCCTCCTCCAACTCTGTAACCCTCCTTCCCACCCGCTGGAAATGAAAAAAATCCCTTTCTGGGTTTGAGTGAGGGAGACCACGGAGTTTTGGTCACTTGCAACCAAAAACCGTCTCTGTGTGTGGCCATAGCAGCTCTCGACATGAGTGACTTCCTCCTCCTTGATTGCTGAACTCATCACCTGTACTCACTGGGAATGAACTTGCTAGAAGCCCGTGCGTGTTGCCCAGCACACTGAGTCTGCCTCGGGATATGTACATTACATGACGTGACCCGGAACGCCCAAGGAGACGAATGGTTTTCAACACCCCTTTGGATGAGTCAACCATGGGACATGTGTCAAGACAGTGGAGTGGAAAAACTCTTGGCCCCAACACTCTCTATAGAATATACTCTGGGGGTTTTTCTTATTGTTCCCAGCGCTAAAACAGGATCCTGGGCTTCCCTGGTGGCTCAGTGGTAAAGAATCCACCTGCTAGTGCAGGAGGATTCAGTCCTTGGGTGGGGATGAGCCCCTGGAGGAGGAAATGGCAACCCACTCCAGTCTTCTTGCCTGGAGAATCCCACGGACAGAGGAGCCTGGTGGGCTACCATCCACAGGGTTGCAAAGAATCAGACTCAACTGAGTGACTGAAAACAATAGCAGATATAGGGTTGAACACACAGGACAACGTCCCACCTAGAACAAGGACTGTCAAGTCCCGGTGACTTTGTTTTCCAGGGGACACGGGGCGTGGTGTGGACACATTTCCGGTTGTCACAGCTGTGGGCGTTGCTCCTGGCATCCAGTGGGTAGATGCCAGGGATGCAAATGAATATCCCACAATGCACTGCATGCAAAGAATGATACGGGTCCAGGAGTCATCCATGCCAAGGTTGGAGAATCCTACTCTTGGGCCAACCCTTTGTGTTACTTTTTAAAGGCTTTTTCTTGACCAGCAGTTGTCAACAAGGGGTGACTTTGCAGCCCTTTCCCAACGCCCCACCCACAGAGACAGTGGTGATATCCGGAGTCATTGTGGTTGTCACAAGCAGGCTTATGCCCTTAGCACCTCCTGGAAGGTGTCCAAGGATGAGACAAAACATCTGACAATGTGCAAGACCCATTCCAGGACAAAGAACTCCCCAGCCCCACACGTCAACTGCACTCAAGCTGGGAAATCCTGACCCAGAGGCAGATAAGCTCATCAAAGGACAACTGTCCTTTCTTTTTAATGATCCAAACACAGCACTTTTTCTTATGGAATCACATAGCTGGCCTTTCTAAGGTTGGAACAGGCCTTTTGGTTTGAATATCAGCTTGGGCTCTTATAACCCCTCAGTCTATTTGAGTAAAGAATGCTTTGCCTTTCAGGAGCACACGTTGGGGGCAGGGGTCAGAAGCTGTTCATGTCTGGGCACAGGGTCCAAGGGGGACAGCTGTTCTCCCCAGTTTTTCTGGCCACATTTAGGTTTCTGAGCATTTTCACCTTATCGCAAAGCTTAGGGACTATAGAAAAGTCACAAGGTCGTACGTAGTAAAAGCGGCTTCTAAGTGTATATGGGAGCATAGTATGGCACAGTAAGTGGGAAAAAGCCCACCCAGCACAAACACCATCTGATGTTCATAGCTGCCACAGGCTCAAAGGGACCTGCCGGCACTTGCAATTCCTGGTCCACAGTCCCGAAATGCCCAGGTGGGTTTCAGAATTCAGAACTGTTTGGATCTTACAAGGTCACGGCTTTTATTAAAAAAAAAAGTAAAAACTAATTTGTTAAAATGATTTAAAGAATCACCCCTTCAGAGCTGAACTGTCTTCAGGACAGTTTATGGCAATCATAACTCAGAGAGTAGTTTTCCACAATGAAGCGTTCATCTTCACACCATTAACACCATTTAACAACAAGCAAAGGCTGTAACTGGGTGAGAAGATCTTGACCGAACATTATGGCGATCATTTCAGAATAGATACGGTACATCAAATTGTTATGCTGTACATTAGAACCATATACAATGTTAGAGATCAGCGATACGTGAGTCAAACTGAAATTATCTATCTAAATTGTCATTTAATAAAGAGGGAATATATATGTAAATACATATGTAAATATAGACATATATTTATTCACCATTGCCTTCATATAACCTGGAGAAGGAAATGGCAACCCACTCCAGCAATCTTGCCTGGAGAATTCAATGGACAGAGGAGCCTGGCGGGCTACAGTTCATGGGGTTGCCAAGAGTCAGGCATGACTGAGCAACTATCCCTCACTCACCTTCATATATAGAGATATATTAAATCTATATATGTATATATTCACCATTACCTTCGCATATAGAAATGCAGTGTATAGATGTATACTTCCCTGGTGGCTCAGATGATAAAGAATGTGTCTGCAGTGCAAGAGACCCAGGTTCGATCCCTGGGTTGGGAAGATCCCCTGGAGAAGGGAATGGCAACCCACTCCAGTATTCTTGGCTGGAGAAGCCCATGGAGAGAGGAGCCTGGCAGGCTACAGTCTGTGCGGTCCCAAAGAGTTGGACACAACTAAGCGACTAATGTTATTTATTATTTAGAATTGTATATTCACCATTACCTTCCTATACATAGACATATCTATATATATATTCACCATTACTTTCATATATAAATAGATATAATGTATCCATGAACATGAACGTGAAGTCGCTCAGTCGTGTCTGACTCTTTGCGACTCCATGGACTGTAGCCTACCAGGCTCCTCTGTTCATGGGATTTTCCAGGCAATAGTACTGGAGTGGATTGTGATTTCCTTCTCCAAGGGATCTTCCCAACCCAGGGATCAAACCTGGGTCTCCCGCATTGTAGACAGACGCTTTACCGTCTGAGCCACCAGGGAAGTCAATATATCCATATATGTATATATTTACCACTACCTTCATATATGGGGGAAGGCAATGGCACCCCACCCCAGTACTCTTGCCTGGGGAATCCTATGGACGGAGGAGCCTGGTGGGCTCCAGTCCATGGGATCGCTAAGAGTCGGACACGACTGGGCGACTTCGCTTTCACTTTTCACTTTCATGCATTGGAGAAGGAAATGGCAACCCACTCCAGTGTTCTTTCCTGGAGAGTCCCAGGGACGGAGGAGCCTGGTGGGCTGCCGTCTTTGGGATCGCACAGAGTTGGACACGACTGAAGCGACTCAGCAGCAACCTTCATATATATAGATATATCTATATACATTTACTATTACCTTCACATATATAGAGATGTAATGCATCTCTATATATACATATATATATTCACCAGTACCTTTATATACATATCTATATATGTATATGTTCACCATTACCATCACATATATAGAGATAATGTATCTATATACGCATATATTCACCATTTCCATCAAATATAGATACAATATATCTATATACTATATATATTCACCATTACCCTCACATATATAGATATAATGTATCTATATACGTATATATTCACCATTACTGTCAAATATAGATACAATATATCTATATACTATATATAGTCACCATTACCATCACATATATAGATATAATGTATCGATATATGTATATATTCACCATTACCATGACATATATAGATATAATGTATCTATATATTCACTATTAACTTCAGATATACAGATAAAATATATCTTCAAATATATCACGTAATCCACATACTTTTTTATTTTGGGGCCACACTGCACAGCTTGTGGGATCTTTGATCCCCAACCAGGGAACTGGGGGAACACTTGCCCCCTATAGTGCCAGTGGGCAGTCTTAACCACCGGCCTGCCAGGGAAGTCTCAGTGTATACCTTTAGTGAAGTTTTGGACCACACCCTGTCGTCACACTTATTAATGTCCATAAGAGATCTTGGCATTCTCTCAGATAAAGAAAGAGTATTCAGCACTACATCAGTTTCACATTCCTGGATTCAGAACTATCGTTGCTGCCAAACAAGCTGTCAAAACACTGGGCTTCCTAGTCTTTGCCTTTTCTGCCTGGTTACCGACAAAGGGCTGCAAGTGGGAGGGCAGGGCTTGGAGAGAAAAAGGTGAGGAAGGCAGGTGCTGGCCAGGCCCGCCCATGCTGAACAGCATCCTGGCCAGTCCTGAGAACTGATGCAAACTCAGGTTTTTCTCCTCTGTGACGGAGGTGGCAGGCAGGGACCCAAGAAACCCTGGCCCAGTGACTCAGCTCGGGCAAGCCGGGACAGCCTCCAGCAGAAACAACGAGCTGCCAGGGAACCTGGAGAAGACCTGCGAACAATGCGCCAGGGCCGTCCTCCGGCTTCTATCGTATACCCCGGGGTGCTACTTCCTGTCTCCAGTTCAGAAGGTCTAAAGAGGGGGTGCTGTGCCTCCCCGAAAAACCTTCAGCAGTGTCTGGAGATAATTATCGGACCGGAGCGGAGGTATGCAATGCTGTCTCTAAGTGGGAGGTTCTAAATATATCCTACAGCGCACAGGGCGCCCCCATATCAAAGGGACATGTGGCCCCAAACACCATCAGTGCTCACACTGACGACCCCTGCTCTCCCCCGAAGCTCTGCCTGACGCATTTCATTGTTTTATGAGGAAGAGTTGATGTACAACTTTGTGTTAATTTCAGGAGTATTGCATAGTGATCCAGGGTTCTTGCAGATTACCTTCTGCTACAGGTTATTCAGTTCAGTTCAGTTCAATCACTCAGTCGTGTCCGACTCTTTGCGACCCCATGAGTCGCAGCACGCCAGGCCTCCCTGTCCGTCACCAATTCCCTGAGTTCACTCAGACTCACGTCCATCGAGTCAGTGATGCCATCCAGCCATCTCATGGCCCATATAATAACCTATAATAGGTTATTATAATGGCCATAATTCCCTCTGCTATACAGTAACTCCTTGTTGCTTATCTATTTCATATATAGTAGTGTGTCTCCACGAATTCTACACCCCTAACTTGTCCCTGCCTATGTCTCTCTCCCCTTTATTTGCTAACTCGCTTCAGTCATGTCCAACTCTTTTCTACCCTATGGACAGTAGGCTGCCAGTCTCCCCGTCCACAGGGATTCTCCAGTCAAGAATCCTGGAATAGGTTGCCGTGCCCTGCTCCAGGGGGTTTTCCCAACCCATGTCTCTTATGTCTCCTGCATTGGCAGGCGGGTCCTTTACCACTAGCTTCCTTGGTGGCTCAGCTGGTGAAGAATCTGCCCGCAATGCAGGAGACCCAGGTTCCATCCCTGGGTTGGGAAGATCCTCTGGAGAAGGAAATGGCCACCCACTCCAGTCTTCTTCCTTGGAGCATTCCATGAACAGGGGAGTCTGGTGGGCTACAGTCCACGGGGTCACAAAGAGTCGGACACGACTGAGTGACTCACCCAACAACACGTCTCTCTCCCCTTGAGTAACAGTTTGTGATGTGTCTATTTCTATTTTGTATACGTGTTCATTTGTATTATTTTCAAGATTCCACATACAAGTGATATACAGTATTTGTCTTTCTCTGTCTGACTTATCACTAAAGAGTAAGATCCTCTAGGTCCATCCATGTTTTTGCAAATGGCAACATTTTATTCTCTATTTATGGCTGAGTAATATTCTATTGTGTACATGGACCACATATTCTTAATCTAATTGTCTGTTGGTGTGCACTGGGGTTGCTTCCACGTTTTGGGTATTGCAAACAGTGCCTGATGAAGCTGAACCTCCAATCCTTTGGCCACCTGATGCGAAGAACTGACTCATTGGAAAAGACCATGATGCTGGGAAAGATTGAAGGTGGGAGGAGAAGGGGACGACAGAGGATGAGATGGCTGGATGGCATCACCCACTCAATACACACGAGTCTGAGTTAACTGTAAAGGAGAGCTCCCAGCCCCCGGCCAAACTCTCCATCTGTCTGTAGGCAAGACAACCCCTCTCCTGGAAACACAAAGAGGAACACTGACTCTGGGACCCATCTGGTGTGACCTGGGGGCTTTCGACCAGAGTTGAAAGTCAATGGGACTTCCCTGGTGGTCCGACGGCTAAGACTCTGCGCTCCCAACACAAGGGACCCGGGTTCCATCCCTGGTCAAGGGAACTAGATTCCATGTGCCACGACTAAAGATCCTGCATGCTGCAACTGAGACCCAACGAAGCCAAATACGTAAATAAGAATGTTCAGTAAAACAAAAAAAGGAAAACAGCAAATCCAGCTGCTGCTCTAGCTGAGCCCAGCACTGTGTACTTCCTGTTCTCAACCAGTATTTAATGACCGCTGACGTCAGCTCTTGCAGTCCTTTACCAGGTTTTTTGTTTTCCGTCTCAGACAACCTCGGAGGTGAGGCTGCACCTGTGTTTCATCATCACTCCCTCTTTTATTACCTGGATCCCAGGGTGCTGGGTGAGAGCTTGCTGAGTCAGTGACCAAGTTTTTCAGGGCTAACATCCAAACAAGGTGGGCAGTTTAAGCAGAAGACGAAGAGCGGAGGTGGCGACAGGGTCTGGAGAACTCGGTTTGGAGTTTTTACCCGCAAACTTTTTTTTAATTATTATTTTATTTTTAAGATCTTTTTTTTTGGATGTGGACCATTTTAAAGTCTTTACTGAATTTGGTTTTTTTGTGTGTTTTTTTGCTAAGAGGCCTACGGGAACTTAGTTCCCTCACCAGGGATCTAACCTTCATCCCCTTGCACTGGAAGGCGAAGTCTTAACCATCGGATCACCAGGGAAGTCCCTACTCACCATCTTTAAAAAAATTTTTTTAATTTATTTTTTATTAAAAAAAAAATTCTACCAGTTTATTGCTACCAACCCATCTCCCTCCACTCTCATACACTCATGCTTGGGCATGTAACCCCATGGACTGCAGCCTGCCAGGCTCCTCTGTTTGTGGACTTTTCCAGGCAAGAATAGTAGAGTGGGTTGCCATTTCCTCCTCCGATTTATTTTTCATTGGAAGATAACTCGTTTACGATGTTGTGTTAGTTTCTGCCACAAATCAACCTGAATCAGTCACAGGTATACATGTGTCCCCTCCTTCTTGAACCTCCCTCCCGCCTCCCACCCCATCCCACCCCTCAAGGTCATCCCAGAGCACCAGGCTTGAGTTCCATGCAGCCAATTCCCACTGGGTACCTATTTTGCACATGGTAGTGTATGAGTTCCAGCGCACCTCTCTCCACCCGTCCCTCCTACTCCTTTCCAGAGGCCACAGTCTGTTCTCCACTGGGGCTGTGCAAACAGATTCATCAGTACCATCTTTCGGGTTCCATATATGTGTGCTGATATTTGCTTTTTCTCTTTCTGACTCATTTCACTCTGTATGAGTGAGGAGGCTCTAGGTTCATCTACCTCATCACAACGGACTCAAATGCGCTCCTTTTCATGGCTGAGTAATATTCCACCGTGTATGTGTGCCACAATTTGTTTATCCAACCATCTGTCGATGGGCATCTAGGTTGCTTCTATGTCCTAGCTACTGTGACTTCCCTGGTGGCTCAGATGGTAAAGTGTCTGCCTACGATGCAGGAGACCCAGGTTTGATCCCTGGGTGGGGAAGATCCCCTGGAGAAGGAAATAGCAACCCACCCCAGTATTCTTGCCTGGAAAATCCCAGAGGAGCCTGGTAGGCTACAGTCCATGGGGGTCTCAAAGAGTCAGACATGACTAAGCAACTTCATTTCTTCTTCCTAGCTACTGTAAATAGTGTTTCAAGGAACACTGCCTACCCCTAATCTTTTAATCAGTTTCTGGAGAAGGAAATGGCAACCCACTCCAGTACTCTTGCCTGGAACATTCCACGGGCAGAGGAGCCTCGTAGGCTACAGTCCATGGGGTGGCAAAGAATAGGACACAAGTGAGTGACAAAAAAAAAAAAGAAAAGAAGGGATAAAAAGAGAGAGAAAAAATATAAACACAGTTTCATTCAACCTTTTAAGGGATACCTGACAGATACTGTTTACCCTTCAAATACAAATAGAGGGACACATTTTTTTCTCTCTCTTCTTTTATGTCTGAAAGCTTTTACACTTCTGAGTCCTGATAGCATCAGTTGTTACGTTTACAATCTCATTATAAATGAATATGGGGCAATATCTCAGTTGGCAAATAGGAATGTCCCTGCAAACACCAAATCACAGGAATAATCTCTCCGGTATCCTCACGTGGTTAGTGAACACACAGAGCGCCGATGGCAAATAACCATGACACAGAGGAACCTTTCAAGAAAACAGCCTCACCATTCTTAGTGACATCATCTTAGATGAGCATCATTTCTATCAGTGCCTCTAATTCAATGTGCAAGGGACAGCAGAAAGGAAAACAACTGAGGTAGACAGAAAATATGTTGACCCTCAGATAAGAAGAAAAGCAAGCAAGAAGTGGAAGCCTTAATTCATTCTGATTGTTTGTTGACAAGAGAAACTTGAAGCCTCAGGCTGAATGGGGTTTACATGCATTTCTTAGCCTCTATTGCTGGGAGAAAAATCACATATTTGGTTGATTCATAGCAAGTAGGTTATGTGTGGCATTCACTGCAAAGGATACATCGTCCCAAATGCTGATTTTCTGTAACTGATGGACATGCACAGAATAAAATGGTTGATTTCTGAACTGCACATGCATTCCCGGTTTAACCTAGCTCCTTTATAAAGACAGATGACACAGCCAAACCCTGGAATAATCAACCGCACATCCAAAAACACAAAGAACTCGAGATGCAACTGTCCTGAGGACGTATTGATCCATGTACAAGCCTCTCAATTAGGAAACGGGGTTCTTTCCGTTTTTCAGGACACAGATTCAAGTGGTTCATGACAGACTTATTCATATATTTAAGAAAGAAAACAAAGATGCAAAGTTAAAAAAAAAAAAAAAAAAAAAGAGGAAGAAAATAGTGGACCTGATATTCATTCTGCCTCCAAATTGTTTTGGAAAAAGCAAGCAGTTGCCTTTCCAAAGCAAGCTGAGAATGACATCAGTCTTTCACAGAATCCGTTTCAGGGCACATGTGTCTTATTCATATTCCTTGTATAGAACTCAGAAGCAATGGTTCTGATATTATGGTTGGCAAGGCTAATTGCTTACATTTCTCTCTTGAGACAAGCTATAGCAGAAAATGCACTTCTCTGCTCACTTCCTCTTAAGAGTTCTTCCTCCTGAGCTCTCTACTACTCTTTTTTTTTTTTTAACTTTAAAAATTATTTATTTGTCCATGCCAAAAGATACGCGGACTATTAGTTCCCTGACCAGGGATTGAACTCACTCCCCTTGCCTTGGAAGCACGGAATCTCAACCACTGAACCACCAGGACCTCCCGTCACTATTCCTTTTACCAAACTCGTGTTTAGGGCTTTCATCCAGAAAGAAAGACCAAAAGACTATCTGGCAATTGATTCCCTCTCCCACAAGACCTTCTTGTTTCAGAGCAAACGAACAAATGACTCCATATCAGATAAACCGCTGTGGGTGGCTTTGCAGGTTTCTCCAAAAGGGAATAGTATTTTCTTTGCACGGTAACACTTTCTTTTTCTGCGTGGTTCAGAAATTTCTGTCTCAGCCTTCGGCCACCTGATACAAAGAGCCAACTAATTGAAAAAGACCCTGATGTTGGGAAAGACTGAGGGCAAAAGGAGAAGGGGGCGGCAGAGGACGAGATGGTTAGCATCACCGACTTGGCGGACAAGAGCTTGAGCAAACTCCGGGAGTCAGGAGAAGACAGAGGAGCCTGGTGTGCTGCCGTCCACGAGGTCACAAAGAGTCAGAGACAACTTAGCAACTGAACAACAACACCGAGCCCTTCGACTTAATTTAATCAAGTCGTGACCTGTAGGCTATTTCACTATCCTATAAAAGGAACAAAACAGGAACCTGGAGACGCCGCCCTTTGAAGCTCTGTGCTAAAGTTCCTATTGCCAGGAGCCATTTTCTATCATTTACCTGAATCCCTTGGCAGTGGAGGGGGAAAAAAAAAAGAATGCAACTCACCAAGCTATTCACGGTGAAAGAGACAAGGTGCCCGGACTTGATCGCAGGACCTCACACGGCTTCTCCGACTGACCACACGGGAGGACACCCTGGGCCCCCTGCCTGCCTGGCTTCTGAAGAGTCACTGCGGGGCCCCGGGAAGTTATAGGGAACCATCACCCGGCCGTAAAGTCATCCCCGGACAACCGGCGAATCTCTCATAAAAAAGCTATCTAGGCCCCACGCCTGCATCTCTCCACGTCTGTCCCTGACTGCTGAGTGCCTCATGCATAAATCAGAAGGGGAGCTGGGCTTGCTGACCTCAGTTGTCATGCCACGGGGGAGGAAGGAAATCAAACGGACATGACGGTCATCTCGGAGGACGTTTATGCAGAGCACTTCGGAGGTGTGCCAGGGCTGGCCCGTGGCCGCCAGGCACATCCCGGGTGTGAGTGGAGAAGGCGCGTGCAGAAAGGCAGGGGGGTGGGGGCACGTATGGGGACCACTGATCACCCAGTGGTCGCCAGGGGGGGGGGGCGGTGGCAGGTGAGGGCGGGCGCACCGCATGCTCTGTGCACAGTGTGCAGGAAACCATTCCCGCCTCCCTGCCCATCGCCTCCACATGCTGCACACAGAGCCCCGAGGAATGCATTTCTCACCCCCACTCTGGGCGAGGATGCTCAGCCAGGTCACCCACCCGCCCACTCCCCAGTCTCGTGGGCGGAGTGCAAAACAGCAGAGAGGAAGTGAGCCCGGGATGCCCCTGCCCACTCGTCTGGGGGACGTCTCTACCCATCAAAGGGTAACTCACCCCTGTGTCTCTGTGAGGGCTTCCCTGGTGGCTCGGGGGTAAAGAACCTGCCTGCCAGTGCTGGAGATGCCGGAGACTCAGGCTGCCTCCCTGGGTGGGGAAGATCCCCTGGAGGAGGACATGGCAACCCACTCCAGCATTCTTGCCTGGAGAGTCCCAGGGACAGAGAAGCCCGGCGGGCTGCAGCCCATGGGGTCGCAGAGTCAGACACAACTGAAGCGACTTAGCACTCGAGTCTCTTTATTTATTTATTTGGCTGTGCCAGGTCTTCCTTGAGACACACGGGGGCATCCACCTCAGTCACTGTCACTCGGGATGTAGCTCCCTGACCAGGGATTGAAGCCAGGCCTCCTGCATTGGGAGCCTGGAGTCTTAGCCACTGGACCACCAGGGAGGTTCACATCCTGTCTCTCTTACTAAGTCCCCTCCGGTCATCATTGTCTTTTGTTTAGGTTTAAAAAAAAAAAAAAGACTAACTCCGTCTTTGTTTTCATGATTCCCCATCTATAAATAAAACATTAGTTTTAATTGTTTTGCGTGCCCCGGGCATTTGGCAGGTTCTCCTATAATTAATACATAATGCAGCGGCTGCTGACAGATTGCCCGTTCTTCTTGGAAACCCAGGGATGACAGTAAGGTGAAACCTGAAAAAAAAAAAGACTTGAGCCTGAGTAAGCATGACCTGGGGGGAGCTTCTCCAGGGGCTCAGTGGGCAAGAATCCGCCTGCAAGGCAGGAGATGTGGGTTCCATCCCTGGGTAGCGAAGATCCCCTGGAGGAGGGCATGGCAACCCACTCCAGTATTTCCTGCCTGGAGAATCCCATGGATAGAGGAGCCTGGCGGGGTACCGTCTACGGAGTCGCAGAGTCAGACAGGACTGAATGGACTTGGCGTGCATGCATGCATGACCTCGAGACATCGTCTAAAGGTGACATCTGGTCTTGGGGTTGGGTGGGGGCGGGGGATGTCTCTACAAAACTTACTCGTTGGAGAGATGGTTCAAAGCTTGCCGTGGAGGTCACAATTCCAGTACACCCTGGGATGTCTGTGGCTGCTGTAAAGGGTCACACGACAGTGGCTTTAGATTCTAAAACTCCTGGCTAATCATTTAGCCATCCACTAAGGCATGGTCTTAGTGGTCCAGGGACCTGGAGAGAATGAGGAAGGAGCCTCTGGTGTCCTTACAGATCATTCCCTACCCTTGCAGCTGCTCTTGGGACTCTCCCAGGAAGGAATACAAAGGGACAGACAAGGTCAAAGGGCAGACCACACCCGTGTGACCCCTACTGCCCAGAGATAGCTCTGGCCCTCTGGAAGCTGACCGCCCCTCAGAAGCGCCTTGGGACAAGTTCTTGGGACCTGTCCCAGCAGATTTCCTCCCCAGGGGCAACTCCAGAGCCTGAGGGCTGGTTCCCTCTCAGCTGGAGTCTCTCCCACCCCCAGGAGCAGAAATCCCAACGGCTGCAAGATCTTGGCTCTGCCTGTCATCATGAGTCACCCGAGGTCAGCATCTCCAAGCACCCGGGCCAATCCAGCTTTTACGGGCCTACCACCCTGCCTGGTCCCTCAGGCAGGGATCAGCTCCTCGGGGCCCCAGATCTTCAGTCTGAGGTCTCACCCTCTCTAAGGGGCCTCTCTGAGTCCTCACAGGGCAGGGGTGAAGCAAGAAGACTCACTCCCATTCTCATACACACTGGGAGAGTCAGTTCAGTTCAGTCACTTGGTCATGTCTGACTCTTTGCAACCCCATGGACTTCAGGATGCCAGGCCTCCCTGTCCAGCACCAACTCCCAGAGTTCACTCAAACTCATGTTCATTGAGTTGGTGATGCCATCCAACCATCTCATCCTCTGTCATCCCCTTTTCCTGCCTTCAATCTTTCTCAGCATCAGGGTCTTTTCCAGTGAGTCAGTTCTTCACATCTGGTGACCAAAATATTGGAGTTTCAGCTTCAACATCAATCCTTCCAATGAATATTCAGGACTGATTTCCTTTAGGATGGACTGGTTGGATCTCCTTGCAGTCCAAAGGACTCTCAAGAGTCTTCTCCAACACCACAGTTCAAAAGCATCAATTCTTCGGTGCTCAGCCTTCTTCATAGTCCAACTCTCACATCTATACATGACCACAGGGAAAACCATAGCCTTGACTAGATGGACCTTTGTTGGCAAAAGTAATGTCTCTGCTTTTGAATATGCTATCTAGGTTGGTCATAACTTTCCTTCCAAGGAGTAAGCGTCTTTTAATTTCATGGCTGCAGTCACCATCTGCAGTGATTTTGGAGCCCAGAAAAATAAAGTCTGACACTGTTTCCACTGTTTCCCCATTTATTTCCCATGAAGTGATGGGACCAGATGCCATGATCTTAGTTTTCTGAATGTTGAGCTTTAAGCCAACTTTTTCACTCTCCACTTTCACTTTCATCAAGAGGCTTTTGAGTTCCTCTTCACTTTCTGCCATAAGGGTGGTGTCATCTGCATATCTGAGGTTATTAATATTTCTCCCAGCAATCTTGATTCCAACTTGTGTTTCTTCCAGTCCAGCATTTCTCATGATGTACTCTGCATAGTAGTTAAATAAACAGGGTGACACAATACAGCCTTGACGTACTCCTTTTCCTATTTGGAATCAGTCTGTTGTTCCATGTCCAGTTCTAACTGTTGCTTCCTGATCTGCATACAGATTTCTCAAGAGGCAGATCAGGTGGTCTGGTATTCCCATCTCTTTCAGAATTTTCCACAGTTTATTGTGATCCACTCAGTCAAAGGCTTTGGCATAGTCAATAAAGCAGAAATAGATGTTTTTCTGGAACTCTCTTGCTTTTTCCATGATCCAGCGGATGTTGGCAATTTGATCTCTGGCTCCTCTGCCTTTTCTAAAACCAGCTTGAACATCAGGAAGTTCACGGTTCACATATCGCTGAAGCCTGGCTTGGAGAATTTTGAGCAGTACTTTACTAGCGTGTGAGATGAGTGCAATTGTGTGGTAGTTTGAGCCTTCTTTGGCATTGCCTTTCTTTGGGATTGGAATGAAAACTGACCTTTTCCAGTCCTGTGGCCACTGTAGAGTTTTCCAAATTTGCTGGCATAGTGAGTGCAGCACTTTCACAGTATCATCTTTCAGGATTTGGAATAGCTTAACTGGAATTCTATCACCTCCACTAGCTTTGTTTGTAGTGATGCTTTCTAAGGCCCACTTGCCTTCACATTCCAGGATGTCTGGCTCTAGGTCAGTGATCACATCATTGTGATTATCTGGGTCATGAAGATCTTTTTGTACAGTTCTTCTGTGTATTCTTGCCACCTCTTCTTAATATCTTCTGCTTCTGTTAGGTCCATACCATTTCTGTCCTTTATCAAACCCATCTTTGCATGAAATGTTCCTTTGGTATCTCTGATTTTCCTGAAGAGAACTCTAGTCTTCCACATTCTGTTGTTTTTCTCTATTTCTTTGCATAGATTGCTGAAGAAGGCTTTCTTATCTCTTCTTACTATTCTCTGAACTCTGCATTCATATGTTTATGTCTTTCCTTTTCTGCTTTGCTTTTCACTTCTCTTCTTCTCACAGCTCTTTGTAAGGCCTCCCCAGACAGCCATTTTGCTTTTTTGCATTTCTTTTCCATGGGGATGGTCTTGATCCCTGTCTCCTGTACAATGTCATGAACCTCATTCCATAGTTCATCAGGCACTCTATCTATCAGATCTAGGCCCTTGAATCTATTTCTCACTTCCACTGTATAATCATAAGGGATTTGATTTAGGTCATACCTGAATGGTCTAGTGGTTTTCCCTACTTTCTTCAATTTAAGTCTGAATTTGGCAATAAGGAGTTCATGGTCTGAGACACAGTCAGCTCCTGGTCTTGTTTTTGCTAACTGTATAGAGCTTCTCCATCTTTGGCTGCAAAGAATATAATCAATCTGATTTCGGTGTTGACCATCTGGTGATGTCCATGTATAGAGTCTTCTCTTGTGTTGTTGGAAGAGGGTGTTTGTTATGACCAGTGCATTTTCTTGGCAAAACTCTATTTGTCTTTGCCCTGCTTCATTCCATATTCCAAGGCCAAATTTGCCTCTTACTCCAGGTGTTTCTTGACTTCCTACTTTTGCATTCCAGTCCCCTGTAATGAAAAGGACTTCATAGAATCATTCAACTTCAGCTTCTTCAGCATTACTGGTTGGGACATAGGCTTGGATTACCGTGATATTGAATGGTTTGCCTTGGAAACGAACAGAGATCATTCTGTCATTTTTGAGATTGCATCCAAGTACTGCATCTCGGACTCTTTTGTTGACCATGATGGCTACTCCATTTCTTCTGAGGGATTCCTGCCCACAGTAGTAGATATAATGGTCAAATTCACCCATTCCAGTCCATTTCAGCTCGCTGATTCCTAGAATGTCAACATTCACTCTTGCCATCTGTTTATTTATTTTCAGGGGAGGCTAATTACTTTACAACATTGTGGTGGGCTTTGCCCTACATTGACATGAATCAGCCATGGGTGTACGACCCGATAGTCCCACTGCTGGGCATACACAGCGAGGAGAGCAGAACTGAGAGGGACCGGTGTATCCCCGTGTTCATCGCAGCCCTGTTTACAACAGCTAGGCTGTTCTTTTCTGTTCCTGCTGCCAGAACACAGAGCCCATGGAGGTTTCGGCTGCCTGCATAAACTATTCTTCCAGGACTTAATTTTTTTTTTTTTTTTTTGCCCCTCAGCCAGCTCTTGTGAGTGAAGTAGCTCAGTCGTGTCTGACTCTTTGCGACCCCGTGTACTGCAGCCCGCCAGGCTCCTCTGTCCATGGAATTCTCCAGGCAAGAATACTGGAGTGGGTTGCCATTTCCTTCTCCAGGGGATCTTCCTGACCCAGAGATCAAACCCAGGTCTCCTGCATTGCAGGCAGATGCTTTACCCTCTGAGCCCTTACTACCCTGCTATCATAAACATTCTCTCCCCGCCCCAAGGATTTATCTTACTCAACGGAAGGCAGACTTGAAGTCAGGCCCCAGGCTAACCATGTGAACAGCCCGGAGCAGTGGTTGGCTCTTGTCCTGCATTCAAGGCGAGGTTCCTCACCAGATAAAGAACCAGGGTGCAGTGCATGGAACGTAAATGGAGGCTCCTTTGGGGCCAGTTTTTTTGCGGGGAGGGGCTTCCCTGCTAGCTCAGACAATAAAGAATCTGCCAGCTAATGGAGGAGACCCGGGTACAATCCCAGGGTCTGGAAGATCCACTCTTCCCACTCCAGGATTCTTGCCTAGAGAATTCCCATGGACAGAGGAGCCTTGTGGGCTATGGTCCGTGGGGTCACAGACGGTGACCGTGGGGTCACTTGCTCAGACATGACTGAGCAAGTGACCTTTGGGCCAGTTTTAGAGACTCAAGTAAAAACACTGCACCTCAGCTGTGTGAGCCACTGTGCTCTGAGCTCAGGAAGAACAGAGGCTTTGTGTTATTCACCCTTGCAGGGAATTAATTCCCTGGCGGTCCAGGAGTCCACTTCGTGTCCCAAAGGCAAGGGATGCGAGTTCAATCCCCAGTCGGCGAACTAAGATCCCACATGCCAGGCACCCTCCACCATCCCCCCCCCCCCCCCACACACACACACACACACACTGACTCCTGCAGAACAGAAACCCTTGCAGAGGCCTAGAAATGGAATTGTTCAAGGCAGAACCTCGGGGATGTTCGACACCTGTCTCACCACACTGATCACCAAGGGAACCCTGAAGCTAAAACCAGACAGGCCTTCCCGCTTGGGACTCTGCAGAAGAGTCCAGCGGACAAACAGCTGGTGGAGAATCCCAGGGGAGGGCAGTCAGTCCAAGACTGGCAAGTGGAGACTCATTCTCCAAGATCGAACTGAGGCTTGGCCTTGAGGGTGTTGAGTCTGGGGACTGACATCTCAGGGCAAATCAGGCGGCTGGGACCAGGGCAACCGGATGCTTGTGGGAGGCTCCTCTCTTGAGCCGGATGGGGGCCTGGAAGCTCAGGATCCACTGGGCGGCTGCCTTATGATTGTCTGCAATCAGCTTCTATTCTCTCTGTACGCATGGGACGAAGTGGGCACATTCCCGGGGTACGGGTTCTGCTGTGAATCTCAGGATGGGCTCAGCTACTGTCTGGCAGGCCACCGCCACCTCCAAAAGCCCAGGAATGTTCACTAGTACATAGAGAAGGAATAAACAACACGGCCCTGTGATACGAGAGACTGGGAGAAGAATACACCTGTCCAAATGAGTCGCCTTACTGTACAGCAGAGATTAACACAACACTGCAAATCAAGATACTTCAGTGAAACATATGAAAGTAAAGCCCAGAAACGTGAATGAGTATATACAGAAGGGATAAATGACAAGGTCCTGACTTTGTGATGAAAGACAATGGGAAAAGAATACCTGTGTATGACTCAGTCACCTTGCTGTACAGCAGAGATTAACACAACACTGCACGTCAAGGATACTTCATTGACGTGTATAAAAGTCAAGTCCAGAAACCTGAATGGGTATATATATAGAAGGGATTTACAAGAAGCTCCTACCACAGTAGGACCTCTACAGAGCACAGGGAACTCTTTTCAGTACCCTGTGATAAAATAGAAAGGAGAATTACAGGGCAGCAATACAGAAACCGAGACCCTGATGCTGGGAAAGACTGAGGGTGGGAGGAGAAGGGGACGACAGAGGATGAGATGGTTGGATGGCATCCCCGACTCGATGGACATGACTTTGAGTAAACTCTGGGAGTTGGTGATGGACAGGGAGGCCTGGCGTGCTGCAGTCCATAGGGTTGCAAAGAGTCGGGCACGATTGAACGACTGAACTGAATTGAATGGAGAAACGGATATAGACAACACACTTGTGGACACGGGGAGAAGGGAGGAGAGGGTGAGATGTATGGAGAGAGTAACATGGAGACCTACATTGCCATATTTCAAACATATAGCCAACGGGAAGTTGCTGAATGTCTCAGGAAACTCAAACAGGGGCTCTGTATCAACCTGGGGGGTGAGGAGGGAGATAGGAGGGAGGTTCAGAAGGGAGGGGACATATGTATACCTATGGCTGATTCATGTTGAGGTTTGACAGAAAACAGCAAAATTCTGTAAAGCAATTATCCTTCAATAAATAAATTAAATTAAAAATAAGAGACAATGGAAAAGTTTTATATATATATATGTCTAACTGAGTCACTTTGCTGTACAGCAGAGATTAACATCACACTGTAAATCAAGTAAACTTCAATAAAAGGTATAAAAGTAAAGCCCCAAAATGCTAACTATTATATGCAGGAGGAATAAACAGCAAGATGCGACTGTACAGACCAGGGGATGCTATTGGATATCCTGTGATAAGGCATAGTGGAAAAAGAATACGAAAAAGAATACATATGTATAACTGCATCGCTTTGTTGTACAGCAGAAGTTAACACAACACTGGAAATCAGCTCTACTTCATTAAAAAAATATATTAAAAAAAATAAAGCCCAGAAATGCTAACGATTATACACAGGTTGAGTACGCAAGAAGATCCCACTGCATAGCACACGGAACTCTATTTGATATCCTGAGATAAATCATAAAGGAACAGAATATTAAAAAAAAAAATGGACGGCCCCCTTGGTGTCTCAGACAGTACAGAACCCACCTGCAATGCAGGAGACACAGCTTCGATCCCTGGGTCGGGAAGATTCCCTGGAGAAGGAAATGGCAACCCACTCCAGTATTCTTGTCTGGAGAATGCCACAGACAGAGGAGTCTGGGTCCATGGGGTCTCAAAGAGTCGGACATGACTAACACTTTCACTTTTTTTTCATACATATGTGTAACTGAATTGCTGTGTCATACAGCAGAAATTGACACCACCCTGTAAATCGACTCTAGTACAGTAAAAAATATGAAAATAAAAGAAAATAAAAATGAAGCCTAGAAATGCTAGAATATGACAACTGCTGTTGCATCTCTAAGTCATGTCCAACTCTTTGCAGCCCCATGGACCGTAGCCTGCCAGGCTCCTCTATCCATGGGATTCTCCAGGCAAGAATCCTGGAGTGGTTGCCATTTCCTTCTCCAGGGGATCTTCCTGACTCAGGGATCGAACCCAGGTCTCCTGCATTGCAGGCAGTTTGTTTACCAACTGAGCTACGTGTTGAGACCCTCCATGGAGGCTAAAGGGAGGTTCTCGGGCAGCAAAGAGCAGAACACATGTGGACCCCACTCACTGACCCCGTCCTCTGGGGCCACACATAACATGAACCGGAGCTGAACAACAGAGGGAGGCGAAAAAATCTGAGTCATTTCAAGGTTGCTGTTTTCGGTTATTTACGGTTTTTAATTATCAAGCACAACCCGTTTCTTCACGAGCTGGGCTAATCACAGTCTTGTCTTTGATATACTGCTTTCCGGGACTTGAAGGTATCATGGCTTTATTATAAAACCCCAAATCGAGTCCCAGTAAATTACCTTCCTTTACATGACATTCCGGTGAGTCCAAGAGGGGAGGGGGTCACTGGGATTGATCACCACGGAGGTTCTTTCAGGGGAGACGGGGCTGGAATAGACGCGTTTTTAAACATTCTTCTTTATCCATTCATATACTGGCTGGCTGTATATGGCTGGCTGGCCACAAACATATTTGATTGAAACGTGTCTGCAAAGGAACAAAATAAATGTAGTGTAACTGTTTGATCCATCTCGTCCACTGAACCTATTACACAACTCTGAAGCTTGAACAATTCTCTTTACCCTTTATATTACACGTACACCAAATTATACGGAAGGAATTTTCATCTACATTTCTTTTTCTTTTCTTTTTTTGTCTGTGCTGGGTCTTCATTGCTACTCTGGCTCTTCTCTGGTTGTGTTGAGCGGGGTCTGCTCTCTAGTTGCGGGGTGTGGGTTGCTCATTGAAGTGGCTTCTCTTGTTGTAAAGCAGACTCTAGCATTCAAGGGCTTCAGAAGTTGTGGCTCCCGGAGTCTAGAACACAGGCTCAGTGGCACATGGGCTGAGTTACCCAGGGGCATGTGGGATCTTCCTGAACCAGGGCTGGAACCCATGTCTCTTGCGTTGGCCCATGGATTCTTTACCACTGAGCCACCGGGGAAGCCCACAACCTAAGTTTCTTAAGGCAACACACATGTCTATTTATCAATAATATGATGTTTGTGCATATGTAAATTCAGTATGTGTATGTGATATGCCGGACCTTTCCTCTTGCTTTTCTTATACTTACATCCATGCATAATTATTCATTGGAAGGACTGATGCTGAAGCTAAAGCTCAAATCCTTTGGCCATCTGATGCGAAGAACTGACTCATTGGAAAAGACCCTGATGCTGGGAAAGATTGAAGGCAGGAGGAGAAGTGGATGACAGAGGATGAGGAGAAGTGCATGACAGAGGATGAGGAGAAGTGGATGACAGAGGATGAGGAGAAGTGGACAACAGAGGATGAGGTGGTTGGATGGCATCACCAACTCAAAGGACATGAGTTTGAGTAAACTCCAGGAGTTGGTGATGGACAGGGAAGCCTGGAGTGCATGGGGTTGCGAAGAGTCAGACACGACTGAGCGACTGAACTGAACTGATAACACAGAAGAATATGTGTCTTTGTAAGTTTAAATTTTATGTAAACACAATGCCTCAAGTTTCTTAAAGCCACACACACAACGCGATTCCTTACATTTATCACATAAATGTGTGTGCATGTCTATATATACACACACATCCCATTTTCATGATTCTTAAACTCTTTACCCTCTGAGCTACTTCAGCTTCTCTGTCTGTACAATTTACTATGCAAATTTATGCTTATTTTAATGCTCTGGGTACCACAATGACTTGCCAGGATGCTAAATTTGTTCTCAATGATTGCTTTAGAACAATCTGGTCAAGAGAGCTGGAAGGTCCCCGTGGACCCCAAGCATACCAGTAGTCTGGCACTTCTAAAAGCAGGTTCTTGGTGCAGGGTTGGGGAGGCAATAGAGATCCAAATCAATGGGAAGTTAACAGAGGTTACTTTGTTGTTAAAGGGAGTGTGTGATGTGTTTGGGAAATGCTAGGTTTAAAGAAAAAAAAAATGAGAGAAGTGTATCCCGGACGTGAATCATTCTGAATGGACAAGGGGTTTATGGATTTCGGAGGGACCATACAGGCTGCACTACTTTTTCCAGGCTTGTGTTATTTTAGGGAAGGAGAGGAGGCGCCCAGCAGCCTGCTTTCTGCTACTGTCTTTCTGCTGTCTGTTTCACTGTGGTTTGCTTGATTAGGCTAAACAGGACAAAACCTGCCTCTCTGGGCAAGGCTGGGCTAAGAGTTGCTTAGTCGGACACTGTGCTGCTGCTATTATGGGTTAACATTCAAATGGCAGATGGAAAAAATCCAAATGTTTCTTTATTTGGTTTATTTAGGTAACTTTTGTTTTTCTTTTTTCAAATAGTATTTATTTTTTTTTTTTGCTGGTGGTCTCCAGGATAGACAGATAGAGGGAGGGAGGGATGGATGAATGGATGGATAGACAGACATGGATGGATGGATGGATAGATAAGACAGAGCAATAGACAGATGGATAGATAGATTGGACAGATAGATACAGGGATAGAGGGATGGATGGATATAGAGTTAGATAGATAGACACAGGTGGATGGATTCATGAATGACAGACAGGTAGATGGATATGATAGAATAGACAGATGGATAGATACACAGACAGACATGGATGGATGGATAGATAGATCGATGGATGTGGAGAAAGATGGACAGGTTGGATAGATGGGATTGATGGATGAACATATGGATGAATGGATGGATGGATAGATAGGTGGATGGATGGATGGATGGATGATGGATGCACATATGGATGGATGGATAGATAGATATATGAATGAATGGATGGATGGATAGACGGATGGATAGATGGATAGATGGACGTATGGATGGAGAATAGATGGATGGAGGATAGATAGACATATGGATGGATGTATGGATGGATAGAGAGATGGATGGATGGATGGATGATAGATGTATGATTGAACGGATGGATAGATGGATGGATGGATGTATGGATAGACAGATGGATGTATGTATGGATGGATGGATAGATAGATGGATGGACATATGGATAGATAGATGTATGAATGAATGGATGAATGGATGGATAGATAGATGTATAGATGGATGGATGGATGGATAGATGTATGAATGAATGGATGGATGGATGGATAGATGGACGGATTGATGAATGGACAGGTAGATGGATAGACATGGACGGATGGATAGATGGATGGACGGATGGATAGATGGATAGATGGATGGATGGATAGATGGATGGATGGACATATGGATGGATGGATAGATAGATGGATGGATGGATGGATGGACGGATAGATGGATGGATGGATGGATAGATAGACAGACGGATGGATGAATGGATAGGTAGATGGATAGACATATGGACGGATGGATAGATGGATGGACGGATGGATAGATGGATGGACGGATGGATAGATGGATGGATGGATAGATGGATGGATGTATGGATGGATGGATGGATAGATGGATGGATGGATGGATGGATAGAAGGATGGATGGACATATGGATGGATGGATAGATGGATGGATGGATGGATGGATAGATGGATGGATGGATGGATAGATGGATGGATGTATGGATGGATGGATGGATAGATGGATGGATAGAAGGATGGATGGACATATGGATGGATGGATAGATGGATGTATGAATGAATGGATGGATGGATGGATAGATAGATGTATGAATGAATGGATAGATGGATGATAGATAGACAGATGGATGGATGGATGGATGGATAGGTAGATGGATGGACGTATGGATGGATGGATAGATGGATGGATGGACATATGGATGGATGGATAGATAGATGGATGGATGGATGGATAGATGGATGGATGGATGGATGGATGGATAGATAGACGGACGGATGGATGAATGGATAGGTAGATGGATAGACATATGGACGGATGGATAGATGGATGGACGGATGGATGTATGTATGGATGGATGGATAGATGGATGGATGGATGGATGGATGAAGGATGGATGGACATATGGATGGATGGATAGATGGATGTATGAATGAATGGATGGATGGATGGATAGATAGATGTATGAATGAATGGATAGATGGATGATAGATAGACGGATGGATGGATGGATGGATAGGTAGATGGATGGACGTATGGATGGATGGATAGATGGATGGATGGACATATGGATGGATGGATAGATGGATGGATGTATGGATGGATAGATGGATGGATGGATGGATGGATAGAAGGATGGATGGACAGATGGATGGATGGATGGACAGATGGATGGATGGATAGATGGATGGACATATGGATGGATGGATAGATGGATGGATGGATGGATAGATGATGGATGGTTGGATGGATGGATGGATGGATGGACACATGGATGGATGGATGGATGGATAGATGGATGGATGGATGACGGATACACATATGGATGGATGGATAGATGGATGTATGAATGAATGGATGGATGGATAGATAGACGGATGGATAGATGGAAAGATGGACATATGGATGGAGAATAGATGGATGGAGGATAGATAGACATATGGATGTATGTATGGATGGATAGAGAGATGGATGGATGGATGGATGATAGATGTATGATTGAATGGATGGATAGATGGATGTATGGATGGATGGATAGACAGATGGATGTATGTATGGATGGATGGATAGATAGATGGATGGACATATGGGCAGATAGATGTATGAATGAATGGATGGATAGATAGATGTATGAATGAATGGATGGATGGATGGATAGATAGATGGACAGATGGATGAATGGATAGGTAGATGGATAGACATATGGACGGATGGATAGATGGATGGACGGATGGATAGATGGATAGATGGATGGATGGATAGATGGATGGATGGACATATGGATGGATGGAAAGATGGATGGATGGATGGATACATGGATGGATGTATGGATGGATAGATGGATGTATGGATGGAGGATAGATAGACGTATGGATGTATGGATGGTTGTATAGAGAGATGGATGGATGGATGGATGGATCAGATCAGATCAGATCAGATCAGTCGCTCAGTCGTGTCCGACTCTTTGCGACCCCATGAACCGCAGCACGCCAGGCCTCCCTATCCATCACCAGCTCCCGGAGGTCACTCAGACTCACATTCATCGAGTCAGTGATGCCATCCAGCCATCTCATCCTCTGTCGTCCCCCTTCTCCTCCTGCCCTCAATCCCTCCCAGCATCAGAGTCTTCTCCAATGAGTCAACTCTTCGCATGAGGTGGCCAAAATACTGGAGTTTCAGCTTGAGCATCATTCCCTCCAAAGAAATCCCAGGTCTGATCTCCTTCAGAATGGACCGGTTGGATCTCCCTGCAGTCCAAGGGACTCTCAAGAGTCTTCTCCAACACCACAGTTCAAAAGCATCTATTCTTCGGCGCTCAGCCTTCTTCACAGTCCAGCTCTCACATCCATACATGACCACAGGAAAGACCATAGCCTTGACTAGGCGAACCTTTGTTGGCAAAGTGATGTCTCTGCTTTTGAATATGCTATCTAGGTTGGTCATAACCTTCCTTCCAAGGAGTAAGCGTCTTTTAATTTCATGGCTGCAGTCACCATCCGCAGTGATTTTGGAGCCCAGAAAAATAAAGTCTGATACTGTTTCCACTGTTTCTCCATCTATTTCCCATGTAGTGATGGGACCAGATGCCATGATCTTCGTTTTCTGAATGTTGAGCTTTAAGCCAACCTTTTCACTCTCCACTTTCACTTTCATCAAGAGGCTTTTGAGTTCCTCTTCACTTTCTGCCATAAGGGTGGTATCATCTGCATATCTGAGGTTATTGATATTTCTCCCGGCAATCTTGATTCCAGCTTGTGTTTCCTCCAGTCCAGCATTTCTCATGATGTACTTACTCTGCATATAAGTTAAATAAACATGGTGACAATATACAGCCTTGACGTACTCCTTTTCCTATTTGGAACCAGTCTGTTGGTCCATGACCAGTTCTAACTGTTGCTTCCTGACCTGCAAACAGATTTCTCAAGAGGCAGATCAGGTGGTCTGGTATTCCCATCTCTCTCAGAATTTTCCACAGTTTATTGTGATCTACACAGTCAAAGGCTTTGGCATAGTCAATAAAGCAGAAATAGATGTTTTTCTGGAACTCTCTTGCTTTTTCGATAATCCAGCGGATGTTGGCAATTTGATCTCTCGTTCCTCTGCCTTTTCTAAATCCAGCTTGAACATCAGGAAGTTCACGGTTCACATGGATGGATAGATAGATGTATGAATGAATGGATAGATGGATGATAGATAGACAGATGGATGGATGGATAGGTAGATGGATGGACGTATGGATGGATGGATAGATGGATTGATGGACATATGGATGGATGGATAGATGGATATATGGATGGATAGATGGATATATGGATGGATAGATGGATGGATGTATGGATGGATGGATGGATGGACATATGGATGGATGGATAGATGGATGTATGAATGAATGGATAGATGGATGGATAGATAGATGGATGGATGGATGGATAGATGGATGTATGGATGGAGAATAGAAGGATGGAGGATAGATAGACATATGGATGTATGGATGGTTGTATAGAGAGATGGATGGATGGATGGATGATAGATGTATGAATGAATGGATGGATGACAGATAGATGGATGGATGGATAGGTAGATGGATAGATGTATGTATGGATGGATGGATGGTCGTATGGATGGAGGATAGATGGATAGATAGATAGATAGATGTATGAATGAATGGATGAATGGATGGATGGATGGACATATGGATGGATGGATAGAGAGATGGATGGATGGATAGAGGGATGGATGGATGGATAGATGTATGAATGAATGGACATATGGATGGATAGATGGATAGATAGATGGACGTATGGATGGAGGATAGATGGACAGATAGATGCATGAATGAATGTATGGATAGATGAATAGATGGATGGATGGATAGATAGATGTATGAATGAATGGATAGATGGATGATAGATAGATGGATGGATGGATAGGTAGATGGATGGACGTATGAATGGATGGATAGATGGATGGATGGACATATGGATGGATGGATGGATAGATGGATGGATGGATGGATAGAAGGATGGATGGACATATGGATGGATGGATAGATGGATGGATGGATGGATAGATGGATGGATGGATGGATAGATGGATGGATGTATGGATGGATGGATGGATAGATGGATGGATGGATGGATGGATAGAAGGATGGATGGACATATGGATGGATGGATAGATGGATGTATGAATGAATGGATGGATGGATGGATAGATAGATGTATGAATGAATGGATAGATGGATGATAGATAGACAGATGGATGGATGGATGGATGGATAGGTAGATGGATGGACGTATGGATGGATGGATAGATGGATGGATGGACATATGGATGGATGGATAGATGGATGGAATGGATGGATGGATGGATAGATGGATGGATGGATGGATGGATAGAAGGATGGATGGACATATGGATGGATGGATAGATGGATGTATGAATGAATGGATGGATGGATGGATGGATGGATGTATGGATGGAGAATAGACGGATGGAGGATAGATAGACATATGGACGTATGGATGGTTGTATAGAGAGATGGATGGATGGATGGATGATAGATGTATGAATGAATGGATGGATGGATAGATGGACGTATGGAAGGAGGATAGATGGATAGATGGATAGATAGATAGATGTATGAATGAATGGATGGATGGATGGATGGACATACGGATGGATGGATAGAGGGATGGATGGATGGATGGATGGATGGATAGATGTATGAATGAATGGACATATGGATGGATAGATAGATGGACATATGGATGGAGGATAGATGGATAGATAGATGTATGAATGAATGTATGGATAGATAGATGAATAGATGGATGGATGGATGGATAGATGTATGAATGAATGGATAGATGGATGATAGATAGACGGATGGATGGATGGATGGATGGATAGGTAGATGTATGGACATATGGATGGATGGATAGATGGATGGATGGACATATGGATGGATGGATAGAGAGATGGATGGATGGATGATAGATGTGATAGACAGATGGGTAGATAGGTAGAGAGATATGATAGAGGGATAGATGGATGGATAGAGAGATGGAGAGATGGATACACACATAGACACAATCATGAATGCATTTGACTTTATCATCAGTCATCTATGAGGGATGTGGTTTTGATGATCCACAGCAGAAGAAACCTCAAAAACACAGACAATATAAAAATAGATAGTTCTGCCTGTTGGTTCCTTGAGAAGAAGCAAGACACCACTCTCCCTGGACTCAACTGATTTCCTGTTTTCTTCATAAAATCATCACAAGCCAAGATTCTCATACATCTGCTCACCACACGCACCACAGGGTTTGAAGGGATCAGTGGCCAAGACCCCCTGGGAAACCTGGGTGAAATCCAGATATTGGTTCAGGTGGGCTGGGTGGGGCCTGTGGGGGTCTGCATTTTTGGCAAGGTCCCAGATGGTGCTGATGCTGCTGGTCTGTGGACCACTTCTGCTATCTACCACTGCAAGGAGTAAACGGAGCCCTTTCTGGCAGGCGGGTCATCTGGGTGGTAGTCTGATAGCAAAGACAGTCAAGACAAATGACCTTCCTGCAAAAAATACCAACTGCACCCAGGAGGAAAATACCACAAGCAGAACATGCAGCCATGCCACACCAGGCATCCCTCCCAAAGCTCCCTGGGCTGGGGACAAACAGGTGGGTGGAGAGGAGCGGAACCATGGTCCCTACTGCCACGCCAGCTATGTACGAAGCCAGAGCTTGCTTCTTTTTTCTTTGTAGTAAAGGACTGTATTTCATAACATAGTATATTTAGTTGAGTGGGGGCTTCCAAGAAGGCTCAGTGGTCAAGAATCCGCCTGCCAGTGCCAGAGATGCAAGAGATGTGGGTTCAGTCCCTGGGTCAGGAAGATCCCCTGGAAGAGGAAATGGCAATCCACTCCAGTATTCTTCTTGCCTGGAGAATCCCATGGACAGAGGAGCCTGGTGGGGCTACAGTCCACGGGGTCACCTAGAGTCAGACACGACTGAGCATGGATGAATATTTAGTTGAGCACCTACTATCTGCCAGGCCTCACTAGGATGTGGTGGCAGAGGGGGTCTTTCTCCTGAGCTTGCTGATGGTAGGTACGGGGCTCAGACATAGCCATAGCAAACTGCCCATATAAACAATGGAGAATCACAGCTCTAAAGTGTTAAGGTAGAGCTCAGAGATTACATGGAATATGTAAATAAGGAGATCTTGCCTTCATGTAGATGAGAAAGGCATTCCTTTTTGTTAAAAAAATTTCTGTTTATTTATTTGGCTGCTCTGAGTCTTAGTTGCAGCATGCAGGATCCTCACTACGGCATGCGAACTCTTAGCTGCAGCATGTGGGATCTAGTTCCCTGACCAGGGATGGGACTCGGGCCTGCCTACATTGCAAGTGTGGACTCTTAGCCACCGGACCACCAGGGAAGTCTTAAAACCAGAGCTCTTAGTTTCCCCGCCTTGTCACAGGAGAATCCCTGCGTGAGCCAATCCTGATGCTGAATGTGATGTGGAAGCCCTTCTCCTGAGGCTGGAGGAAGCAGGGGGCAAGGCTCGTGAGCCCCCCATGGCTGGAGCAGAGCAGACTCTACAGGCCCCCACCCGCCAGGAGCCGCAGGGACTACCGGGCTCCAGTCTACCCTGCCACCAATCTCTGCTGAGTGGTATCCATGCCTCGCAGACGCTCGAAGACAATGATGGGGCAGAGGGAGGTGACGGATGGCAAGGCAGACGGCTCCAGCAAGCCAGCAACTGGACAGACGGACCCTAGCTCTCCAGGAGCTGTGCGACCTCAGCCAGTTCCTGTCAGCTTCCTTATCTGGCGTCTCGAAGGAAAGGGTTAATTAGCAGGACACTTAACTGGGTTTTACAAGCGTGGAAAGACACATTGTCTAAGCCGCAAAATGAGCATGTTGTTGTCAGGAAGGTGTTGTAAAAAGGAATCAGTGAAATGTTTCAGCTCTACGGGGAGCACATTCTTTTTGTTTTTTCCTCTAATGCCTCTTGAGTCCTCTAATGCCTCTTGAGTCCCAGACTGAGAGCTCTTTGAATCAGGTCAAGGATTCTTGGAGTCAAGGGACATGAAGACGCTGACTGCATATGCAGGGCAGAACCTCTGAGCTGCAGCTCTGCCTTCTTGTTTCAGTAGGCTCCTGGGATTCCGTGCACATATGACTCCATACATGTGTGTGCATGTGTGTATGCATAGACAGAAATACAGATAGATGGATAGAGAGATAAATGGATAGATGGATAGTTAGAATATAGATGGATAGATGGATAGATGGATGTATGGATATAGGAGGATGGATAGATAGAAGGATGGATGGACAGATAAGACAGGAGGAGGAGACCCGAGTTCAATCTCTGGGTCGGGAAGATCCCCCTCGAGGAAGAAATGGCAGCCCACTTCAGTCTTCTTGCCTGGAGAATCCCCTGCACAGAGGAGCCTGGTGGGCTACTGTCCATGGGGGTCGCAAAGAGTCGGACACAACTGAGCAACTGACACACGCATAGATGGTTGGATGGACAGATAAACGGATAAACAGAAGATGGATGGATGAGTAGATGGATGAAGGATGGACGCAGAGAAAGGATGGATGGATGGACAGATAAATGCATGGATGGATACATAGAAGATTGATGGATCGATACATGGATGGGTACATAGGAGGATGGATACAGGGATAGAAGGATAGGTGGATAGATAGAATGGATGGATGGATAGATGGGTGGACAGACAGAAGCGTGGATGGACGGATGGATGGCTGGGTGGATAGATAGTGGCTGGATCTATAGGATTGATAGATGGATGGACTGATAACCAGACGTACAGGAGGTGTTTGCTACTGGCATTTAGTGGGTAGAGACAAGGACGGCTGCTACATATCCTACAATGCCCAGAAACAATCCTCCTGCTGCTAAAAATTATCCTATTATTTTGCCAGGGCGGCCATAACAAAGTACCATAACCTGGACGGCTTTTAAGTAACAGACTTGAGTGTGTTCTCGCCCCGTCCTGGAGGCTGGAAGTTCACGATCCAGGTGTGGGCAGGCCGGGTTCCTCCCGAGGCCTCTCTCCTGGGCGTGTCGACGGCCGTCTGCTCCCCGTGCCCCGACATGGCTGTCCCCCCACTCCCGTGTGTGTTTGTGTGCTGACCTCCTCTTCTTATAAGGACCCCGGTCCTGTGGGATCAGGGCCCACCCTAATGACTTCCTTTTATCTTCATTGCCCCCTCTGTAAAGATCTCCAAACACAGCCACATTCAGAGGTCCCGGATGTTCAGCCAGGACATCCGCATTGAATTTGGGGGCACACAATTCAGTGCGTAATGACCTTCCTGCCCCAAATATGTACAGCGCTGAGGTGGTGGTGGTGGTGGGGGAACCCTGAACTCGGGGTACACAGGCAAGTGGTCTCTGCAGGGTTCCCAAACCTCAACTCACCACTTCTTTCTGTGTCCCTTACCTGCGTACTCCAGGCCGTGGGGCCACCTGCCCCAAGGGCCACCCCTGGTGTCATATCAGCCCACGCGGCCCCTGAGGCCAGAAGTCTGCGGCAAAACCTGCATTTCCAGTCCTCAGGGTCAGCGACCTTAGCTTCAGGCACCTGCCCCTAATGACACACTCCCTGCTTGAAACGCCTGCAGGGGCGGGCTCACGCCTGTCACGTTTTCCCTGCCTTGTTCGCTCACCTGGGCCGGATGGTCTCCTAACTCTGCAGGATTGGGTGGTAGCTCAGGGAAGGCTGGGTGGTGGGTCCCCGTAAAAACCTGCGGGGGAAACGCTCCCTGCCTGCGGGGCTGTCAGTGTGAAACCGGGTAACCAACCTGCAGTCACTTTACATAGGACAGAAGTAAGCAGACGACCTGGGTTACCGATTTTTTTAAAGAACAGAAGACGATATTCTCTGATGGACAGAACGTTCAAGTTCCCCTAAAACTCCTAGCTGGAAGCTGGGGGCCCCCGTGAGCTAGGATTTGGAGGTGGGATCTTTGAGCGTTTACTTGTAATTTTCTATATTTTTTAAAGCTCATTTAGAGCACTTTTTTTTTTTTACTTTTTATTTTGTATTGGGGTATAGCGGATTAAGAAACGCTGTGACGGTTTAACTGAAGTTATGTGTGCCTGCTCAGTTGCTCAGACCCCCACGAACTGGAGCCTGCCAGGCTCCTCTGTCCATGGAATTTTCCAGGCAAGAATACTGGGGTGGGTTAGGGTTAGTGTAGTCGAATTAAAATGCTGTGTTAATATCTGCTGCACAGCAAACTGACTCACTTATACACACGTATGAATACATTCTTTTTTCATATTGTCTTCCATGACAGTTTATCACAGGATATCGAATATAGGTCATTGGGCTACATATTTGGGCCATGCTGTTTATCCATAGAAGTTTAGTTCTGAAATCAGCTCTGACTGCAGGGTTTTCAAGGGGAAAACCAGTCCCCACAATTAGCTGCTTTGCAAAAGTCACCTTATTAACAGAACAAAAGACACCTTGGAGAACCAATTCTCCAGTACCTCTGGGGTGTCTGTTGTATCCACATCTCAACTCAATTCTGATCTGTCTACTTCGAGACAGCATTGGATCCCACAGTGTAAGGGCTCCGTCCCACCAAACTGCCCCCCACCCAACCCCACCTCCTTCAGACATCAACCAAAAGTCCACGTAGTCACCTGTCCTTCCGACTGACCAGCTTTAGGCCCCAAGTTCCTCCAACTACCTCCTTGAGTTTCATTTCCTACAGTGGTTCACAGAACTCAGGAAAACAGGTTACTTTCGGGTTCACTGGTTTATTATAAATGGATACGACTGTGGAACAGCCAGAGATGCACCGGGGAAGGATATGGAGGTACGGGGAAAGGACATGGAGCTCCCACACCCTCTCCGGGGAACCACCGTCCCATCACCTCCATGGGTTCACTGCGTGTTTTTACGGAGGCTTTATTATGTGGGCGTACTGATTATACCATTGGCCACGGGTGGTTGGTTCAACCTCCAGCCCTTCACCCCTCCTTGGACGCTGGTGGTGAATCTGAACCTTGAGGCTCTCATGAGAAAATCTATTTGGGGCTTCCCTGGTGGCTCGGTGGTAAAGAATCGGCCTGACAATGCAGGGCACACGGATTAGATCTCTGGTTCGGAAAGATCCCACATGCTGAGAAGCAACTGAACCCGTGTGCCACAACTCCTGAGCCTGTGTTCCAGTGACCCAGAGCTGCAATTACTGAAACCCAGGTACCCTAGGGCCTGTGCTCTGCAGCAAAAGAAGCCACTGCATTTAGAAGCCTGGGCCCCACAGCTAGAGAGTAGCTCCTGCTTGTCTCAACTCGAGAAAAGCCCACACAGCAACAAAGACCCAGCACAGACAAAAATAATTAATTAAACAAAATTTAAAAAAAGCAAATTGGTTCCCCTGGCAACCAGTCCCCACAATTAGCTCCTTTGCAAGAGTCACCTTATTAACACAACAAAAGACACCTTTATCTCTTTCCTCAAGAAATTGCAAGGGCTCCAGGAGCTGCCTGAAATGGAATGAAGACCAAACATGTATTTCTTATAACTCCCAGGGAAGTAATTAGACTTAGATGAGGTCACGAGGGTGGTTCAGTTCAGTTCAGTCGCTCAGTGGTGTCCAACTCTTTGTGACCCCATGGACTGCAGCACGCCAGGCCTCCTTGTCCATCACCAACTCCCGGAGTCCACCCAAACTCTTATCCATTGAGTCGGTGATGCCATCCCACCATCTCATCCTCTGTCGTCCCCTACTCCTCCTGCCCTCAATCTTTCCCAGGATCAGGGTCTTTCCCAAATAATGTATGTTTATGTAGATCCACACTTTACATGTATGTATGTACATAGCTTATGTACACATGGATATACTTTATGTATATTTCTATCCATCCATCCATACGGACTTTCCCTGATGGCTCAGAGACTTCAATGCAGGAAGCGCAGCACCTGCCGGTTGGATTCCTGGGTAGGGAAGATTCCCAGGAGGGGGAAAATGGCAACTTACTCTAGTATTCTTGCCTGAAAAGTCCCATGGATAGTGGAGCCTGGAAGGCTACAGTCCAAAGGGTCACAAAAGGTTAGACACGACTGAGCGACTGAGCATGGAGCACATATAAAATACATATTTTATATATATAACAGATACGCTACTATATGCTATGCTAAGTCGCTTCAGTCGTGTCCGACTCTGTGCGACCCCATAGACGGAAGCCCACCAGGCTCCCCCATCCCTGGGATACATAAAGACATCAAAGTTCCACTCAAGACATCGGTACTTTGGGACTTCCCGGGCCATCCACTGGTTGAGACTTTGCCTTCCAAAGCAGGGTGGGTGTGGGTCTGATCCCTGGTCAGGAAGCTAAGATCTTACATGCCTTGCGGCCAAAATACCAGAACGTAAACAACAGAAGCGATATTGTAAGAAGTTCAAAAAAGACTTTAAAAAAAAAAAAGGTCCATATAAAAAAACGGGGTTCGGGATAGGGGACACATGTACACCCGTGGCTGATTTACGTCGATGCATGGCAAAAACCACATCAGTTAGCCTCCAATTAAAATACATAAATTTTAAATTATTCTCAAAAAAAAAAAAAAAATATCAGTACTCTGATGCCTGTCTTCCATCTCCTATACCTTAAACTTTCAAGCTGCTCCCCTGTGAATTCTCCAGCTAACGAATTGTCGAGCACGGAGCCCTCGCACCTGGAGGGGACATGCTGGCATCTCCCAAACTCACCACAAAGTCCGTCTGTTCCTGCCAGCAGCAGCCCCAGGTGTTTCCTGTGTCTTGAGTCAGCAAAGCCGTTTCGGACTCGGCTCAGCCGCTGTGATGGATGCACTGGGTGCTCTGTATGAGTAACCTGCAGGCCGGGCCTCACCCATCAGCCTCACACCTGCTAGGAGCAGAGCAGACAGAGCTCCCGAAGGAAACTGGAAGCCGCTGAGGGTCATCTGCAGGGCTGGAACCGCTTCCAAAGAAAACCTGGCTTCTACGCAGCTCTCCAAATACCACACACAAAGGAAACGTACCGGAAGAACCAAGACAGCAAAATAAGGAAGCTGATGTAAGCTGGGGCTGTGGGCTTCCCTGCTGGTCCACTGGAGAAGAGCCTGCCTGGCAACGCAAGGGACACCCGTTCGATCTCCGGTCTGGGAAGATCCCACATGCGGTGAGGCAACTAAGCTCGTGGGCCACAACTCCTGAGCCCTTGTGGTGCAACGACTGAAGCTGCCCTGCCTAGAGCCCTTGCTGTGCGACAAGAGAAGCCATCGCAAGCATAGCCTGTGCATTGCCACGAGAGGGTAGCTCTCCTGAAGCGATGAAGACCCGGCACAGCCAGTCAACAAATAATTTTTTAAAAAACAAGGTGATACTGTATATAGAGTGGACTTCCCTGGTGTCTCAGACGGTAAAGCGTCTGCCTACAGTGAGGAAACCCGGGTTCAGTCCCTGGGGTGGGAAGAACTCCTGGAGAAGGAAATGGCAACCCACTCCAGTCTTCTTGCTTGGAAAATTCCATGGACTGAGGAGCCTGGTGAGCTACAGTCCATGGGGTCACAAAGAGTTGGACGCAACTGAACGACTTCACTCACATACATATATGTATATATGTTTTAGGGGGATCCCAGGTGGCGCAGTGGTAAAGAATCCACCTGCCAATGCAGGAGATGCGGGTTTGATCCCTGGGTGGGAAAGATTCCCCTGCAGGAGGAAAATGGCGACCCACTCTAGAATTCTTGCCTGGAGAATTCCAAGGACAGAGGAGCCTGGCGGTCCTAGCAGTCGCAAAGAGTTGACACAACTCAGTGACTAGACAACAACACCACCTAATGACGTGTAGTAACCACTTGAATAGAGCACATTTTCCTGTTTTTTTTTTTCTAGTCGAGCTTGTGACAGAGACTCATGACTCAGTTTTCTTGTGGTTGTTGATATTTTGAGGTGTCTTCCACTGTGGACAAGAGACGTTTCTGAAAGGTGTGGAAAAGAAGACTTAAAAAAAAAAAAAAAAGACCTCAGACATGTTTTCAAGCCTTGTGGGAGAAGTTTCCTAATGTATCTCATCTGCAACTGCACTGCCCTGAGATTTTGCCCGCTTAGCTGGTGAAAGGAGGAACTCCCCTCTGCCAACTCATCCGTTTCCTGTAAGTGAACAAACTGGATTGTCTGCTCAGACGTGCCCAGGGTTGCAGTGGCTGAAACAGAGCAAGGGGGGACCCTCCAAGTATCTCTGTGCCAGGGTATCTCACACCTTCATCACGTGCATCTCTGTCTGCTTATTTTTGCAGCACATCATCACTTCAGTTCAGTCGCTCAGCCGTGTCTGACTATTCACGAAGCGTCAAAACCCAGGCAACTCCGTAAGCACCTTCTAAGGAGCCCCCTTTCCCTAACACAGAGCTTTCCTCTAGCTCCCGCCTTACCCTTGCTGTTTCCAATTCTTAACCCTGGCGTTGGAGCTTTTTTTTTTCCTTCCCCTTTTGAAAACACTCCTTTTGTCTAAGGAATCAACAAAGTTTTTACAACCAGAGAAGAAGAGTAATTTTCTCCTTTGTGTGTCCATTTGCGTTTGGAAAGAAGCTGAGCAAGAATTCTAAAGGGTCCAACAAGTGAGCCTGGGCAGACAGGAGGCCCTCAATATTTATGGAATAACTGTTCCAGGTTGAATTGTGTGCCCCAAAAAAAACAACAAAAAACAAAAACCTTGCATAGGAGGGACTTCTCTGGTGGTCCAGTGGCTGACTCCCTGCCTCAATGCCTGGGACCTGGGTTTGATCCCTAGGTGGGGAGGATCCCCTGGAAGAAGGAAATGGCAACCTGCTCCAGTGTTCTTTCCTGGAGAATCCCACGGACAGAGGTTGAGCCTGTCCGGCTACAGTCCACGGGATCACAGTCAGACACGACTGAAGCGACTGAGCAGGCAAGCACACAGGAAACTAGATTCTGAAGATCCCACAGGCTGCAACTAAGACCCAGAAGAGCCAAATAAATAAATATAATAAATATTAAAAAAAAAATAGTGTAGGAGTCCTGACCACCAGTACCTCAGTGTGACCTTATCTGAAGAGGTCTTAAAAAAAAAAAAAAAAGGTCTTGACATAGGTAATTAAATGAGAATGTGGTCATGAGTCTGGGTGGCAATCCTGGATGACTGGTGTCTTTATTAAAACAGGAATGTTGACATGGAAACAGATACATGGACAGAAGATAAGATGATGAGGTAAAGAGATAAGATGGCTGTGTAGGAGCCAAGGAGAGAGGCCTGGAACCAACTCTTTCCTCAGAAGGCGTTAACCCTGTCCTGCCTCTGATCCCGGACTTTTGGCCTTCAGAACTGGGAGGCACTGACTTCATGTGGTTTCATCTACCCACTCTGTGGTCCTTCCATACAGCAGACTAGCACATTTGGAGGAGAAGGAAATGGCAACCCACTCCAGTATTCTTGCCTAGAGAATCCTGTGGACAGAGGAGCCTGGTGGGCTGCTATCTATGGGGTCACACAGAGTCGGACACGACTGAGGCGACTTAGCAGCAGCAGCACATTTGGGGCAGAGTCTGCTCACTAACTGGCTGATAAACGGCTGAGGTGCAGCGTCCTCAACAGGAAATCATGATTGGATGAAACCAGGGAACGTTTTGTCACAGCCACAGCTTGAAAAAAAAGACATAAGTTAACTGAGCATATTCTATTTGCCACTTCCAACTGCCTGCCCAGTCCATGGGGTCACAAAGAGTCGGACACGACAGTGACTGAACTGAACAGCTTGCCCGGGCTTGCATTATGTAACGCTTTCGTTTCACGCACACGGTAAAGCAGGCACAGAGGTTTGATGCTGATATGTGCTAAACCAAGCTGTCTGAGTGTCCAGTTGACACACTTCACGAGAAATACAATGCTTACATTTTAAAGTCTCTGCAGCTTTATTTCTGCCTCTTGAAAGATCCTATCTTTATGTTTAAACATGCATTTGAAAATGAAAATTGCTCAGTCCTCTCCTGACTCCTTGCAACCCCATGCATTGTAGCCTGACAGGCTCCTCTTGTGGACTTCTCCAGACCTGAATACTGGAATGGGTAGCCATTCCCTCCTCCAGGCGAATCTTCCCAACCTAGGGATCGAACCCAGATCTCCCCCATTGCAGGCGGATTCTTTACCATCTGAGCCACCCTGGAAGCCCATTTGCCAACATGCATTTACAACACCAGCTAACAATAATAGAAATGGGTTGGGGGAAGGTATTTCTGAGAGTGGGAAGGAAAAAAAAAAGAAATGCTGCTTTTCAGCTTGCCTTCAGAAAGTTTGGGGCAGGGAGGGGAATAAAACTCAGTAATCAAAGCAGATGAGATATACAAGGCAAAAATGGGCAAGGCATTTAAGACGTCTGATTCTGGCTCTGTACCAACTGAGCCATCAGGGAAGCCCCAGAGTCCCTTGGACAGCAAGGAGCTCCAACCAGTCCATCCTAAAGGAAATCAGTCTTGAATATTCATTGGAAGGACAGATGCTGAAGCTGAAGCTACAGTCCTTTGGCCACCCGATTCGAAAAACTGACTCACTGGAGAAGACCCTGATGCTAGGAAAGATTGAAGGTGGGAGAAGGGGATGACAGAGGATGAGATGGTTGGATGTCATCACCCACTCCATGTTTGAGTAAGGGCTTCCCTCGGAGCTCAGTCGGTAAAGAATCTGCCTGCAGTGCAAGAGGCTGGGGTTCAATCCCTGGCTTGGGACGATCCCCTGGAGAAGGAAATGGTAACCCACTCCAGTGCCCTTGACTGGAAAATCCCATGGACCAAGGAGCCTGGTGGGCTACAGTCCATGGGGTCGCCAAGAGTCGGGCACGACCGAGAAACTAACAACTTTGACAACACACTTTTGGAGTAAGCTTCGGGAGTTGGTGATAAGACAGGGAAGCCTGCAGCCCACGGGGGTCGCAGAGAGTCGGGACACGACTGAGCGACTGAACTGAACCGAACCAGTGCCGGCTCTCTGCTATCAGACTGCGGAATCGCTCTGGGAGATGCACCAGCCAGGGTTGCTCGGCGACACGGGCGCTCAAGGAGGGGGACCCGCGCGCCATTGCTCACGCTCCCTTGCCAAGCCCGAGGTGGGGCGGGGGGTGGGGGCGGCTATAACCTGAAAGGGAAACTTGCCAAGAGTTTGGGGACAGGCGCTCCGGGGCCCGGGCCGAAGTCCCCGCGGGGGGGGGACCCCATGACTAAGGCCACCCTGCTGCCCATATACTTGGTGGCTCTCAAGAGAGAAGCACCTCAAGCGCGGTCGAACCTCCGCGCCCTCCTCCCTCCCTCCCTTCCGCCCTCGTCAGGCGCGTTCCAAATTCGAGCTGTAGGCGCTGACCCCTGGACTAGCGACGCGGCGGCCCGTTTTCACGGGTGAGAAGTCACCCGGGTGGGTGGACGCGGACAGGAGGCCCAGGGCGCGCGCGTCTCAGGAACTTTGCGAGGAGGGCGGCCGCGGGCATACGCGGAGCGGCTGTGTGGCTCAGAGCGCGCGCTTTCCGAGGGGACGGCTCGAGGAGGCGAGAGGCGCGCGTGCGCAGAGCGGCTCCCGGCGCACGGGGCTGGGCGCAGCGCGCGTGCGCGGGAGCGGCTTCGGGGGCGCGGGCGCGGGCGCGAGGAGGAGGCGGCGGCGGCTCGGGACTGCGCGTGCGCAGAAGGGCTCGGGAGGCGCGCAAAGGGGAGGGAGGCCAGAGCGCGCGTGCGTGTGAGGGAGCAGCCCGTGGCGGGGGGATGGGGGCACGGGCGCCAGGCGGCGGCCCGGGGGCCGCGCGTGCGCAGAACGGCTCGGGGCGCGCGGGGCAGGCCGGGAGCGCGCCTGCTAGCGCCTCCTCCCCGCCCTCGCCCTCCCCCCGCCCACCCCGCGAGTCGGCAGAGAAACGGCGGCACAATGGCGGCGCCCGCACCCCCTCCGCGTCCCGTCACTCACCTGCTTTTTGACATGGACGGCCTCCTTCTGGGTGGGTAGCCCGCGGCCGCCTCCCGCCAGAGCTGTGTGCGGATTGGCGGGACGGGAAACGCAGGCCCTCAGCGCCGGGGTCGGGGGGCCACGACGGAGCGGTGCGAGGAGACCCCTCGGTCACCCCAGGCGGGTCGCCCGCCCGGGGCTGCCGCGTAGACGGCTCCCGGACACTTCCGGCGGCCGCGCCGCGCTGGGGGGGGCCGGCGCGCTCGGGGACCACCGCGCTGGCCGTGGAGTTTCTTGGTGAGGTCCCCCACCCCCACCCCAGCCTCAGTTGCCCCGTCTGCGCCCCGAGCTCCAGGGGGCCCTGCCGGGGCTCTGCCCTCTGAGGTGCACGCACCTGGTTGGTAGCATCTTCCAGGCAGGACATGGTCCTCCATCCGCCGATTTGGGGGTGTGGGGGGCGGGCTCGGGAGCCTCTGCCGACGTCTGCAAGCGTTTGGGGGTGACCTAGCCGGAAGGCGGGAGTGCCATGCGAGCGGGGTTGCTGCTGAAGCTCGCTGTCCACGGCCACTGCAGACGCTCCTGACCGGAGGAGGTGATGGTAGTGCTGGAGCCCTGCTCAGAGGTCCGGCTGGGCCGAGGGACGCCCAGCACGGACATCCGAGCGGGCAGCCGCTTTGCAGTGCGGTGCCCGGGTCCCCACCCCGCCGCTGCCCAATCAGAATCTGCACTTTTTTAACCCAAGTGTCGGAAAGTTGGAGACGTATACCGTGCCCAGGGTTTGGAGTGGCTTAGCAATCCCGCGCACCCTCTCCGAACTTGTCCTGCTGTGGCTTGGTGGCAGGTGTGACCTCCACCAACCGAAACGGAATTCAAGCAGGATTCATAGAAAGCACTCACGTTTTATAACTCAAGAGCCAGCTAACTACCCCGAGTGCAGCCTTTGGCTTGGACCATTTTTTCCATAACGGTGCCAAGTGTTACCCAACGTTAGGGCCCGGTTGTTCCTGACCTCAGTCTCCGGAATGTTTCACAGAACTGTAAAAACGTGCATCGTTTATGTAGATTACTGACTTGGTGGAGGTGTGTGTACTTTTAATGTGTGTGTGATAGTCATTCAGCTGTCTCCGACTCTGCAACTCAATGGACCATAGCCCGCCAGGCTCCCTCTGTCTATGGGAATTCTCCAGGCAACAACACTGGAGTAGGTTGCCATTTCCTTCTCCAGGGGAATCTTCCCTGCCCAGGGGTCGAACCCCAGTCTCCTGCGTTGCAAGCAGATTCTTTAGCGTCTGAGCCACCAGGTAAGACTTTGATGTACTTGAATGCTTCCTCTCGTAAAATCCTGCAATGTGGGAGAAAATATTTATGTTGACTAACTGGAAGGAAAAGATTGCACAGCTCAGAGAGGTAAAGCGACTTGCCCAAGGTTACACAGCTAATCAGGAACAGAGCTGAGAAATGGTTACAACTTCATCTAGTTCTCAATAAAAGTGCTGTGCTCATCTTAATGAGAGTGAGTGTGACCGTGCTCCTGTGATCATGTAACTTGGTTCAGTAATGGGGCTGGTTTTTAAAGGCACACAAAAACCGGTCTCTCATTTCTTTTCAGACCCAGGGCGTCCCAGGTGGCTCAGCAATAAAGAATCCGCCTGCAGTGCAGGAGACTCATGAGATGTGGGTTGGATCCCTGGGTGGGGAAGATCCCCTGGAGGAAGATATGGCATACCCGCTCTGAGAAATCCCATGGAGAGAGGAGCCTGGCGGACTGCAGCCCATGGGGTTGCCAACAGTCAGACGTGACTGAGCAGCTTAGTACATAGCATAGCACAGAACTGTAAACCAGTGAATTCCTAAGGGGGGAAAATAAGTTCCCGTCGAGGTCACTGCCTGGATGGAAGAGTGTACGCAGCCACTAAACCTGATATGACTCAATTTCAAAAAGGCCTCTGGGATTCATAAGTATAGTTTGTGGACACGAGTTTTCCTGCCCAGGTGGTCAAGTTAAATTGTCAAATAAATGCTTTACCCTCTAATGAACGGTCTAGAGAACATGTTTTGGGAGTCTCATGAATTTTAATGCAGACTGAGGTGTCTCATTAAAGTTAAATCTATTAAACTTGTAAATGAGCTTGGTGCTTCATCCCCACTTGAGACACACATACGTGTTCCCTGGAGCCATGAGTGTGACTTCTGTGGTGGTGATTGCAGGGGTTATCAACCAGGGGCTTCCCTGCTGGCTCAGCTGGTAAAGAATCTGCCTGTAATGTGGGAGACCTGGCTTCAGTCCCTGGGTTGGGAAGGTCCCCTGGAGAAGGAAAAGGCTACCCACTCCAGTATTCTGGCCTGGAGAATCCCATGGACTGTATAGTCCCTGGGTTCGCAAAGAGGCAGACACGACTGAGCCACTTTCAGTTATCAGCCAGTCTCCACTTTGCTAGTTAAGGCAAGTTTGGTCCTTTGTCAAGCGTTGACCTGGCAGTTGTGTTACCCAATCATCTGAACAAGTCAGAGAAGCAAGGATTAGTGGCCTTTGGGAACATAAGACCCAAACCTTTTCCTTCCTTTTACGTCATACTGCCCTGACTCTTCCTGTAAGTGGTAAGGCCTTGTAGAACTTTCTCAGAAATGCGCCTTTGGTTATTCTGTTACTTTTTACAAAACGTCTGAATAAAACACCAGTTTCCAGAATGCAATACTTTACTTCCTTTAATCTGCTTGATTATACCTGTTCTAGGGCACCCCACTCCAGTACTCTTGCCTGGAAAATCCCATGGACAGAGGAGCCTGGAAAGCTGCAGTCCATGGGGTCGCTGAGGGTCGGACACGACTGAGCGACTTCACTTTCGCTTTTCATTTTCATGCACTGGAGAAGGAAATGTCAACCCATTCCAGTGTTCTTGCCTGGAGAGTCCCAGGGACGGGGGAGCCTGGTGGGCTGCCGTCTGTGGGGTTGCACAGAGTCGGACATGACTGAAGCGACTTAGCAGCAGCAGCAGGGCTTCCCTAGTGGCCCAGTCAGTAAAGAATCTGTTTGCAGTGCGGGAGACCTGCGTTCCATCCCTGAGTTGGGAAGGTCCATTAGACGAGGGCATAGCAACCCACTCCAGTATTCTTGTCTGGAGAATCCCCATGGACAGAGGAGCCTGGTGGGCAAAAAGTCGGACACGACTGACCAGCGAAGCACATACCTGTTCTAATTTTCAAGGGCCTGACTTCAGTTTGTCTGTTGTTTGCATAACAGTGCGTCATCAGTTAACAATAAGTTCTTTTTCAGTCTGCCCGCTTTTCAGAATTCCAAATGCATTTTCCCAGGAAGTTCTGTTTGTTTGTGTTAGCCCCAGTACTTGAGTTTTCCAAGAAGTGAATCAAAAAACAGTGAGTTGGGTGAGGAATTCTTAGAGAAGGGCGAAGCTTGTGGACAATGAGGAAGTCTGGAGATTGTTGCGGGAATGCTGACAAGAACACCAGGGTTACTTTCTAGTTCTTTTGAAGTGTTTGCTGCTGTTGTCTTCTCAGTCTTTGGAATTCGATTTTTGTTGACACAGGTAACAATTATCTGTGACCTAGGTAGTAATTTTGGCCCTCAGATGCTATTTAGACCCAGAGACAGAGGGGACTGAGAATATTTATGATCAAGGATAAGATTTTGAAGGAAGAAGATACAAGTATTGAACACTCAGCTCCTGAACAGGAAGGATTTTCTTGTTGCTTAACTAACTGAAGTTGTTTAATGACTTTAGGAGCACAAGAGGCTGTCTTTAAGAGAGGGGAAAATTGGTGGTCCAGGGTCCTGCAGTCTAATAGACGTAGGACCATGTAAGATTTTCTTAGAGCAACGTTAAAAAAGGAAAAAGACACAGAGGAAATGAGCGTGAATGGAAACTTTTTCTGTCCTAACACATCCAAAATATTGTTACTCAACACATAATCAATTTAAAAAAAAAATCATTGAGATAGTTTGCCTTCCTTTTTGATACCTAGCCTTTGAAATCTGTGTGTACTGGACTGTCAGAACACATGTCCACACACACTAGCCAGGTGTCCAGGCTTCACTGGCCGTGTTTGGCCAGGGCCTCCCTTGTTGGGTGACCCAGGTGCAGGGTTTTAGGAAGCAATTCACCAGGGCCAGGTGGAGGGTGGATGTTAAACATATTGAGAATTAGGAATTCTGCAGATGTGTAAAATGTGATATACCTAAAATGTGCTTTCTAGGAGTCTGATGCAGTAATTATAATCCTTAAGAAGTCAGCCTTAGGAAAATAACTTATTTTCAAATTCTTTAAAAAAAAAAAATCAGAAAAATAATGATGTGATAGATGGGTGAGGGAAAATATGATTATTTGCAGTGTTGATTATGACTGACCATGTCTCCATAAAGAGCAGATATTGCAGGATTTTTTTATTTATTTATTTTCAATCCCACACTATGTTAGGTCCTTGGCTCAGTGGTGAAGGAGGACCTGCCTGCTGGTAGAGGAGATGGAGAAGATGCAGGTTCAGGCCCTGAGTTAGAAAGATGCCCCTGGAGGAGGAAATGGCAACCCGCTCCAGTATTCTGGAGAATCCCTTGGGCAGAGGAGCCTGGCGGGCTACAGTCCACTGGGGGTGCAAAGAATTGCTCGAAACTGAGCACCACATGTGGGATCCTAGATTCCCAACCAGGCACTGAACCTGCACACCCGGCATGGGAAATACTGCTCTTAACCACTGGACCACCCCAGAGTCCCAGGAGAGCCGGATTTTAAGAGGTGACACCTGGCTTCTAATTCACCGTCACATGGAGGAGTGGATGCCCTGTTGTGTACCTGTTTGCACTCCCATAGCTTTGTCCCTGCCCAGTAATGGCCCTTGAGATGGTGTAGGAGGGCCCAGTTCTCTGTCTGGGTGCCTCTGGGTGAAGGCAGGGCCTGTGTGGAGCTCAGCAGCTCACAGCTGTGCCCACACGGGGTCGGAGTCCCCTGTCACCCGTTGTCCTTTGGCTCACGTCCCCTACACCAGATTGTCTAGACCCCAGAACCTCCACACAGCGGATGACAAACACAGAGTCTCCCTAAATGGCTTTAGCACTTTCGTAGGTTAGTTCCCTGGGGGCTCCAAAGGTCAAGAATATGCCTGCAACGCAGGACCCGTGGGTTCGATCCCTGGGTCGGGAAGATCCCCTGGAGAAGAGCATGGCAACCCACTCCGGTATTTTTCGCTGGAGAATCCCAGGGACAGAGGAGCCTGGCGGGCTGCAGTCCATGGGGTCAGCAAGAGTCGGACACGACTGGGCAACCAAGGGGCAGGTGAAGGTCCCGTAGGACCATGTTGCTTGTCAGAGAAAATTCATCAGGAATAAGAAAGGACTCTAGAGGGGACCAAGGTGGGGAAACTCAGGCCTGTTAAGCTGTGCTTCCTAACAGTCCCAAACCTCGTCAGCCTGCCATTAGCAGTTCCTGTCCACCACAGCGGCTCCTGTTTCTAGAATAACTGGGAAGAGGGTGAGATCAAAATTGCAGAATTCTGCAGGTCTACGGGAGTTTGGTCCAGCTGGCAAGACGGCTAAAATTCTCAGCGGGTTTCTGCCAGTGCAGGTGCAGAGCGTCCTTGCCTTGCTTTCTGCTAGCTTCCTTATCCTCCTCGTGGTGTGCTTTCCTCTGGAATCTCAGCAGCGAAAACAAGCTATGATCTCAGGAGAGGAGTCTTTTTCTCAATCTGTTTTTCCCTCCTTCTCCGTGGAAAAAGCTGTGTGTTGGGGATTCTTTGGTCCCTTTTGTCTTTATGATGATTCTCTCTTTTCTCTGTTTCAGCTTCTTTTTTTTTTTTTTTTCCTTTCATTTTGTAGGCTGCTATAATTTATCAGTTACGCCATGTCATTGTTCAGGGGTAGACTGAGATTTAATGTAACAGAAAAGAGCAAGGGAAAAAATGCCCCCAAGAAATGTCTGGCCAGAGCTGTCATTACACAGAGGTGCCCAAGTGACTTTTTAAACCTGTGTTTGCAGTGTTTGAAAAGTGACAGATACATAGCCTGAGGTCAGAAGGTGCCATGGTGTTTGCATTATATTTGAAAATAAAGATCTCACTGTCAGCTGTACGTGAATACTGGCTTCCCAGGTGGTGCTAATGGTAGAGAACACGCCTGCCAGTGCAGGAGACATGAGAGAGACAGGTTCGATCCCTGAGTCGGGAATATCCCCTGGAGGAGGGCATGGCAGCCCACTCCTGTATTCTCGCCCGGAGAATCCCGTGGACAGAGGAGCCTGGAGGGCTGTTGTAGACTTGTAAAGCCTTGGACACAGCTGAAGCGATGTAGCACACACAGGGTATTAAAAGCTTCCTAGAATTGTGTTGAAATGGGGGGCGAGGGCAGTGCTGGTGTTACAGAACACATTTCTGTGGTTTAAAATGGCCTTCCGGGTGTCTGAGGAGAATCTTCTTGAACACATAATGATCGTGACAGGCTTACATTTCTGTTTCTTGAGCAGAAATGCTTAAGAAGTGTTCTCCCTCTCTGGGTCTTTGCAGAGGTGAATGACCATCCCAGCGGCTCTCAGGTTATCTTCTGAGTGTTGGTCAGATCCATCCCCGTTTTCCTTTAGGGTCTGGCTCCCTTTGCTGTGATGCCTGCGGTCAGTAGCTTAGCGTCTGTGCACAGAGTACCTGTGCAGACGGGGCCCCGCGCCTGTGCTGAGAGCGGTCTGCTCCGCGCCTTGGCCTGGCAGGCAGCTCCGTCAGCCTACCTCCTGCCCCTGGGCCGGGCAGTCGATGGCCTTTAACTCGCCTCCCGAGGCCTAGAAGCCAGGATCGGATCTAGAGGCACACTAGAGTCTGCTCGACGCCCGCCAGCCTGTGCAGGCTACGTGAGATGCGGACCCGTGATCACAGCTTGCATGTGTGTGTGTGCTCAGTTGGTTCAGGCGTGCCCGAGTCTTTGCGACCCCATGGACTGTAGCCCCCAGGCTCCTCTGTCCATGGGATTCTACAGCGAAAATACTGGAGTGGGTTCCATTTCCTCGTCCAGGGGATCTTCCCAACCCGGGGATTGAACCCATGTCTCTCAGGTCTCCTGCTTTGGCAGGTGGCTTAAAAATCCATAAAGGACTATTTGGAAGGATGGGCTCTGGGTAGGTTGATTTGCATATGAAGGGCACCCTCGTTTACATACACAAGACAGCTTCTTAACCCTCTCTGGGAATTACCTAGCCTTGGGAGGGCAGTCTCTTCCCCTGGGTCAGCTTGTCAGGGTATCAAAAGTAAGTACTTCCCTGTCTTCCTCCTCCCTCCCCTTCCTTGTCTTTTTCCCACTTGAGCACTTGGAGCTGGGACCAGGGATCTCTGAAGACGTTTGGGCACCAAGTTTTCTTTGGGGGCGAGGGGACCCTTTTTTTTTTTTAAATTTATGTTTATTTGGAGGGTAATCGCTTTACAATGTTGTGTTCGTTTCTGCCATACATCGGTATGAATCAGCCGTCAGTTCAGTTCAATCGCTCAGTCGTGTCGGACTCTTTGCGAACCCATGGACCGCAGCGCGCCAGGCCTCCCTGTCCATCACCAACTCCCAGAGGTCACCGAAACTCGTGTCCATGGAGTCGGTGACACCATCCAACCATCTCATCCTCTGTCGTCCCCTTCTCCTCCTGCCCCCAGTCCCTCCCAGCATCAGGGTCTTTTCCAAGGGGTCAGCTCTTTACATCAGGTGGCCAAAGGATTGGACCTCAGCTTGAGCCATATGTATGCATCCCTTCCCTCTTGAGCCTCCCTGGCACGCCATGCCACCCTGCGGGTCATCGCAGAGCGCCGAGCTGAGCTCCCTGCCCTGCAGAGCAGCTTGCCGCTAGTCTACGCCTGATAGTGTATATATGTCCCTGCCGCACTCTTCATCCGCCCCGCCCCCCTCACGCTGCTCCACAGGTCTGCTCTCTGCTGCGCGTCTCTATTCCTGCGCTGCAGGTAGGCTCATCAGCACAGTTTTTCTAGATTCCCTACTTATACGTTAATATAGAATATTTGTTTTTCTCACTCACTTCACCCTGTATGACAGGCTCTCGGTTCACCCATATCACCGCAAATGACTCAGCTTTGTTTCTTTTTATGGCTAAGTAGTATTTGATTGTTGGAGAAGGCGATGGCACCCCACTCCAGTGCTCTTGCCTGGAAAATCCCATGGACAGAGGAGCCTGGTGGGCTGCAGTCCATGGGGTCGCTACAAGTCAGATACAACTGAGCGACTTCACTTTCACTTTTCACTTTCACGCATTGGAGAAGGAAATGGCAGCCCACTCCAATGTTCTTGCCTGGGGAATCCCAGGGACGAGGGAGCCTGGTGGGCTGCCGTCTATGGGGTCGCAAAGTTGGATACGACTGAAGCGCCTTAGCAACAGCAGCAGCAGAATTTGATTGTGTGTGTGTGTGTGTGTGTGTGTGTGTGTGTGTGTGTGGTGCGTGTGTGTGACGTCTTCTTTGTGTGTGTGTGTGTGTGTGTGTGTGTGTGTGTGTGTGTGTGTGTCTCGTGCGTGTGTGTGACGTCTTTGTCCGGTCACTTGTCAGTGAACATCCGGGTGGCTTCCGTGTCCTAGCTGCTGTAAATGGTCTGCAGCGAGCACTCGGGCAGCACGCATCTGTGAATGACGGGTATCTCAGAGGTGTATGCTCAGTACTGGGCTTGCTGGGTCATACGGTAGTTGGTATTCCTAGCTGTTTAAGGAGTCTCTGTACTGTTTTCCGTACTGGTTGTATCAATCTTTATTCCCATCTTTTGGTGGAATCTTGAACAGCAGCTGGTATTTAGTTAAGAGGTCACATTCGAAAAAAAAAGAGAAGCTTCCTACATGTCCTCCTGAAGTAGCCACTCACCGATACCTGCAGCTCACAAGGTGTGCCCGTCAGACCTGGTGACAGCCGTGTCCCCCGGGAACCCGGCAGCTCTGGGCCGACGCCTCTCTGCGGACGTCTGCCACTGCAGGCCTGGCGTGTTCTCATCCATCACTCCTGAGGCTGGAGCTCGTGCTGGAGTGAAGAATGACATGGATTTAAAAGCAGATCTGGCAGTGCTGGGCCAGCACTGTCCTTGGCCTGAGGGCCCTGTGGCTGCATTTTCACAGGTCCACAGGGTTCTCTGTCCACGTTCACCACGGTTTCATTGTCTTGGAAACCTTTCTGCTCCTGCTTTAAGGAAAGGGGATCACTTGGTTATCGAAGAAACGTTTTGTGCCAGCAAGGTGTTACTTGGTGTTTTCTTCCGGCTGCAAACAATTGATTTCAGTTGGTCCCTGGTACATTCCAATTTCTTCTCTGTTATTTCCCTTTTTTAATCTTAGAAGCATTTCCTTTGGTTACACTGACAGCGTGTGTTTTTTGCCTGATAACTGTATAATCAAGGCCGACTCCGAGTGCAGCTGAGATAACTGTCTTTTGCCACCACATACTTTGAGTTTGGCACTGACAGCTGGATGACCATGCGTCAGCTTTGAAAGTGGTACGTGGAGGTGACTGGCTTTGCAGAGGGGGAGTTCTGGTTGAATTTGAGATGTGTTTGGAGAAACCATTGAGCTGCCTGGAGAACCCAGAGAAAACCGAGCCCGCTGTTTCCTACTAGGTCGTTTCAGCAAGCATCTCAGTGGGTGGCCTTGGGCTGACTTGGAATGCCTGCCAGGCAACCCTCACTGGTACAGGCACAGTGGGATATCCTTACTGGGCTTCCCAGGGGACGCTAGTGGTAGAGAACCCACCTGCCAATGCAGGAGATGGAATAGATGCAGGTTCGATCCCTGGATCGGGAAGATCTGCTGGAGAAGGAAGTGGCAACCCACTCCAGTGTCCTTGCCTGGAGAATGCCATGGACGCAGGAGCGTGGCAGGCTACAGTGCATGGGGTCACAGAGAGTCGGACACGACCGAGTGACTGAGCACGCACGCATCCACCTCAGAGACCACATAGCTGACCCCTCGTGTTCTAGCCTGTGTCTCACTCCGAGGGTCGATGGAGGGCCCCACTCAGGCCCACCTGTGCTCACTGAACACGTTAGCTGTCACCTGGAGAAAGCCTGCTTCCTCACTTCACCTTGGGACCCGCTCTCCCTGCCAACTTGGTGCCATTCCCCGTCCTGAGATGTTGTCTCGTGGCGGAGCCCGCCCCCACCTTCGGGGTCTCGGGCACATCTCAGACGGGGCAGGACCCTCCTGGGCCTTGAGAGGCTCGTCAAGAACTGTCAGGTCCAAGACAGCCTGCTAGCTGACTCAAGGCCTTCAGTGTGCTGTTTTTTGTTGTTGTTATTGCTGCTGTTGTTTTTAAAATTAATTAATTTTGTTTTTGGCTGTGCTGGGTCTTCACTGCTGTGAGGGCTGTTCTCTGTCTGTGACAGGCAGGGGATATTATCTAGTTGTGATCGTGTGACAAGCGGGGCTGTTCTTTAGCTGTGACAGTGACAGGAGAGGCTGTTCTCTAGCTGTGACAGGCGGGGCTGTTCTCTAGCTGTGAGTGTGTGACAGCTGGGGCTGTTCTCTAGCTGTGACAGGTGCGGTATGTTCTCTGGCTGTGACAGGTGAACTGTTATCTAGCGGTGACAGGCGGGACTGTTCTCTAGCTGTGACAGGTGAACTGTTCTCTAGCTGTGACAGGCAGGGCTGTTCTCTAGCTGTGACAGGCAGGGCTGTTCTCTAGCTGTGACAAGCACGGTATATTCTGTAGCTGTGACAGGCGGGGCTGTTCTCTAGCTGTGATAGGTGAGGCTCTTCTCTGACTGACAAGTAGGACTTTCTCTAGTTGTGACAAGCACGGTATATTCTGTAGCTGTGACAGGCGGGGCTGTTCTCTGACTGTGACAAGGGGAACTTTCTCTAGTTGTGACAAGCACGGTATATTCTCTAGCTGTGACAAGCGGGACTGTTCTCTAGCTGTGACGGGTGGGGCTGTTCTCTAGCTGTGACCAGTGCGGTATATTCTGTAGCTGTGACAGATGGACTGTTCTCTAGCTGTGATGGGCGAGGCTGTCTTCTAGCTGTGACAAGCGCAGTATATTCTGTAGCTGTGACAGGTGGACTGTTCTCTAGCTGTGACAGGTGAACTGTTCTCTAGCTGTGACGGGCGGGACTGTTCTCTAGCTGTGATGGGCGGGGCTGTTCTCTAGCTGTGACAAGCACAGTATATTCTGTAGCTGTGACAGGTGGGCTGTTCTCTAGCTGTGACAGGCGGACTGTTCTCTAGCTGTGACGGGCGGGGCTGTTCTCTAGCTGTGACGGGCGGACTGTTCTCTAGCTGTGACAGGCTGGGTCGTTCTCTAGCTGTGACAGGCTGGGTCGTTCTCTAGCTGTGACAGGCTGGGTCGTTCTCTAGCTGTGACAGGCGGACTGTTCTCTAGCTGTGACAGGCTGGGTCGTTCTCTAGCTGTGACAGGTGGACTGTTCTCTAGCTGTGACAGGTGGACTGTTCTCTAGCTGTGACGGGCGGGGTCGTTCTCTAGCTGTGATGGGCGGACTGTTCTCTAGCTGTGACAGGCGGGGCTGTTCTCTAGCTGTGACAAGCACGGTATGTTCTCTGTGGGCGACGGCTGTGACAGGCGGACTGTTCTCTAGCTGTGACAGGCAGGGCCGTTCTCTAGCTGTGACAGGTGGGGGCTCTTCTCTGGTTGTGACAGGCGGGGCTGTTCTCTAGCTGTGACAAGCACAGTATGTTCTCTAGCTGTGACAGGCGGACTGTTCTCTAGCTGTGACAGGCAGGGCCGTTCTCTAGCTGTGACAAGCACGGTATGTTCTCTAGCTGTGACAGGCAGGGCCGTTCTCTAGCTGTGACAGGCAGGGCCGTTCTCTAGCTGTGACAAGCACAGTATGTTCTCTAGCTGTGACAGGCGGACTGTTCTCTAGCTGTGATGGGCAGGGCTGTTCTCTAGCTGTGACAAGCGCAGTATATTCTGTAGCTGTGACAGGTGGGCTGTTCTCTAGCTGTGACAGGCGGACTGTTCTCTAGCTGTGACGGGCGGGGCTGTTCTCTAGCTGTGACGGGCGGGCTGTTCTCTAGCTGTGACAGGCTGGGTCGTTCTCTAGCTATGACAGGTGGACTGTTCTCTAGCTGTGACAGGCGGACTGTTCTCTAGCTGTGACAGGCTGGGTCGTTCTCTAGCTGTGACAGGCTGGGTCGTTCTCTAGCTGTGACGGGTGGACTGTTCTCTAGCTGTGACGGGTGGACTGTTCTCTAGCTGTGACGGGCGGGGTCGTTCTCTAGCTGTGACGGGCGGACTGTTCTCTAGCTGTGACAGGCAGGGCTGTTCTCTAGCTGTGACAAGCACGGTATGTTCTCTAGCTGTGACGGGTGGACTGTTCTCTAGCTGTGACGGGCGGGACTGTTCTCTAGCTGTGATGGGCGGGGCTGTTCTCTAGCTGTGACAAGCGCAGTATATTCTGTAGCTGTGACAGATGGACTGTTCTCTAGCTGTGATGGGCGGGGCTGTTTTCTAGCTGTGACAAGCGCAGTATATTCTGTAGCTGTGACAGGTGGACTGTTCTCTAGCTATGACAGGTGGACTGTTCTCTAGCTGTGACGGGCGGGGTCGTTCTCTAGCTGTGACCGGCGGACTGTTCTCTAGCTGTGACAGGCGGGGCTGTTCTCTAGCTGTGACAAGCACGGTGTGTTCTCTAGCTGTGACAGGCGGACTGTTCTCTAGCTGTGACAGGCGGACTGTTCTCTAGCTGTGACAGGCAGGGCCGTTCTCTAGCTGTGACAGGTGGGGGCTCTTCTCTGGTTGTGACAGGCGGGGCTGTTCTCTAGCTGTGACAAGCGCAGTATATTCTGTAGCTGTGACGGGGGGGGGTGTGTAGCTGTGACGGGCGGGGCTGTTCTGTAGCTGTGGTGTTTGTGCCTCTCTTCAGCTTGCTCTCTCCTGTTGCAGAGCATGGGGTCTGGGACAGGTGGGCTCCCAGGCTCAGCTGTCACACCGCATGTGGGAATCCTGCAGGTCCAGGGCTCAAACCCTTGTGCCCCGCATTGCATGCTGGCCTCTCTTCCATGGACCACCTGGGAAACCCTTGTGCAGTGTTTGATGTGACTTTGCAAAAGAGATTTAGTTGTCTGAATACAATACAGCCTTTCTTCATAGCATTTGCGTTTGTTATTAGATCAGGTAAAGGCACGTCCGCCCTTGGTGAGCAGATGGCACGCGTGTGAACTTAACAGCTTCGTGTAACCGCACCTGTGATACTGAATAACCAGTGCAGGGTACCTCTCTTGACGTTTATAATACCGTATCGAGCGTTGGGCTGGAGAGAGAGTCAGGCCCTGAACTGGAGGGGTCGTTTTCACAACGGCGTCTTCCTCGGTGCCCGGGCTTGGGTTGAGTGTGCAGGCCTCTGCAGGCATCAGCTGTCCTTCCCGTCCGGGAAGGAGGTGGTCTTCCTGTTCAGACTGATGCCCCCACATGGGCTGGCCCTGGCCCTTCCTTCCTCAGGGACGGAAGGTTTGCCTTGTCCTTGGAATGTCACCAGCTCCTCTTTCTCCCACTGCTTCTAATTCTTCTGTTGTGTAGTCGCTCAGTCGTGTCTGACTCTCCCACCCCGTGGACTGCAGCCCGCCAGGCTCCTCTGTCCATGGGATTCTCCAGGCAAGAATCCTGCCGTGGGTTGCCATTCCCTTCTCCCGGGGATCTTCGCACCCCAGGGATTGAACCCATGTCCCCCGCACTGGCAGGCAGTTCTTTCCCACGGAACCACCAGGGAAACCCCGTGCTTTAGTACCTGAGCACAGCGTGTTCTAGATCATCACTGAAACACAACCTCCCTGCTGTCCAGGCTCCATCCTGCCTGCAGGCTCTCCACCCACAGCGCAGGGGCGTTGTCGGGTGCAGGGCGCAGCGACTTTCGAGTGACCGGCTGGCTGCTGTCCAGTCGCTCAGCCGTGCCCGACTCTCTGCGAGCCCGCGGACGGCAGCACAGGCCTCCCTGTCCATCACAGCGTCCCAGAGCTCGCTCACACTCACATCCACTGAGTCCAGAACTTTGGGCTTCACGAGCCACTGCGGCCCCGCTCTGTCCTGCGCATCTCACCTGTCTGTCCTCCTCTGTCCGTGTTCAGGGCCCCGGCCTCGGCTGTGGACCCCTTCCCCGCGGTCTCTCACGGACGCGTGGCCTCGAGGAGCCTTCTGCTCTGTTGTCTCTGGGTCCCCGTGGCACCCTCGCCTCCCCCTTTAGCTCCGTCCACACTTCCCAGCGCCCGTGGGCACTCCACCCAGAGGCCACCCCCAAGACCCAGGTTTCAAGCCAGGGCCAGACCAGTCTGCCATGCTGCGCGCCCCGTGAGCACTTGGGGCCTTTCTGTCTTCTGACCCTCCGCTGTCTCTTCCCAACGTCAAGTCCTTCCTGCTGGCTGAAGATGCACGGCCACACTGGTGTCTTCGGGCCCTCCGTCTCCCTCCTTGGGTGACAGTGTTTCCCGGGAGCCTTCCCCGTGGACCCTGCCCACCTCAGCCGGCCCCCTGGCAGGGAGCCAGGCACCCTGTTCCTGCCCATCTTCCTGCATTTTCCGGCTCCACGGACCTCACCTCGGGGACAGAGCCTGACCGGCGTTGCCTCTGCAAGAGAAGAGACGCAGCTATTTAGACTCACGGGTGCCCGGGGCAGGTGTGTCCCTCCCAGACACGCTGGTGGCAGCAGGTGAGTGTCGGTGCTCACGTGGGGGAGACGGCAGACAGCACCCGGTGCCTGGCACGTACGGGTGAAGGAGGCTTTGCCTAGCGGACCCACCCCAGCAAGCGTTTTTCCCCCAAGTGCCCCAGCTTTGCCTGCTCAGAGGAGTCTGCACAGAAGCGGGCCCCTGAATGCTCTCCAGAAGGAAGGCATCGGGCCTGTAGAAATAGCCCTCGAATGCCTGTCGCGGTACATCTGACTTGCCCTCTCGTGTGCTGGCTCTGTGTGTGCGTGCATGTGTGTGTGTGTGGTTATGACACAAACACGTAAGTGATCTCCGAGTCGGCCAGGTGCAGCCGGACGAGCATGTTCCTCCCCAGAAGCCCAAGATGTATCGCAGCCCTCATCTCGTTCAGCCAGGCTGAGAGCAGCCTGATGCAAAGTCTGACACTGAGTGATTTCTGGCCAGTCCCCCTCCAAGGAGGAAATGTGATCTGGGGGTGACCCGCCCAGTTGGGGAACCTGCGTGGGGACAGGGTTTTTGGTTCAGAGGGCATTTAAGGTCAGCGTGACAGCAGGGATTCGCCAGGGTGGTCGAGAGGAGAGATGGTCAGGGCCTCGCCTCGCTGCCTGAGCCTCACGGTTTTCCAGAGGTCCTGAGGCCAGTTCAGAGAAGGACATACTGCTCAGCTAACCCTGTTTTCCTGGGAGCCAGGGGCAGGAAGCAGGTCGCAGTTCAGCATGCCTCTCAGGACACTGGATTCATCCTGAGCAGGCCCATGGGAGGGCTTCCGTGGTGGCTCAGTTGGTAAGGAATCTGCCTGCAAAGCAGGAGACTCGGGTTCCCTCCCTGGGTTGGGAAGATCCCCTATAGAAGGGAAAGGCTACCCACTCCAGTATCCTTGCCTGGAGAGTCCCTTGGACGGAGGAGCCTGACGGGCGACAGTCCCTGGGGTCACAAAGAGTCAGACACGACTTGAGCGACTGAGCACACCTCCCGGGGCTGTGGGAGCCGGCTGGGTGGCAGGAAGGGGGGCCCCACGTGCGAATGTGCATGCGCTGAGGGTGGGAACAGCCGTGGCCCCAGTGCAGGGTGAGCGCAGAGGCCTCAGGAAGGGCACCCGGGGTGCGGTCTGCCTCGCACCAGACCCAGGAACGTAGACCTCACCCTCCCGTCTGTCGCCCGGCCCCACAGCCTTGGGGTGCCACACAGTGCGGTGACCTCAGAGAGGGTGACCGAGCCCGCGAGGCTGGGATCTGCCTAGGGGCTGTCGCAACCGTCCAGAAGAATGAGGCAACACACACACACACGCTTGTTACCCCCCAGGGATCCCCGCGGGCCCTGCTGTCTCATCCAGCGGGTTCCTGACCTCTGCTCACGTCATCCTGCCTTGGCATGCACACTGGCGTGTTCAGGAAGGGCCTCAAATAATCCAGGCGGCCAGCTCTCAGATAACCCGAGCGTGTTTTCCCCAGGCGTGAGCGTCACAGGCGGAAGCTAGATGCCCAGCCTCTTGTTCAGCAAACCCGCCCCGCACCTGCCTGGTTGTTGTCTGTCCACCCCCGCCCGCCTGCCTCCTCCTGATCACGGGGAGCTCGGTCCTGGGAGTGCCAGGGGGATTCCTCTGCCCTGGGCAGCAGCGTTCCACTCCAGTGCCTTCAGGTCCCCCTTGTCACCCCTCACCTAACCCCCACATGCACATGGGTGGCGTGTCATGGGGCTGTCTGGTTACTGAGGAGGTTTCTTGTGTGTCCAGTTGGCTCCTGGACACTGGGTTTTAACGTATTTCCTAGTAGCTGAGTTGGTAAAGAGTCCGCCTGGAATGCACGAAAGCCCAGTTTGATTCCTGGGTCGGGAAGATCCCCTGGAGAAGGGATAGGCTACCCACTCCAGTATTCTTGGGCTTCCCTGGTAGCTCAGCTGGTAAAGAGTCCACCTGGAATTGCGAGAGACCTGGGTTCGATTCTTGGGCTGGGAAGATCCCCTGGAGAAGGGAAAGGCTACCCACTCCGTATTCTGGCCTGGAGACTTCCATGGACTATATAGTCCATGGGTTCGGATAGGGAGGCTCTAGCTGCTGCTAAGTCGCTTCAGTTGTGTCCGACTCTGTGCAACCCCACAGACGGCAGCCCACCAGCTCCCCCGTCCCTGGGATTCTCCAGGCAAGAACACTGGAGTGGGCTGCCATTTCCTCCTCCAGTGCATGAAAGTGAAAAGTGAAAGTGAAGTCGCTCAGTCGTGCCCGACTCTTAGCGACCCCATGGACTGTAGCCTACCAGGCTCCTCCGTCCATGGGATTTTCCAGGCAAGAGTGCTGGAGTGGGGTGCCATTGCCTTCTCCGAGGAGGCTCTAGAGAGAGAGGGGATATATGTATGCACATGGTTAATTCACACTGTTGTAGGCAGAAACTAACAGAATACTGTACAGCAGTTATATTCCAATAAAAGCATTATCAACTCTTAAAGTTTCAAAATCATACTTGTCCCTTAAACACTTCTGCTTATTCTGTTAATAAATCTGGTAGGCATTAACCATCACTATTAAGAGGACATGATGATATTTGACTCTGCTTACACGTTTTTTTTTTTTTCATCAAAATAAACACCCTGATGCTTGTGACCCTCTGTTTAAGGTCTTCTTGAAGATCTTTTCTTTATCTGGCATTTTTGCTGAGGTGGTTCTTCACTACCTTGAGGCCCACTGCTGTGGGCTTTTCTCGAGTCGTAGTCGGAGGGCTTCTCCTTGCGGAGGCTTCTCCCCTTGCAGAGGCTTCTCTCCTTGCGGAGGCTTCTCTCCTTGTGGAGCAGAGGCTCTAGGCGAGCAGGCTTCAGTAGTTGCCGTGCACTGGGTCAGTTGCCCTCAGCGTGTGGGGTCTTCCCAGACCTGGGCTCAAAGCCTGTGCCCTGCGTTAGCAGGGAGAGTCTTTACCACCGTACCCCTTAGGGAGTCCCTGGTTCTGACAGATGCTAACCATCACTGTTAAGAGGCCACGATAGTGTTTGACTGTTTGCACGTTTTTTAATCCACTTAAACACCTTTCTCGGAGAAGGCAATGGCACCCCACTCCAGTACTCTTGCTTGGAAAATCCCGTGGATGGAGGAGCCTGTTAGGCTGCAGTCCATGGAGTCGCTAAGAGTCGGACAGGACTGAGTGACTTCACTTTCACTTTTGACTTTCATGCATTGGAGAAGGAAATGGCAGCCCACTCCAGTGTTCTTGCCTGGAGAATCCCAGGGACGGGGGAGCCTGGTGGGCTGCCGTCTGTGGGGTTGCACAGAGTTGGACACAACTGAAGCGACTTAGCATAGCATAGCAAACATGTTTCTGCTGGTGAAGCTCCGTTTATAGTGTGTTTTATTTCCTGGTTCAGTACTTCCCTTTTCTGAATTAACACACAAAGCCTTTCTGAATAGCCAGCGGTCACTTTGAGGCCTAATCCGTGAGGTTTATAAAGCAGATGAGCATCAAGTTCACCTGACTTTTCCAGTAGAGTTCCAGTAGTGTCGTCTTTGTGGAAGTTGTTTGACTGTGCGTGGTCTTAGTTGTGATGTGGTGGAGTCTGTAGTTGAAGCCTGTGGGATCTTAGTTCCCTAGCCAGGGATCCAACCTGGGCCCCCTGCTTTGGGAGCACAGAGTGTTAGCCACTGGACAATGAGGGAAGACCCTTGATAATATTGTCTTGAAAGGGCAGGTGAAAATTAGTAATCTCAGTGTGTATTTCGAAGTTTATTTATAGCATTGTTGCCCCACTAGGCCAAATTCCATTAGAATATATAACAAAATGATAAATAACTTGCAAAAACTTCTTCACCTTTACATGTCTGTGAATGTTTTGAGAGTCCAAAGGTGCCTGCCTGTTCATTATGGAAACCATTTTTCCACCCAGCTGATTAGATTTTTGCATTTCTTGGCATATGTGAATGTTTTCCACCTAAATCCCATAATCTTTGAACCTGATGAGAATTCTGCATTTGTTCAGTTGATTTCCCAGGTCCTTGCAGGTCCCCGGGGCAGGGCCATGAAAACGGTATGTGAATGGCTGAAGGATTTCTTGCATGTCCTGTGTCTGACTTGGAGTAACACGTGCGTAAAGCTGTATACCCATGAGAGTTAGAAAATGAGCGTTAACCGTGCGTCTGAGGTGCCTCTGCCTGTCCCTAGAGGACACTTCTGGGTCCTCAGACTGAAAGGCACTGGCGTTTGTGACCAGGGCGGGCCCTTGTGTGTCCGCGTCTCTCAGGGCCCCTGCGGTGGGGGGGACTAGGACAGGTGAGTTTCTACCTGTGCCGACCGAGCTCCGCCGCCCCTGGCCACAAAAGGTGCACTCTGCCTGGGGAGGGAAAGGACGCCTGACTGCTTTCTTGTCTTTCAGAAGTGCCAGGGCAGGGGTTAATGAAGGCTGAGATGTGCGAACCACTTTCCATTGTGTGAGCAGATGTTCCTTAAAAGAATATTGACTCTTTTCTCCTGGGGTCCGTCTTTAGTCCCTTCCCGTTAAAAAACAAGACGCAGAAGGACCCTTGCCTTTGATGAGGAGGGCATGGCAACCCTCTGCAGTATTCTTGCCTGGAGAATGCCATGGACACAGGAGCCTGGCAGGCCACAGTCCACGGGGTTGCAGGAGTCAGACCCGACTCAGCGACTCACACACACACTTTGACCCCTTAGAACTGGTCCTTAAAAGAACAGCACAGAGGCACACACGGGGACCACCATGGGCGGACACGGGAGGAGACGGCTGTCTGCACACCTGGGGGAGAGGCCTCAGGAGGAGCCAGCGTTCTCCATGCCTAGATCTCCGTTCTCCACGCCTAGATCTCCGGTTTCCAGACTCCAGGGCTGGGGGAGAGTAACTTCCTGTTGTTGAAGCCCCCCAGCGTGCGGTGTGTTGTCAAGGCAGCTGCAGCCAGCGAATCCCCCCCCCCAGAAATGTAGGGTATTTGATGCCGGGAAGGGGTCAGGGAGCCGCGCCGGAGTCTGACAGATCTCCCAGGCAGACTGTGGCCAGGGAGGCACCCCATGGACGCCCAGAACTGTGCTCTTGGTGGCTGAGACACCAGGATTACCGTGTGATTTTCCTCCTGTCATTGCTTTCCAGTTGAGTTCTCTGACAGTCTTCTACCCCACCCACACCAAAAAAATAAGTAAACGGAAGCGCACAAAGCAGCTAAAGAAATAACACCAGTGACACGTTATTGGCTGTGTGTCTTCAAAGGAGAAGAATTGCGTCCTTTTTTTTAACCTCTCCATCTCTTCCTAGATTCCACAACACTTTGCATTGTTGTTAATTAAAAGTGCTTTTGGCGCTACCTCTGTACTGATGCATACACCACGGGTGATACAGTCCGTGGGGAATTCAATCCACTGTACCCACAGGAAGGATAAAAATGTCGGGGTAACAGGAGCAGCCACTGAAGGAAGGTCTTGAAAAGAAGTGGAAGCTGTTGATCTGGGTGGGAAAGGAGGGCTTTAAAAAACTGCACGTCTCTGGGTTTCAGGGTGAACTGTTTCAAATGACTCCCGAGCCAGCAGGGGTTGATGGATAGACCCCACTCAACACATGAATTCAGGGCAACACCTTGAAAGAACTCCTGTTCGCTGTCAGTCTTGTATGCAACTATTCCTTTTTCAGACCCACTTTGGTGACAGCCTCCACGTTCTTTTTGGCTCCACCGGATCTTTGTTGTCGTGCACAGACTTTCTCCACTTGGGGCGAGCAGGGGCTCCTCTCTAGCTGCGGTGTGCAGGCTTCTCATTGTGGTAGCTCCTCTTATCGCAGAGCATGTCGGCTCCAGGACATGCGGCCTTCGGTAGTTCACGGCTACATGCCCAGTAGTGGTGGGTCCCAGGCCCTAGAGTGCAGGCTCAGGAGTTGTGGCTCTTGCTGTGTTTCTGCTCATCTGTCCCTTATAAGGACGCTGGCATTGGATTTAGGGCTTCCCTCATCCAGGAGGACCTCATCTCAGACCCTTCACTTCATCACACCTGCAAAGACTGTGATGTTTCCAGAGAAAAACCAATCTTGTGCGTTTCCAGAATGGCGTTCAGTGCTCTGCACATGTCTGTTCATCTGGTGCTCATCAGAATCCTCCAGGTGAGGGCAGTGATGAAGGTGAGGTTGCCTAGGAAGAAACAGAGGGTCGAGGCGCGTGACTCAGGGCTGTGGTCCCCGAGGAGACGTCAGTGACATGGCAAGTGATGGAGGTTTCCCCTTAAAACAGGGTGTCTTTCCCAGTATTGCGGTTCAGAACAGGCAGGGAGCAGAGACCACCCAAGTGTCCATGGACGGGTGGATGCGTGGATCAGTGGGTGGATGCGTGGATGGATTAGTGAATGGATGGGTGGGTGGATGCATGGATGGATGGATAATGGGTAGATGAATGGCTGAATGGATTGGTGGGTGGATGGATGGATGGGTGGATTGATGAGTGGGTAGTTGAATGGCTGAATGGATTAGTGAGTAGATGGTGGACAAGTGGGTGGATGGATGGATGGATGTATTGGTGGATTGATGAGTGGGTAGTTGAATGGCTGAATGGATTAGTGGGTAGATGGGTGGATGGATGGATGGGTGGACAAGTGGGTGGGTGGATGGATTAGTGGATTTTAGTTAGTGTGTGTTAGTTGCCTGGGTCTGCTGTAACAAAATGCCACAAACTCACTGGTTTGAAAAAAACAACCCAGATGCCCTTTCTCATGGTTGTGGGGGTCAGTAGTCCAAGACCAGTCTCCCTGGGCTGAAGTCAAGGGCTGGTTCCCTGTGTAGCAGGCTCCAGGGCTGAGTCTCGTCTCTGCCAGCTTCTAGAGGCGCCCTGCATTCCTTCCTGATCTTTAGGTCCTTCAGCGCTTCACCTCTGACCATCCTTTTTTTATTACAGGCGTTTACAGCCATCCACTTCCCTCCAAGCACTGCTTTTGTTACATGCCACACCTGTTGGTGTGTTGCATTTGTATTTTCCTTCCTCCCAGCCTATCTTATAAATCCCTTGTAATTGTACCTTTTCACCACTCACCATTTAGGTGTGTATTTGTTTAACTTCCGCACAGTTGTGAATGTCCCAGGCTCTCCTTCTGTGAGTGATGTCTCATTCCGTTCCATTGTTGATCAGGGAAATACTTGGCATGATTTTGATCCTCTGTGAATGTATTGAGCCTTGTTTAATGGCCTAGCTTATCGTCTTTCCTTGTGAGTGTGAGAAGAATACATTTTTTTGTCATGTTTGGGTGGAGCGTTTCCATAATGTCATAAAATTCAGTTGGTTTATGGTATTTAAGTAGTGAAGTTGCATGCAGCGGTAGTTCCCTATAGTCTTTAGCTACAGAGTTCTACCTGTGGAGGTCTAAACCCAGCCTTGTGCTCCTTGTGAATTTTCAGTCCCCGGCGCCAGCCTTGTGTCTTGATTTTCAGTCCAGCCGTGTGTCCATCACTGAAACTGTGTCATTAAGTTTGCAGCTACTGTGGTTGACATCTGTTTCTTCCCTGAGTTTGGTCAGTTTTTGTTTTAGGTGTTGTGACTTTGTTGTAGGTCTCTTACATGATTATAGTTGTTGCCTCTTCTTCATTAAATTACCCCTTTGTCCTTACACAATGCTTCTATCGGGTTTTTGTTTGTTTGTTTCTAGTAGAAACGTTTGTCTTAAGTCTGCTTTGTTTAATGTGCTCAGTATGGCTTTCTTTGATTATCTTATGCATTTAATGTCTTCATCCTCTTACTTTCAAGCTTTTTGCACTTTTCCTGGTAAAGTGTGTCTTGTAGACAGTATATAATTGGATCATGTGGTTTTTCATTTTTAATCCATTCTGCCAGTCTTTACATTAATTTATATTTAACCTTTTACATATAATGCCATTATTGATAAAGGATTTACCTATATGGTCATCTTACTTGTGTTCTCTTTTTTTTTTTTTTGGTCACACACCATCAGTCTGTACTCATTAACTACCATTCTGCTGTAGAGAAGACTTTCCTCTGTCCACATTTATTTTTTTATTGCAGTGTTCGTTCACTGGCAGTATTGTTTCAGGTGTACAGTGATTTGATAATTTTATAGATTGCACTCTATGTGAAGCTATAAAATGTTGTTATTTCCCGTGTTGCACTTTACATTCTTGTAACTTATTGACCGCTAGTAGTGAACACGTCTCAGTCCCCTTCATCTATCTGGTGTCTCCCCCAGCCCCTCTCCCCTGGGGTAGAAACAGTTCTCTGAACTGTGTGTCTGTTTCTGCTTTACATGAGTTTGAGATTTGGCCCTTTGTACCAATAGGGGTGGACGTAGAAGGTGAATCACAGAAAGACAAACCCTGTATGTTTCCAAGTATCTGTGGAATCCAGAAAAGAGACAGATCTCTGCCTTCTCCTTCCCGTTTCCTCCATCGCTGCCTTCTCTTATGGTAACTAGGTGTTTTCTTGTGTACACTTTAACGGTTTTATTTCTCTGACCTTGTTTTGTTTTTTAATTATTTCCTAGTGGTTGCTCTGTGTATTACAGTTACCAACTTATACCATCTAGTTTGCATTAATACCAGCATAATTTAAATAGTATACAAAAACTTGGCAGCTGTGTATCTCCTTTCCTACCCTCCTTTGTGGTGTTATTGTCCTAAAGGTTACATCTTTATACATGTTGTGTATTACAGCTTTAGATATGTGCCCATCAATAGAGATTTCTAATTATAATTTTATGCAGTTGTCTTGTTTTTCTTTCTTTTTATTTTATTTTATAACTTTACAATATTGTATTGGTTTTGCCATATATCAAAATGAATCTGCCACAGGTATACATGTGTTCCCCATCCTGAACCCTCCTCCCTCCTCCCTCTCCATATCATGCAGTTGTCTTTTAAATCAGATTTAAAAAAATGATCCACAAACAATGCATTTATCTTGTCTTTTAAGTCCACCAAGGGCAAAATCACCCTGATTATAAACCATCACTTTAAGGATTGGTGGGGGGGGGGGGGGGGGGGGCGGTGGTTGTTATCACATCACCATCTCTCAGCTCATTTTAAAGTACCTTTGCATAATTTAGAAAGATTGCCAAGGAAATAGTTGAATTGGTGATTGGGTAATGAATCAAGTGTGTAGAACACACTACATACTTAACTGTTTGCAAATCTTGCTTGATGATCTTTTCCAAAACAAAAGATACAGTAAAAATTTATTATGATTCTTGGGTTAAATGCCACCTTCAGGTTAAAATTTTGGTCTGATAAGTTCTATTCAAGTATAGAAAATACTTTGACTGAGCTTCACCAACTCGATAGACTCGAGTTTGAGTAAACTCCGCGAGTTGGTGATGGACAAGGAGGCCTGGCATGCTGCAGTCCATGGGGTGGCAAAGAGTCGGACACGACTGAGCGACTGGACTGAACTGAGCAGAGAAATAGATACAAAAACCGTAAGCTGACTCTAGTAGCAGTTTCCTGGCCTTCTGAGGAGCCTTTCTGGAGAAATCACTGACTGTCGGTTCATTGCCTATTGCTGTTTTGTGGGCTGCATGGTTGGGGAGTCACGTACTCTGAACATGTTCTTCCATTGTACCTTCTGAACGTGCTTTGGTGTGTAAGTTGGTGATCAGAGCCCACACCTGAGCCTGCGACGGGGGCCCAGTCCTTTTCAGGCGCCCCAAGTGTAAGGACGGCACCATTCCTGAGTCCTCCGCCCTCGTGCCCAGCCGCTGTCCTCGGACCACGTGTGGCCCCTATGAGATGATGTGCTGATGGACTTTCTTAAACTTTATTATGGATTGTGAGAGAAAAAAAGACAATAATTCTGGCCTCGTACCCACGTCTGTTAGAGGAGGTGGTTGATAGTGCCACTGAACCATACTAGGTGCTCATCAGAACTTTCACTTGAGAAAAGATCGCTCGGTTAGATCATTACCAATCTTCATTTAAAAGAGTCGCGTTTATTGTTACTCCTTCGGAGTTGGAAACTGGCTAGCTTTCAGCCACAAGAAACAGTCCATCAAACCCTGAAATACTTGTTCTCAAAGCCTCTGAGAGCAAGCAAGCTCCTAATTTGAAGCAAATATTACTGGGACTCATCATTTCACGCTTGTTAACTACTCATTTTGGTCTCTTACATTCCTAAACACAAGGAAGTTGCTGGCTCTTGCAGGCAAGTGCATCTGTAAAGGTTAAACTGAACAGACTAGACACGCTTCTCCTGTCTCTTCCGTGTGCGCAGATGACACGCGGAGCCGGCGGCCCTGGGAGGGAACACCAGAGTGTCTCGGGCGGGGCCGTGAGCGCTGTCTAGTGGAGGCAGCCTCCGTGACCTCCCCGTCCTCTTTTCTCTCTCTGCTCCCCAGAACACCAGGCCCCTCTCTCTGTGGCGTCTGACACACCATCTGCCACCATTCCAAGGTCTGAGAGGACTTTCCTGAACTCCCAGGGCCTTGGGGTCAGCAAAGGGCCACGTATCATTGGGTCTCAGTGGAGAGAAATACTCTCCTGTACATACTGCCTTTTCAGTCACTCGTTCTGCAAAGCTTGCTCTACCTTCCCAGGTGACTGTTCCTTTTTTTTTTTTTTGGTCAACTAACATCAGTGAGCTTTCCAGTTGCAGTCACCGTTGCTGTTCAGTTAGTTGCTCAGTTGTGTTCAACTCTTTGCAACCCCATGGACTGCAGCATGCCAGGCTTCCCTGTCCTTCACCATCTCCCAGAGTTTCCTTAGACTCATGTCCACCGAGTCAGTGAAGCCATTTGGATGTAGAAGCTGGATTTAGAAAAAGGCAGAGGAACCAGAGATCAAATCGCCAACATCCATTGGGTCATAGAGAAAGCAAGAGACTTCCAGAAACACATCTGCTTCTTGCTTCATTGAGTGCGTGAAAGCCTTTGACTGCAATCTCTGAGTTATGTATTTAACTTCATGAGGATGTTTGTGTCTCATATATTGTTTCAGTGGGTCTCACAGGTGCCCGATACACCTCTTTGTATTTATTACCTGGCGTGGAGAGGTGAACGGAGCTAGCTAGGGAGTGGTGTCCTACCACCGAGTGGGAACATGCGAGGGTTGGCTTGTGGAGGGTCAGGTCACTGCAAGGAGACATGGATTACGGGGTTGGGCACACAGGCTTCTGTGCTGGTACTGGGTTGGGCAGTTTGTTAACAAATATTTGTGGAGCTAGTCTGATGTTCTGGGAACATGTGATAGATACTTTTGTGAATGGATTCCCAATGGGTACTGCTTTTTTTTTTTTTTTTTTTAACGGGACATCTGGAACAAGGAACTTAACTTCTCAGATCATATGGCCCTTGCCATTTCAGGAGCCGTGTGTGAGCTGTGGTGGACAGGGAGAAAGCAGAACTTGTAAGTGCCTGTTAACACATGGAGGATCCCTAACGGCCCTCCTCTTAATTCACAGAGGATCGCTAATCACCCTCCTGTTAACTCACAGAGGATCCATAACTGCCTTCCTCTTAACTCCCAGATGATCGCTAACAACCTTCCTCTTAACTCACAGATGCTCCCTAATCTCCTTTTAACTCACAGAGGATACCTTACTGCCTTCCTCTTAACTCACAGGTCAGTTCAGTCTCTCATTCGTGTCCCATTCTTTGTGACCCCATGGACCGCAGCATGCCAGGCCTCCCTGTCCATCTCCAACTCCTAGAGCTTGCTCACACTCATGTCCATTGAGTCGGTGATGCCATCCAACCATCTCATCCTCTGTCATCCCCTTCTCCTCGCGCCTTCAATCTTTCCCAGCATCAAAGTCTTTTCAAATGAGTCAGCTCTTTGCATCAGGTGGCCAAAATATTGGACCTTCAGCCTCAGTCCTTCCAGTGAGTATTCAGGACCGATTTCCTTTAGGATGGACTGGTGGGATCTCCTTGCTGTCGCCTTCCTGTTAACTCACAGCGGATCCCTAACTGCCTTCCTGTTAACTCCCAGAGGATCCCTAACCTCCCTCTGGGAGCCCATGCCTCCCGCTCTGGGGGCTCCAGCTGGTAATGCTGGTGCTTTGCTTATGGCTCCGGCTTTGCTCAGGGCTCCGGGCTCGGCACAGATTCCCCCGCTCAGGTGACACAGACACCCAGTAGGCGTATCCTTGTTCTCGCACCCCCAGCATGCAGAGAGGTTAGCCGAGGCCCAGCGGGGCCCTGAGCACAAGTCCCCAGCTCCCAGCCGCTGGTCAGCCGCAGAGCAGGCCTCCAACCCAGGCCGCCGGCCCCAGAGCACCTGCCACCCCGCACCTGAGTCCTCGGGAGCACCCCGGCCTGCGGGCAGTGGCTGCTCCCCATGGCCCCCATCCCCCTGGCAGAAACCCCAGGTTGGGGAGGGAGGCCGAGGACATGCCTGCTTCCTCCGGGTGTGGTTTGGACAGGAAGACGGGGTGTGCAGAGGAAGCAGGTCTTACCCGCATGCTGGTGACTGAGCCTCTGCTTGAGGTGTTTCGCTCTAAAACAATGCAAGTCCCAGTTGTCCAGCTGAATTATAAGCGGGGACTGCCCTCCTTCCTTCTCATCTTCACAGGGCAAAACACACGCTGATGCCGTCCTCAGAGGCCAGGGTAAACACGTGTGAATACGTCCTCTGTGATCAGCTGGACTCAGTACCACGAAGGGGTGGAACCTCAGCCCCAAAGTGGAGAGGAGATCCAGGCGTGCTGAGGCCTTTTGTGGTAACAGCTCCGTGACCCTAAAGGTCAGTGCACATCCCAGCACCTGGGGGCCCAGCCTGCAGCTCGCGAGGAAAACATGGGCCTCTGGGCTGGGTTCACATCCGCGTCCAGTGCCCTCCTGTCTCTGCCCACCTGACCCGTTCACCTGCTGCCTAAGTGTCGTCTCTCCTTACCGCCCCCCAGGACTGAGGCTCAGGTGTACGCGCGGTACTTTTCTAGCACACCGGCGGAGGGGAGCACCCTGTGTGGCTGTGGCTCGTTGCAGACCATGTGCGAGCTTCCCAGGAAAAATAACCCAGGAGCAAGGTGCAGAGCCCGGATCTTTGGAGGCCGTGTGTGCACGGGACAGTTGGGCATGGCTGCTATGCACTGCTTCCTGTGAATTATTTTTTTACTTTTATTTTTTAATGCTCTTGTTTAGTTCTGGCTGTGCTGGGCCTTCCTTGCTCCATGGGCTCTTCTTCTGCAGTCATGGTGAACATGGGCTGCTCTCTAGCTGTGGTGCTCAGGTTTCTCCTGTTATTGCAGAGCACGGGCTCTGGGGACCTTGGGCTTCCATGGTGGGGGTGCATGTGGGCTCAGTACTCACGGCTCACGGGCCCCAAAATACAGGCTCAGTAGTTGTAGCACACGGGCTGAGTCGTTCCACTGCATATGGGATCCTCTCAGACCAGGGATCCAACCTGTCTCTGTGGCATTGGCAGATGGACTCTTTACCACTGAGCCACCAGGAAATAGACTGACTTTATTGGAGAAGACCCTGGTGCTGGGAAAGATTGAAGGCGGGGAAGAGAAGAGGGCAGCAGAGGATGAGATGCTTGCATGGCATCACCGACTCAACGGGCATGGGTTTGAGTAAACTCCAGGAGTGATGATTGCCAGGGAGGCCTGGTGTGCTGCAGTCCATGGGGTTGAAAAGAGTCAGACATGACTGAGCAACTGAACACTACCACCACCACCAGAGAAGCGCACTGCTTCCTTTTTATTTTAGCTTCTGGGAGAACTTTCCCTTCAAAGCACTGTCCCTGTCATTGATTGTACGCTGTCGTCTGCTGGTATACTCTTTGCCGGATTGGAGGAGTTTAACAATGTGCTGAGATCTTCACTTATCTCACTGAAGGTTTGGTGTGATTTTCATCTAAATTGTGAAGAAGAGTTAAGTGACGGCAGAGTCTTCTGCAGATTGATAATCCCCCTGTTCTAGACCTCTTAAGTGAAAAACACCAGCTTTAAAGGAAGAACGTGTAACGCGTTTTAAAAGAATACAGCTCTTTTCTGTCTTTAGACTTTGTCTTTTCTCATGCTCGTTTTTTCTTCCTTCTGCGCTTGGCTCATCGCGAGTCCCGAGCGGTGCTCCTGGCCCAGCCTCTGCTGTTTTTCCTGGTACTCTGCGTGCTTTCCAAACCCAGCGGTAGTTTCTCACTCGCTCGGTGCCTGCAATGTCTTGTCAGTCTCTCTCTCCCAGCTGCTGGAAGAAAAGTGTTCACAGGAAGAAAGCAAAGTGTACACAGGCTGCCTGCCAGGCCCTGCCTCTGCACGCCTGCAGAGCCCTCCCAGTCTTGAGGGAAGCGGGATGTGAGCGAGCATTTGATACGGCCAGCCCTCCTCATTGTCCCCCAGAGGCATAGGCCAACCCTTCCCTCTCTGCCGGGACTTCTTCAGGCAGATGACACTCAGGGGGGCTTCTGGAAGAAATCAGCCTCTCAGGTTATGATCCAAACACTGGCTTCCTCCACCAAGGAGCCCAGGAAGACTTGTCTTCTAAGTCTCACCTTCCTTTGTACTAGAAAGGAAGCCAAAGCAAGGATGTGTCACCCAACCCCAGGGTCATGCCTGAGCAAGAGCAGTCAGGTGTGTACCAGAGTGGAGATCTGAGAGCTGCTTTGTAAGTATACATGTGTTAGTCGCTGAGTCGTGTCTGACTCTTTGTGACCCCATGGACTACAGCCCACCAGTCTCCTCTGTCCATGAGATTTTCCAGGCAAAGATACTGGAGTGGGTTGCCATTTCCTTCTTCTGGGGATCTTCACGACCCAGGGATCAAACCCGGGTCTCCTGCACTGCAGGCGGATTCTGTACTGACTGAGCTACAAGGGATCTGCTTGTTGTGTGTCTCTTACGGTGTCCCCTCCCACCGCCCCACCGTCTCCCCAAATCCAGCCCATGGTAGAAAAGCGAGGACCCAGACAGTTAAACGGAGAAGGCAATGGCACCCCACTCCAGCACTCTTGCGTGGAAAATCCCATGGATGGAGGAACCTGGTAGGCCACAGTCCATGGGGTCGCCAAGAGTCGGACAAGACTCAGCAACTTCACTTTCACTTCTCACTTTAATGCATTGGAGAAGGAAATGGCAACCCACTCCAGTGTTCTTGCCTGGAGAATCCCAGGGACGGGGGAGCCTGGTGGGCTGCCGTCTGTGGGGTCGCACAGAGTCGGACACGACTGAAGCGCCTTAGCAGCAGATAGTTAAAGCACTGAAGATGAGTTTGTACTTGATATGCAGCTGTATGTGGTTTTGCCTTGAAAAACGGAGAAAGCAAAGCCATTCTGTGCTGCTGCTCCTTGTCCAAGGCTGAGTCCTGCCGCCACTGGCCAAGTGTCCAGGGCCCCTTTCTAGAAAGCGAGCTGCAGGCAGGGAGGACCAAGCAGAGCAGAGCGGGCCGGGAAGGGCAGGTCAGCTGCCTGGAGATGCTGCCTTGGGCTGGGGTGCCTGGGGGTGGTCTCCGGGGCCCGTGAACTTCGCCTCAAAGTGTAGAATCAAGTTACCTTGCAGGGAACCCCCGCCGCTACTGCTGCTCGACCGCCGGGGGTGGGCGGCGGAAACAGAGAACACCGGACTTGTGCCTTCCTCCTGGGAGCTGCAGGGGCGTCTGTCCTCACTCAGGGGCTCCGTTCAGAGCCGCACCCGCACCCGCACGCTCCCTCCGGGAGTGATTGCAGGGGTCGCGGAGCACTCGGTCGGCCCCTCGCGGTGGAGGCCCTGCGCACAGACTGCAGTGTGCACAGTCACGGGTGCTCCATCAGGATGCCAAGTCTCAGTAGTGCTCAGACTCAGCAGAACGTACCTGTCAACGGAAAAGACGCTTGAACCATAACGCAGACATTTCGGGGCTTCCCTGGTGGGGCAGCGGTTAAGAATCCGCCTGCAGTGTGGGAGATCGAAGTTCCATCCTAGGGTCTGGAAGGTCCCCTGGAGGAGGAAATGGCAACCTACTCCAGTATTCTTTTTTTTTTTTTTTTAAATCTTAATAATTTATTTTTGTCTGTACTGGCTCTGTTACCGTGTAGGCTTTTCTATAGTTGGGGAGAGCAGGGGGCCCACTGTGTAGGCGTCCTGCGTGGGTTTCTCTCTGCCGTGGGCGCTCTCTGCCGAGCACAGGCTCCAGAGCACGCGGGCTTCAGGAGTCGCGGCACAGGGCTCAGTAGTTCAGCTCCCGGGCTCTGGAGCCCAGTCTCGGTGAGTGGTGGCTCAGGGCGTTAGTGGCTCTGGGGTAGGTGGGATCTTCCCAGATCGGGGGTTGAACCCATGTCCCCTACGTTGGCAGGCGGATTCTCTCACCACTGAGCCCCCAGGGAGGCCCCCACTCCAGTAGTCTTGCCTGGAGAATCCCACGGACAGAGGGGCCTGGCTGTCCACGGTCCATGAGAGCGCGGCATTGGACGCAGCTCCGCACAGACAGACTTCGTTTCTCTCCCACCCTGTAAGGTTCCAGAGCAGCACAGGGCAGGCCAGTGGGGCACCGTCTGTGCCTCCAAACCCGCCAGCGTTTCCCCTATGTCCATGGGCCCCGCTCCCGAGAGCTGTCTGCTCCGAACGCGGGCTCTGCGCTCCGTGAACACATCCCTCAACGCTGCTGTTTCTCCGCCCCCTCGTCTCCGCAGATACGGAGCGGATCTACTCAGCCGTGTTTGAGGACATCTGCGGGCGCTACGGGAAGAAGTACAGCTGGGACGTGAAGTCGCTGGTGATGGGCAAGAAGGCGCTGGAGGCGGCCCAGCTCATCAGAGACACGCTGCAGCTCCCGATGTCCGCGGAGGAGCTGGTGGAGGTGAGCCAGGCCAAGCTGAAGGAGGCCTTCCCCACGGCCGCGCTCCTGCCAGGTGAGGTCCCCGCTGCGCGCTTGGGGCTCTGAGCAGCCGGTCTCAGCTTGCCGGGGGGCGCGCTAGCGTTCTTCTCTTCCCTGAGAACTCGGTAGATGCCCTTCCTGGTAAGGCTCCGAGGGACTCGTTAGAGACGTTGGAGGATGCTGGCACGTGCAGTGGGCTTTGCGGGGTGGCCCAGTGGAGGAGAACCCTCCCGCCAGTGCAGCGGACTCAGGTTCGATCCCGGAGCGGGGAAGATCCCCTGGAGGAGGCATGGCCACCCACTCCGGTGTTCTTGCCTGGAAAATTCCACGGACAGAGGAGCCTGGCGGGCTACAGTCCATGGAGTCACCAAAGAGTTGGATTTGACTCAGCAGACTAAAGGACAACAACATGATGTGCTTGTCGTTTTTAAGCTTTCTTACTATACGTTCTTTGCATGGATTCCTGAGGTCCGAAAATATTAGCATTTTGTTTATGTCAGTGTGGCCTGGAGAAGGCAATGGCACCCCACTCCAGTATTCTTGCCTGGAAAATCCCATGGATGGAGGAGCCTGGTGGGCTGCAGTCCATGGGGTCGCTCAGAGTCGGACACGACTGAGCGACTTCACTTTCACTTTTTCGCTTTCATGCATTGGAGAAGGAAATGGCAACCCACTCCAGTTTTCTTGCCTGGAGAATCCCAGGGGCAGGAGAGCCTGGTGGGCTGACGTCTGTGGGGTCACGCGGAGTTGGACACGACTGAAGTGACTTAGCAGCAGCAGCAGCAGCAGTGTGGCCTAGAGATCACATTCCTGAGAGAATTGCTTCCGAGTTTCAAATAGGTGGCTTTTGCTTTTTGCAATCAGATAGAGGATCCATGTTTCAGCAGCTATGCAAACTTGAACATGTTGATGATAGGCAAGCAGCTAAATCTCCCTAAAGAAGTTTAAAAAAAAACATTTTAAGAGTTAAAGGTGTAATTCAGTTCTAACATGTCTGTTTGTGTGGCCTTTACTTGTTTTCCTTTGAGAGGAAAGATGACTTTTTTCCCCTGGGGCTTGTTAGCTGAAGATGGAACAACAGAACTGGCTGCTATTTCTTACTATAAGTGAGAAGGTCAAGAATGTTCTAGGTTACAGGGACCAAAATGGCTTAAAAATGGAGTGTTATTTTAAGATTCTTCTAGGAAGAAAGGTGAATTACTCAGTCTTTAGAATTCCTGGTGCTCAGGGAGAAAAAAGTTTACAGTCACAGCAGTAATTGTGGATTCAAAATGGTATTAACATGAGTCATAGTCATTTTTTGAAACATGTGTAATTATCTACATTTATACATATATCCAGACGGGCAGATTGAATATCCCTTGGAACTAGTGAATTTCCTGGAAAGGGACCTGCTATTACTGCTGCCTGGTGTTACAAAGAAACCGTGTGGGCTGTTCTTGGATCACACACACACCTGTGCATCACACACACGTACACATGAATGTCACACACACGTTACACAGACATGTGCAGACATATGTCACACACACAAACACGTCACGCACATACACACTTGTGTCACACATATACACATTATGTCACAGAAGTACATGTGAGCACACAGACGTATCTCAGCATATGAGCACAAGCACCATGATACACACTCCCTTCACCAGCTGCCGTTTGCACACGTTGGAATGCTGACAAGCTTTAATGATGGAAGCACAGCTGTTAATAAATGTCACAGAAGTTCTTAGCTAAAAGTTTATCATCTTACCCATTGTTAAGTGTGCCAGTTGAGCATTAAGAATGTTCAGATGGTTGTGTAACCAGCAACAGCATCCATCTCTCTCAACTTTTTAGCTTACGGAGTTGAAACTGTGTCTCCAGTAGACCCTAACTTCCATCCCTTCCTCTGTCTCTATCTCTCCGGCTCCGGGGACCTACACTTGTGCTTTCTGTCCCTGTGAACGTGAACTACTCAGGGTATCTCACATGGCGCTAGTGTTAAACAGCCCACCTGGCAGTGGGGCAGACACAGGTTCAGGCTGTGGGTCAGGACGACCTCTGGGAGAAGGAAACAGCAAGCGCACTGCCGTGTCCTTGCCTGGAGACTCCCCAGGACAGAGGAGCCTGGCAGGCTGCAGTCCATGGGGTCCAGAGTCAGAGCTGCCTGAGCGAGCACACGTGCACAGACACTCAGACAGTGTTGTCCTTCTGTGGCCAATCTCGAGGTTCTTCAGCGCTTTCATTCCACACGTTGCAGCATGTGACAGGGTTCTCTCCCTTTGAAGACAGAATCATACTCCATGGTGTGGATGGACCTCATTTTGCTTATCTGTTCATCCATCGATAAATCCTTGGGTTGCTTCTGCCTCTTGACTACTGTGAAAACCACTGTTGTGAACGTGTATAGAAATACCTCTTCAAGACCTTGCTTACATTTTTTTTTTCGGTGGGGGGGTGGGGGGGGTACAGTTCTAGAAGTGCAGTTATCGAGTTATCAGGTGGTTCTCTTTGTAGTGTTTCTAAGGTCCCCTACTGTTTTGTGTACTGGCCGTGTCATTGTATTTTCCGTCCAATAGTCCACAAGGTTCACGTTTCTCCACATTTTCACCAACTCTGCTGAAACCAGAGTTTCTCTCTTTTGATAGGAACCGTCCTAATCTGGGTGAAGCCCTTATCTCTTGATTTTGAATTTCTTGAATAATTTAATGACATAGAGTGTTGTTTCTTGCTATTAGCCATTTGTGTGTCTTCTTTGGAGAAATGTTTATGCAAGTCCTTTGCCTATTTTTTGATTTTTTTTTCTCTTGTTGAGTTCTAGGAATTCTTCATATAATAAATTCTGAATACAACCCACTTACCAGCTACATGGTTTGCAGATATTTCCTCCCATTTCAAAGGTTGCTTTTTCACTCTGTTGAGTGTGTCCCTTGACACCCAGAACGTTTTACGTTTGATGTACTCCCATTGACTATTTCTGTTCTTGCTTGTATTTTTAGTGTCATAGCCAAGAGTTAAAAAAAAAAAAAAAAGCTCCTATGTCTTAATGCTTTCTTTGTGTTGTCGTTTAGGAATTTTGTAGTTTTAGCTCTTACCTTTAGGCCTTTAATCCGTCTTATGTTAATTTTTGTATATGGTATAAGAGTCCAGCTTTGTTCTTTCCAAGTGGATATCCATGCTCCCAAAACACACTCTGTTGAAGAGACTGTCATTTTCCCAGTTGAGTAGTCTTGGGAGCCTTGTTGAAAGACGGCCTGGGTGTTACATGTGTGAAGAGTTATTTCCAGGCTCTCTCTTCTATTCCATTGGTCTGTATGTCTGTCCTTATGTCAGCCCCAAACTGTTTTGATTACCATAGCTTTGTAATATGTTTTGAAACCTGGACGTGTGAGATTCTCCAAGTTTGTTCTTCTTTTCCAAGATGGTGTATGGCTATTCAGGTTCCACTGAGAGTCCATATAAATGTTGGCATTGATTTCTGTATTTCAACACAAAGTGCCGTTGGGATTTTGGGATGGATTCCTCTGAATCTGTAGACCACTTTGGGTACTGTGGGCACTGTAAAGATGATCAGATCTTCCGGCCCAAGAGCCTGGAATGTCTTTCCACTTATTTGTGTCTTCTTTAGTTTCTTCCCGCAGTATTTTGTAGTTGCAGCATTACAGGACTTTCACCTTCTTTTATTTCTCTTGGACGCACTTGTCAGTGGGTTTATTTAAATGTTCTTTTCAGATTTTTCACTGTTTAATGTGTGGAAATACAGCTGACTTTTGCATGTTGATTTTTGTCATCTGCAGTGTTGCTGAAGTTTATTAATAGTGCTAAGAGTCTTATGTATATGTGTGGAATCGTTAAGAGTTTTCTATGTTTAAGTTCATTTCATGTGCAAACAGATGACTTCATTTCTTCCTTTCTGATGTGGATGTCTTTTATTTCTCTTCCTTGCCTAGTTGCTCTGGCTAGGACTTGCAGTGCTGTTTGAAATAAAGGCGACAAGAGAAAGCATTGTTTTCTTGTGCCTGATAGCAGAGAAAAAGCTTTCAGCCTTTTAACATTGTGTATGATGTTAGCTATGGAATTTTCATATATGGTTTTTATTATCTTGAGGTACTTTTCTTTTATTCCTGGTTTGAGTGTTTATATCATGAAAGGGTGTTGAGTTTTTTCCAAATGCTTTCTTCTGCCTCAGTTGAGATGATTCTTTGGGTTTTGTTCTTCATTTTGTTACTATGGTCTGTCATGTTGATTTTTGTATGTTGAACCATCCTCGCAACTCCAGAAATAAATCCCCCTTCTTCACGGTGTAGAAGAATCCTCTTTATGTGCTACTTAAATAAGTTTGCTAGTATCTTGTTGACTGTGTTTGCTTCGGTTTCTTGTCATTTCTTTGGCTTTGGTGCCAGGGTAATGCTGGCCTGATGGGATGAGTTTGGGAGTATATTGTCCTGTTTTAATTGTGGACAAGAGTTTGAGTACTCTTGGTGGTGGTTCTTTATAGTCTGCTGGAATTCTCCGGTGAATCCATTTGGTCCTGTTCTCCTTGTCAGATGGCTTCTGATTACTGAATTAATCTCCGTAACACTTAGAGGTTTGAACAGACTTTCTTTTTGCTTTGATCTCGATAGCTTGTATATTTCTAGCAATTCATCTGTTTCTTGCAGGCTATTCAGTGTGTTTGCTTAGAGGTTTTCACATTATTCTCTTTGAATCCCTTTTATTTTTGTGCTGTTGGTTTTAATGTACTTGCTTGCATTTCTGATTGTATTTATAAGCCTGTTTTTTTTTTTTTTTTTTCTTCAGTAATCCAGCTAAGTCTATATTGTTCATATTTGACATGGAGTCTCTTGCATTGTTTAACATACAAAGCACCCTTGATGGTTTAGGCCTGCAAATCTCCTCTTTCTTCTTTATCTACCCAAGCCTTTCAAGTGGTTTTCCTTGCAGAATTTTTGTGTGTTTTTCCTAAGATATACTTGAGACATGATGGTAGTGGTTTAGGCACTAAGCTGTAACTCTTGGATAACCACATGGCTTATAACCCACTGGGCTCCTCTGTCAATGGGCCTTCCCAGGCAGGAACACCGGACTGGGTTGCCATTTCCTTCTCCAGGGGACCTTCCCAACCCAGGGATCCAATCCGTGTCTCCTGCTTGGCAGGCAGATTCTTTCCCACTGAGCCACCAGGGAAGCCCATACTTGAGATATATTCTTCTACAGTTCCAAGAAAATGATGCCTTATGCAGCTAGCCTGGTAGTTTGGCTGGAATGCCATCAAGTCTATATTATGAAGTCTGCTTGGTGATCTAGTCCATATAGTATCCTCGTCTTGACTTTCCCAGTGACCAGATACTATTTAAATACCTCATCCTGGGTAATCACTGAAGCGAACTGAACCCCAAAACAAGCTCCAGTGTAGAAATGAGACAAGAACTTGGCCTTCCTAGACAGTTTGGTCCTGCTGAAGTCGCCCAGAAGACTCTTCTTTGTCTCTGCATACATCACATGCCAGTCACAGACACGGTAAGGACAGGGATCTAGTTTCTACTCAGAAAGACGTGCTGCACCCCCGAGTTGCCATCTGTGCCTCCTCCCTTCCAGCACCTCTTTTACGTGAGCCAAAGCCGAGCTCCACCAGAAAGGCAACCTCCCGGGCCTGGAGTCCAGGGAGCGGTGACGGTAGCCAGAACAGTGAGCACTGTCCTCTGTCGAGACTCCATCATGCAGCTCAGGATGGTAGAGGTGGAGCCCTTGGCTCCTGTTTCTCTTCCCTCTGCAGGTGTTTTCTGGGGTGGGGGGTCCATTCTGGCTGGGGAAGGCACCTTGAGCGCATGAGAGGAAGGAGCCTGTCTGTAGAGAGGGTATATTATGAATTCCACATCCTTCCTTGTGGAGGAGGAAATGGCAGCCCACTCCAGTATTCTTGCCTGGAGAATCCCACGGACAGGCGGGCTGTAGAACATGGGGTCGCAGAGAGTCAGACACACGACTGAGCGACCCACACAGACGTCCTTCATTCTGACGAGGCAGCTCTGCCTTCAGGTGAGCGCTGTGGCCAGGCAGGTCCTTAGTGTGGAAGGGAGGGCAGGTTGCCTGGGAAACAGGCCCCGCCATAGTGATGCCGGAGGTCTGCCTGGGCCGTCACCAGGGTGACTGGCCTCTGATTATGAGCGGGGGGGCGGCTCTGCCTGGGTCCCACTTCACAGAGGGTCGGGCTGGCCTGTGTGGCCTGGAGTCCAGGCATGAGTGACTTGATTCCCTTCTCATGAGCTGTGGACACCTCTCTTTAAAATCAGCCTTGGATGTTCTAGGAGGGAAGTACTTTTTTTTTTTTTAACTTTTTATTTTCTATTGAGGTATAGCTGATTAACACTGTTGTGATGGTTTCAGGCAGACACTGAAGGCACTCACCCGTACGTGGACATGTATCCATGCACCCCCCAAACTCCCCTCCCATCCAGGCTGCAACATGACATCGAGCAGAGTTCCCTGTGCTGGACAGCAGGTCCTTGTTGGTTCTCCATGTTAAATACAGCAGTGTGTCCATGTCCATCCCAGACTTCCTGACTAGCCCTTCCTGCCATCAGGACAGAAGTTCTTTTGTCCAGTATGTCCTGTAAGCATTTACCACATCCCTTAGTGATGAAACATAGAATGTAAGTCAGGCAAAGGTCTATTTTCTGAGAATAGACATCTTAAGTGTGGCAAAAGTTTTTGACCAAAAAAAAAAAAAAAAAGAAATATTGAAACGTATGTGGTTTTATATAGGAAAAATTTTGACATGGAATGTGAGGGAACCGTTGGAACAGTGTTCCCCATGAAGGGTGCTGGAAACCTCCAGTGTATTTTTTTTTTTTAATTAAAAAAATTATCTCTTTAGTTTTGGCTACACTAGGTCTTTGTTGCTGCGTGTGGGCTTTGTCGAGTGGAGGCGAGCAGAGGCTGCCGATTGTGGCGTGTGAGATTCTGACTGCGGTGCCGCTTCTCTTGTTGAGAACGCGCTCTACGGCTTCCTTGTCCCGCAGCCTGTGGGGTTTTCTTCCCCAGCCAGGGGTGGGAGCCCCGACCCCTGTGTTGGCACGTGGGTGTGTCACCCCTGGACCACCTGGAACGTCCACCTCCACCCGTATTGTGGAGCAGATTGCTTCAGTTACGGGTTCTTGGAGATGTATGATGGTAATGTGTTTTGGCATCATTTAAGCAGGAGTAAGTTGGTTCGGAAGGCCAGTAAATAAAGTCGGTGGTTTTTAATGGTGTGAAACCCCCGAGAAGGTCTCCTGTTGCCGTGGCTCTTTGCTTTTCCTGCTCTTTTTCCCTGGGGGTGGGGGTTGGGGGTGTTTCCCACAGAAAAACCCAGGATGTGACTTTGGGGCCCGTGGAGGGGACGGGGACAAGGCCCTGGCCAGGACTGCTGGCCCGGCTGCACTGCTCCGTGACACTGGCCCCTCGGGAGCGCACGTCCACCTCCACCGTGGAGTGCCGCCTGGGTGTTGCCCGTGGGGACAGGTCCCAGGTGGAGATAGGCCTGACCCAGACAGGTCCTCGCCGGAACTCGTAAGCCACCCACGCCAGGACAGGCTCGGGATTCACTCACGCTCCTCTCGGGAGCGCCCTGAAGACTCCACCGCAGTGCCCAGCGGGCAGCACTTTCCCTGGGGCGCCCGGGCCCAGTCAACCCAGGCCCGTTTCTTCTTGGCCAGGCCTGAGCCTTGTGTCTGTTCCCACCCGTCTGCCGTTGGCTTTTCTGTTTTGTTCTTCATCTGTCTCATGCGTTTAGTCCCCTGTGGCCGTCAGCCAGCGTGATCATCTCCTGCCACCCCACTTTGTGAATATACCTTCCACCACCCTGGCAAGAAGGCACTCACTTTCTCAGGGTCACTCTGTAACTTCCTCTTTCTTTACTTAACCCTTATGTGCAGCCGCTGCTGAGTGGGTACTCAGGGAGACACAAGAGAAACATCTCCTCCTCCACGCAGTCAGTAATCAGGGTGGGACACGTGCATCTCAGTTCAGTCGCTCAGTCCTGTCCGACTCTATGTGACCCCATGGACCGCAGCACGCCAGGCCTCCCTGTCCATCACCATCTCCCTGAGCTTGCTCACACTCATGTCCATCCAGTCGTAGAGTTGACTAAAACGTTTTCATCTTTTTTTCATATATACAAATAAATTTCAGGTCTTACAAGATCAGTTCAGTTCAGTCGCTCAGTCATGTCTGACTCTTTCTTGAACCACGCACGATATAGTCTGTGGAATTCTCCAGGCCGGAATACTGGAGTGGGTAGCCGTTCCTTTCTCCAGGGAATCTTCCCAACCCAGGGATCGAACCCAGGTCTCCTGAATTACAGGCGGACTCTTTACCAGCTGAGCCACCTGGGAAGCCCCATTAGATCAGATCAATCGCTCAGTCGTATCCAACTCTTTGCAACCCCATGAATCGCAGCACGCCAGGCCTCCCTGTCCATCACCAACTCCTGGAGTTCACTCAGACTCACGTCCATCGAGTCAGTGATGCCATCTAGCCATCTCATCCTCTGTGGTCCCATTTTCCTCCTGCCCCCGATCCCTCCCAGCATCAGAGCCTTCTCCAATGAGTCAACTCTTCGCATGAAGTGGCCAAAGTACTGGAATTTCAGCTTTAGCATCATTCCTTCCAAAGAAATCCCAGGGCTGATCTCCTTCAGAATGGACTGGTTGGATCTCCTTGCAGTCCAAGGGACTCTCAAGAGTCTTCTCCAACACCACAGTTCAAAAGCATCAATTCTTCGGCGCTCAGCTTTCTTCACAGTTCAACTCTCACATCCATACATGACCACAGGAAAAAACATAGCCTTGACTAGATGGACCTTTGTTGGCAAAGTAATGTCTCTGCTTGTCAATATGCTATCTAGGTTGGTCATAACTTGCCTTCCAAGGAATAAGCGTCTTTTAATTTCATGGCTGCAGTCACCATCTGCAGTGATTTTGGAGCCCAAAAAAATAAAGTCTGACACTGTTTCCACTGTTTCTCCATCTATTTCCCATGAAATGATGGGACCGGATGCCCTAATCTTCGTTTTCTGAATGTTGAGCTTTAAGCTAGCTTTTTCACTCTCCTCTTTCACTTTCATCAACAGGCTTTTTAATTCTTCACTTTCTGCCATAAGGGTGGTGTCATCTGCATATCTGAGGTTATTGATATTTCTCCCAGCAATCTTGATTCCAACTTGTATTTCTTCCAGTCCAGTGTTTCTTATTATGTACTCTGCATATAAGTTAAATAAACAGGGTGAGAATATACAGCCTTAACGAACTCCTTTTCCTGTTTAGAACCAGTCTGTTGTTCCATGTCCAGTTCTAACTGTTGCTTCCTGACCTGCATAAAAATTTCTCAAGAGGCAGATCAGGTGGTCTGGTATTCCCATCTCTTTCAGAATTTTCCACAGTTTATTGTGATCTACACAGTCAAAGGCTTTGGCATAGTCAATAAAGCAGAAATAGATATTTTTCTGGAACTCTCTTGCTTTTTCCATGATCCAGAGGATGTTGGCAATTTAGTCTCTGGTTCCTCTGCCTTTTCTAAAACCAGCTTGCACATCAGGAAGTTCACGGTTCACATATTGCTGAAGCCTGGCTTGGAGAATTTTGAGCATTACTTTACTAGTGTGTGAGATGAGTGCAATTGTGCAGTAGTTTGAGCATTCTTTGGCATTGCCTTTCTTTGGGATTGGAATGAAAACTGACCTTTTCCAGTCCCGTGGCCACTGCTGAGTTTTCCAAATTTGCTGGCATATTGAGTGCAGCACTTTCACAGCATCATCTTTCAGGATTTGAAATAGCTCCACTGGAATTCCATCACCTCCACTAGCTTTGTTCATAGTGATGCTTTCCAAGGCCCACTTGACATTCCAGGATGTCTGGCTCTAGGTCAGTGACCACACCATTGTGATTATCTGGGTCGTGAAGATCTTTTTTGTACAGTTCTTCTGTGTACTCTTGCCATCTCTTCTTAATATCTTCTGCTTCTGTTAGGTCCATACCATTTCTGTCCTTTATCGAGCCCATCTTTGCATGAAATGTTCCTTTAGTATCTCTGATTTTCTTAAAGAGATCCCTAGTCTTTCCCATTCTGTTGTTTTCCTCTATGTCTTTGCATTGATTGCTGAAGAAGGCTTTCTTATCTCTTCTTGCTATTCTTTGGAACTCTGCATTCAAATGTTTATGTCTTTCCTTTTCTCCTTTGCTTTTCGCTTCTCTTCTTTTCACAGCTATTTGTAAGGCCTCCCCAGACAGCCATTTTGCTTTTTTGCATTTCTTTTCCATGGGGATGGTCTTGATCCCTGTCTCCTGTACAGTGTCATGAACCTCATTCCATAGTTCATCAGGCACTCTATCTATCAGATCTAGGCCCTTAAATCTATTTCTCACTTCCACTGTATAATCATAAGGGATTTGATTTAGGTCATACCTGAATGGTCTAGTGGTTTTCCCTACTTTCTTCAATTGAAGTCTGAATTTGGCAATAAGGAGTTCATGGTCTGAGCCACAGTCAGCTCCTGGTCTTGTTTTTGCTGATTGTATAGAGCTTCTCCATCTTTGGCTGCAAAGAATATAATCGATCTGATTTCGGTGTTGACCATCTGGTGATGTCCATGTATAGAGTCTTCTCTTGTGTTGTTGGAAGAGGGTGTTTGTTATGACCAGTGCATTTTCTTGGCAAAACTCTATTAGTCTTTGCCCTGCTTCATTCCGCATTTCAAGGCCAAATTTTCCTGTTACTCCTGGTGTTTCTTGACTTCCTACTTTTGCATTCCAGTCCCCTATAATGAAAAGGACATCTTTTTTGGGTGTTAGTTCTAAAAGGTCTTGTAGGTCTTCATAGAACCGTTCAACTTCAGCTTCTTCAACGTTACTGGTTGGGGCATAGACTTGGATTACTGTGACATTGAATGATTTGCCTTGGCAACGAAAAGAGATCATTCTGTCGTTTTTGAGATTGCATCCAAGTACTGCATTTCGGACTCTTTCGTTGACCATGATGGCCACTCCGTTTCTTCTGAGGGATTCCTGCCCACAGTAGTAGATATAATGGTGCTCTGAGTTAAATTCACCCATTCCAGTCCATTTTAGTTCGCTAATTCCTAGAATGTCGACATTCACTCTTGCCATCTCTTGTTTGACCACTTCCAATTTGCCTTGATTCATGGACCTGACATTCCAGGTTCCAATGCAATATTGCTCTTTACAGCATCAGACTTTGCTTCTATCACCAGACACATCTACAGCTGGGTATTCTTTTTGCTTTGGCTCCATCCCTTCATTCTTTCTGGAGTTATTTCTCCACTGATCTCCAGTAGCATATTGGGCCCCTACTGACCTGGGGAGTTTCTCTTTCAGTATCCTATCATTTTGCCTTTTCATACTGTTCATACTTGACTCTCTCAAAGAGTCAAGACACCACAATCGAAAGGAGTGTGGCCCTCAGGGTGAGTCAGCAGGAGGTTATCCCCTTTATCTGCCCTGGAATGTGAGCGCGTAGCCTATGGTCATGCCATTCCAAAGCAACTGATTAGAAAGCCACAATGGTGTTGAAATCCAGGCATTGCTCTGGGTGGCCTTTGAAGGGACAGAGGTGTCAGTGCAATAGTTGGAATGTTGTTTCAGGGGGGCTCCGAAGAGCTCCCGTACCATAGTCCTTTCTGTCTCAGCATGGAGAGGAATTCAGAGAGAGCAAAGTGGTAGATAAGACGTGGCTAATGAGAATAAGACACCTGTGAGGCTCACAAGCAGGTGGACAAGACTTGCCATGCCCCAAGAACTTGGCTGGCCACAGTTTTATAATCAAAAGAGAAGTAGGGAGGAGGAGAAGACCACCTTTTTCCTCATTCTTGAGTAGATATCACGCTTCCATCATCAGCTCCTCCTACACGTTGGGCAGGGGAGTTTTCTTGTCTTGCACGGTCACAAAGTTGTTTTTTCACGTGGGCAGAGCATGACTAAGTTGCTGAGCTCACTGGGCGGGGTGTGGGTCTCACGCCACCGCCCTTTTGTTGTTTGGGGGCAAGTCTCCTGCTTCCGTTGCGTGGTTTCGCTGCTAAACTCCAATCCTTTGGCCACCTAATGCAAAGAACTGACTGCTGGAAAACACCCTGATGCTGGGAAAGATTGAAGGCGGCAGGAGAAGGGGACGGCAGAGGATGAGATGGTTGGATGGCATCACCGACTTGATGGACATGAGTTTGAGTAAACTCCTGGAGTTGGTGATGGACGGGGAGGCTGGCTGTGCTGCAGTCCGTGGGGTCGCAAAGAGTCAGACACCACTGAGTGACTGGACAGACCAAAGCCTGCTTGGTTTTGTGGTTTAGCAGCTCTCCTTTCTTGAGTGATCATTTAACTTACGGGGGCTCCCGTATTTTTTGTGCTTCCAGCTCCCTCACAGCGCTAACTGTCCGATCGCCTGCTTTGTCCCTTCACTCTGTCCCCGTCATCGGGAGCCCTGCTCAGAGAACCTGCTCCTATAAGTCGCCGCCCCCTTGCACCTCCTGGCCGTTGTTCCAGCGGGGAGGCCTGGTCTTGGGGTCCGAGGCGGCGGCAGCTGGAGACTCTGGGGGCTTCTCCCTTCTGCTGCCGAGAGCCGGTGCTCCCCTGCTGTTCCTGCATGTGTCTGTGCGTCTCCTCGTTCCTCCCTGAGCTCTATGCTTGAGGGCTAACCGTCCGTCACAATTGTGCCGGCACGCGTTCGTATTTGCAGGCATGAACTATGGCTCCTTCTCATAATCACGGCCCCGTTTCTAGTCTCCACCACAAGCTCTCCTACCTTGGGTGCGTTTCATCAGTTTCCTGTGGCTGATGTACCAATGACCGACAGACATGGTGTCCTGGGACAACAGAAATTTATGTAGGCACAGTCCTGGAGACCGGAAGGCTGAGCTCAGGGTGTCGCAGGCCCACAGTCCCTCCAGGGCTCCAGGGGAGGGTCCTCCCCGCCTCTTCCAGCCCCTGGGGGCTCCAGATGTCCGTCCCTGGGCTGGTGGTAGCTGCCTCCCTCCCGTCTCCAGCTCCGTCTCCACGCGGCTCCTCCTCTGTGCCCGTTGCCCTTTCTCTTGTGAGGACACCAGTTACTAAGGGCCCCAGTTGCTGTTACGAATGTCTGTGAGTCTCTCTGAGTTCATGTAGTTGAAGTCCTGACCCATAGTGTTACTGTATTTGGAGGTGACCTGATTGTGGGGTGGTGAGATCGTCAAGGTGGCGCCCCAGGAATGAGATTAGCACCCTTCTGTGAGAGGCCCCTCAGAGCTCGCTCCCCCGGACCCTCCACATCAGGACACGGGGTAGGTGGCCATGAGCCAGGAAGAGGGCCCACTCAGGAGACCCTGGGTATGTGGGCGCCTTGGTCTCGATTGCAGCCTGCAGACCTGTGAGAAACAGATTTCCGTGTTTACACAGCAGCCAGGATGGTGGGGCTGCATGACAACAGCTCGAGCAGAGGCAGGCAGACGTCGCTGGGTTGAGCGTGCATGCGTGTGTTGCTCAGGCGCATACGGCTCTCCTTTTTCAACCCGCACGGACCAGAGCCCGCCAGGCTTGTCTGTCAGTGAGATTCTCCAGGCAAGAATCCTGCAGTGCGTTGGCATTTTCTTCTTCAGGGAAATCTTCCCAACACAGGGATCCAACCTGAATCCCCTGTCTCTTCCTGCGTTGGCAGGCAGACTCTTTACCGCTGAGCCAACTGGGAACTCCCACTGGGTTTAGGGCTGACCCTAAATCCATGCTGATCTCATTCTGAAGGTCCTTCATCACCTCTGCACAGACCCTCCTTATCCCAGGTCAGTTCATATTCAGAACCCCAGGGGTGAGGACCTCACCTCTGCACAGACCCCCGTCCCAGGTCAGTTCATATTCAGAACCCCAGGGGTGAGGACCTCACTTCTGCGCAGACCCCCGTCCCAGGTCAGTTCATGTTCAGAACCCCAGGGGTGAGGACCTCACCTCTGCACAGACCCTCCTCATCCCTGGTCAGTTCACGGTCAGAAACCCCAAGGGTGAGGACCTCACCTCTGCGCAGACCCCCGTCCCAGGTCAGTTCATGTTCAGAACCCCAGAGGGTGAGGACCTCACCTCTGCGCAGACCCCCTCATCCCTGGTCAGTTCACATTCAGAACCCCAGCGGTGAGGACCTCACCTCTGCACAGACCCCCGTCCCAGGTCAGTTCACGGTCAGAAACCCTAGGGTTCAGGACCTCACCTCTGCTCAGAGCCCCATCCCAGGTGAATTCACGTTGACGTTCAGAACACCAGGGGTGAGGACCTGACCTCTCTTTGAGGGCCCACCACTGGACCCACTGCCCTTGAAGGCATCCCTGTGACCTGTGCCACGCTGGTGCCAGCCTGTCACCTCCCAGGCATGGCACGGTCACCGTCTAGAAGAAGGGGTTTCCCTTCCACCCGCGGGCTGCTAGGAGGAGGGACCAAGCCTCGTGTCCAGGAATACTCGGCTCGGAGGTCTGCGCCAGGCAGCCGGCTTGCGGCAAACCCCGTGCCAGGATGGCGTGGTGTCTGCTCTCTCCCTGGGTGGCTCCATCAGCTGAGCCCCCACCCCTCCGCCCCCCAGCGCCTCCCCGCAGGACTCCAGACTCCGCAGCTGCTCCGTGGTCCCGAGTCACGTGCTGAGCCCGTCCCTGAGTGGTGTTGTCTCCCCACCCTGGGTCCTTTGCGCTCCCAACCACAACACGTCTGCGGGTTTGGGTGAAGTGTCACAGAGGACGCCTGAGCTAGACGGGGGGTTGCTGGATACAGCCACCCAGCACCTGAATTCAAGGGCAGCAGCTGAAAGAACCTGTGTCCCCTGTCGACGTCTGCACGCGTCCATGTGCAGACCCACTTTCCTGGCAGCCTCTGTGTCTCTCCTCACCAGCCTGAAGCTTCCCGCATGAAGTCAGGCAAAAACACTCGCCTCTCAGCATCGCTGAACTTCAGCAGGTCTTCTTTCCTTCCCTGTAGATCAGTCCTGGGAGTGCTCATTCTTTGAAGCAAGAGCGATCTGTCTGTGCCCGGCCCTGAAACTCACTTGAGCACCTCGAGGCTACCAGCTGTCTGCTGGCTGGGTTTCCTTTATGTACCTAATTCATGAGCTTCTGTGCAGGACAGAAGTCCCGTCATGTTTCTAGTCTTTTACTTCGCAGAGAGACTAAGAAAAAGTCAACGTACGGTATTTAAAGGACACAAAAGTTTTTGAAGCAATCGGGCAGTAGTATGTTAACATCAGGAGATTGGAGCGATTGACGAGTAACCTGAGTTTGATGGATTGGTGGCGACCATGGCTTCTGCCGTCTCGTGGGGCCTTGCCTTGCTGTGTGTGCTTTTACGGGTGGGACGTTTTACAGGCATTCCCTCACAGCGTCACCACCTGGAACGATAATCGTTGCTGTGTCCCAGGACAGGACTGAGCCCTAGAGATGGGGCTGCTTGCCACGGGCTGTGGTTAGCCTCCCTGACTCTGGGCTCATGTTTGTAACCATCTCAGACATCTTCACGGAGCTCATCTGATTTAAAAGGAGTCTTTCCCGGACTCCCTTGGGGTTCCAGTGGTTAGGAACCCACCTTCCAGTACAGGGGCCACGGGTTTGTTCCGGGTCTGGGAAGTAAGTTCCCACATGCCATGGGCCAACTAAACCCCACATCGCAGCTAGGGAGGAAGCGTGGACACTGCAACAGAGATCCTGCGTGCCGTGACAAAGACCCGGTACAGCCAAAAATAAATACATAAATTAAAGCAACAGATCTTTAAAAAAAAAAATTAAGTCCTCCAGAAACTTTTCCATTCATTCCCCTGTGGATAAAAATGTTGACTCTGTTTCCCAATATAGGCTTGCTGGCGTGTATTTATTTTGGTTAGTATTGCCCTGTTATATCAGTGCATTACAAAATAGTCACAGAACTAGAAATAGTTAAAGTATAAGCTAAAACGAGATCAAATATATTTAGATTTTTATAATCAATAGCATCAGAGGACTCTTCCAGCAAAATTTTGTTTTTCCAGTAGGTTTTAGAGGAAGCACATATTTAAATATGCTCCAGTATTTTTTAGTATGCTGGTTTACTGTTGGGTTATACAACTTGAACCTTTTGTTTTAGATGCAAAATCACCATATCCAGACCGAGGTGATTATTGGATGTATATTTGTCATAGGCATTCTTTTAATTCACCAGTTCCATGAAGGTTTTTTATGGAAATTTAGCTAATGTAATTCTACATATTGGTCATTAGTTGTTGCAAGCTAATTAAATAGTGTGGCTTTTTAATATTTTCAGATAACAGGTTCCAACCCCATAGCAACTCTTCAAGTTGGGTACTTTCATAGTGGTTATAAGTTGGCTTCAGTGTGAGGTTAAGTGTGTGTGTTCACAAGACATACGGGTCTGTAGTTTTTTGTATGCTTTTGTCCAGCTTCCATAGGAGAAAGGTGCCAGTCTCAAAAAAACAAGTTGGGAAATAAGTGTTCCCGTGATTTTTGGGGGTTTCTTTAGAATTGGCATTGTTTCTTCCTGGGATGTTTGGTAAGTTCACCAGCGAGGGTGTGCGGTGCCAGGTCTGGGACAGTTCTTAGCTACAGATTCGGTCTATTTCCCAAGGATCTAGGGCTAGTTACGTTATTGCTGTGTTCCCGAGTGAGCTGTCAAAGAAGTCTCTTCCAAAGAACTTTCCTCTTCAAGAAGAACTTGTCCGTGTCCTCTGCGTTGTCAAATGTACTGGCAGCTCCCGGGTTTGCTCTGATAGTAGCAGAGCTTTAGGTGGTCAGTTGTGTACCACTCTTTGAGACCTCGTGGACTGTGGCCTACCAGGCAATTTCTCTGTCCATGGGATTTCCCAGGTAAGAATACCGCAGTGGGTTGCTATTCTCCTCCTCCAGGGGATCTTGGCAACCCAGGGATTGAACCAGCATCTCCTGCGTCTCCTGCATTGCAGGTGGATTCTTTTATTTTTTTTAATTTATTATTTTTAATTGAAGGATAATTGCTTTACAGCACTGTTCTCATTCCTGCCTTACACCAGCATGGATCAGTCACAGGTGTACGTGTGTCCCCTCCCTCTTGAACCCCCTGCCACCTCCCACCCTGTCCTCCCCCCCAGGTTGTCACAGAGCCCCAGTGTGAGTTCTGTGAGTCGTACAGCGAATTCCCCCTGCTGTCGTGTTTTATGTACGGTAATGTGTGTGTCTCCATGCTGCTCTCCCCATTCGGCCCACCCTTTCCTTCCCCCACTGTGTCCACAAGCCTGTTCTCTGTGTCTGCTTTGCTGCCCTGCAAGTAGGCTCATCAGCACCGTCTCTCTAGAGCCCACATATGTGTGTTAACATACTGTAAGCACCATTTTTCTAGATCCCAAATATATGTGTTAATATATGGTAATGATATATCTGTTTCTGACTTAACTTCACTCTGTATAAAAGACTCCAGGTTCATCCACCTCGTCAGAACTGACTAAAATGTGTTCCCTTTTATGGCTGAGTAATATCCCACTGTATACATGTACCACGGCTTCTATCCATTCATCTGTGCATGGATATCTAAGTTGCTTCCACATCCTAGCTAGTGTATGTAGATACTGTTCAGGTGGATTGTTTACCCGCTCAGCCGTCAGGGGGCCCTTGCTCTGACCCGCCCGGTGAGCAGAGCACCAGCCATTCCAGTAGTCACCTCTGATCCTCTGGGAAAGGCTATCGCCCAGCCCTGAACTGCTTTTCCAAGTTGGTGCTGGAGATGTCCCCGTGCTGACATCCCCGCCCTGTGAGGACAGTGGTGAGCTCAGACGAGGCCGCAGGCTGGGGGGAACTGGGCTGGCCCAGCGTCGCCCTCCACTATCCCTGATGGTCCCCCTTCCTCCACCCCCCACCCCCGCCCAGGCGTGGAGAAGCTGATCCGCCACCTGCGGAAGCATGATGTGCCCTGCGCCGTGGCCACCAGCTCGGGGACGGTGTCCTTCCAGCTGAAGACCAACCACCACCAGGACTTCTTCGGCCTCTTCCACCACGTGGTGCTGGGCGACGACCCCGAGGTGCGGAGTGGGAAGCCGGAGCCGGACATCTTCCTGGCCTGCGCACGCCGCTTTTCTCCGGCTCCTCCCGCCGACAAGGTACGTGGCACGGCTGGAAACGAGGGAGACACCCGGTGCAGGTCGGGGGCTACCCGTGTCCACGCGGACAGCTGCTGCGTGGCTCCTGAGACTCGAGGCGAGGGCACTGCGGGCAGTGGGAGGGCCATGCCCGGGGAGGGCCCTTCACTTCGTGGGGGGCAGCACTGCTGCCCCGAGACTCCCGGTGGAGAGACCCACCAGACAGAACCGCCCGGGGCACCCGCAAGCACAGCCTACGGGCACCAAGCGGGGAAGAGCGGCCTTTGGAGACACGGGACCCTGGTGTCCTCGTTAGTGACGTGCAGACTGGGACGCTCACGCGCAGTGCTGTTCAGCAATTCTGATGTTGGTCAGCCACCGTCACCGCCGAGCTGGTGCGCGTGACAGCGCTTGGTTTTCACTGAGCGGTAGCCAGGCTTCTGTGTGTTTCTCCCACCGGAAAGAGCCTCCAGGGGAGCTCCACCTGCATCACGCACAGTCCCCCGTGGGAAGGGGAGGAGGTGTATGAGCCTGGGAGAGGCTGGTGGTGAGCAGTGGTGCCTCGTGGCGCACCGGGGCTGCTGAGGTGCGGGGCGGAGCCTCGGCCGTCCACAGGCGTGGATTCTGGAGCGTCTGGGGGCTTCTCCAGAGGCGTGGCTCCTGGTGACCCTGGGGTGTCCCCGCCAGGCAGGGCAAGTATCCACTGGGGTGACGGTGTTCCCAGCTGGTTCCAGGATCCTGGATCAGGTGCCTTGTGGGGGACCTGTGCAGGGAAGACCGTTTCCCTGGAAGGTCGTCTCACCGTTGTGGCCTCCCACTAACTAGTGAGCCGGTGATGGGACCCAGCCTGGTGCCACAGAAATCAGAGCCTCGGGAGTGTTACTCCAAAACCGGCCTCCAGAGGCAGGAGATGGGGGAGCGTTCTTGAATGACCTGCTTTTGGGATTCAGGACCTGACCTGCTACATTCAGCTTATAAGGGCAATCGAAACACAGAACCACCACCACCGATCCCCGCCCCAGCCTGTGCCTGATCTCAGACCCGCAGTGGGCGTCCCACGATTCAATATGCCTAGGACAGGAGCTCCCCTGAAGTCAGGGCAGACGCCGGGTTCGGGACTCAGCTCCCAGGGATGGCCCCCACTTCACACGCCAGCCACCAACGGAGGCATCCCGGCCACTCACACTTCTCCCCGGCCAAGTGCAAGCTTGGGGATCCCACAGAGCCCCCTACCTCAGCAGTTGTAATTCATTAGAATGACTCAGAACTCAGGCAGACACTGTGCTTGCCTTCACTGGTTTACCTTAAGAATGCAACTACCCTGGCAGCCCAGTGGTAAGACTCTGGCTCTCAAGGCAGGGGCCTTGGGTTTTACCCCTGGTCAGGGAACTAGATGCCCCATCACCGTAGCTAGGAGTCTGCATGCCATAGCTAAAGAGCGAAGATTGTGCCTGCCACAGCTAAGACGTAGTGCAGCCAAATACATGTGTATAAATACAACCCAGGAACCCTGCAGCAGAAGAGCTGTTGCGGGGTGAGGCTGGGCTGCTGGAGCGCTCAGGCCCACTTGGGTGTACCAGCCTCCAGCACCTGCCTGTCTTCAGCGCCAAGGGCCTCCTTGTTTTCCAGGGGTCTTTGTGGAGGCTCCGTTGCCGGCAGTTAATTCACTGGCCGTTGGTAAATAAATGCATCCTTCACTGGCCCTGGAGATGAGGGGATGGGCTACAAGTGGCAGCCCTCCAATCACGGCTTGGGTTGGGGCACAACCAGGAGCCCATCAACAACACCCCCCCACCCCTCACCCCCCGCCAGCTCCCCCATCCTGGCAGCTGAGAGGACAAGATGCTGGACCGCCACCTCCTGAATCGTGTGGCCGCGGGAGTTCAAAGAGGAGGCCGCTGCCCTCCTGCCTCCGCCTCCAGGCAGCCCTTCCTTCCCCGGGCACCCTGTTCACAGAAGCATGGTGTTCGCAGGTTTGCGAGTGTGTGCGCAAGCAGCAACAAGGAGACCATGTTGCTGGCTTTGCGTGAGGACAGTTGCAGCGAAACCATGGACGGGGTGTGGGGGTGGGCAGGGGTTGGGGCTCTAGCCTGCAGGGCAGGAGATTCCCTTGGTGAGGCGCCGGGCCGGAGCTCGAACAGCTGTGTTGCCCGCCCTGATGATGTTCATTTCAGATGCGTCGAAGCAAGCTGAGCGAGTGCGTGGCCTGGGCATAATCCAGCTCTTCCGGTGTGCTCCGCCAGTTACCCTCGTCTGCACCCACGTCTGTTCATGCAGGTGTTTGTTTTGTAGAAGGAAACTTCTCTTGTCCCGTTTCCTACGCAAATAACAGCTCGTGCATTTGGGTTTTCCCCTGGTGACATGCTTCCGGTGGTAAGCAGGGCCGTGTTGACAGGCTCCTGGTCGTGCCCCCCTCTGCAGCCCGATCATTCTGTACTTGAGTTTGTCTCCCGAGGGCAGGGCTTCCCAGGTGGCTCAGTGCTGAGGGCCCCGCCTGTCAGCGCAGGAGACCTAAGAGATGCAGGTCTGACCCTGGGTCGGGAAGGTCCCCCGGAGGAGGGCGTGGCCACCCACTCCACTCTTCTTGCCTGGGAAATCCCATGGCCAGGAGAGCCTGGCGGGCTGCAGTCCATGGGGTTGGATAGTTGCACACGACTGAGTGACTTAGCACCTGAATCCAGGAAGCAGGCGCAGAGGCCCGTGCAGACACGGCAGAGCTCTTAGGTCACATCCTGCTGCCCTGCCGCTGACGCAGTGCAGGCCCCAGCACGCGGGGGTGCCGAACCTCAGAGTGCAAGGGCGTGTCACGCGGTTAGTAAGTCCCTGCAGAGAGCCCCGGTGCCAGCGCGAACTTGTGATGGTGTGCGTGTTGCCAAATGAACTCGGCGCCGCAGTACTATAATAGGGAAGCAGGAAAGCACAGGTGGTGTAAAAGGGGGGTTGCATTCACACGCTGGTTACGGTCTGCTAGGAGGGAAGGCGTCACAGGGCTGGCCTTCACTGTGTCCACTGACACTGTTTGCTCCCAGCCTGTCCAGGAATCATCCTGCTGTGCTTAAAATACGTAGTGGTAACCAGGTCCCGGGGCACGTTCTGCGACCTTTTCCTGTACGCTCTTAGGTTCGGCATCGGGGGTGTGTCAACTCAACAGACAGAAGACATTAGCAAGAGAAAGTACAGATTTCTCTCTGCATAAGAGGAAGGCACCGCACAGGAAATAGGATTCACGGAGGCATTGAGAAGCCAGGGTTTATATACCATCTTAATAGGGCCTGGGGAGAGAAAGAAGGGCACTTCCGGGAGACCAGACATCTTTCAGGAGCAGAAACGGGCTCTTAGGAGGAGATGAGAGATACAGTCATTGTATGGTGACCTCTGGGTGATTTCTTACACAGGTGCTGACCTCTGCAGGCTTCCGTTTAGTCATAAAAGTCAACGTTCCTGGGTTGTGAAAATCCTAAGGAGAGGCCTTACGGCAGCAGAACTTCTTTTTCTTTATATATATATATATATGTGTGTGTATATATATATATATATATATGTATATATCTATATTTTATGGAGGTATAGTTGACTTACAATGTTTCAGGGGCACAGTGAGGTGATTCAGTTATACATATATACATATATATCAATTTTGAGGTTATTTTCCATTGCATAAGATATTGACTCTAGTTCCTTGTGCTATACAACTTTTGTTGCCTGTTGCATGTATATTTTTTTAAAAAATTAGAAATCTAGCACTCTATTCATACTAGGTCAAACGAGTGGAATCAAAATGTCAAATTTTTTAGTTAGGCCGAAATTCCCAAATTTTCTACAATATACATTGTATTTATACACTAGTATATTGTATTTATTGTATTATAATACACTATTTACCTATGTGTATATCAAAGCTTTTCCACTGTGCTTGATAAAGACTTGAAAAAGAACATCAAAAAAAAAGAGAGATGGAGAAATTGGAAAACATAAACTAAATGAAATAGCACTGAATGTGAAACAGAAAAAATGAAACAAACTGTGTGAAAGATCATGTTTTCAAATGTGGCAGCTCACCAGAAACACATCTGGAGCTTTGGAGAAAAACAAGCAATACCTGGGCATTTGTATGTTTCAAAAATTCCAATTTAATTCTGACAGCCATATGGATTTTAAAAAGCGATTACGGGTTTTTCTATTAAATGGTTTTTTGTGATGCAGTTTTGGTGATACAGAATCGTATTTTCTTGTTGACCGATGATGAGACAGTGGTATTAAGTGAGTAATAGTTATGTAATCGCAATAGAGAAAGATGTTTATCAGTTTTCACAGTCAGTAGCCAAACAAAAACATAAAATAAACATCGTTACAGTTGCAAGTCATAATGAGAACATGGTTAACCTAACAATACGGGTCAGGCAGAGTGATGTAGAAGGTGGGGGTGGGTACCTGCACTCAAGAAGCCCCTCAGGTGTAGGCAGTCAGCACCTTTGGTATTTCCAGGCGCCCCTTCACCTCCACGGAATGGAACAGGCGCGACTCCTGTACCTATTTTCGTCTGCCCGGCAAGTCTGTCCTTAGGTTGGAACGTAGCTCAGTTTCTAAAGAATCTGCCTGCAGTGGAAGAGACCCTGGATCGATTCCTGGGTCAGGAAAATCCGCTGGAGAAGGGATAGGCTACCCACTGCAGCTTCCCAGGTGGCTCAGCTGGTAAAGAGTCCGCCTGCAATGCGGGAGACCTGGGTACCATCTCTGTGTGGGGAAGATCCCCTGGAGAAGGGAAAGGCTGCCCACTCCAGGATTCTGTCCTGGAGAATTCCACAGATTGTATAGTCCATGAGGTCGTGGAGTCGGACATGACTGAGCGACTTCACTTTTCACTTGGTGCATTTAATTCGTTTACACTTAAGGTAATTATCAAAATACATGATCCTGTTACATTTTCTTAATTGTGTAGGGTTTATTTTCTGTAGGTCTTCTGTACGCAGGAAACACAAGAGAAGGAAGGGACCCACTGATTTTTTTAAATATTTTGCACTCGTGGCATGGGGTATGGGATCTGAGTTCCCCCACCAGCGATGGAATCTATGCTCCTAGCATCAGTACCACTGCACCAGTAGGGAAGTCTCTGTGCAATTGACCTTTTCAGGGAGGCTTTAAGGGCTTGGTAAAGCCCATTCAGATAGCAAAAGAGTGCCTGCAGTACAGGAGACCCAGGTGTGATCCCTCAGTTGGGAAGATCCCCTGGAGGAGAAAACAGCAACCCACTCCAGTATTCTTGCCTGGAGAATCCCATGGACAGAGAAGCCTGGCTTGCTCTAGTCGGTGGGTTGCATAGAGTCGCACATGACTCCACAAGTAACACTTAACACAGGGAGCCTTTGCTTTGAGGAATATAAGGAGGGTTTAGAAGAAAAGCTGCTTCCCACTGCTGTTGATTCTCGAATATCTTCAGCTCAGAAGAACCCTTGGGCCCCTGTGGCGTGTTCTGGGCCCCCTTTACCCCCAAAGGAGTCCCTGTTTTTATTTTTTGTTCTCCCCAACCCCCTCTTGTCACCTTCCTGCTTCCTCTCCCCTGACATTCAGCGTCTGGCTGGCCAGCAGGAAGGCCTCTGCTCAGTGAACTCTTCATTTCTGAAGGCCCTCAAGTCCTCCATCCCGAGAGGTCTCACCTTCCCCGTGGCTTCGGGGAGTGCTGCCTTCTAGGAGCCCTTGCTCCGGCTCCCCCTCTGACCAGCTGGTCCCGGGGCCAGGGGTCTCCCGGCCTCTGTGATGCTCACGTTGGATCCTATAAGCACCCTCCTGCAGTCTGTGGCCACCGGCACATCCCAGGCCCTCCCCAGCTGGGTGGCTCCAGTGACCTCCTGAACGGGAGGCCCTTGTCCCCTCGCGTCTCCCCCAAACCCGCGGCACCGCCTCGGCCCGCCGGCAGCCCTGCGGAGAGCAAAGGCCACGGTCCGTGGTCCTCCGGATTGCAGGGTGACTTAGACCCCCAGGCCTGGGCGCTCCCAGTTGCCATGAAGACACGAGCTCCCCTGGGACTGCCCTGGCAGTCCAGTGGTCCAGAACTTTGCCTTCCAGTGTGTGGGTTTGATGCCTGGTTGAGGAACGAAGATTCCCACCTGCCTGAAGGCCCAAAAACGAAAACATAGACAGAAGCAATGTTTACCAGACCTTCAAAATGGTCCCATATGGGAAAAAAACATCTTAAAGAAATGGGCTGTCTACAGCCGATAGGCGTAGAATGCATAGCGAACAATGCTGTGTAATTACATTATTTAGAGCCATAATGACCCACTCTCGGCTATCTGAGATGGAACAATGGGAGAGAGATAACTCTTCCTGGACAGGAGATATGAGATGTACCTCCTATAACACACTTCTCCTGGATGGGTGTTCATCTCCATTTGCATATCCGGTATAGTTGTGTATGTGTTTATGTGTTAGTCAGACTCTTGGGACCCCGTGATGGACTGTAGCCCGCCAGGCTCCTCTGTCCATGGGATTCTCCAAGGCAACAATACTGGAGTGGGTTGCCATTCCTTTCTCCAGCAGATCTTCCCAACCCAGGGATCAAACCCGAGTCCCCGGCATTGGCAGGTGGGTTCTTCAACCACTGAGCCACCCGGGAAGCCCCTCAAGTGTCAGCAGTCCTCACGTTTGATATATTTCATGCCCCTTGACCTCCACGGAATGGAACAAGGAAATCCAACAGCAGCCGCATCTGCCTTTGGCATCACAGGGAGCATCCACCTGACTGGAGCCCTTCGCTGGGTCTCTCTGTGATGTTTCTGTTTGGTTGTGTTCGGCGTGACTCCTGGTAGATGTATCTGAAAGCACTTCAGTTGCTTCTGGTTCTGTGGGTTCATGAGCACAGACACATATATCAAACAAGATGTAAGTTGGTGCAGGTGTGTGCCAGAAGCCAATTTTTTTACAGACTAGAAACATCACTTGAGGGGCTCCTGCATACTTTGCTCCTATAGCGTGGTTGCACCGGCATGACTGCTGAGCGGCTTTCTCGGCTCTCTACATGTGGCTGTGAAATTTCCCCGTGTCGGCCATTTCAGAGGACAGTAGTTCTCTTGAGGCCCTCAGGACAGCATGTTCATGTAACCCAGCCCTCTTAAGCCGCCATCACAGAATGAAGATCTGACGGGACTTCAGACCTTTACAGGGACGGGTTGTATCTTGGATTTCTGATAAAGTAACTAAACAGCCGTGCCAGCAAATACATGGATTAGACACACAGGACTCTGCTATTCTGGGAGCATTCGGGCTTTCCAGGTGGGCCTAGTGGTGAAGGACCCGCCTGCCAATGCAGGAGTGGTTCGATTCCTGGGATGGGAAGATCCCCCCTGGCGGAGGGCATGGCGACCCACTCCAGTATTCTTGCCTGGAGAACCCCATGAACAGAGGACCTGGTGGGCTACAGTCCATGGGGTTTGCAGAGAGTGGGACATGACCGGAGTGACCTAGCATGCATGCATGCATGGAGCAACATGCATGCATGCTAGGGAGCAATCTCACTTAAGTTCCAGCACTAAGAACCTCTTCCTACACCCCTGGTTTTGCCTTTGGAATGTGGGTAAAGCACAGCTGTGGTCTTGTTTCCAGTTCAGTCTGCCTGGCTCCCCACAGGACCCCATCAAGTGTATACCCTTTCACGCGGCCACTTTCTCCCTCGCTGGGTCCTGCAGAATTCCATCTTAGCTGCTGCTTGTATAAATGAGAGTGAACGTTGCTCAGTCGTGTCCGACTCTGCGACCCCCATGGACTGTACAGTCCACGGAATTCTCCAGGCCGGAATACTGGAGTGTGTAGCCTTTCCCTTCTCCAGGGGATCTTCCTGACCCCGGGGTGCAGCCTAGGTCTCCCGCATTGCACACGGATTCTTCACCAGCTGAGCTACCAGGGACTAGTGTATAATGGGCAGGGCAGTGGTGGAGTCACCCTATATGGTTAAAAAATACACAACTGAATGCAGAGACTTCTTAGGGTGTGCCAGTGAACAGAATGCCTGAGAAACACGGGATCAGTTGTACGCTAGGTTACACAGTTTCAATGGATCTGAACTTGGAAAAACTCCGGGAGATGGTGGTAGACAGAGAGGCCTGGCGGGCTGCCGTCCATGGGGTGGGGAACAGTTAGACAAGCCTTGCCGACTGAACCACAGCAACAACAGCGGTTCAACTCATACTGAGTTGGTTATTGGTGTTCAGTCGCTCAGTGTGGTGTGGGGGCTTGGCAGGTGTCTCAGTAGTAAAGAACCTGCCTGCCAGTGCAGGAGACTCTGATTTGATTCACCGGTCGGGAAGATACCCTGGAGGAGGAGGGCATGGCAACCCACTCCAGTATTCTTCCCTGGAGAATCCCATGGATAGAGGAGCCTGGCGGGCTGCAGCCCATGAGGTTGCAAAGAATCGGACACGCCTGAGCGTGCACGAACACACGTTTCCTTGCGTGTGTATCACGTCCTGTGGTAACCGCCAGGCTGTCTGTACACGTCGTCTGCAGGTAGAGGGGGTAAATCCACTCAGCGGGTCCGTCCGCGATAACCCTGTTTGCAGCTGGAGGAGGCGTGGGCCGGCTCCGCTGGCGTTGGCGGAGCTGCGTCACACGGGAAGCGCCTGGTTCCTCCACGCAGACCGCGGGCGGCTGCCGTCTGAGCCGTCCCCAGGCGCTTCTTCCTCTGAGAAGGTGCTCGGTGGGGCTTGACGCACAGCTCGCCCCGGGCGTGTCGTCACAGTGTGCTCGGGGCGCGGGAGAGCAGGAGCACAGACTGGCGGGGTGTGGGGGCTGCAGCAGCAGACACGTGTGCCCCCTGGTCCTGGGGCCGGGGTTCCAGCACAGGGGGCGCTCGTCAGGGCCTCCTGGTCGCTCCTGTGTCTTCACGGGGTCGGTCCTTCGGGGGCGAGGAGGGCGGGGCCGGCAGAACGACTTCGCCGTCTTCTTCGAGGGACCCCACCTTCTCTGATGAGGCCCTCCTGGGACTCAGTCACCTGAAAGGCCTTCCAAGGACCCCGTCTCCAGTTCTGGTGGGTGACTCGGATGTATTCAGACACATTAGCCACCTGCAGGGGGATCGTCAAGGCTGACGGTGCAGGCCAACTTTCAACACGGGAGACCAGTGGGGCCTCGGGCCAGTGCTGTGGTTCACAGTACCCCGCAAAAGGCCGAGGGAGCCACCTCTGCTCACACCCAGCTCTTGCCTCTCACATCCAGCCCACCTCCTCTGATGCTCACACACCTCTGCTCACACCCAGCCATCTCTAACCACACGCAGCCCTTGCCTCTGACACACACCTCTGTTCACACCCAGCCATCTCTAACCACACGCAGCCATCACCTCTGACACACACACCTCTGCTCATACCCAGGCACCTCTCATCACACCCAGCCCACCTCCTCTGACACTCACACACCTCTGCTCACATGCAGCCATCTCTGATCACACCCAGCCCCCGCCTTTCACACCCAGCCCACCTCCTCTGATCCTCACACACCTCTGCTCATACCCAGGCACCTCTGATCACACCCAGCCCACCTCCTGACACTCACACACCTCTGCTCATACCCAGCCATCTCTGATCACACCCAGCCCTCGCCTGTGACACTCTCACACCTGTGTTCACACCCAGACATCTCTGATCACACCCAGCCTTTGCCTCTGACATTCACCCACCTCTGCTCACACACACCTCTGTTCACACACAGGCACTTCTGATCACACCTAGCCTGCCTCCTCTGATGCTCACACACCTCTGCTCACATGCAGCCATCTCTGATCACACCCAGCCCTCACCTCTCACACCCAGCCCACCTCCTCTGATGCTCACACACCTCTACTCACACCCAGCCTTCGCCTCTGACACTCAAACACCTGTGCTCACACCCAGCTGTCTCTAATCACACCCAGCCCTTGCCTCTCACACCAAGACCTCTTCTCTGACACACACACCTATGTTCACACCCAGACATCTGTGGTCACACCCAGCCCTCACCTCTGACGTTCACTCACCTCACACCCAGCCCGCCTGCTCACACCCAGCTCAGTCCTGCTCGCCCAGCACACAGGCAGGCCCGTCTTGTCTGTACCTGGCCCTCCCCAGTGCCCTCAAACCAAGGTTGTAACGGTGACCCCAGTGCCCTCCTCTTCAGAAAGCCTGGACTCCCCTTCGCCTCATCAGGGGCGCCTCAACAGGAGTCTGTGTTGTCCATCAGACTCCATGTCACCTCTGAAGGATTTCCCTGATCCCATCCACTGTCCTTCCCATCCACCATCACACAGAGGTTCTGTCTCGTGCATCTTCATCACTAGCAAGTGGACCGTCTTAGTTGTGACGATGCTCGTCTTTCTGGGACCTCCTGACTCCCTGGTGGTTCAGACAAGCAGCCAGGTGAAGCTCATGGACGTGGGCCATCCCACAGGGCCCCCCGCTGAGTCTGAGCATCTCTGGAGGAGCAGCGTCGCCACCTCTGGGTGCTGAGCCCCTGAAACTCTTCGCTTCACCTCCCCAGTCATTCGTTGCAAATGTCATCCCTTCTAAATTAAACCCCTCCAGCTACAGTTTAATTAAGCTCATCTGTTCTCCTGGAGATGGAATCCAGATATATTTGAGCCCTCAGCTTGGTGAAGTGAAAAGAACACTGCATTCTGGAGACCCGGACGCCATCCCTAAATGCTGTGACCCTCCTGCTGCTGTGACCTTCAGCTCACCTCTGAGCCTTGGTTGGCACGGGTCCCATACCGGGGACAGCGACAGGAGAGTGCTGGCCGGCCTCCGTGCTCCCGCGTAACGCTCTGCAGCCCCTCTGTGGCTCTGAGTCCCGAATGGGGCCCTTCGGCCACTGCCCCAGATGTAGGAGGCACTGCTCAGGTGCCCGCTGTCGGCCTGGCACTGTAGCGGGCGGGCTGCATCTCCTGCAGACCTGCCCGGTTACACACACAGGCTGTCAGAGGAGTGTTCCCGACCAGCCACTTCCTAAGACTCTTGGAAGTGTGTCCTGGGGTGCCCGCTACGGGTGCCGAGGTCCTCAGAGTCCTGAAACTGTCCCAGGGTGCCTGCTAAGGGTGCTGAGCTGCAAACATCACCCCCGTAGGTTAAAAGTTTGTGTATGTCGCAGTCCGTGTGCAGGTTGAAAAAGACATTCCAGACCTAGGACATTTCAGAGTCAAGTTTGTTAGAGTGGAAGATGCTGTCAGAACAGCGGCTCCCGGGAGCCGATGCTTTCCTGGGTCGGTAGTCCATGTTTGCAGCCTCAGGACAAAGCCGATTCCTGCTGGAGGGGTGGTGTCAGGTGACTGGTTATTAGGGCGTTACAGGGCGGATGTTTTACCCAATACGGACTCAGGGAACCACTGGTGGAGCTCAGGGGGTCTCACGTCGACAGTTGCTGTGGAGCTTGGTCTGTTCCGGATGACTCAGTTACCCACAGGGCTCCACACCTGTGACCTTGGTACAGGCCGCTCAGTACCCACAGGATGTCAGGGCCAGGGGTGAGGTGCAGGGGCGGGGAAGGGCGTTCTGCGCCCCAGCCTCTCCACCTGCTGCAGCTTCTCTCGGCCCTCACCTTAACGGGGAGTGTCTCTCTGCAGAGACCAGTTTGCACGTCCGCTAAGGTCACATCTTCCAAGTAGGTGTGACTGAGTTTTAGGTCCAGTGCGACTCGTCAAGGCAGAGTTGGCAGGGCTGGGCGGGTCACTGAGGGAGCAGTGAAGTGACGAAAAGGAAGGAGGGAAGTGAAGGTCGACACCCGCTGGCCGGCGTGGGGGCTCGAAACCGCCAGCAGGCCTTGGGGGACCTGCCAGGAGAGCACGTGCGTGTATGTTCAGTGGCTCAGTCGTGCACACGCCCTCCCGCTGTTGGTGTAAGGTGTGAGCTGTATTGCTTTGGCTTGTGTCTTTCAGTGGTTTGCTGACCCTTAAGTCTTGTGATAGCCGGGCAGACTCCTTCCGGGTAACTTTCAGAGCTCTGTTCTTTGATTTCAACACCTAGACAGGCCATGCAGGAAACGCGTGCAGGGTGCAGAGCTCTCGTCCCGGGGTGCCTTTCGCCCATGAGTGCTCCTGACAAGACCATTCGACCTTAGGCAGTGCTCCCTAGCCTTGTCGGCAGGGCCCCATTTCGTGGAAGACGGTTTTTCCTTACACTGGAGCCGGGGGCTGGTTTGGAGACGACTCAAGCGCATTTTCCATTTCCTGTGTATGCGATTTCTATGATTAAGACATCAGCTCCGCCTCAGAGCATCAGGCATGAGATCCCGGAGGCTGGGCGCCCCCGGTCTCAGGAAACAAAGACGCAGAGAATAGTGAGCACATAAAGCCGTCTGAAGCATTTTGACTGGTGCTTCACAATCCAGTTGTTGTGCTGGTTTGCAGTCTTGCCGCTTCTAGGAAGGTGGGGAAGGCCTACGATTCCAGGTGCCATCGAACGCCTGAGAAGCTGGTTCTGTCCCTGTGCAGCTGATGCTGGGGTTAGTGGGCGCCTGGACCGGCGCCGCTGCTGGCTCTCGGCAGGACTGGAGCTGTGTGTTTCCATTCTGCGGCTGGCTGCTCTGTTGGGCTTGTGTGAGGACTGGGCCTGGCCTGAGATGCCGGGGGGTCCCGTTCCCCCTAACCCACACACCCCACTACATACCTGCTGCCGTGTTTCCTGCCACAGTCTCCTCATACATGCTCCAGTGGACCAGCCGGTTCCATGACCCAACACAAGCGCGTGTGCCTGGCACACAGCGAGGCCAGACAGGGCTGAAACATGAGGGTCTGGAGCTGAGAAACGTTGACTGCAGGGCCAGCGAGGAGACGGTGGCTCACCCTCCCCCGCCACAGAACCCCCAACGCCCTGAAGGGGTTTCAGCAAAGCATTTTAAAGGCAAGAGAAGGGGGGCATGGTTGGTTGTGACCAAGTTCTGGGTGCAGGAATCCTAGGTTCTAGGTTCTTATAACAACATTATAAGACTGCTTTTTACCTCTGTAAAAGTGGGAAAGTGTCAGCCCTTTAAACGTCAGAGCCTTGAGGATGGCCTTCCTGTGTATTTCAGGCTAGGGGCTTCCCTGGTGGGGCTAGTGGTAAAGACTCCGCCCACCAGTGCAACAGACTTGGGGTTCGATCCCTGGGTGGGGAAGGTCCCCTGGAGGAGGGAGTGGCAACCCACTCCAGTATCCTTGCCTGGAGAATCCCACGGACAGGGGAACCTGGCGGGCTACAGTCCATGGGGTCGCCAAGAGTCAGGCGCGACTGAGCCAGTGAACAGCAACAGTATTTCAGGCTCTCAGCAGCGTTCTTAACTCAAGCAAAATCAGTAGAAGACAAGGTTAAAGGGAAAGAAACAGATCTAATGTGGACTCAGATTTCTTCTTCCCTGTTACAGTTCGCTTTTAAAAACTTCAAATTCTCTTTCGCCATCTCTGTACTTCTCAAATTCCTGTTGCGGATGTCAAGAGTCTGCCTGGCGCCTGAGGAAAGTGTTTTCTCAGAGCCGTGAAGTGAGGAGGCTGGGTGAGAAGCCCAAAAGGACGGGAATTGAGGAGCTCCTGGCACAGTGTCTGCAGTCATGATTTCTGTTCTCCTTTGGACTAGATTTACAGCACAGCTTGGTGCAGCGCTAAGGCATCCACCTGCCAGCACAGGAGATGAGTGCTCGACCCCTGGATGAGGAAGATCCCCTGGAGGAGGGCACGGCAACCCTCTCCAGTGTCCTTGGCTGGAGAATCCCATGGACAGAGGAGCCTGGAGGGCTGCAGTCCATGGGATTATAGAGAGTTGGACACAACTGAATGCAAACATGCACACACCCAACACAGACTATGCTTGTGACCTTTGAGAACAGCATCCCAAGTGGATGGGTGCACATGCCCCAGCCTGTCTTGTCTTTTCCCTGAGTCATTTCAAGCACGCGGCATACTCATTCTCAGGATGCCCTCCCGCTGGCCCTCTTGCTACACCAGTCCCTTAGGTCCCCTCCGCCAGTGGACACGGGGACTGGCCTCCCTGACCCCTGCCACCCTTTCCTCTGCAGCCCGCATGCTAAGCGTCGTGGTTAGTCTCCTTGGTAATCGGGGTGGTTCCTTCCAGAATTAGGTGGGGACAAATGGTGCACTGAAAAGAGACGCTAATAAACACGCCTCTAGAAAGAGCGAAACTTGCGGAAGCAGGGTATGTCAGCCTACCGGCTCGGTGCCCTAAAGGTCTGCACAGCTCTTCCGTGTCAGCCCGCCATGTGCTGCTGGAGCGTCACAGGCGCGTGGACACAGCTCTGCGTTTGCTGTATCGCCTTTGCGGGTTTGTGGACGTGCCGTCGAGTGTGAAGGCACTGTCCCCTCTTTTCGGAGAAGGACAGTATCCTGGGCCCCTGCTTTGCTCTGTGCCCCCGTTTCCGAGCCTCCGTTCTCCTACTCCTGCCCACATGCTCCTCGGAAGGAGCCTTTCACAAATGGTCTAACCTGTTTTCATAACTTGAGCCAGACACCGTGAGGCCAAGGAATCAGCCAAAATCTCTTTCTCGGCCCCTCTGAAAGGTCCCAGGGGGCCCGCACCGCGCTTCAGAACCCTCGGGGTCTCAGAAACACAACGCCAGTTGACATTTCAGTGCCTGTGTAGGTCCCGAGTAAAACCCCAAGGAGGTTGGGAATCCAGGCGGGTTGCATCCTGAAAAGGCACGGAGGGAAACAGCGGGGCCAGGAAGTGCCCGGTTCAGCTGAAGAGACTGCCCTGGGCAGCCTGAGCGCAGTCTCCGCTGTATGAGCAAGGAGGCGTCCCTTCCCAGCCAGGGCGAGAGCTGGAGTCCCCGCTGTCCGAGCGGGAAGGCGTCCCCTCCCGGCCCGGGCAGAGACGCGGGGGAGTCCGGGGCTGTCCGAGCGGGAAGGCGTTCCCTCCCAGCCGGGGCGAGAGCCGGCAGTGTCTGGGGCTGCCCAGGCGGGCGGCGAGCGGGCTGTCCCGGGCCCAGGATCCTGCTGTCGGCCACCATGTGCCGGGCACCCGCCCACCCTCTGCACTGCCTGGGGCTGGCGGCTGAACCTCGCCTCGTTGGCAGATCCACAGTTCAGCCCCGGAAGGAAGGGATGAAGGGAAGGGAAAGAAACCAAGTTGGCGAGCCTGCTGCAGAGCAGAGAGTGTGTGGTGTGTGTATGTATATGTGTGGTGTGTTCTGTGTGTATTGTGTTTGTGTGTTGTGTGAGTGTATTGTGTTGCTTGTGTGTGAGTCTATTGTGTGTGTGTGTTGGGTGTTGTGTGAGTGGATGTATTCTGTTGTGGGGGTGTATTCTGTGTTGTGTGTGTGTTGTGTGTATTGTGGATGTGTTCTGTGTTGTGTATACGTATGCTGTGTTGTGTGTATTGCAGGTGTGTCGTGTGTATTGTGGGTGTGCTGTGTGTATGCTGTGTGTTGTGTGTACAGGTGTGTGTATTGTGAGTGTGTCGTGTGTATTGTGTATATCGTAGGTTGTGTGTACTGTGTGTGTACTCTGTGTGCTGCGCGTGTGTGTATCGTGTGTCGTGTGTACTGTGGGTGTTGTGTATATCGTAGGTTGTGTGTACTGTGGGGTCTTGTGTGTACTCTGTGCTGTGTGTACTGTGGGTGTGTATCGTGTGTCGTGTGTATTGTGGGTGTTGTGTATATCGTAGGTTGTGTGTACTGTTGGGGTGTTGTGTGTACTGTGGGGGTGTTGTGTGTATTACGGGTGTGTTGTGTGTACTCTGCTGTGTGTACTGTGGGTGTGTGTATCGTGTGTCGTGTGTATTGTGGGTGTTGTGTATATCGTAGGTTGTGTGTACTGTGGGTGTGTTGTGTGTATTGCGGGTGTGTTGTGTGTACTCTGTGCTGTGTGTGTGCGTGTGTTTGGGTCGTGTGTACTGTGGGTGTTGTGTGTATCGTAGGTTGTGTGTACTGTGGGGGTGTTGTGTGTACTCTGTGCTGTGTGTACTGCGGGTATGTGTGTCGTGTGTACTGTGGGTGTTGTGTATATCAGGCTGTGTGTACTGTGGGTGTTGTGTGTACTGTGGGGGTGTTGTGTGTACTGTGTGTGTTCTGTGTATTGCGGGTGTGTTGTGTGTATCCTGTGCGTTGTGTGTACTGTGTGTGTGTACTGCGGGTGTGTGTGTACTGCGGGTGTGTGTGTTGTGGGTGTTGTGTATATCGTAGGTTGTGTGTACTTTGGGTGTTGTGTGTACTGTGGGTGTTGTGTGTACTGTGGGTGTTGTGTGTACTGTGGGTGTTGTGTGTACTGTGGGTGTGTTGTGTGTGTGCAGGTGGGTTGTGTGTATCCTGTGTGTTGTGTGTACTCTGTGTGTGTACTCGTGTGTGTGTGTACTGCGGGTGTGTGTGTCGTGTGTGTGTGGGTGTTGTGTATATCGTAGGTTGTTGTGTGTACTGTGGGTGTTGTGTGTATTGCGGGTGTGTTGTGTGTATCCTGTGTGTTGTGTGTACTCTGTGCTGTGTGTACTGCGGGTGGTGTGTCGTGTGTATTGTGGGTGTTGTGTATATCGTAGGTTGTGTGTACTGTGGGTGTTGTGTGTACTGTGGGTGTTGTGTGTACTGTGGGTGTGGTGTGTATTGTGGGTGTGTTGTGTGTATCCTGTGTTGTGTGTACTGTGTGTGTACTCTGTGCTGTGTGTACTGCGGGTGTGTGTGTCGTGTGTACTGTGGGTGTTGTGTATATCATAGGTTGTGTGTGCTGTGGGTGTTGTGTGTACTGTGGGGGTGTTGTGTGTACTCTGGGTGTGTTGTGTGATTGTGGGTGTGTCGTGTGTATGTGGGGTGCTGTGTATGCTGTGTGTTGTGTGTACTGCGGGTGTGTGTGTCGTGTGTATCTGGGTGTGTGTTATCGTAGGTTTGTGTACTGTGGGTGTTGTGTGTACGTGGGTGTTGTGTGTGGGTGTTAGTGGTGTGGTGTTGTGTGTGTCGTGGGTGTGTGTAGTTATCGTGTGTCGTGTGTATTGTGGGTGTTGTGTATATCGTAGGTTGTTGTGTGTACTGTGGGTGTTGTGTGTATTGCAGGTGTGTTGTGTGTATCCTGTGTGTTGTGTGTACTGTGTGTGTACTCTGTGCTGTGAGTGCTGCGGGTGTTCACCCGCGGCGTGCTGGGGCAGCGGTGCAGAGGGCGCCGAGGAGAGCGTCTCAGTGGAGCAGGGAGCAGCCCTGCTGACGGCCGCGTGGCCCCGCAGACAGACGCTCAGTGCAGAGGGTGCCGCGGCCCCACAGCATGGCTGCCCGGGGCTCCGGGGGAAGAAGCCGCCTGCAGCGCGGGGACGCGGGACCGTCCCTGGGCGGGGAGAGCCCTGGAGGAGGGCAGCCCGCCCCCGTGTTCTTTCCTGAGTGTCGCACGGACAGAGGAGCCTGGCGGGCTGCAGTCCACGGGGTCATAGAGAGTGGGACACGACTGAGTAATAACACAGGCACGTGCACACGCTCCTAGACAGCCGTGTGGAGTTTCAGGGGCGCAGGGAGACGAGGCAGGCACGTGTGCTCCCGGGATGGAAGGGGTGTGAGGCTGACAGCCCGCTCAGCCCTGGGCAGGCCCCGTCTCCCACTCGGAGCACGGACTGCCCTGAACCTGGCGTGCGCTGTGCCAGCTTTCAGGGCTGAGAGCGATGGGCCAGCCCACTGTCAAGTGCCAGGGTGGGCCGTGCTTGGATGGGGGGCGTGCCAGCCCCCTCCAGGCCCCTCATGGGTGATGAACCCGGCAGCCCCCATCCACACCCTTCCTGGGTCCCTCAGAACTCCGGCCATGCCCACAGGCGGACTCAGCCGCCGGCCACGGGGGCCGTGCCCACCCAGGCGAGACGCATGGGTACCGACTGGGACGACTCAACCCTCTTTTTTTTTTTCCTCCCTTGCCCCGCAGTGCCTGGTGTTCGAAGACGCGCCCAACGGGGTGGAGGCCGCCCTCGCCGCCGGGATGCAGGTGGTCATGGTCCCCGACGGCAACCTGAACCCAGGCCTGACCTCCAAGGCCACCCTCGTGCTGGCGTCCCTGCAGGATTTCCAGCCCGAGCTGTTCGGCCTGCCGCCCTACGACTGATCCGGCACCCACCCACCCCCACCCCGGAGGTCCCCGCCGAGAGAGGGCCGGGGGGACGCCCCGAGGAGCTGGAGGGAAGCCCGGCGCCCAGACCTCCCCCGGAATCGGCCTTCAGCCGCCAAGCCTTCGCACGCCGCAGAGGGCCCGGCCCACGCTCTCCACGGGGGCCGCAAACCCTCCCTGGACACCCAGAAGGCAGACCCGGCCCAGAACACAAGACGGAAAATTCTCACTCGAATAATTGAATTTAGTGCCCGAATAATTCAGCTTCACGTCCTTTATCTTCTTTGGTGTTCTCACCCCTGGCTGGCAACTGTAAAATATGTATGCATATATGTATGTGCTTGTATGTATATGTATGTAGGTACATATTTATTTATATGTATAGACATCGAGGACTGCATCCTCTTCAGTGTTTTTTCGTCTTCACAGGCAGTAGCAACTGATACAAGTGAGGTGCTCATTCTGTTTGTAATCTGAGTGGGAAATTCACATCACGGATGAGTTTTAATAAGCGACTCTATCAGTAGACGATGGCATTCTTCCTTTGTCCTTCAAAGTGCTCTGGACCTGTGCTCAGAGCCCGTGACTGTGATCATCCGTTGTTTGCTGTCGGTGTGAACATCATTGTAGCCTACGTCTTACATCGAGGTGCATATACACGTTCAAGAACATTGTCTACCTCAGAGAAATCGTTTCCTTTAAAATCATTTATTTTTCTAATATGCTCTTTGGTACAGATAGAATTGGACTGGAGAGTTCAGTCTTGGTACCACCCAGAACCCATTTGGGGAACAGTTTATGGGACATTACGCCCTGGTGATTAACTCCTAATAGATTTCCTTCAGAAACCTGGGGTGCTGCAGTCCATGGGGTCGGAAGGAATTGGATGCGACGTAGCAACTGAACAACAGACTTCCTCAGCCTTTTGCAATGGGAACATCACTGAAAATGAGAATAATATAATCACGGGTTGTTCCTACTGGGTGGGCCCCCCCCAAGTATTCTCTGTTACTGATTGTCTTGAGCTGATTTTCAACTGTGTAAGGTCTTAGAAAAATGATAGAAATGTGTGTGACGGTGATGATTGTTGGTGATTATTTCTGGCCTTTGACCAGTTTTGCACCGTTTCAGCTAATTGATCTCAGTATTTCTTGATGGCCCCGTATACGTGTCTGTTCTTTGAATTCTCCCTGAAATTGCTTGTAACATCTTACTGTTTCCCTCAGCAGTTACTTTCATTGAATAAAAGTTTTGACTCTTGTTTCTGTTTTATTTGTGAGTATGATTTTATCATTCTCTTTTAAAAACACGGTCATATCCCAGGGCCTTCCCTGGCCATGCACTTCTCCAACCAGTGCTGGGGGTGTCAGTTCCATCCCTGGTTGGAACTGACCAAAAAATCCAAAACAGAACAGAAACAATATTGTAACAAACTCAATAAAGACTTAAAAATGCTCTAACAAATGTAAAACATAAATGTGACTGACTTTTTATTGTTTTAAGCCACAAACAGTATTAATACTGTAAGGTATTTGCATATGTATATTTTTAAATTTTTTTTGAAATATACTTGTTTTACAGTGTTGTGTAGCTTCAGGTGTTCAGCAAACTGATTAGCTGATATACATGTATTTACTCTTTATCTGATTGTTTCCCATTATAGATTATTCCAGAATATGGAGTAGAGTTCCCTGTGCTGTTCAAGTACGTACTTGTTGTCTATTTTATATACAGTAGGTATTTACATATGGTCAGTGAACCAAGCTTTCTTTGCACTCAGCAGATAAAGGTTCCCGGTGAAATGGTCACTTACTTGATTTGTAAGGGGTCGCACTCTTCCCAAAAGCTTGTGTTTCGTGAATAAGGTCATTTCTATCCCTTGTTTTACATTGCACATGTAAATGATACCATATGGTATTTGTCTTTCTCTGACTTCCTTGGCTTAGTACGATCATCTCTGGGTCCACACATGTTGCTGTGAATGGCACGTCTTTAGATCTTTTACTAAACGTGAGACCGCGGGAAACATGCCATTAAATACATTTAGTCACTGAGAGCCTTGTCAAAGAGGTGGTGAGTTCGTATGTTATGCAGAGGCATTTAAAATGACTTGTTTACAAAATCTGCTTTGCGGAAGAAGTGGCTTGCATTCCACATTCAAAGTCTCAGTCAGATAAGGATAGATATGTAACCCGAGTCAATACTCTTTTAATTGGTGATGTACTTCCTATTCCGTCTAAAAGTCAGAAACAAAAGGATTCCTCCTTCCCTACGTTTTTATCACCATTGTAGAAATTCTAGTCAATGAGTAATGTCACTTAATGTTTACATATGGGTCCCATGATATAGAAACTCTCCGAACCACGTCTGTTTCTGCACTTTTGAAGGATATCCTGAATTCTGAAGTGTTCATTGCTCAGTTGTGTCTAACTCTGTGGCTCCATGGACTGTAGCCCGCCAAGCTCCTCTGTGCATGGGATTCTCCAGGCAAGAATACTGGAGTGGGTTGCCCTTCCCTTCTCCAGGAGATCTTCCCAACCCAGGGATCGAACCCAGGTCTTCTGCATCGGCAGGTGGATTCCTTACTGCTGAGCCATCTGGGAAGCCCAAGAGTGCTCATTGTTATCCCCCTCTAAGTCTTAACGTTTTGAGGAGATGAATTGAGGCACAATTAAATGGTTTTGTATCTTGTGAGGCCAGTGCTGGGGCTGACTGTTACAGGTTAACCCTCAGGGCAACACTCCAGAAAAGGTCATCATTCCCCACACTGTTAATCGTGAGCCGCAGGGAAATACATAGAAATTGTTGGTAATTAAACTATCAAGGATATTTGGCATCGCAACACCATTGTCCGGGTGCAGAACTGACTTGTACGGGTCTCGCCTGGATGCAGCCAGCCCTGTATTTATTTCCTCGTGGGCCCACGCTGTTGAAGGCAGCCCACAGAACACACTCTTGCCTTATCAGCTGCACCATCCTTTTTTAAAAAAAGAAAATATTATTTTTGATCTGGACCATTTTTTTTAAAGTTTATTGAAATTTGTCACAATATTGTTTCTGTTTTATGCTCTGCATTTTTCACCATGAAGCTTGTGGGATCCTACTTCCCCAGCCAGGAATCAAACCCACACCTCCTGCCTTGCAAGGCGGAGTCTTAACCGCTGGGGAAGTGCCTGAATCATCTGTTTTTATTTAAGGAGAATATTTTCCTTACACGAGTTTGAGACGCCCAGTAGTGGAGAAAATACGAAGCGTCTTGAATGCCAGCTCTTATCTCCTGCCTTCAATGGCTCCCTCGTGACTGCGGTCCTCAGGGTTCTCGAGTTAACCTCTGGGAAGCTGTGAAATGTCAGTCTCGAGTGCTCGCTGTTGGGAAACACTTACCAGGCCCCCGGGTGATGAGTTGTTTGTTCTCTGCTGATCCCCTATACTAACACGAAGTCATGTTGGTGAGGCAAGCTGTTGGCCCGTCCAATGTGGGATCTGACCCGAGAGCAATGTGTGTGTGTTTTCAGCATCCCTGCGGGGTTCCTGCAGGTCGCCCATCGCTAGGCTCACGGTCCCCTGAAAAGAGCATCGGTGGTGGTGGTTTAATCACTCAGTCACGACCGACTCTTTTGCGAAACCCCCCCCGCCCCCCCCCCCCCCCCCCCCCCCCCCCCCGCCCCTCCACGGTGCACTCACTGTACCCTGCCAGGCTCCTCTGTCCGTGACATTTCCCAGGCAAGAATACTGGGCATGGGTTGCCATTTCCTTCTCCATGGAGATCTTCCCAAGCCAAGGGTCAAACTTGCGTCTCTTGGTTACTCTTAGGACGGGTTTTTAACCTCTTTCTCAAGGACTGGAATCTGAGGTTTTTTCATCCATCTCTCCTTTCTCTAACGGTCTTTTTTTTTTTTTTTGTCTTTTTATTTATTTTGTAAATGTATTTTTAATTGGAGGCGAATAGCTTAACAATGCTAGGTTGGTTTCTGCCCTGCAGCCAAGTGAATCAACTACCTGTATCCCTATACGTATATCCCCTCGCTCTTAAGCTTCCCTCTCAGCCCCCATCCCACCCCTCCAGCTCATCACAGACCACTGAGCTGAGGTCCCTGTGCTATCTGGCGTCTTCCCATTAACTAGCTATCTTACACACATGGGTCGTGTATATGAGTCACTGCTGTTCGACTTCTCTCATTTTGGTACCTCGATTTCTCCTCTGCAAACCGCAGTTTTTCCATACGACTGTCCTGACAAACCCTCCCCAGCACCATCCTCACCCCCACACCATCGAGTGAGACCTTGGCTCCAGGGTTTGGGGATGAAGGGAACTCAGCCTTCAGCCTGTTGGCTGCAGCGTCCCCAGAGTGCTGCTGAAGGTGTCGGAGACGAGCCGCTTGGGTCTGGTGAGGGTCCCTGTGGATTCAAGGGCCGCACACTCTCCTGTTAGCTGCAGATGCACACCTTCCTTTCTCTGCCCAGAACTCCTTGGAAGCAGTAGCTCTAAGTATATCCCAGAAGTTTGTGGGCTAGATAACTCACAGCACCTGATGGGTTTTGTTTCCCAGCAGTGGTAGACCAGATGGACGTGATCTGACCCCCATGCAATATGGAATTTAATATAAGGGGTACAGTTAAGGACCCATAGAAGTGTACAATTGCAAATTGCTATACATGCTGCGAGGCAGAAGAACAGTGTCTTAGAGGGAACAGTGGTGGGCACCTCCTTTAAATTGAGGCCTGTAGGGTCAATGAGACAGCCTCAATACAGAAGCAATATATAAGGAGGCAGTGGAAGTTAACTTGGCCAGTTTCTTAACGAACTTCCTGAGCAGCGACATGAATGTGTCTTTGGTTGCCTGACTGGAGTGTCTCAGTGTCCACTTAACAAATTGCAAGCCACAGGTGTTAGTTTCTGCCAGAATCCCCTGGTCAATAAATGTGTTAAAAAACAAGACAGATATCGACCATACACTCTTGGGTAAGTACTCAAGAGAGATGAAAAAGTTTGTCCACACAGAAACTTGCACGCAGCTGTTTGCTGCAGCGCCATTCGTAATAGTGAAAAGGAAGAAACCCCAGGAGCCATCCAAAGAGAAGGGCTTGGTGGGAGTTGGCTCTGTGATAACGTCCAAGATTCCAGTGTTATTTGTACCTCTTACTGCTGTGTTGCTTCAGTCATGTCCGACTCTGTGCAACCCCATAGACGGCAGCCCACCAGGCTCTGCCGTCCCAGGGATTCTCCAGGCAAGAACACTGGAGTGGGTTGCCATTGCTTTCTCCATTGTGTGAAAGTGAAAAGTGAAAGTGAATTCGCTCAGTTGCGTCCGACTCGTAGCGACCCCGTGGACTGCAGCCTACCAGGCTCCTCTATCCATGGAATTTTCTAGGCAAGAGTACTGGATTGGCTTGCCATTGCCTTCTCTTTCGCACCTCTTAACCAACACCCAAACACATTCCTCTAGCTCACATTAAAAGGAGCTTCCTGTATGTGGAACAAGTTCCGTCATTTGGACAAGAGACGGCTAGAGATCTCAACCAGGGATTTAAGTCTGCAATATGAATTGATGAACTCAAATGCATGTGTTTTTAAGTGTACATCACTGGGACTTCCCTGATGGTCTAGTGGCTGAGACTCCATGTTCCCAGTGCAGAGGGGCCTGGGTTTGATCCCTGATCTGGGAACTAGAGCCCAGATGCCACAACTAAAGAACATTTGTTGCTGGATGCCACAACAAAGGCCCTGTCTGCTGCAGCTAACACCCAGTGCAGCCAAATAAATACACGTTGAGTAAATCAGGAAATATCACTCAGCTGCATGGCAACAAGTGTCGGTGAGAGGAACCAACCAAATGGACAAAGTAGAAGAGGAGGAATTCAAATCATTTCATGGTTTGTATTCAGTTTCCAGTGATCCAGCAGTCCTGGGACAGTGTGTCGAAGTAAGCCAAAGCCTGGTTTAGGAAATGCAGAGCTTCAGGAGAATCTGGGTCCTAACAGATGAGAAGGTGCCCAGTGAAGACTGGTCAGAAGGAAGTGATTGCAACATCATAACGCTGAAAGTCTCAGGACTTCCCTGGTGGTCCAGTGGTTAAGAATCTACCTTGCAGTTCAGGGCACATGGGTTCCATCCCTGTTTGGGGAGGGGTCCAGTGGTTCAGAATATATATCTTGCAGTTCAGAGGACATGGGTTCAATCCCTATTTGGGGAACTAAGATCCCACATGCCACGGGGCAAGCAAGCCCGTGCACCACAACCAGAGAGTCTGTGCACTGCAGAAACAAAAGATCGTACATGATCCAGTGAAGGCGCTGTGTGCTGCAACCAAGACCCAACACAGCCAAAGAAAGAACAAAAAAAGCGAAAGTCGGCCTCGAAATACAGCCAGGAGACCAAGGACCATCTGGACAGACAGGTGGACACACAGTCTGGGTACCTGTGCTTGGAGAAGAAGGGTCCTGGGGGCCAACGACAGACTGGGGAAGATGAAGGGGAAGGGCTTGACACTGCGAGAGGAGGCTACGCTTGAGAAACATGACCGATCAGGGGAGCAAAGACATGGGCCTGTCCCTCCAGGGGAAAAGCGAGCCTGGGGAGAATCTTCTGTCTCTTGTAGTTTTCTGTGGACTGAATGGTTCAAAGTGAGTAGAAAGAAGAGAAGGTGCTTTGTAACCCCAGATGGTACAGAGTTGTGCAAAGCAATCTTAACCTTGATCCTAAATGAAAGGAGGACCCCAGGGTTGAAATGTCTCTTTCCAAAGCTGAGGCTGCAGACAGAAGGGGAGGACCTGAGAACAGGCTGACACAAGGGAGGGCAAGCAGAGAGGAAAGGACTCCTGAAGCGGTTGGCATTTCCCCCCGAAAGTGCATCTAATCCTGCAAATCCAGCACGACCCAGTCACTAAATGTCTCTCAGCCTGCGTCCTCCCCGCTCACCGCAACAGATGTCTGTTTTCAGCTTGCGGAGGACAGCCACCGGCTCCTATGAGTCAGGCCCCCGACAAACGCTCCTGAGCCCACATCTCTCTGCCTGCACTGAACCAGGTTGGGTCCTGCCCTTGTTCAAGCCCCCGGCAAACACTCCTGAGCCCGCATCTCTCTCTCCCTGAACTGACCCAGGCTGGATCCTGCCCTTGAGCCAGCATGTCACTCCATGCACTGAACCAGGCTGGTTCCTCCCGTGTCCAAGCCCCCTACAAACATTCCTGAGCCTGCATCTCACTCCCTGCAGTGAATCAGGCTGGGTCCTGGCGTTGTTCAAGCCACCAATAAACACTCCTGAGCCACCAACTCGCTCCCTGCCTCTGAACTAAGGTGTGTCCTGCCCTTGTTCATTCCCCCTAGAAAACACTCTTGAGCCCTCATCTCACTCACTGCGCCGAACCAGGCTGGGTCCCGCCCTTGTTCAAGCCCCCGACAAACACTCCTGAGACCCGCATCTCAGTCTCTATACAGAACCAGGCTGGGTCCTGCACTTGTTCACGGCCCCGAACAACACTCCTGAGCCTGCATCTGACTCTCAGGCTGGTTCCTGGCCTTATTCAAGGCCCCGGCAAACAATCCTGAGCCCCCGACTTGCTCCCTGCCACTGAACTAATGTGTGTCCTGCCCTTGTTCAGTCCCACAGGAAACACTCCTGAGCTCGCATCTCACTCCCTGCACTGAACCAGGCTGGGTCCGGCACTCGTTCAAACCCTCTACAAACATTTCTGTGTGTACATCTCTGTCCCTGCACTGAACCAGGCTGGGTCCGGCACTTGTTCAACCCCTGACAAATACTCCTGAGCCAACTCGGTCCCTGCACTGAACCAGGCTGGGTCCTGCCCTTGTTCATACCCCCGACAAAGAGGCCTGAGCCCACATCTTGGTCCTAGCATGAACCAGACTGGGTCCTGCCCTTGTTGCAGCCCCCAGCACATACTCCTGAGCCCACATCTCGGTCCCTGCACCGAACCAGGCTGGATCCTCCCTTTGTTCAAGCCCCTGACAAACACACCTGAGACCATATCTTGGTCCTATCACTGAGCCAAACTGGGTCCTGCCCTTGATCAAGCCCTCGACAAATTCTCCTGATCCCATATCTCTGTCCCTGCACTGAACTAGGCAGGGTCCAGCACTTGTTCAAGCCCAAAGCAAACAATCCTGAGCCCGCATCTCACTCCCTGCCCCTGAACTAAGGTGTGTCTTGCCCTTGTTCAATCCCCCAGGAAACACTCCTGAGCCCGCATCTCTCTTGCACTGAACCAGGTTGGGTCCTTCCCTTGTTCAAGCCCCCGACAAACACTCCTGAGCCGACATTTCGGTCCCTGCAGTGAACCAGGCTGGGATCTGCCCTTGTTCATGCCCCCGACAAACACTCCTGAGCCCACATCTTGGTCCCTGCACTGAACCAGCCTGGGTCCTGCCCTTGTTGAAGCCCCAGACAAACACTCCTGAGCCCACATCTCGGGCCTTGCTCTGAACCAGGCTGCTTCGTGCCCTGTTCAAACCCCCGTACAAACACTCCTGAACCTGCATCTCATGCCCTGCACAGAAGCAGACTGGATCCTGCCCTTGTCTCTCCGCGCAGAATTCCACAGTGACTCCCCACATAGCCTGTGAGAGGCCCCGGAGATCATAACTTCCTTGCCCCATTCCTTCTATCAGAGTGTTCCCTCCTTGCATTTGGCCGAGCCCCACTAATAAAGAGGGAATGACATTTTGATGAACTGCAAATAAGAGGGAATCATATTTTGATTTTTGATAAAAAATCACATTTAAAAAATTTTTTAAAAAATTTTTATTGAAGGATAATTGCTTTACAGAATTTTACTCTTTTCTGTCAAACCTTAGCATGAATCAGCCATAGGTATACATATATCCCCTCCCTTTTGAACCTCTTTCCCATCTCCCTCCCAATCCCACCCCTCTAGGTTGATACAGAGCCCCTGTTTGACGTTCCTGAGACATACAGCAAATTCTTGTTGGCTCTCTATTTTATATATGGTGATGTAAATTTCACCTGGCGTGCTGCAATTCATGGAATCGCAGAGTCCGACACGCCTGAATGACTGAACCGAACTGAACTGAACTGAATGTAAATTTCCAGGTTACTCTCTCCATACATCTCATCCTCTCCCCTTATCTGTTAGTCTATTCTTGATGTCTGTTTCTCCATTGCTGCCCTGTAAATAAATTCCATTTTTCTAGACTGTATATATGCATTAGTAGGTGATATTTATGTTTCTCTTTCTGACTTACTTCACTCTGTATAATAGGTTCTAGGTTCATCCACCTCATTAGAACAGATTCAGTCTTTCCTTTTTATGGCTGAGTCATAGTCCATTGTCTATATGTACCACAACCTCTTTATCCGTTCATCACATTTTGAAGATACGGACAGGCTTTTGAGCAGGAAGCAGTAGAGGAGAAAGGTCTGAGTGGCCACTTGCTGGAACCGTGGAGGAAATTTCCAAACTAACACTGTTACACACTCAGATCAGATCAGATCAGATCAGTCGCTCAGTCGTGTCCGACTCTTTGCGACCCCATGAACTGCAGCACACCAGGCCTCCCTATCCATCACCAGCTCTCGGAGGTCACTCAGACTCACATTCATCGAGTCAGTGAAGCCACCCAGCCATCTCATCCTCTGTCGTCCCCTTCTCCTCCTGCCCTCAATCCCTCCCAGCATCAGAGTCTTCTCCAATGAGTCAACTCTTCGCATGAGGTGGCCAAAATACTGGAGTTTCAGCTTTAGCATCATTCCTTCCAAAGAAATCCCAGGGCTGATCTCCTTCAGAATGGACTGGTTGGATCTTCTTGCAGTCCAAGGGACTCTCAAGAGTCTTCTCCAACACCACAGTTCAAAAGCATCAATTCTTCGGCGCTCAGCCTTCTTCACAGTCCAGCTCTCACATCCATACATGACCACAGGAAAGACCATAGCCTTGACTAGGCGAGCCTTTGTGGGCAAAGTGATGTCTCTGCTTTTGAATATGCTATCTAGGTTGGTCATAACTTTCCTTCCAAGGAGCAAGCATCTTTTAATTTCATGGCTGCACTCACCATCTGCAGTGGTTTTGGAGCCCAGAAAAATAAAGTCTGACACTGTTTCCACTGTTTCTCCATCTATTTCCCATGTAGTGATGGGACCAGTTGCCATGATCTTCGTTTTCTGAATGTTGAGCTTTAAGCCAACCTTTTCACTCTCCACTTTCACTTTCATCAAGAGGCTTTTGAAGTGAAAAGTCACTCAGTCGTGTCTGACTCTTTGCGACCCCCATGGACAGTCCATGGAATTCTCCAGGCCAGAATACTGGAGTGGGTAGCCTTTTATTCTCCAGGGGATATTCCCAACCCAGGGATCGAACCCAGATCTCCCTCATTGCAGGCAGATTCTTTACCAGCTGAGCCACAAGGGAAGACCACACACTCTTTTAAGAGAGTTCCAAAATAAACTTACAAGTGTGAGATTAATTTCTCAAATAAGCCATAGTGATGAGTGACTGAGTTAATGCCCTCCTTAAAAAAAAAAAAAAAAAGAATGTCTACTGAAGGCTGACTGTGGGCATCCATGGCCTCCCCGAATGCCAGCTCCTCTTATTCAATTACCGGGTGCAGGAGGCAAGCCCGCCTCCGCCCTGGGCAGCGAGAAGGCCGTGGGATCAGGTTGGGAAAGGACGTGCCCCTGGGCGCTCCGGCGGCAGTGCAGGGCAGCACACGGTACTCATGTTCTTTAACCCTCTTGTGAGGGTCCTTGCCCAGGGCACCGCGTCTCTCCGTTTCCACCCCTGCAGCAGCAGCATTCAGCTGACTTCTCTGGGCAGAGCCACGGTGGGGCTAAGCCAGCTCCTAGAACATGCTCCAAGCTCTGGGGTGACACGGATGCCTGCATCTGCTGGGGGGTCTAAAGATGAACGTGGTGCCCGCTGGACCACTTTTCCTGGGCAGCTAGAAACGGGGCTGGTTTTACAGACCTGCTTCATGAAAGACTCTGTCTCCAGACTGATGTTCACAGTGGGGTTGCAACTCCAGAGAGCAGTCAGTCTCCAGAACTTCCCTCCTTCCTGACTGCTCACCCTCTTTTGGACAAAAGATAGACACGGTAGATGTCTATGTGAGGGTGTTGACTGTACCCCAACCCCTGACCCTCCCTGTGAGGTTCAGAGGGTCTGAGCTCAGAGGAAGAAATTGACATACACCTTCTAGGACTGAAATGGCTGGTCTTCCTTATCGTAACCCAAATCCCATGGTGGCCTGAAGAACATTGAGAAAAGAAACAGCATTCTGGGCTGTTTTCTCCACTTACTAGACTCACAGTTTAATGAGAAGAATGCCAGTATCACGTCCCCAAAGTTAATCACTCAGCTGGTCGTGTCCAGCTGTTTCAACCCTATGGATTGTAGGCTGCCAGACTCCTCTGTGCATGGGATTCTCCAGGTGAGAATACTGGAGTGGATTGCCATTTCCTCCTCCAGGGGATCTTCCCAGCCCAAAGAAAGAACCAGGGTCTCCCACCTTGCAGGTGGATTCTTTACCATCTAAGCCACCAGCCTACACTTAGCCACAACGGCATTCATAAAGGGAACTCACCACTGGAGAGTCATTTCCAAACCAACATCATTACACACTCTCAAGAAAGTTCCAAAATAAACATATATATATATATCCATCGGTCTCTATATTCTATTATCTCCCTGATATATGCATGTATCAGATTAATTCTCAGATAAGCTGTGGTAATGGCTGACTCAGATATGCACTTCTTTAAAAAAAAAAAAAAGTCTACTGTAAACATTCAAAAGAAAACTTCGTGCATGAAGAAGGAAAGGGTGGTCAGAGAAAAGCAGAGAGCATCCCTCCTCACAGGATATGGAGCTCAGACTTGAATACAGGGTTCATTTCTCCTTTAAGACTATGATGTTTTTCTCCTAAAGTGGCCCTGTTTCAATTGACCGCAAATTTATTATAATATGGAGTTACGGAGTCAGGTGTATTAATTCCCGCACCAACAGAGTAGTATACATTCAGGGAATTCTGTTTGTTTCTCAGCGTTGAATGGTTTCCCTACCCACTGAGCAGGAGTAACCCCCTCTCCTTCTAAAACCTTTTATTTTGTTGAAATGAGTCAGCTGTTACAAGGAAGAGGTATCAAAACCAACATCTGTGTTTAATCTGTTTTCAAAAAATCCACACACTTCACCTCCCTCTTCATTGCGTCTAAAAGGTGATCTGAAACCCTGAAAATGTAAAATCACTGCGTGTGGCACTTGTGGGGATTCCCGAGGACGATTTCCACATCAAGTCTGAATCCTTCCCCTGTGGCCTCCGTAACTCACATCCCCCAGGTGATCTTCCCCTGCAGTTTCCTGATAATATCTGCTGCGTTCTTTGGGGCTGAAGACTTTTTACTCAGCAGCATGTTGAGCTCAGACAAAAGAGCTCCTTCCACAGAGAAAACTGGAAGGGAAAGGAGAAAATAGAAATTATCGTAGGAAGGGGAATAAATACTGTATACACACCTGCATGTCTATATAGCTCTTCTATCTATCTGTCTACTCGCCTGCCTGCTTCTATCGTCTGTCTGTCCACCTATCCATCTGCCATCTACCTCCCAGTTTCTATTAGCTTTCTACCTATTTCTAGCATCAACATCTCCCTGCTTTTATCATCTATTATCTGCCTGTTTGTATCATCTATTATCTGCCTGTTCCTATCATCTATTATCTCCCTGTTTCTATCATCTATTATCTGCCTGTTTCTATCATCTGTTATCTGTTTCTATCTTATCTGTTATCTGCCTGTTTCTATCATCTGTTATCTGCCTGTTTGTATCATCTATTATCTCCCTGTTTCTATCATCTATTATCTGCCTGTCTCTATCATCTATTATCCGCCTGTTTCTATCATCTATTATCTGTTTCTATCATCTGTTATGTTTCTATCATCTGTTATCTGTCTGTTTCTATCATCTATTATTTCCCTGTTTCTATCATCTGTTATCTGCCTCTTTTTATCATCTATTATCTCCCTGTCTCTATCATCTATTATGTCTTGTCTCTATCATCTATTATCTGCCTGTTTCTATCATCTATTATGTTTCTATCATCTGTTATCTGCCTGTTTGTATCATCTATTATCTCCCCATCTCTATCATCTGTTATGTCCTGTTTCTATCATCTATTATCTGTTTCTATCTTCTATTATCTCCCTGTCTCTATCATCTATTATCTCCGGTTTCTATCATCTATTATCTCCTGTTTCTGTCATCTATTATCTGTTTTTATCATCTATAATCTGTTTCTATCATCTATTATCTGTTTCTATCATCTATTATCTGTTCCTATCATCTGTTATCTGCCTGTTTGTATCACCTATTATCCGCCTGTCTCTATCATCTATTATCCGCCTGTTTCTATCATCTATTATCTGTTTCTATCATCTATTATCTCCCTGTTTCTATCATCTATTATCTGCCTGTTTCTATCATCTATTATCTGTTTCTGTCATCTATTATCTGTTTCTATCATCTGTTATCTGCCTCTTTTTATCATCTATTATCTCCCTGTCTCTATCATCTATTATGTCCTGTTTCTATCATCTATTATCTGCCTGTTTCTATCATCTATATCACTCATCTCACACGCTAGTAAAGTAATGCTCAAAATTCTCCAAGCCAGGCTTCACCAATATGTGAACCGTGAACTTCCTGATGTTCAAGCTGGTTTTAGAAAAGGCAGAGGAACCAGAGATCAAATTGCCAACATCCGCTGGATCATGGAAAAAGCAAGAGAGTTCCAGAAAAACATCTGTTTCTGCTTTCTTGACTATGCCAAAGCCTTTGACTGTGTAGATCACAATCAACTGTGGAAAATTCTGAAAGAGATGGGAATACCAGACCACCTGATCTGCCTCTTGAGAAATCTGTATGCAGGTCAGGAAGCAACAGTTAGAACTGGTCATGGAACAACAGACTGGTTCCAAATAGGAAAAGGAGTATGTCAAGGCTGTATATTGTCACCATGTTTATTTAACTTATATGCAGAGTACATCATGAGAAATGCTGGACTGGAAGAAACACAAGTTGGAATCAAGATTGCTGGGAGAAATATCAATAACCTCAGATATGCAGATGACACCACCCTTATGGCAGAAAGTGAAGAGGAACTAAAAAGCCTCTTGATGAAAGTGAAAGTGGAGAGTGAAAAAGTGGGCTTAAAGCTCAACATTCAGAAAATGAAGATCATGGCATCCGGTCCCATCACTTCATGGGAAATAGATGGGGAAACAGTGGAAACAGTGTCAGACTTTATTTTTCTGGGCTCCAAAATCACTGTAGATGGTGACTGCAGCCATGAAATTAAAAGACGCTTACTCCTTGGAAGGAAAGTTATGTCCAACCTAGATAGCATATTCAAAAGCAGAGACATTACTTTGCCAACAAAAGTTCACCTAGTCAAGGCTGTGGTCTTTCCTGTGGTCATGTATGGATGTGAGAGCTGGACTGTGAAGAAGGCTGAGCGCCGAAGAATTGATGCTTTTGAACTGTGGTGTTGGAGAAGACTCTTGAGAGTCCCTTGGACTGCAAGGAGATCCAACCAGTCCATTCTGAAGGAGATCAGCCCTGGAAGGAATGATGCTAAAGCTGAAACTCCAGTATTTTGGCCACCTCATGCAAAGAGTTGACTCATTGGAAAAGACTCTGATGCTGGGAGGGATTGAGGGCAGGAGGAGAAGGGGATGACAGAGGATGAGATGGCTGGATGGCATCACTGACTCGATGGATGTGAGTCTGAGTGACCTCTGGGAGTTGGTGATGGACAGGGAGGACTGGCGTGCTGCAGTTAATGGGGTCGCAAAGAGTCGGACACGACTGAGCGACTGATCTGATCTGATCATCTATATCTACCTGTTTCTACTATTTATCTATTTACCCAGTTCTATGTTCTATCATCTATCTATCCCACCTCATCAACATCTGAGTTTAGTGCGGTGTGTCTTCTATAGTTGACAAGCCAGTATTGTTACCCGATTACCCAGTAGAGCCCACAGTTTATAACCACCTGTGCTCTGTCTAACCCCTCCTCTCCTCCTTAACCCCTGGCAATCAAAGACTTTTTTTTTTTTTTTTACCAATCCTTATTGTTTTTTGTTGTTCAGTCACTAAGTCGTGTCGGAATCTTTGTGACCCCATGGACTGCAGCACGCCAGGCCTCCCTATCCATCACAAACTCCCAGAACTTCCTCCACCTCACGTCCATCGAGTCAGTGATGCCATCCAGCCATCTCATCCTCTGTCGTCCCCTTCTCCTCCTGCCCTCAATCCTTCCCAGCATCAGGGTCTTCTCCAGTGAGACGGCTCTTCTTATCACATGGCCAAAGGCTTGGAGCTTCAGATTCAGCATCTGTCAGTTTAGTCACTCAGTTGTGTCCATCTCTTTGCAACCCCATGGACTGCAGCACGCCAGACTTCCCTGTCCATCACCAACTCCCAGAAGTCACTCAGACTCACATTCATCGAGTCAGTGATGCCATCCAACCATCTCATCCTCTGTCGTCCCCTTCTCCTCCTGCCTTCAGTCTTTCACAGCATCAGGGTCTTTTCCAGTGAGTCAGATTTTGGCATCAAGTGGCCAAAGTATTTCAGTATTTCAAGTTCATCAGTCCTTCCAATGAATTTTCAGGCTTGATTTCCTTTAGGATCGACTGGCTTGATCTCCTTGCAGTCCAAGAGACTCTCAAGAGTCTTCTACAACACCACAGTTCAAAAGAAGCAATTCCTCAGTTCTCAGCCTTCTCTATAGTCCAACTCTTCACATCCATACATGACTACTGGAAAAACCATAGCTTTGACTAGATGGACCTTTTTCGGCAAAGGAAAGTCTCTGCTTTTTAATATGCTATCTAGTTGGTCATAACTTTTCTTCCAAGGAGCAAGCGTCTTTTAATGTCATGGCTGCAGTCACCATCTTCGGCAATTTTGGAGCCTGAGAAAATACAGTTTCTCACTATTTCCATTGTTTCCATTATTTCCATTGTTTCCCCAACTATTTGCCGTGAAGTGATGGGACCAGATGCCATGATCTTAGTGTTCTGAATGTGGAGCTTTAAGCCAGCTTTTTCACTCTCCTCTTTCCCTTTCATCAAGAGGCTTTTTTAGTTCCTCTTCACTTTCTGCCATAAGGGTGGTGTCATCTGCATATCTGAGGTTATTGATATTTCACCTGGCAATCTTGACTCCAGCTTGTGCTTCCTCCAGTCCAGTGTTTCTCATGATGTACTCTGCATATAAGTTAAATAAGCAGGGTGACAATATACAGCCTTGACATACTCCTTTTCCTATTTGGAACCAATCTGTTGTTCCATGTCCAGTTCTAACTGTTGCTTCCTGACCTGCATACAGAGTTCTCAGGAGGCACGTCAGGTGGTCTGGTATTCCCATCTCTTTCAGAATTTTCCACAGTTTGTTGTCATTGACACAGTCAAAGGCTTTGGCATAGTCAATAAAGCAGAAGTAGATGATTTTCTAGTCTCTCTTGCGTTTTTTGGTGATCCAACAGATGTTGGCAATTTGATCTCTGGTTCCTCTGCCTTTTCTAAATCCAGCTTGAACATATGAAAGTTCATAGTTCACACACTATTGAAGCCTGGCTTGGAGAGTTTTGAGCATTATTTTGCTAGCATGTGAGATGAGTGCAATTGTGCGGTAGTTTGAACATTATTTGGCATTGCCTTTCTTTGGGATTGGAATGAAAACTGACCTTTTCCAGGCTTGTGGCCACTGCTGAGTTTTCCAAATTTCTTGGCATACTGAGTGTAGCATTTAACAGAATGATATTTTAGGATTTGAAATAGCTCAACTGGGATTCCATCAGCTCCACTAGCTTTGTTCGTAGTGATGCTTTCTAAGGCCCACTTAACTTCACATTCCAGGATGTCTGGCTCTAGGTCAGTGATCACACCATGGTGATTATCTGGGTCATGAAGATCTTTTTTGTACAGTTCTTCTGTGTATTCTTGCCACCTCTTCTTAATATTTTCTGCTTCTGTTAGGTCCATACCATTTCTGTCCTTTATCGAGCCCATGTTTGCATGAAGTGTTCCCTTGGTATCTCTAATTTTCTTAAAGAGATCTTTAGTTGTTCTCATTCTATTGTTTTCCTCTACTTCTTTGTACTGATCACTGAGGAAGGGTTTCTTATCTCTTCTTGCTATTCTTTGGAACTCTGTATTCAAATGCTTATAGCTTTCCTTTTCTCCTTTGCCTTTCACTTCTCTTCTTTTCACAGCTATCTGTAAGGCCTCCCCAGACAGCCATTTTGCCTTTTTGCATTTCTTTTCCATGGGGATGGTCTTGATCCCTGTCTCCTGTACAATGTCATGAACCTCATTCCATAGTTCATCAGGCACTCATCTATCAGATCTAATCCCTTAAATCTATTTCTCACTTCCACTGTATAATCATAAGGGATTTGATTTAGGTCATACCTGAATGGTCTAGTGATTTTCACTACTTTCTTCAATTTAAGTCTGAATTTGGCAATAAGGAGTTCATGGTCTGAGCCAAAGTCAGCTCCCAGTCTTGTTTTTACTGACTGTAGAGAGCTTCTCCATCTTTGGCTGCAAAGAACATAATCAACCTGATTTTGGTGTGGACCATCTGGAGCTGTCCAGCAGTTCTATGAGTTGACTTTCCTGCCTGGTTGTTTTGTTTCATTTCGTTTTTGAGCTACGTCAAAAAGTTATGTATTCATTCAATTGGCTGTTGTCCTGAGACCCAGGGTTGATGTAGTGGATGGACTATGGACTCGGTCTTCCTCCCCACCAGGCCCCTCACCACGCCCCTCAACTCCCCCCTCCCCCCCACCCGCAGCCCTGCCACCCCAGGCCGCCCCAGACCTCCCGGGCCCGTCCGCCTTTCCGGTGTGTCTTCTCCTGTGTTGTTGGACGAGGGTGTTTGCTGTGACCAGTGCGTTCTCTTGGCAGAACTCTTAGCCTTTGCCCTGCTTCATCTTGTACTCCAAGGTCAAATTTGCCTGTTAGTCCAGGTATCTCTTGACTTCCTCCTTTTGCATTCCAGTCCCCTGTGGTGAAAAGGACATCTCTTTTTGGCTGTTTGTTCTAGAAGAAACATCCGTCTTCCCAGTGAATATTCAGCATTGATTTCCTTTAGGGTTGACTGGTTGGATCTCCCTGCTGTCCAAGGGACTCTTCAAGAGTTTTCTCCAGGACCACCACAGCTTGAAAGCTTCAGTGCTTCGGCATTCAGCATCCTTTACTTTTCACTTTCCTAGAAAGTCATCTGGTTGAAGCATAGGGTGCTGTGCTTTTTCACACTGTCTTGTTTCACTTGGCCGTGTGCATTTTAAGGTTCTAAAGCTTTTCAAAACAAAACATTCTGTTTAAATCAAGAACAATTCAGGAATCATGCATATTTTCCATAACTACAAAATGGACTGACTCGATTTTTTAATATTCAACGTGAAGGCCAATAGTTCTGTAACCAGTATGCAACAGCATGGTTATATCTGATATTTAAGTCCAGTCTCACTTGGCTGATGCATTATTTGCATTTTATGCATTCATTCCACATTTGTGTATTCATAAAGCCCTTGCTTGAAAGGAGCTTACAATTATTTTTATTACAAATGCCATTACAAGCAGGAGCTTACAACTGTTTTTTATTACAAATGTCATTACAAGCAGTAGCTCATATATGTCTACGTTTTTATCTAAAGTCAGAAAATACACATGCCAATGAACTCTGATTAAAATCCAAAAATTGGGGTGTCCTGGGAGGTTTTGTGTGCTGCGTTTCATGTGCGTTCATGTTTAAAGAGTCTTTTATTCTGAACATATTTAATCATTGACATCTCTCAGAGTAGTTTTCAACTGTGAGTTTACCTTGTCCTAAGGAAGCTCATCTCCCCTATTTCAGACTTTCAAAATAGTGTGCCAGGAACAAAATTGCTAAGTACACGGGGGACTTCCCTGGCAGTCCAGTGGTTAAGACTTTGCCTTCCAATGCAGGAGGTGCAGGCAACCCTGCCAGGGAGCTAAGATTCCCCCATGCCTCCTGGCCAAACCTCCCCTCCACCCCCAACGCAACATAAAAAAGAAACAGTATTGTATCAAGGGGCTTCCCTGGTGGGTCAGACGGTAAAGAATCCACCTGCCAGGCGGGAGACCTGGGTTCGATCAGAGGAGGGCATGGCAATCTACTCCAGTATTCTTGCCTGGAGAATCCCATGGACAGAGCAGCCTGGTGAGCTACAGTCCAAAGGGTCGCAAAGAGTCGGACAGGACTGAAAAGTGTCAGACACGACTGAGCAAGTAAGCACACAGCACACTGTAACAAATTAAATAAAGGCTTAAGCAAAAGAAATACTTGTACCCCCCAAAAAAATAGCCTACGTGACTCCATCAAGAGGGCATCATATTTTGACATCTAATAACTTACTGATCAGAAAGAGGATTTACCCCCTCACAAAGTTAAAACACACTGTCTGGTGGTGGAGGATTAGTCCTGCTGGTGTCAAAAATGAGAATCCCAGTTGGACATTTCAAGTCTTCGTGAGCAGCGGAGTGTCGGCCCGTTGGACAGAAGCTGCCTCATTTTGTGTGTCACAAGCCTGGGTCCGCAAATGTGATTTTGAAGATTGAAAAAAAAAAAAAGGGTGGGGACGGTGAGGACATGGCCAGTAGTATAATTATTGCACTTCTGCACATATGTGTGTGTGTGTGTGTGTGTGTATATTTTTTGTGATTTAGTCGCTAAGTCGTGTCCAAGTCCTTTGTGACCCCATGGACTGTAGCCCACCAGGCTCCTCTGTTGATGGGATTTTCCAGGCAAGACTACTGGAGTGGATTGCCATTCCCTTCTCTAGGGTGCGACGTGAAAGAAATACACGTTTATAGTTCTGAGAGATTCCATAATATAGACCTCCCAATTCAGTGTGAGAATAGGTGGCCTGTGTGGTCTGAGCCCCTGAGGTTTTACGGTGGAGTGTGACACATGCTAATTTACAACTTCAACAGAAATCCCCATTCAGAGAGGGTGCCTGGACTCTGTTCACTTCCACGTTGAACTCAGTCACATGGGGACTTCCCTGATGCTCCAGTGATTAAGACTTCGGCTTCCAACACAGGGGTGGGTTGCGGGTTTGATCCCTGGAGAGCTAAGAGGCCAAGTGACTCACCACCAAAAAACCAGAACATAGACAACAGAAGCTATATTGTAACAAAAATCAATAAAAACTTTAGGAACGGTTCACATAAAAAAATATCTTGAAATAAAGAAAAATGAACCACACAGCTCCCCATCGTGAAGATTGATATCTGATGATATAAAACAATTAAGCAAAAGCATCTATTTGCTTACCTAAGAATTGTGAGGTTTTTATAGTGAAAACTGCTAAATCTATTTTTAAGGTTGACAGAGGATATTTATCACTTTTTGTGGTCTTTGTATGATGAATTAAGTTCTGTACGTTGAAGATTTAGTATAATTGACCTTTTTAAATAAAGGGAAGACAAAGCTTGGCTCCCCCTGGGATTTAGAGATGCCGGTGTCTCTTGAAAATAGGGTATTCAAAAGTCGGGAGATCTGTGGAAGCTCTGGGTCCATCCCAACCACAAGATACCCCATTCACCAAGGACTTAAGAATCAGAAAAGTCAGCGCCAGATGGATGAAGCGATATGGTCGAAGCTTCCAGCAGGGAGTTTTCACTACACTTCCAAGATGATAACTGTCTGCCACCGGTCATAGTGACTTTGCTTTCTTCCGTATTGTATGCCGTCGGGCTCAGAATCACGGCAGCACCTTGGACCCTCCTTCTAGTCACTGAAGAGTGCGTGGAAAATGTAGAGAGAAGCTTGGCTTTCAAAACACTTCATGGTGGTCGGGGGCCACTGCTCATTCTCAGCGATACTGCCTTGAAGCCAGCAAAATTTCTCCTTCTCGAGTCTCTGGTAGATTTCCCCCTCTCATCACAATATATCCACCGACACGAATCAGCATTCAGATAAGTGATTTAATTTCTATCGTTTCAAAAAGCAGTGAAACCAAAGGACTAAGCTAGGTTTGTTTAGGAATGCATTAATTATTTTCAAAGAGCAGAAACAATTCAACCCATAAAAAGCGGGCTAGGAATTATCTTTCCAGGAGGAGAGGAAGGGCTTTTTGATGGAGACGAAACACATGGGGTAGGAAAATTTCTGGAGGTGTTGCGTGTTTAAATTTTCACCCTGGCTGGCAGTTACACAGCTGTTGGCCTTAATGTTATTCCTCAGACTGTATATACTGGTTTTAGGGGCTTCCCAGGTGGCGCTCGTGGTAAAGAATCCACCTGCCAAGTCAGGAGATGTAAGCGACGCCAGTTCGATCCCCGGGGCGGGAAGATCCCCTGGAGAAGGAAATGGCAACGTACTCTGGTATTCTTGCCATGGACAGAGGAAGCTGGCGGGCTGCAGTCCATGAGGCCTCATCGAGTCAGACACGACCGAGCAGCTAAGTACACAAATGTCTGACATGTTCAGGGATAAATTTGAGAAAGAATGTGCAAAACCTGTAAGGCAAAAACCCTAAACACAATCAAACAAAAATCTTGAGAGAAATAAATGAAATAAATGGAGAGCTATACATTGTTTATTAGAGAAGGCAATGGCACCCCACTCCAGTACTCTTGCCTGGAAAATCCCATGGATGGAGGAGTCCATGGGGTTGCTAAGAGCCGGACACGACTGAGCGACTTCACTTTCACGCATTGGAGAAGGAAATGGCAACCCACTCCAGTGTTCTTGCCTGGAGAATCCCAGGGATGGGGGAGCCTGGTGGGCTGCCATCTATGGGGTCGCACAGAGTCAGACATGACTGAAGTCACTTAGCAGCAGCATGCATTGTTTATAGGTCGAAAGACTGAATATTAAGATTTTCCGTTTTTCATGAGTTGATCGGTAGATTTAACACGATCCCAACCAAAATCCTAAAAGGCTTCTTTCCTTAAAATTATCCAGCTGATCTCAAACCCATAGTGAAATTCAAAACACCCAGAATAGCCGAATCACTTTGAAAAAAAAAAAGAGAGTAAAGTTGAATGACTTAACATTGCCTGATTTCAAGAGGTATCATGCTGCTAAGTCACTTCAGTCGTGCCCGACTCTGTGCAACCCCATAGACGGTAGCCCACCAGGCTCCCCCGTCCCTGGGACTCTCCAGGCAAGAACACTGGAGTGGGTTGCCATTTCCTTCTCCAACGCATGAAAGTGAAAAGTGAAAGTGAAGTCGCTCAGTCGTGTCCGACTCTTAGCGACCCCACGGACTGGAGCCTACCAGGCTCCTCCATCCATGGGATTTTCCAGGCAAGAGTACTGGGGTGGGGTGCCATTGCCTTCCCCAAGAGGTATCATAAAGCTGCAGTAATCAAGAGAGTGTTGTATTGGCGTTAAGTTTGTAGATCAGTGGAATCGGTAGGCCTTCCCTGGTGGCTCAGACAGCCTTCTCAATAGTATTCAGTAAGCCTCTAAGATAACCACGTCTTTTGACACCTCTGTACTAGGGACTCGTCTCGGTATGGATCAAACATCTATAGTCTTGGACCCTGCGGTTACAGATACGATTAGCCATAGATCGATAAAATAATAGAGGCGCCTTCTCCTTTATCACGACAGAAGCAGGTAGAAGAATGGTCTGCAGCTGAGGAGGTGCTGCCCACAGTCCACTTGGTTGGTTCTACGCAGGCCGTGTTTTGAATGCCAAAAATAAACCCGAGGAACGCTGACAGAGACAGCAGAGAAAAGGATGCTGCAGGTGGAATGATAAAACCTCTTGGGGAAAGCATGCTTCGGTCTTTAATTCTGTTGTTTAATTGCGCGTAAAATCAGCCCTATTATATTGTCCTGAAAATTAGGCAGAACCCCACCCTTCACCTGCTTCTGGGGCTTTTGCAGCAAGGATCAAAAAAATGAGGCGTTAACGAGCATTCTGTGCATGTGATGACCCAGCAAAGATCTCCAAAACTACGCACAGCCGTCACGGCTTCCGTTTTGACAACGTGGGTACAAAATTGCTAGCTGCCGTAATAAATCCCAGAGACGTGATGAACAGGTGTCTGTGTGGATGTGTATAATTTTCAGCAAATCTGCAACTCAAAACTATTTACCTTAGACACTCCAAACATACGAGGTTAACCAGTGGTTCGTGAGAGTTAACACAAAATACGTCTCCTCGGCACTGTTAAGGAACTGGCGTGGCGTTTTGATACGGCCTAAGAAGGTACAGGGGTTCCCTGGTGGATCAGATAGTAAAGAATCCACCTGCAATGTGGGAGACCCCGGTTTGATTCCTGGATCAGGAAGCTCCCCTGGAGAAGGGATAGGCTGCCCACTCTGGTATTCTTGGGCTTCCCTGGTGGCTCAGCTGGTAAAGAATCCGCCTGCAATGCCAGACACCTGGGTTCAATCCCTGGATCAGGAAGATCCCTGGAGAAAGGATAGGCTACCCAGTCTAGTATTCTTGGGCTTCCCTGGTGGCTCAGCTGGTAAAGAATCCATCCGCCTGCCAGGTGGGACATCTGGCCCTGAAGGAGGGTATGGGAACCCACTGCAGTATGCTTGCCTAAAGAACCCTACGGACAGAAGAGCCTGGCATACTACAGTCCACAAGGTCGCAAAGAGTCGGACACGACTGAGCGACTTAGCACAGCATGGCACACGGGGGTAGAGGGGGAATTAAAGGCATTTGCGTGGGGACAGAATCGCTTTTTGCCCTCCGAGGGTCTCTGATCTGTAACACAAGCTCTTCCAGCCCATGATTTCTAGGTTGCTAAGGAATTAGATCCCACTCCAGCTGGGCCTCTGAGTTCATTTTTCTTCCTTTTGGAGGTTGCACCAGTAATAGCAAAACTGACATTTCCATACAGCTGCCGTTGGAATAAAAGGCAGCGCTTATATTTTATAAGCAAAGGATCCTTATTGGAGCCGGATACCATTTGAAGCTAGCAAAGATGAAAGCAGCGGCCTTGGGCCTTCCCTGGTGGCCCAGGCTCCCAAACGCAGGGGTCCTGGGTTCGATGGGGAAACTGGATCCCACGTGTTGCAACTCAGAGTTCACATGTGGCTGCTAAAGATCCCCTGTGACGCAGCCAAATAAATATATATTTTTTTAAAACAAGAAAATGCCGGTCCTTTTGATGGACTTGGGATAAAAAAAATATTGAATTATTTCTTGGGCTTCTCTGCATGTTGGAGTTGGTTTGCCTCAGAATATGACTCGAGCTGAGACAGGCAGTACAGTTGCTGGGGTTTACTTAGATCAGCCTAACAGTTCACCAGCGTTCTCCATAAACCTGCCGGTCAGCCCGAGCCCCACCGAGGCTGCATCAACGCAAGCCTTCGGGTCTTTCTCTGCAGAAACGACAGTGATTGCTCATTGTGAGCCATGACCGGTTCTCACTTCATCCTTTGCCTCCCGCCTGAGAAGGTCTGCTGAACCCTCATCACCACTGAGACCAAAGGGGGAAGACCATCTCCCATGACTTCAGGACCTGCCGTGGACTTCCGCAGGGAGCCTTTCCATGTGACAGCGTGCCCGTAACACACACGCACGCGCTTCCACCTTCGTGAAGGCTTATGATAGCACCTGCTTCTCCCCACCAGTTCCCACATTCAACAGCTCTCTGCCAGCAGGAGCCAGGTCCTTGCCCAAAGTGATAAAAACAGAGATGCTCCAACAGAGCTGAGGACTTCCCCTGGTGGTGCTGGTGGTAAAGAACCCGCCTGCCTGTGCAGGAGACGTAAGAGACTCAGGTTTGATCCCTGGGTCTGAAAAATCCCCTGGAGGAGGGCATGGCAACCCCTCCAGTAGTCTCGCCTGGAAAATCCCATGGACAGAGGAGCCTGGCAGGCTATAGTCCATGGGATCACAAAGAGTTCAGTTCAGTCCAGTTGCTCAGTCATGTCCAACTCTTTGCAACCCCATTAACTGCAGCACCTGTCCATCACCAGGACACTCCATAACCAGGCCTCCGTGTCCATCACCAACTCCCAGAGTCCACCCAAACTCATGTCCATTATGTCGGTGATGCCATCCAACCATCTCATCCTGTGTCATCCCCTTCTCCTCCCACTTTCAATCTTTTCCCAGCATCAGGGTCTTTTCAAATGAGTCAGTTCTTTGCAGCAGGTGGCCAGAGTATTGGAGCTTCAGCTTCAGCATCGGTCCTTCCAATGAATATTCAGGACCGATTTCCTTTAGGATTAACTGGTTGGCTCTCCTTGCAGTCCAAGGGACTCTCAAGAGTCTTCTTCAACACCACAGTTCAAAAGCATCAATTCTTCGGTGCTCAAATTTCTTTATAGTCTAAGTCTCACATCCATACATGACTACCAGAAAAACCATAGCTTGGACTAGATGGATCTTTGTTGGCCAAGTAACGTCTCTGCTTTTTAATATGCTGTCTAGGTTGGGCATAGCTTTTCTTCCAAGGAGCAAGCATCTTTTAATTTCAGTATTTTTGTCCTATGAGTCCATGGGATTCTCCTCTTGTGACCACCAGCATCTCTAGAGAGGTCGCAGGAACCTAGGAGTGAGCTTGATAAGGCTCTGAGGTTCTGTTGCTTCAACCTCGGCTGATATTTTTTTGTCTTTTCTAGCCGCCAAGTGGTATTCTGCTCAAATAAGCATCTTCCCATTATAAAAGCAAGGCACTGCCTTTTATTTCAACTTCTGCTCTGTGGGAATGCTAATTTGGCTCTAACTGGCCCAAACTCTTAAGGAAGAGACGTGGTCTCTTGAAAGCTTGCATTAATCATCACGTTTTATATTTTTAAAATAATGATACTCTCAAGGTAGAAGAAGACCACATGCCTGTTTGTTTCCACGGTTAACTGACCACATCACCGGGGCGGAAATGAGTGCACGTGGCTTGGTCTGTAAAAGAGGACTTTTTGTTTTCTTGAGTTCCTCTCCAGCACTTGGTTTTTCTCCAAAGTGCTGAGATCTCAAAAAAAGCACCTGTTCCATTTCTCAAATTATCTTTGATGTGTAATACCTGAAAGATGTTTAGCCTATTACACCAAAAAAAGTGTTCTCATGGTGCATTTATGATTATGGGTAAAAGTTCAATTATTTTATTTTCCGTATTTTCAATTATATAGATTTAAATGGTGTGTGTGTGTGTGTGTGTGTGTGTGTGTGTGTGTGTGTGTGTGTGTGTTAGTCACTCAGTCGTGTCTGACTCTTCACGACCCTGTGGACTGTAGCCCATCAGGCTTCTCTGTCCATGGGATTCTCTAGGCAAGAATAAGGGAGGGTTGCCATTTCCTCCTCCAGGGAATCTTCCCAACCCAGGGATTGAACCAGTGTCCTGCATTGCAGGTGGATTCTGTACCATCTCAGCCACCAGAGCAGAACCATATACATTTAAACTGATGAGGAAAAGGTTAAGTGAATATTCCACATTTACTCCTGTCTACTTCTCTCTTGCGGGGGGAGGGGAATGGTCGGGTTTGTACCCTGAAAGCTCACCAGGCTTTGGTGTGTGTGCAGGTGGGCGTCTATAAAACAGTTTGTGGGTTGTATCCAATTTTAGGAGGAACGCTTAAGGGATCTTGGCCGCCAAGGCAAAAGAAAGGCTTGGTTTTTCTGCAGTTGCTCAGCAGGTAAAATGAAATCTGTTCTCACTTCCCGCAGCCCTGCCGGCAAAGGCTTTTTAACAGAGAGCAAACTGCATGGACGACAGCAGCTAGGATGTAGAACCGGGCGGGCTTTTGCAATCCACGCCAAGGCCCGTGGTCCCCTCTTTGAGGGGGGATACTTGGGCCGGAGAAGGGACGTTTGACGACAAATCCCAGGGGGCCTCTGCCGCGCTTTGTCACCCACAGTAATTTTATGCTCTTAGCAGCCTTCAGAGCCAGAGCCTTTGGTGTCTAATTATCCCTGGCCCTTCCCGAAACAGTGTGAGCTCAGCTTTTCAAACAGAACCGCAGTACTTGGCGTGCTCTATTAGCTTAACCTGCAGGAGACGTGGTGTCCCGGAGCCTCAGAAATAACAACGCATCTACAATAATATGAAATGAATAAGTGTGGTCTTGCAGTCTCTGCCTGGGTGAAGCAGGGGGCTGAGACAGAGGGCTTGGGGCAGGCGACCTCAGTCGTTCAGTCATGTCCGACTCTTTGCAACCCTTTGGACTGTAGCCCTCCAGGCTCCTCTGTCCATGGGGATTCTCCAGGCAGGAACGCTGGAGTGGGTTTCCCCGTCCTCCTCCAGGGGATCTTCCTGACCCAGGGATCGAACCCCGGCATCCTGCATTTGGAAGTAGATTCTTTACCAATCTGAGCCACCAGGGAAGCCACCTCGGGGCAGGAGACCAGAGCCGTGTGTATGATGTAACATCCAGAGGCTGTACGGGGTCAGCATGGAAGCCAGCTTATCCGCTGGGGGCCTGGGCAGAAGTCACACCCGAGGTGGTGGTGGGTGGTGGGTACGACCACAGAAGGGCAGTACAGGCAGGAAGTATCACACGATGTCAGACGCGTTAAGAACGTAGACACAACACCCTGGACTGCTGTGCGGTCCGAGTGCCAAGTCCCAGGCTTTGTCCAGGCCAACACTTGCTCCTTGGATGCATGGTAATTGTCTCCAGCGTGTTCTGCAGGGTCCCTCTGCTCACACACTGAATAGAAAGGACACTCAGCCCATGGCCCCACGGACCATCCCGACAATGGATGGCTATCCGTCCCCATCAGTACCATCCACCTCAGAGAAGCCACTGGGGCAGAGGAGACATGCTTGGTTACTGCCTGCTCCCCAGTCCTGGAGAGCATCCACCAGCAGTCTCTGGGGTGGGCAGGCGCCTCCGGACGAGGCCGCAGAACCTCTCTCTATTACGTTGTCCTGATGGTGAAGTCGGGAAAGGTTTCAGAGTGGAATCCAGTCTGTGTTGATCTGACTACTGACGCCGGAGGGTGAGACAACAGGAGGACTTGTAACTTGTGCTTCTCAGCCTATTTTTTCCTTCTTTCAGTTCAGGTCAGTCGCTCAGACGTGTTCCACTCTTTGTGACCCCATGGACTGCAGCACTCCAGGCCTCCCTGTCCATCACCAACTCCCGGGGGCTTACTCAAACTCATGTCCATCAAGTCAGAGATGCCATCCAACCATCTCATCCTCTGTCATCCCCTTTTCCTCCCGCCTTCAATCTTTCCCAGCATCAGGGTATATTCAGATGAGTCAGCTCTTCGCATCAGGTGGTCAAAGGATTGGAGTTTCAGCTTTAGCATCAGTCCTTCCAATGAATATTCAGGACTGATCTCCTTTAGGATGGACTGGTTGGATCTCCGTGCAGTCAAAGGGACTCTCAAGAGGCTTCTCCGGCACCACAGTTTCAAAATATCCATTCTATGGCACTCAGCTTTCTTTATAGTCCAACTCTCACATCCATACATGACTACTGGGAAAACCATAGCCTGGACTAGATGGACCTTTGCTGGCAAAGTAACATCTTTGGATTTTAATATACTATCTAGGTTGGTCATGGCATTTCTTCCAAGGAGCAGGCGTCTTTTAATTTCATGACTGCAGTCACCATCTGCAGTGATTTTGGAGCCCAAGAAGAGAAGGTCTGTCACTGTTCCCATTGTTTCCCCATCTATTTGCCATAAAGTGATGAGACTGGATGCCATGATCTTTTCCTTCTTTATTGAGGTATGATTGACGCATGATACTGTATAAGTTTAAAAGAGAACCGTGTTATGATTTGATACACTTATACATTGTGAAATGACTAACACCATAGAGTTAGCTAACACCTGCATTGCTTCCCATACTTTTTATTTCTTTTTGGAGGGCTTCCTAGGTGGCTCTGGGGAAGGCAATGGCACCCCACTCCAGTACTTTTGCCTGGAAAATCCCATGGATGGAGGATTCTGGTGGGCTCCAGTCCATGGGGTCGCTAAGAGTCGGACACGACTGAGCGACTTCACTTTCACTTTTCACCTTCATGCACTGGAGAAGGAAATGGCAACCCACTCCAGTATTCTTGCCTGGAGAATCCCAGGGACGGAGCCTAGTGAGCTTCTGTCTATGGGGTCGCACGAGTTGACAGCCCATGGGGTCAGAATCCGCCTGCAGTGAAGAGTCGCAGGAGACATGGCTGAAGTGATGGACCCACTCCAGTATCTGCCTGGAGAATCCCATGGACGGGTCCGTCCATGGGTGGTCCATGGCTGAAGTGTGGAGCCTAATCTCCGTCCATTTCCATGGTGGTGAGAGCATTTAAGATTTACGGCCTTGGCAGTGTTCACGTATGTAAGACGGTGTTGTTGCCTATGGCTCCCCATGCTGTGCATCATGTCCCTGGAATTTATTCCTCTTACAGCTTGTCCTCTTGTTGTCTGTGACTAACACCTCCGCATTTCCAATCCCAGCCCCCAGCCCCTGGGAACCACCCCTCTACTGTCTAAGAGTCCGGATTATTATTTTTTTTTTAATTGAAGGATAATGGCTTTACAGAATTGTGTTGGTTTCTGCCCAACATTACCATGGGTCAGCCCTGAGGATACATGAGTCCCCTCCCTCCTGAACCTCTTTCCCACCTCCTTCCCCATCCCACCCCTCTAGGTTGTCCCAGAGCCCTAGTTTGAGTTCCATGAGTCACTCAGCAACTTCCCACTGCCTGTCTGATTTTGCATATACTAATGCATGTTCCCATGTTACTCTTTCCATACATCTCACTCCACATACAAGAGAGATCACACAGTATTTCTCTTTCTATCAGTTCATGTAGCATCGTGCCCTCATGGTGAATCTAATTTGTCGCCAATGGCAGCATTTCATTCTCTCTTCTGGCTGAATAACGTTTCTCGTGTGTGTGTGTGTGTGTGTGTGTGTGTGGTACCTGTATCCCTTTTTCCTGTAGACGGGCATGTAGGTTGCTTCCACAACTTGGCTATTGCGGATAAAGCTGTATGGAACACTACTGCAGATTTTCTTCGCGATCTTGCTTTCATGTCCTGTGAGAATGTGCCCAGGAGTGGAACTGCTGAGCCATATGGTCGTTCTAATTTTAAATATTTTGAGGAACACTCCTACTGTTTCCCACAGTGGTTGCAGTGATTTACATTCCTACCCCTAGTGTGTAAGGATTCCTTTTTCTCTGTATCCTCACCAGCACTTGTTATTTTTGTTTTGTTTTTTTGTTCTTTTTGATGATGACCATCTTGGCTCAGACAGGAAAGAATCAGTCTGTATTGTGGGAGGCCCTGGTTCAGTCCCTGGAGTCGGGAAGATCCCCTGGAGAAGGAAATGGCAACCCAAGAGGAGCCTGGTGGGCTGCAGTCCATGGGGTCGCAGAGAGTCGGAGACGACTGAGTGACTAACACTTTTCCTTTCATCCTAAGAGATGTGAGGTCATATCTCACTGAGGTTTTGATTTGCGTCTCCCTGTTGACTTTCCTGTCCTTGCTGGCCACGTGTATAACTTCTCTGGAATTCAGTCTCTTTTCCGGTCCCCACCCACCAAAGGTTCGTGATTTACGGCTTGTGGACAGGCGCGCCCACTAGTGGCGGCTTGGGAATTACATGACCATCTTCACCATGGTCGAGTTTTAAGGTTTCCTTTGGGGGCTCCAGGGTGGCTCCGTGGTAAAGAATCCACCTGCCAGTGAAGGACACCCAGGAGACACGGGTTCCATCCCTGGGTTGAGAAGATCCCCTGGAGACAGGAATGACCAGCTTGTTGTCATTCTTGCCTGGAAAAGCCCATAGACGGAGGAGGGTTGCCTTCGAGGGGGTCGCAAAGAGTCGCCCACGACTGAACATTCTGAAGAAGGGAGAGGTGATTTAGTCATATCCGATGTCGCTTCTGAGGACAGACGTAGGACTCGTGGGTAAAAATTACAGGAAGTCACCCTTTGGTTTTTTATTATGAGAAAACCTAGTTTTCAAATAGCTATTAATTACCACTGAGAGTCACAATTTGTGGCATCTCGACTTCCCATTCCTGGACATATTCTAGCCCTCTGGGTACCCCAAGATGGGCTAAGTGCCTCAGAGTTGCTTTAAATACCTCTCCTTCACTCTGTTCTGTCTCTAACATGTTCTGTGTATTTGTATTTTCAGTCTTTCACGCTAGGTTGTCAGTCTTTTAAGGACAGAGATTATTCATGTCTTACCCACCTTTGTATTCCTAGTATTCAGGGTATAGCAGCGTTACTGAAAAAAAAAAAAATTCCTTCATTGGAAATAGAAGCTGTGAAGTTGTGTGTGTGTGTGGCGGGGGTGGGGGGTGGGGGTGGGGGGTGGGGGTAGTACTAGTTGAGAGATAGTTTCATTAGCTTAAAGAGCCTTCTCAATTTTAAGCTTCTCAGAGTCTGTCCTCCAGCAAAGATTATGATGTGACCCATCGCTACCAAATTAGATGTTTTGAACTGACACTTCAGTGGGTTTAAATAGACGTGCTTCCTGCTTTCCAGTTCAACAAACTCCTGGTTCGTGTTGGGAGCAGGCATTCATGGAATCGCTGATTGTGGGCATGGTTTCCAGTTGAAACATACCTGAACGAGATCATAGCCAGCACTCTTGTGTTAGATCAGCTTAACTTGGTGGTGACCCACCACAAAGCTGTGGACCCAGAAATGTACTCCCCTGAAAAACATCCCCCAACCCAGTATTACCAGAACACCATCTTTGCTCTAAAGGTAGCAAAGAAAACCAGCACCTACTTGCTACCCTAATTTTTTCCCCTCTCATTTCATTTCTGGCTCATTGCTTAGGCCCTTGAAGCGTATATCAGACTGACTGGCTTCCATATGCTGGGAATGGAAATTTGGTTAGAAAAATCACTCCATTCTGTCGTTTGGAAAAAAAAAAAATCAGTCCCAAACTAAGTCATCGTTGTGCAGGCTGCCTGACCTGTGGGATTCTGCAGCCTAATTCTGTCAGGGCAGAGGGAACCCCTCTTATCAGCGGGTCAGGAATCTACCAGCGTCTTTTTACTTCTCTGTATCAGATGTATCCTGAAGACCAATCAGGAACAATTCTTACGAGTTGTACTTTAGTTTCAGTCTTTCAGGACTCAAGCATTTCACTCTGCACACCCTTGATAATTCAGTCCTGGTTTACAAAAGTATGGAGGAAAGGTCAGTCCCTCTGTGCATCTCTGTTTCTCTGTCTCACACACATGGCTCTCTCTCTGTCTCTCTCTCTCACACACTCATGTCTATCTTTACCAAAGATGTTTCCCTATATTGCTGAATGCGTAATACTCATACATCTAGCAGAAGATACCTTTGAGATTAACAGAGGTCATTGAAGGTGAAAGGCTCTCAGTTGTGTTCGACTCTGTGACCCCATGGACTATACAGTCCATGGAATTCTCCAGACCAGAATCCTGGAGTGGGTAGCCTTTCCTTTCTCCAGGGGGTCTTCCCAACCCAGGGATCGAACCCAGGTCTCCCGCATTGCAGGCAGATTCTTTACCAGCTGAGCCACCAGGGAAGCCCAAGAACATTGGAGTGGGTAGCCTATCCCTTCTCCAGCAGGTCTTCCAGATCCAGGAGTTGAACCAGGGTCTCCTGCATTGCAGGTGCAATCTTTTATCAGCTGAGCTAACAGGGAAGCCCAACAAAAGTCATTACATTTTACAAATTAAATACAGTTGCTGCTGCTGCTGCTAAGTCGCTTCAGTCGTGTCCGACTCTGTGCGACCCCAGAGACAGGCAGCCCATCAGGCTCCCCCTTCCCTGGGATTCTCCAGGCAAGAACACTGGAATGGGTTGCCATTTCCTTCTCCAGATCATGAAAGTGAGAAGTGAAAGTGAAGTCGCCCAGTCGTATCCGACTCTTAGCGACCCCATGGACTGCGGGCCACCAGGGTCCTCCATCCATGGGATTTTCCAGGCAAGAGTACTGGGGTGGGGTGCCGTTGATTTACAAATTATGTTAGTTTTAGGTGTAAAGGATAGTGATTCACTTTTTTTTTTTTCGGATTATATTCAATTAGAGGTTTTTACAAAATACTAAGTATCATTCCCTCTGCTCTACAGTACATCCTGGTTGCATAGCTTATATGTATATTAGTTTACATCTATTAATCCCATACTGCTGATTCCCAGCACTCATTGGTAACCACTAGTGATTTGTGTGTCTGAGGCTGTTTTGCATATGCATTCATTTGGCTTATTTCTTAGTGCACACAGTAAGTGGTATCACACGATATTTCTCTTTCTCTGACATTTCACTACACATAGTAATCTCTAGGTCTATCCACATGGCTGAAAATGGTCACGTTTCATTCTTCTTATGGTTGAATAATATTTTGTTTTATATATGTATACATGGCTTCCCTGGTGACTCAGACAGTAAATATAAATGAAGGAGACCTGAGTTCGATGCCTGGTTTGGGAGGATCCGCTGGAGAAGGAAGTGGCAACCCACTCCAGTATTCTTGTCTGCAGAACTCCATGGACAGAGGAGACTGGTGGGCTACACTCCATGGGGTCATAAAGAGTCAGACACAACTGAGTGACTCAGACATATATATATGTGTGTATATATACACACACACACATCTTCCTAATTCAGTTCTCTGTCACTGGACACTGGGTTTGCTTCCTTGTCTGGGCTACCATGAAGAGAGCTGCTATGAACATCAGGGCGCATGTATCTTTGCCAACTAGAGTCTTCTCCAGACATGTGCCCAGAAGTGGGCTTGCCGGATCACATTTTTTTTTAGTATTTTTATAGCACCTCCGTACTGTTCTCCACAGAGGCTGCCCCAGTTGACATTCCCGCACCAACAGTGTGGGAGGGTCCCCTTTCCTCCACATCCCACCTCCAACAACACCCGACCACCAACGTTTGTTATTTGTAGGAAAGGTCATTACAGGTAAAGAAAGTTTGACGCTGGGCTCCTTCTGTGGAAGCATCTCCACGTCCAAGGCAGTGCCGTCGGCAGGAGCTCCCGTGGGTGTGCAGGTCTGAATTATGCTCTTCCTTTGCCTTCCGTATATACCGCCTGGCTCCACCGCCTTTGCACACGTTCTCTGGTCTCCCCTGGCGCGTGTCCCCCCAGCTGGACGGCCACCTCCGCAGGGCCATCTGCTGACCTCCCAGTCCCTCCCAGCCCCCAGATCTTCCTGCTCGATCCGGCACCAACTTGCCTGCCCCCCAACTCCAGGGGGCAGAACGTCTTTTTCTCCAAACCCTGGGTAGCGGCTCTCGGAGTGGAGAGCCTCTGCCTGTCTCGCGGAGCAAAGTGGATCTCTCTGAACAAGAGTTATCGGGGAACATGTGTCCAGGGGCTACAGATAGGAGCTTTTAGAAGTGAAATCCTTGTCGGTTTCAAGAGATAAAAATCTCCGGAGCCTGCTAATCATCTTTACGGAGCACCTAACTGCCAGAAGCTCAGAGCTTTCTTCTCCCATAATCACGTAACGGCTGGCATCAAAACATTACTCCGAGATGGCTAAGGGGTGTCTATTACCCTCATTTTTCCACAAAGGAAACGGAGATAAAAGGTTTAAGTGGTTTTGCCCAGAGGGACAGAGAAGAATTAGAAGGAGCATCAGAGATACAAGAGAAGTGCTTGGTTTAGACTTTTGTTATATTCGACGACTTTGTGAGATAAATAAATGATTTGATACACACACACATATATATATAAATATTTGTATGTATACATCTCTCTCCCCGTCTGTCTCCTTCACACACACACACACACACGCACGCACGCATGCACAGACACACACATTTATTCCCCAGGTGGTAGAATATGCTTGTTGTTGCAGTCCTCACTCTGAAGACACAAACTTTTGTTGTTGACTCACTAAGTCTCATCCTTCTTTTCTGCGACCCCATGGACTGCAGCCCAGCAGGCTCCTCTATCCATGGGGCTTTCCCAGGCAAGAGTACTGGAGTGGTTTGCCATGCCCTTCCCCAGGGGATCTTCCCGAGCCAGGGATCAAACCCCCGTCTCCTGCATCTCCACCTTTGGCAGGCGGATTCTTTACCACTGCACCTGGGTAGCTAAAGACACAAATTACCTGGATGAAAATCCCTGTGTCCTTCTATTTTGTTTGAGATTAAGAGTCACCTTCCTACAAGTCTCAGATTCTTGGGAAACAAACCGTAGCAATCTAGTCCTATCAATGGGACATCAAACTTAGGCTTCCGTTTCATGACTTTCAAGGACACCTCTTTCTGCTTCTCCCTCTCAGCAACTTCACGGAACCACAGATCAAAAAAATGTTAATAGTTCTCTAATGATAGTCTTCTTGACCTGCCTGGTATGAAGCTACATTCTAAAACCTTCAACCAAAGTTCAGATTGTTCCATTTCTTCTCAATTATTTATGTCCACTGCCTCAAGTGATATTTTCAATGTTTCTGGACCACAATGTCAGGTTATTTGGGCAATAACCTTGGAATGCAGGACTTGTCCTTAAGCATGCTTCATTTTTTTTTTTCCATTGTCATTTTAAGGCATGGGTTTATTTTATTTCATTTTCAAGCTTGGGTCATGGTGAAGAAAGAACACTATTTTAATGTTTATCTCTGTTGTCGTTACTCCGGGTCCAGAATTTCCAAGAGACAACAGTACAAATAACAGGGGTTATGTAAGCATTTTCTCTTTCCTCCAGTGACGGAAAAACAGAAATAAAAAACTGCTTTTAATGGAGTGTGCAGACAGAATATGCTGTTGGCGTAGCTGTCTGGTGTTGACACGGATGACAACATATTTCCGAGTCTTGCCAGGATCATGTAAATATTCCTTGGGCTAAATTTCAGCTGTGGCAACATGAAGACAACACCAGGTAGGATAGGAAACACTTGGTGAAGAGGTGACTCACTGTGTGGGGATTCTGTTCGAAATATACTTTTTTTTTAAATTGAGTTATGATAATTTCATTGTACTTCTGAAGCCCTTGCCTACTTATCAGCCTTTGGCATTTAGACATCTGTCTGAGGTTTCAAGGAATAAGATAATTATTCATTAATGATAAAATTGCCACAGTCCTTTAAAACCCAGCCGCTCTGTGGTGACCTTCACTTAATCCACCACAGAGATTAAAGAACTCATCCTGAAGTCTGTCTGCAGAGTTAGCCCCAGAGTGGGTGTCAGGTCTAAGATCCATTCACCTGTTTCTCTGCCAGGCGATTAGCCAGAAGCAGGAAATGCGGGAATAATCGAAGGTAAGCCCACCTCCACCCCACCCCTCCACTCACTCTGCTTCTGTGGCTGAATCTTTTGACAGGGACAAAGGAGGTGGGCAACACAGGATTCTTCTCAGATGCTCCATCACTGTTGGGATGAACAGGGGGGTGGGCTCCTGGTAGCATCTCAGAGGCCTCATTGGCGTGAGGATCATTCAGTAACAAGAGGGTGTTTGCCAAGTGGATGGTGTTGACGACCAGTCTGCTTCTGGTGTCATAAAAGCAGAGATGCTGTGTGTGTGCACAGCTGTGTGTACTCGTGTAGGACACTACAGATCCTCCCAGTGATCCTGTGCAGATGCTGAAGGGTGCACACGACTGAGCTGGGATTGGAGGATTTGACTCCTAGCCTCTGGAGTCCTTCTTGGCCATGATACCCTGCTCTGCCTTCTGCCGGCTGGCTCTTAGAGGGTGACCACGGCGTGTTAGAATCACCTTTCCCCAGTTTGAGGTGGTGTCGTCCCTTTTCAGCCTGCTCCTGTGTCTGACTCCCTCCTGTGCAGGCTCCCCACTGTCACTGGACTAGATATTCCCATGTCTGAGAACAGACTGGCCAGTGCTCTTGGCCTCGGGGTCTCTGTGACTTCCTGAGAAATCCAACCCCACCTTGGAGCGGGCTTTCAAGCTGTCCCATTCGTGGTCAGAGTTCGGGTCACGTTTCCAGATCTTAACGTTTGACTCATGTACACAGACCGTTGCCCAACCATCAGTCATGTTTAAAGACACTGCTCAACTCAGGAACCAAAAAATAAACAACCTGATTAAAAAAAAAAAAAATGGGCCAAAGGGCTTCCTGGTGGCTCAGTGATGAAGAATCTGCCTGCCAATGCATGGGACAACGTTTTGATCCCTGGTCCAGGATGATCGCACAATCCTCGGGGCAGTTAAGAGTGTCCTCTACAGCCCAGGAGAGGCCATAACTTCTGAGCCCATGTGTCCTAGACCCTGTGCTTTGCAACAAAGGCTGATTCTTTACCATCTGAGCCACAGAGAATGAATTCTATGATTTGTGCACATTAGCACAATTTAAAAGATTCCCCCCTGCTCCCCACCAACTTTTTTCTTCCTGCGTCTCTCTCTATAGAATCCTCCCAACTCCTAAAGGTCTAGTTCAAATGTGACCCTCTCCACAAAACAGTGCTTTTTGGAAACAGCTGAATTGCAAGAGTCCTTTCCTGGAGTGGCCATCACAGTCCTTGCCATGGAGGTCTGTGTCTTATGGCTTCCTCTGCTTTTTATCTAGCAAAGGGTCCCACATCCTAAACGCCCAGATTGAATCATCTGACAGCTCTCTCCCTTTCTCTCATTTTTTGGCCAGAACCTTGGGGAAGATACTGGAACTTTCCCTGGTGCTTATGAGATGCTGCGTCCTTCTGGAGTCGGGCCACACGGGGTGTCTCATTTAGCAATTTAAATTTTTTGGAAGAACCTCAAACTGGCGTGTGAAGCTATTTGAACGAGTCAAGATAAGCTTCTTTCTGAACAAAGAGCTTTCCGACCTCTTAATCCTTCTTTCATACCCTAATCTTTAAATAACGTTTCCAGCAGTAATTCCATTTTTCCACACACGTCGTGGAAGATCTGGGTGTCATCGAAATATAAAATCACCGTTTGTCAAATATTATTAGGTTTCTGTCTAATATGGAGAAATAAATGCGTCAGAGGCCAGACATAAGACATGTGCTTTATTAAAGGAAAGCAGAGAGGAACCCGTATTTATGATCGTCACATCGTGGTAATTTGTATATGTTGTACACGCAGTTGTGAAAAATGGGCTAAATGTTAGGGATGGATGAACAGTTTCATCTCAGTCTTTGTTTATAAGTCTCTGTTTATTAATTGTTGTGAAGTCACAAGCAGCTTTCCCAGTAGTTCTGCCTGGTCCAACTTGATAGATCTGGCTCATGGTAAATATTTATTGTGGCTTGTGTGTGTGTGTGTGTGTGTGTGTGTGTTTGAATAAGTGATTTTTAGAATCAGTGAAAAATGTCTTCTGGTCTTACTTTTTTCCCCCCACACGGTCATTATTTTTTCAAGAGAACCAGATCAGTTCTTCAAATCGATTATCCCAAATCTCCACTATCCCCTCCCCTCACTGTTCCATGACATGCGTTTGTTCATTTTCTCGTGAATCAAAGAAACATCTTTCTGCAAGGACCTTCTCATCCTTGACCTCATATTTTAACATGCTCTCTTTTATTTTAAATTATTTTTAAATTTTTAAAAATTTATTGACTTTTAATTGGAGGAGTGTTGCTTTACAATAGTGTGCTGGTTTCTGCCATACGTCACCATGAATCAGCCATAAACCTCCCTCTTGAACGTCCCTCCCACGTCCCACTCCATCCCATCCCTCTAGGTTGTCCCAGAGCCCTGGGTTGACCCCCTGCATCACACAGCAAATCCCACTGGCTGTTTTGCACAAGATGATGCAGATGTTTCGATGCTTCTCTGTCCATTTGTCCCTCCCTGTCCTTCCCCACCCCGTCTGTTCCCATTTCCTTCCCTTTGCTCTCAGGGGTTATACTGTGTGGTCTCGTTCTGAGTGCAAGATTCGCATTGCTAGTTTGGGTCATCCGCAGACACACTCTCTTTCTGAATTTTAAGGCTGACTCTCCTCCCGTTCTGTCTCTCCCTTCCTGGAGACAACTGGCTTTCCCCCGCCGTGGGCTTCCTGCCCCTGTGTAGCCCATCCGCTTGGGCCCTCTCCGAGGCTACTGTTTTCTGCCCTCCCAGGGAAACGAGAGAGTTCTGCAGCCACGTGTCAATGACCCTGTGTTCCCTTTGTTAGCCCGTCTTTAGCCAACAAGAGTTTAAAAAACAATCTCAGGGCTTTGCACAAAATGTGCTGTTGGAGACAGCAACAGACTTGATGCGGGTGTGAACACCCGTCATTTCTTAAAACTGGTACTGATTTTCTTATTTTTTTTTTTAATATTTTTTTGTCAATTGTTTGGTTTTGCCAGGTCTTAGCGGCAGAATGCATGATCTTTCCATTATGGCCTGTGAACTTCCTAGTTGCAAGATGTGGGATCTCGTTCCTTCACCAGGGCTCAAACCCACGCTCCCCTGTGGTGGGAGCATGGAGTCTTAGCCACTTGGGCCACCAGGGAAGTCCCATAATTTTCTTCTCCTTCTTCACTTGTTCAGGAAATCGTGGTGATTGTTCAAACCTTTCAGGATGTCACACGTGTTACAGAATGTTCTGTGCGTTTATACCGCTTCTTATTTCATCCCCAAACAAATGGATGTGTTTGACGTTAGAAGTGTTAATATTGATAGACTGACTCTCTCATCAGCATTGGGAAGTGAAAAGGGAAAGTGGGTAAACAGTTAAAAACCAGACAAGCAAGGAGCAACCAGCGTGCTCCCCAGCAAAGCCATCCAGAAAACTTCCTTAGCTGTGACCTCACTCGGCTCCCCGGAGACCAACTTCTAGACAGTCTAACCTGAAGTAGCTAAAGAAGTCATTAAGCTTTATGGAGAAAAGAAGCTATAAATCTAGGTTGCCCTGACTTTATCTCTGCGGGGACGCACGCCAAAAAGTGCCTGGAAAGAAAACTGCAGTTAGCTCTTCACGTCCTCCAAGGTTAGTGGAACCCGACTGCCACCAGTGGGGAAAACGCAAGAGCGAGCATCCTAAGAGCAAACATGGTAATTCATTCATTCATTCATGTAGGAACCTGCCACCCTACCCCTCTGTGTTAGGATATCCCAGTCTTGAGAGGGAAGACGGATAAGCCAGCCGTTACAGTATCCTGCGACGAGGGCTGTGTGTTTTTTTTTTAAGCCGGCACTCATGGGGATTTGTTAAAAGCAGCAGGAGGAAGCTAACACAGGTTGATGAAAGCTAATACAGATCTGCACTCTGGTGAAGAACATGAACACAGTCCAGGTGGGAAGAGTCGGGAATTCCAGGGCCATCCAATGTGGGCCTCTGCCTGAGGGCTGAGATTGAGGCCGCCTAAGGAAGCCAGGACACCCATTCAGATCAGGGATGTAGAGGCTTTCGCGAAGCTGGGTGATGAGGATGCAGAGAAAAGGACAAACAGTTTACCTTGGGGCTGTAAGACGCCATCATCCTGTGCAAGAGGTGCAGATTCCATCCTGGGTCAGCGGAGCTCAAATCCCACATTCCCTGTGGCCAAAACAAACCAAGTATCAAACAGAAGCAACAGTGTAACACATTCAGTAAAGACTTTAAAACGGCTCCGCATCAAGTAAACAGAAATCCTTCTTTAAAAAGAAATGATTTACATCAACACAATGGCCTTTTCTACACGTTCATTCCTGCAGGGTGGATACACAACAGTTAACCTTTTCTTGAAAAGAGGCTTTAGAAATAGACGTATATTTCTGAGAGAAAGAGACAGATTTAAACAGCTGAAAATCTGGTCGTGTACCCCAACACTGTACCTGTGAGTGCATGCTCACTTGCTTCAGTCGTGTCTGACTCTTTTGTGAGCCCACGGACTGTAGCCCACCAGGCTTCTCAGTCCATGGGATGCTCCAGGCAAGAAAACTGGAGTGGGTGGCCATGCCTTCCTCCTGGGCATTTTGCCCGCCCAGGGATTGAACCCACGCCTCCTGTGTCTTCCACATCGCAAACACTTACTGCTGAGCCAACGCCGGGGAAGCCCATGACAGATATCATCACAGGCAAACACTTTCATCTCTTTACATTCCCACTCCAGTGTTCTTGCCTGGAGAATCCCAGGGACGGGAAGCCTGGTGGGCTGCAGTCCATGGGGTCGCACAGAGTCGGACACGACTGAAGCGACTTAGCAGCAGCAGCAGCATCTGTAAAGGGGGTCAGTCCCACTTCCAAGGCCCGTATCTTAGGCTTCCTTACAAACTGTACACTGTGATACAGAAGCACACACTTGAGAAAGCATGGCTGTTTGTTCCTTCTGCTTAATAAGTAGCATATCTAAGGCTAAAGGAGAAGTATGAGAGATGATTTTTCTAGTTGTCTTATATATACGTGAAGTGAAGTGAAAGTCGCTCAGCCGTGTCTAACTCTTTGGAACCCCATGAGCTATACAGTCCATGGAATTCTCCAGGCGAGAATACTGGAGTGGGTAGCCTTTCCCTTCTCTAGAGGGTCTTCCCAATCCAGGGATCGAACTCAGGTCTCCCACATTGCAGGTGGATTCTTTACCAGCTGAGCCACCAGGGAAGCCCAAGAATAGTGGAGTGGGTAGCCTTTCCCTTCTCCAGGGGATCTTCCCCACCCAGGAATTGAACCGGGTCTCCTGCACTGCAGGCGGATTCTTTACCAGCTGAGCCACCAGGGAAGCCCCCTTATATATATATAAATATATGCAAACGTCTTTGGGAGAAGTTCACCCCAGGCTGGCCCCTCTAGAGACGGCCCCGTCCCAGGTGGAGGTGCTGAGAGTGTTCTCTTCCCCCCGCCCCACCGCAGCAGCAACTCAGCGGCCCCACCGCCTAGCCTGGGCTTGTCTGTCCCTTGCCACTCAGCTCCCCAGCCTGCTGCCTCCACCCTCAGACGGCTCAGGTGCCCAGTGCTCACACACACTCTCTCTCTCCCAGTTAGACTCTGATCGCAGCAAAACCTCCAGCAGATCACAGCCGCACCTGGGGCCCAAGAAAGCCAGAGACACGTGGCCCTGCTCTTTAATAAAGAAGTCATAAACTGTCCCCTGCTGAAGGGACGCCCTTGAAAACGTGTTTAAAGGTGGCACTTCCCCAGCAGCTAGAAAAGCAAGGGCGTTGCCGGGCGCTCCGCTCCGAACCTCACTTTCCCTTTCTGCTACTTTTGCAGTGACGTCTGGCTCTGAATTTAAGCGTCTTCTCTGGAGACTTCAACAGGACGTGCACCCTGGATAGCTGCCCAGCCCTCAAGGGTGCTAAAAACAAGCGGATATGAAATACAGATGTCAAGGAGTCAGAAAAGGAGTAAATTGGGCTCACGTTGTATTTTCTCCTGCCTGCGAAGGTCCCGGAAGCAGAGCTTCGTTTCCAGCCTCAGACCTGAGGCAGCTCTGGCTTGTTCAGCCACACCCCACCCTACGAATCAGAGCTGGATTTGCACACCGGCTCCTTCTCAAGCTGCCAAAACCCCACGTTCATCTGTTCCCCGAGCAAAGTGAAATTAAGGGCTGCAGCATCTGCTCTGGGGGCCATCACTGTTTACGCCCAAACGTGAAAGACTGGAAATCACCAACAAAGGGGATACAAGGAGTGAACGTCGTCCGGGTCAGACTTGAGGCCGTCAAACACGACAGAGGGCAGAAAGCCTGCAAGGTGTGCATTAACAGAGCCCGCACAGAAAGAAAGGCAGAATCCACACAGATTAGAAGCGGCTTGAAGAAGGAGGCTGGATGAGAAACATCAGACGCAAAGCAAGAACGGACATCTGTCGTACTCAGAAGCATCAGCGTCACCAAAGGAGCATCAAACACCAGCTTAGGAAGGAGGCAGCCGTGGAAGGGAACCAGCTCTCCGGTTCGGAAATGAAAGACGTGGGGTTTCATTTTCCAGCTAGTGTTGGTCATGTGACCTCTTCCTTGCTCCTCAAGGACTCTCTCTGGTTGTGGCGAGTGGTGGCAACACTCTATGATGCTGCTTGGGCATCTCATTCTGGCAGCTTCTCTTGTTGCAGACTCTAGGACACATGGGCTTCAGTAATTGTGCTGCATGAGCTTAGTTTTACGTGGGATGCTCCCTAACCAGGGATCGAACATATGTACCCTGCCTTGGCAGGCAGATTCTTAAGCCCTGGACCACCCAGGGAAGCTCTATATGAATTTGTTCACATCTCTGGGCCTTGATTGCAAAAGGAATGAGATTTAATAGCTACCCCACAGGGCTGCTGGGTAGAGATTACGTATGTGACACCAAGTGGACTTTTCGGGTGGCTTGGTGGTAAAGAATCCACCTGCCGAGGCAGGAGACGCAGGTTCAATCCCTGGCTCAGGAAGGTCCCCTGGAGGAGGAAATGGCAACGCCTTCCAGTATCCTGGCCTAGAAAATCCGATGGACACAGGAGCCAGTCTGTGGGGTTGCAAAGGGTTCGATGCGACTGAGCACGCACGCGTGTGATAGCAACCTAAGACAAACGGCTTAATAGCATTTATGAGATTTCATGACCCGTGGGAAACGTTTTAGAATGGAAGTCAGCAGACTGCGCCCACCAGTGGACCCAGTGCAGCCCACACACTTGGGAGACATTTCGTCCTGTTCAGAATGTGCATAAAACACTGGGTGGATATAAGACATTTGCTTCGCCCCAAGGCATTCTTGATACCTGTTTGTATTTGCTCCAATCCAAAACATCCCTAAGTTGATCGTTGTGGTTTGGTCATGTCTGACTCTTTGGGGGAATCTTCGCTAACCCGGGAACCCAAGTCTCCTGCATTGGCAGGCGGATTCTTTACCAGCAATGCCTCCTGGGGAATCGCCACCAGCTCGATGTCAGAAAGAACCTTCATCATTGAACACACACTGCACTTTCCCTCTGTTATGTGTAACACAGACATAACTAAATATGTGAGTATTTATCCCTGTCCTCTTCTAGGTGCTAAGGCAAGTCCGTGGGGATAAGCACTGTTAGTCTCTTTCATCAGTGTATTCTTTTTTAAAAATCAATTAATTTTTATGGAAGTATAGTCGATTTACAATGTTGCATCCGTTTTGGGTGTACAGCAAAGTGATTCATGGATGGTGCAGTGGTTAAGAATCTGCCTGCCGATGCAGGAGATGCTGGTTCTAACCCTGGGTGGGGAAGATCCCCTGGAGGAGGAAATGGCAACCCACTCCAGTGTTCCTGCCTGGAGAATCCCATGGACAGAGGAGTCTGGCGTGCTGCAGTCCACGGGGGTCGCAAAGAGTCGGACACGAGTTAGTGACCGAACAACAACAGCAATAGTTCATTTACAGTATTGTGTTCATTTCAGGTGTACAGCTAAGTGATTCACTTCTACATAGATAATTATTGATTTTTCTTTCTGATTCTTTTCCATTAGCGACTTGTTTTTTTTTTAACTTATTTATTTGTTATTAACTCATTAATTTTTAACTGGAGTAAGATAGTTTACAGTGTTATGTTAGTTTCTGCTGTACCATGGTCTTCTTTTAAAAATATCTGTTGATTGATCTGTGTGTTTATTTGTTTTGCCTGCACTGGGTCTCTGCTGCTGTGCGGGCTTGTCTCAGTTGTGGTGTGTGGGCGTCTCATTTCAGAGGTTACTCTTTGATGCAGAAGGCAGGCTCTGGGGCATGTGGGCTTCAGGAGTTGCATCACTTGGGTTCAGTGCTTGTGGCTGGGATTAGCTTCCTCAAGGCACATGCTGCTGCTGCTAAGTTTCTTCAGTCGTGTCCGACTCTGTGCGACCCCATAGACAGCAGCCCACCAGGCTCCCCCGTCCCTGGGATTCTCCAGGCAAGAACACTGCAGTGGGTTGCCATTTCCTTCTCCAATGCACGAAAGTGAAAAGTGAAAGTGAAGTCGCTCAGTCATGTCCAACTCTACGTGACCCCATGGACTGCAGCCCACCAGGCTCCTCCATCCATGGGATTCTCCAGGCAAGAGTACTGGAGTGGGGTGCCATGGCCTTCTCCCCCAAGGCACATGGGATCTTCCCAGATCCCATGATCGAACCCGTGTCTCCTGCATTGCCCACCACTGGCCACCATTGAGCCACCAGAGAGATCCCTGAACCATGGATCTTTATTCTTAATGTACATTAATTCTTCATGTACAGTGATCATAAGCATGTATTGAGCACTCCCTCAACCTCTTTGAATGAATTTTTTCATTTTTGCTCAGGAAATCAGTAACTTCCCTCCCTAGCGGAAAGTTTAAAAACACAACATGCAATGAAAATAAACACTTCATGTTACTGAAAAGACATTGCAGCCTGCGGAGGGAAAATGCATACATCAGTGCAATCTATGAAATGATTATGACCACTGAACACTGAGTTCCTAGAGCAGACGCTTAGTAAATCGCATCAGGCTGCTAGGATATAAGCCACATTCTCTCCCCACGATACATTCTGCAAGAAACCAAGAACAAAGAGATACATAGAAAACCTCCACAGAGACATTTTAAGGCGCACGACTTAAAAAATGTGTGGGTCAAATGAGAACTCATAACTGCTAAGTCACTTCAGTCGTGTCCGACTCTATGTTACCCCAGAGACGGAAGCCCACCAGGCTCCCCCGTCCCTGGGATTCTCCAGGCAAGAACACTGGAGTGGGTTGCCATTTCCTTCTCCAACGCATGAAAGTGAAAAGTGAAAGTGAAGTCGCTCAGTCGTGTCTGACTCTTAGCGACCCCATGGACTGCAGCCCACCAGGCCCCTCCATCCCTGGGATTTTCCAGGCAAGAGTAACGGAGTGGGGTGCCATTGCCTTCTCTGGAGAACTCATAAAGGAAAGTGAAAATATAGATAAACAATAATAACACCATGTACTTTTAAAAGGGAAATACGATGAACTGAGAGGGAAATTTAGAACTCGAAACGTTCATAGTAGGAGAGAAATAGTGTGGAAATCAAGGAAATGAGCATCTCAACACAGGCAGTTAGGAAAAGAGCAGTGGATTAAACTTCACCAAATTAAAAAAAAATCATTTAGTAAGACTGGAAAACTTTGGGCAAGAGTGAATGGGAGAGAGATGGGGAAGAGGAAATAGAAGAGTGATTGGCGGGAGAGGAGAGGGGAACAGGTGGCGGTGGTGGACTGGAGAACAAATATTAACTATTTTTAAGAGTACAGCTGTTTCAGAGAGCAAAAAGATAATAAAGTCACAGCATTTTCAGCCTTACTGAACTTGAAACCTTACATATTCAAAATCCCAGAAAAAACGGAAATGACTCAAGAAGAATAAACTATAAAAAGTGTCGGTAGTTTAAAAAAAAAAAAGAAAAGCTTTCCGCAAAGAAAGAACCAATGCCCTGATGGTTTTGTATGTTCCTTCTAACAAGCAACAGGTCAATTTCAAACCAGCGCAGCTCTTGCAGAGAACAGAAAAAGAAACTGAACTCGTTTTATGAGACTGCTTAACTTTAATAACTAAATTATCCAAGGAGAATAAATCCTATGAAATTCAAGGACAGAATCTTGACTAGAATATCGTCAAAGCAATCCAGCAACGTGTAAAGAATAATGTGAAAGTGAAGGTCGCTCAGTTGCGTCTGACTCTTTGTGACCCCATGGACTATACAGTCCATGGAATTCTCCAGGCCAGAACACTGAGAAGAGCCTTTCCCTTCTCCAGGGGATCTTCCCAACCCAGGAATCGAACCCAGGTCTCCCACATTACAAGCGAATTCTTTACCAGCTGGGCCACCAGGGAAGCCCAAGAATACTGGACTGGATAGCCTATCCCTTCTCCAGTGGATCTTCCTGACCGAGGAATCGAACCAGGCTGTCCTGCACTGCAGGTGGATTCTTTACCAGCTGAATCATGAATAAATTAGGTTTTTCCTAGAAATACACACTTGGATTAACATTAGAAAGATCAATCCATTGATTTCCGGTGGGGAGGGGAATCTATGTGATCATAATAAGAAATGAAGTATAAATCAGTTGATAAAGTTAGTATCTATTCCTGACTTATAAAACAGATCCTTAGCAATTAGGAATAGAAAGTAACTTTCCTACACTGATAAATAATGCCCAGCAAAAACTGAGTTGAAGCATCATGTTTAATGGTGAAAAGTATTCCTGTTTAAGATGAGAAGTAAAAATGCTTTCTATGACAACCTCCATTCAGCTTTGTGTTGGCGGGACTAAAGACCAGTAAGAAAATGGAACTTACTAACATTACAAAGGAAGGGGCAGTTATCCTTCAGAGCGTGTTCTACCTTGAAAACCCCGAGTCTCAAAGACGATTTAGATAAATTATTAGAATCAGAGAGGTTTTATCAACGTTGTTGGATACAACATAAATATCTCCTATCACCTGTATTGTGTATGTATCAGATCAGATCAGATCAGTTGCTCAGTCGTGTCTGACTCTTTGCAACCCCATGAATCGCAGTACACCAGGCCTCCCTGTCCATCACCAACTCCCAGAGGTCACTGAGACTCACATCCATCGAGTCAGTGATGCCATCCAGCCATCTCATCCTCTGTCGTCCCCTTCTCCTCCTGCCCTCAATCCCTCCCAGCATCAGAGTCTTCTCCAATGAGTCAACTCTTCGCATGAGGTGGCCAAAGTACTGGAGTTTCAGCTTTAGCATCATTCCTTCCAAAGAAATCCCAGGGCTGATCTCCTTCAGAATGGACTGGTTGGATCTCCTTGCAGTCCAGGGGACTCTCAAGAGTCTTCTCCAACACCACAGTTCAAAAGCATCAATTCTTCAGCACTCAGCCTTTTTCACAGTCCAGCTCTCACATCCATACATGACTACAGGAAACACCATAGCCTTGGCTAGGCGAACCTTTGTTGGCAAAGTGATGTCTCTGCTTTTGAATATGCTATCTAGGTTGGTCATAACTTTCCTTCCAAGGAGTAAGCGTCTTTTAATTTCATGGCTGCAGTCACCATCTGTAGTGATTTTGGAGCCCAGAAAAATAAGCTAGCAATAATTAGATCATATACTTTTAGAAAGTATCTTTCACAAAAGCATGCAACATATAAAAAAATTAGCAATAAGTAGGAAGAAAAATGATAGAAAGACTTTATGAGAAAAATTTTTAAGTATGCTGAAAAATACTAAAGCAGAAGGAAATGAAGTGTTATAATAACAGTGATAGCAATGTCAAATATATGCTTCATGCCCTAAAATCATCAGTGAGGACCAGCCTGCGAAGCTGGAATCCAACGTCTACTTAGTCCTGGACAGTCAGTCACTCCTGGTTCTCAGCAGACAGCAAGCATCAGTTTGCGCCTCTGACCTGAGGACTCACGGATATGACTCATTGGGAAAGGCTCAAATCTGTCCCTAACAGGGGTGATGGAGCGGGAGACACCAGAGGCTGTGTTTCATCCTCCATTAAAATGATTCCTTTTAATATGATTCACGGGATTCTACTTCCCTCCTCCAGTGGACCGCATGGTGTCAGAACTCTCCACTACGACCCGTCCGTCTTGGGTGGCCCTCCACTACCACCAGGTAACTCATTGCTTCACTGAGTTACGCGTTCCCCTTCGCCATATCCCCCCTGTGATACAGGAAGGGAAAAAAACAACAACTCACATTTTAAACATTTACCCACAGACACTGCTGCAAGATACAGCTATGCAACCAATACTTCACACCAAGGAACGTCTCACCCGTGATGAGTTCAGTGCCCTCTTTTTTTTTTTTTTCATATTTACCCCCTCGGGTTTCGTTCCTTAAAATAACGCCTTCTGTGCCTGTAAAGTGAAGCCCAAGACAGTGAGATGCCACTGTCTTTTATTTCCAACGTGGTGACAGCTCATTTATCACTTTTATTTTTATCTGCAAGGATTCTGGGGAACAAGCTTACTCACGATCTAGAACTCTATAATTAGTGATTTCACTCTGTTGCCTTCATCAATATGTCTAGGAAAGATGACTCATTGAGAACATTTTTTTGTTGTTGTTAGTGTTATCTAGATCAGGGCGAGGAAGGCCATCGACTGAAGAACTGAACGAAATAAAAGAAGGCACGTCCCCCAAAACCCCGCACAGTACTTATTTTGAAGTATTCTAATCACAGTGTATTGATTTGTGAGGTCAAATGCTCCCTGATTCAGCTGCAAGAAGACATATTTTGAAAGATACCAGTTTTATGCAATGTAGCAAATTATTCCATTATGCTTTATGTGTTGGGTTTTAAAACAGTAAATATTAAATAACAATATTAAGCTAGAAGCAGCTCTCAACCATGAGTCTTCAGTCCTGGTTTGCTGTTTAAAGATAACTTATCCTCTTTCTGTTCCTTGATATGTAATCATGGCAGTGTCTGTGTTGATCTAGTCCAGGTCTTCAAACAAGCTATCCTGTTTAGCACTGAAGAGCTTCCCTGGTGGCTCAGTGGTAAAGAATCCGCCTGCCAGTGCAGAAGACTGAGGTTCAATCCCTGGGTAGGGAAGATCCTCTGGAGGAGGAAACAGCAACCCACTCCAGGATTCTTGCCTGGAGAATCCCATGGACAGAGGAGCCTGGCGGGCTAGAGTCCCCGGGGTCACAAAAGCCGGACACCACTGAGCAACTAAACCACACGCACTGCACCTATTTAGTATTATTTTGAGGTGTAAGACTGGACATCTAAAGTTCAGAGGTCACAAGGTTGGCAGATGGACTTGGGAATGCATTGAATGCAGACTGCTTTTTTGAGAGACAGGAAACCAAGGCTGTGGCCCACAGTTCACACTTTGAGCTGTATCAAGAGTTTTACCTCTTTGCTCTCGGTGGTTTCACAGTAGTGACATAACTTACGATCCCCATGTAAAAATATTGCTTAGCTCGGATGGCCCAGAATCGACTCTTGAAACTTTTCCCCCCGCCTTTGGTTTTGGTATGTCTTCTCTGTTGTGTTTCTGTTGCTGCTGTTTTTTGTTTTTATCATTTTGGCCACGCCGCGCAGCTTGTGGGACCTTAGTTCCCCGACCAGGGACAGAACCTGCGCCCCCTTGCAGTGGAAGCTCAGAGTCTTAATCGCTGGACCCCCAAGGAAGTCCTGTAGTCTGGGAGGATCACTGTCTTTTGTTCCTTTCTTAAATAATCTGCCTTTGATCAGACACCATTAACCAACGCCTGACCTACATGGAGTCAACTATTGCTGTTGTGTCATTCTTTAGCGGGAAGTTCAATCTGCACAAATTTATTTTAAAAAAAACAGTGAAAACTAAAATTACAATAACCTTTTTTATTTCATTAATTGTAACGTCATACAGAAAAAAAAAAAAACAAAAACGGATACATGTTTCTATTGTTGATTCTGGTTCTTTTCCTTTTTCTCTGAGAAAGAGCTTTCCATGGAATGGCCCACCAAAGACAGAATTCAGCGGGAAGACCATCCGGGGCTCCATGAAAGAGAGGAGTGAAATGCTAAAGGGCCTTCAACATGTCCAAAACCGGGCCCGAAAGGTAAAGAAGGCGGGCAGATTTTTGTCTCTTACTGGAATGTTCTAGAAACCAGAGAGGCATGGGGTTTTCCCAGATGCTACCCGTGTTTGAACAATGTTTAATTGCATGGAGACTCTGGCGGGGAAGAACCATTTTCATGATAACTCGGGACCCTGGCCCCAAACTCTGATGTACAGGCTGCCAGGGCTGGACCCTATTTGAAAAGTTTATTTGCTAAGACAGCAGGAGATCCCAAGTGCCTGAAACCCAAGAATTTTCAGGGGGCCTTGGCCATCTTGCTGCCAAGGCCAGTGGTCACCAGGTTGCAAGGGAGAGCAGGTTTGATATCCTCAGTAGGGGCTCTGCTTCTGTTTCGCCATGGTGACGCTCTTTGCCGTGGTGGAACTTCTAACAAGCTGGTACCCAGTGCTCCAGCCCCACACGATGGAGCCCCTCTATGCCTTTGGGTCCTCAGGGGCTCCCCAGCAGAGGTGGTCCCCGGTAGCATCCTCTGGATGTCCTGGCACGATTGCTGCTGAGACTTTGTAAATACATGTTGTCCCTCAACATCTCAGTCCAGTCGTCCAGAATCACAGACTCAAACCAGAACAGGAGAAAAGAGTGACTCTTCCCAAGAGTGTCGTAAATGCGCTCTGATGTCACAAATGTGCTTCCACCGATATTAAGGTACAAAAGAATGCATGCCAACTTGGAAATGGTCTCTGTTCTGGGGACAGATTCCATCAATGTGTGTGCTGTTGATTCTCACTCAAAGGTGGCACTTTTTTTCTATCTGTGGGACCATGCTGGTTTGCACCAAGCCTTTTCCTCTTAGCTATCTGTCCCTGACACTTTTGTGTCTGCATCTCGCAGGCTTGACGCTCAAGTCTCTTCCCAGGTGGCTCAGACGATAAGGACTCTGCTTGCAATGCAGGAGGCCCGGGTTCGATCCCTGGGTCGGGAAGATCCCCTGGAGGAGGGCATGGCAACCCAGGCCAGTATTCTTGCCTGGAGAATCCCATGGGCAGAGGAGCCTGGCAGGCTGCAGTCTGTGGGGTCGCAGAGAGTCAAACACGATTGACGGAGTGAGCAACTCTTTCAACACTGTACGTGAGGACAGCAGTGGTCCCCGCTGTGAGATCTCCTTCTTTCTGTCAGTTTGTGGAGTGACTTGGGGAACAGAGAGCTGATCAGCAGAAGGACCACTGGTAGAGGTAAGACGCTGCTCATCTATTTATATGAAGCCTGACCGTGGGCAGCTCCAGAAAAGCATCTGGGAAGGTCTCTTTTATGGAGCACGTTTTCTGTTGCCTAGTATATGCCTCCTTAGGCTCTGTCTTGGGTTGTGATTGGAATTTACAAGCAGGTATTGTCCCTATTTCGCATGGGTCCGTGTCGGGGGCATGTTTTGAAATGCCCTCTGCATCGCTAATTATGTTGTTTGCATTCAGACAGTCACACGTGAAGGGGTGTTTTGCTTCAGTGTTTTCGCTCCCGGGATGGTAGGCACATGAGGAGCTTTGGTCCTCCTCGTCCAGGAGGTATCAGGTGAGGTCAAAATCTCCAAGAAACAGTAGGAGGATGCTCCATTTTTGTGCCTTTGTTTCCTTCTTTTTTTTTTTTAAATCGTGTTTCTTCTTGGCTACGCTGGGTCTTTGTGGGTGGGCGGGCTTTTCCCTAGGTTTGGCGAGGGGAGGCTACTCTCCAGTTGCGATGGGCAGGCTTCTCATTGCAGAGGCTTCTCTTGTTGTGGAGCCCAGGCTCTAGGGACTGTAAAAGGTGGGCTTCAGTAGCTGCGGCTCTGGGGCCTCAGAGTACAGACTCAGTCATTGTGACGCACAGGCTTAGCAGCTCCATGGCATGTGGGATGTTTTTGGATCAGGGATCCAACCGTGTCTCCTACACTGGCAGGCGGATTCTTTACCCCCGAGCCACCAGGGAGGCTCCTGTTTGGTTCTGTTAATGGAACACGCATTCAGAATCGTCTAAGGAAACCGATGAGAACCTTGATGCTGAAGCTTTCTTCGAGAAGACTGTTCTCAAGTGTCTGTGAGCCAACTCTTGTCCAGAATCTTGTAGGAGCCGCTGTGAGCACCGTCTGTTGCGGTCTGTGTAAATGGATTCGCTCCCCGTGGCTGCGTGAGCTTGGATCACTGTCTTGTCAGGGGTGTAACCTTCACCCTAGGGGTGCAAGACGGGGGGCTTCACCCAGAAGTTTGACCCCCACCTCTCATAAAAAAATACCCTCTTTTCTTGTATTCTCACTTTATGGAGAAAAACTCAGCTTGTGGCATCAGGACGTCTGAATCAGACCCTGAAATTCTGAGTTTGGAGCCACCAAGAGAGCAGTGGCTTTTCCCTTCTCTGAAAAGATGGATAATTATCCTCAGGGGAAGTTTCATTTTAGGACATGGAGGCACAGAGCCCCACCATGCGTGGGCAGATAGAAGATGCCTTGTCTATTCCACAAGCCTCCGTGTCCCTCCCTGGATGGCGGCTTTCCCCTTTCAGGGTTTCCCAAACCTGATGTCACTTCGTGACAAGTAGAAGGGGAAAAAGTGGAAACAGTGACAGGTTTTATTTTCTTGGGCTCGCAAATCACTGCAGACAGGGACTGCAGCCGTGAAATCAAAAGACACTTGCTCCTTGGAAGGAAAGCCGTGACAAACTTACACAGTGTCTTAAAAAGCAGGGATCACTTTAGCAACAAAGGTCCCTATAGTGAACAGCTTTTTCCAATAGTCATGTACAGAGAGTTGGACTGTAAAGAAAGCAGAGCGCCAAAGAATTGATGCTTTTCAATTGTGGTGCCTGAGAAGACTCTTGAGAGTCCCTTGGACTGCAAGAGATCAAACCGGTCAATCCTAAAGGAAGTCAATGCTGAATATTCATTGGAAGGCGTGATACTGAAGCTGAAATTCCAATACTTTGGCCACCTGATGCGAAGAACTGAATGATTGGAAAAGACCCTGATGCTGGGAAAGGTTGAAGGCAGGAAGAGAAGGGGGTGACAGAGGATGACATGGTTGAATGGCATCTCTGACTCAATGGACATGAGTTTGAGTAAACTCTGGGAGACAGTGAAGGACAGGGAAGCCTGGCGTGCTGCAGTCCATGGGGTGGCAAAGAGTTGGACACGACTGAGCAACTGAATGCCAGTAACAGATACATACATTTGTATTTGTCTTATCTATCTGTGGAGAGATGTATTTTCAGGAATTGGCTCGTGTGATTCCAAGAGCTGGCGAGTCCAAAATCTGCAGGGAAATTCAGGCAGAGATTCTGTGTCACGGCCTTGACAGAGAATTGTTTCTTCTTTGGGAAACTTCCATCTTTGCTTTGAAGGCCCTCGCCTGATTAGATAAGACCCACCCACCATCCACTATGTCCTGCCCACTGCCATTATGGAGGGCAATCTGCTTTACTCAAAGTATGCCAATTGAAAAGTAATCACATTAAAAAAAAAACCAAACCCACATAGATAGTAGTGTGAAACAAGCAGATGGGTCCTGTAGGCTAGACAACTGATGCATAAAGCTAATTATCACAGCACAGCACCTTCCTCAAATAGCGAGCAATTGGTGCTGTCTATGCAAGCAATTTGTGTATAATTTCCTACGGCAATAGCAGTAGCAATGACCGATACAGGTCTGTGAGCTTATACCAAGGCTTTTTTCCTTGGTCTTTGCTCACAATATGATCTTTAATCCTCACAGCTGTCTTTGAGGCTGGTGCTCTTGCTTTATGTGAGGTGACAGAGTTCAAGCGTAATTTATAAACCAAATGGATGAGTATATTGTATCACATCTGCTTTATCCATTCGTCTCTCGATGGACATCTAGGTTGCTTCCATGTCCTGGCCACTGTGAATAGGGCTACAATGAATGTTGGGATACACGTGTGTTTTACAGTTGTGGTTTTGTCCGGGTCTATGCCCAGTAGTGGGGTCGCTGGGGCGTGAAAGTGAAACTCGCTCTGTTGTGTCCGACTCTTTGTGACCCCATGGACTGTACAGTCTGTGGAATTCTCCAGGCCAGAATCCTGGAGTGGGTAGACTTTCCCTTCTCCAGGGGATCTTCCCAACCCAGGGATCAAACCCAGGTCTCCCGCATTGCAGGCGGATTCTTTACCAACTGAGCTACCAGCTGGGAAGCCCTGGGGCATATGGTAGGTATATTTCTAGTTTTTTTTAAGGAATCTCCATACTCTTCTCCATAATGACTATACCTGTTTACATTCCCACCAACAATGCAAGAGTCTTTCCCTTCGTCCACATCCTCTCCAGCATTTATTGTTTATAATTTTTTTTTTAATGATAATCAGAGAGGGGCAAGGCTGGACTTTGAATCCGAGTCTCTTAGAGACAAGAGTCTAGCTTTAACCCTGATCTTCTCGCACCTTCTTCTGGGGTTTCTCCTACTTACTTTGTTACAGAGTTTATAATCGTGTGCTCAGAAGGAAGAGAGGTGTCTCTTTCCTGAACTGAATGAGTACTTAGCAACAACTCTGCTCCTCTCCAGTGTGTTGAAGCAAAACAAAACAAAAAGCAAAACTCCTGGGTTGCATTAAGCCTTTGAGAACCCAGCGCCTCTCTCTTGACCGCCAGCTGCCACTGGTTTTAAAACAATACTTGGAAGGGAGATAAACCGATAGCTCTTCTGGATGAGCATTATGCTGGCTTCAGGGGACGATTACCTTAACTTTGCACGTCAGGAAGCGATTTTCCAAATGACACTTCAGTGACCCTGGAGAGCTTTAAATCCAAGAACAGAGTCTTGGGTTGTGACGATTGAGCACAAATAAATAAATAAATAAATAAATAAACCATGTGTCGGCTTTTGGTTTTTTAAATAATCAAGCAAATAACACACAGAGGACCAAGCTATCTAGTTTATGGTTCTTTGGAATATTGTCTGGGTCCAGCTAGATGTCATTGTTTTCTTGTCATTGTTTCCATCACTGTTTTCAGATCTAGGCAGTAAAATCGGATGGTATTAGGGGAAAAACACCCCAAACTTGCATGGCAGTTGGGACTTCTCTTTTGTTTTTTTTATAAGTACATAAAAGGTTTAACATTTTCTTTTTTTAAAGCATTAGGTCTTCTCTACGCTAACATTCTTTTAATTTTTTTTCTTTTGTATTGGTATATATCCAATTAACACTGCTGTGATAGTTTCAGGTGGACAGTGCAAGAGCTCAGCCGTACGTGTACATGGATCCCTTCTCCCCCAAACTCCCCTCCCATTCAGGCTGCCACGTGACATTGAGCAGAGTTCCCTGTGCTGGACAGCAGGTCCTTGCTGGTTCTCCATGTTAAACACAGCCATGTGTCCACGTTCATCCCAAACTCCCTGACTATCCCTTCCCCCATCCTTCCGCCCAGCAACCAGAAATTCCTTCTCTCCATCTGTGAGTCTGTTTCTCTTTTGTATATAAGTTCATTTGTATAATTTCTTTTTGGATTCTACATATAAGGGATGTCATACGATACTTCCGCTTCTCTGTCTGACTTATTTCACTCAGTATGACACTCACTAGGTCCCTCCATGTTATTGGAAGTGCCATTATTTCATTCTTTTTAATGGCTGAATAATATTCCACTGCATATATGTACCACATTTTCTTTACCTATTTCTCTGTCAATGGACATTTAGGTTGCTGCAGCTGGGAATTCTTGACTGGAGTGGGTGTAAAAGCATGTTAGAAACGTCTCAGGAGGTGGGACCACGTCTTACTCAACATTGTATCTCTGGCCTCTTGAACCATGTCTCATTCCAGCCACAGAGAAGACCCAGACCCATATCTTGAGCTGCATCCTTGAACCGCTCCCCCCAAAATGAAGAGTCAGGTCTTTGAGTAACAAGCTGGTTTTCCTCTTTATCCAACACCATAGTTCTCCTGAAGACACATGGAGTACAAATATGTCTTTTTCATTCCTGCAGTTTGTAATACATCTTGCCAAAAATAAGATGTTCGCTAATGCCTTTTCACTTGAAAGAGCTTTTGACTAAGAGTACGATGGTCATTCGGAAATAATAGCCTGCTGTTTGTGTTAAGCAAAAGACTTTGTCTGAGGAATCTTGCCAGCCAATGAAGCTATCCATTGCCTATAATATAGATATGGGTCCACTGTCCTTTGGGGGAAGGACCAGAGTTGGCTCGAAAATTCGAGCCACATATCCCTGTGTGGTTGGAAGAATTGTGGGGTTTTGGGGGGAGGAGGAAGAACATGATAGTGATGAAGACCGTGGCCAAGAATCACTGAATATTCGGTTCCTCGCCCATACATGGGGCTTCCCTGGTAGCTCAGTCGGTCAAGAATCCGCCTGCCTTTCATGAGAGCCCAATTCAATTTCTGGGTCAGGAAGATCCCCTGGAGAAGGGATGTTGGAAAAAGGGATCTTCAAAAAGGATTCTTGGAAGCAGGGAAGGAGAATGTGGCACTCGGGGCAGGGAGGCCTCTTGCATCGGGGACAACACTCTCGCTCAGCAGGCGGCAGTGGGCAAAACGGGCTTCGCTTTTGTATCACAGGGACGACCAGAGTCGACTCTCCTCCCCTGCGTTCTGGAAAGAACTGGGTAAGGGGAAGTGGCATGAAAGGGTGGCAGGATCCAAAAGAGACCAGATGCTACTTTCCCTGAGACCATCCTGTGTCAGGGTGAGGGTCTGCTGGCCCAGACTGGGCCTGGATCCAAGTTTTTTCAGGGTCCCACCCAGCAGGGGGAAGGAGAGAGGGGGACGGATTCAGAAAGTAGCACTGATTATATATATATATACACCACCGTGCATAAAGTAGACGGCTAGTGGGAAGGTGCTGGATACCACAGGGAGCTCAGCGTGGGGCTCTGTGATGACCTAGAGGGGTGGACGGTGGTGGCAGGCTCCAGAGGAGGGGACATATGTGTACATATGGCTGGTTTGTGTCATTGTACAGCAGAAACCAGCACAATACTATAAACCAATTATTGTTCAGTCGCTCAGTCGTGTCCGACTCTCTGCGACCCCCACAGACAGCAGCACGCCAGGCTTCCCTGTCCTTCACCATCTCCCGGAGCTTGCCCAAACTCATGTCTGTTGAGTCCATGATGCCATCCAACCATAGTCCAGTTAAAAAAAAAAAAAAAAGTAAAAGGAGCCAAAAATAAATAAAAAGTTGAGAGTCCTGGGGGCTGGGGAGAGAAGCTGATCCCATGTTAGGCTCACAAGCATTTTGTTGCAGTTTTGATCAGTGGCAGACAAACCAAGCAGTAAATCACTTATGAGACTGAGAGAGGGTGGAAATGTGGAAGGTCTGTGTCTGGCTTTGCTCCTAGGTGTGCAGGTGGTCATCTGTGAGTTTCACCTAACCTGTGTAAGGGGAAAGGAGGTGTTTTGCAATGAGTGGTTTCCCAGGATGCAGCATGTAGGGTGATTGTCTCACCTTCCCTGGTTTCCAGGATGGCAGGATTCAGGTGAAGTCCAGCATTGTCTTGAGTGCGTGGAAACAACTAAACGTCCACCAGCAGATGAATGAAGGAAGAGGAGGTGTTGTTTGGTTGCTCAGTCGTGTCTGACTCTTTCCAACCCCATGGACTGCAGCCCACCAGGTGCCTCTGTCCATGGGATTTCCCAGGCAAGAGTACCACAGTGGGTTGCCATGCCCTTCTCCAGGGGGGTTTTACCTGATAGCTCAGTTGGTAAAGAATCCGCTTGCCATGCAGTTTTGATTTGATTTCAAACCCGGTTTGATTCCTGGGTCAGGAAGATCCCCTGGAGAACGGATAGGCTACCCACTCCAGTATTCCTGGGCTTTCCTGGTGGCTCAGCTGGTAAAGAATCTGCCTGCAATGAGGGAGACCTGGCTTTGATCTCTAGGTCAGGAAGATTGCCTGGAGAAGGGATTAGGCTACCCACTCCAGTATTCTGACCTGGAGAATTCCACGGACTGTGTAGTCCATAGGGTTGTGAAGAGTCAGACACGAGTGAGAGACTTTCACTTCCATTTTCACTTTCTCCAGGGGATCTTCCCGACCCAGGCATCAAACCCGAGTGTCCAGCATTGGCAAGTGGGTTCTTTATCGCCGAGCCACCAGGGAAGCCCATATATTTAAAAGGAAAAATAAAACCAAAACAACCCTTTGCAACGGCCACAGGAGACTGAAGGAAAGAAGGAAAGTTTCCCTCAGCAGAAATTCGTGGTGGAAAACTTTGCCTTTTTGAGGGGAGATCCAACCAGTCCATTCTGAAGGAGATCAGCCCTGGGATTTCTTTGGAAGGAATGATGCTAAAGCTGAAACTCCAGTATTTTGGAGTTTCACCTCATGCGAAGAGTTGACTCATTGGAGAAGACTCTGATGCTGGGAGGGATTGGGGGCAGGAGGAGAAGGGGACGACAGAGGATGAGATGGCTGGATGGCATCACTGACTCGATGGATGTGAGTCTGAGTGACCTCCGGGAGTTGGTGATGGACAGGGAGGCCTGGCGTGCTGCGATTCATGGAGTCGAAAAGAGCCGGACACGACTGAGCGACTGATCTGATCTGATCTCATCATTACTTAGACGATCACTCTGGGACTTACTGAACAAAAGAAGAACTTTCCAAAGTGACTGTTATGTAGGAGACTAGCTTGTGTCTCAGAAATAATAGAATCTAATTCAAACACCGGACTTTATCTGAATTGTCTTCAATCCAAAGGGAAGGACTGATGGAAAATGAGACAGAAGGAAGGGGTAAATAATAACCTACATTCCCGAGCACCTGTTATGTATTGTTTGTGAAGACATCTAGATTCAAACACGAGAATATAGGATTCCAATCAAACGTGTTTTATGGATTTAGGTACCTTAATGAGGATGTGTGTGCTATTTTACTTAATTTCTTTTTTTTTTTTTTGCAATCTCTCAGTGGCAGACCCTGTGAAATTAAAACAGTGTCCAAAAGTGGCTGTCCATACATGCAAAGTTATAATAATCGTCTCCACTTGCTCTCTCTTTCTGAATCATTAATCGATTTTCCTTTCTGTACTTGAATTACAGAGTGCATTTTAAGATGTTTTATTAATTCCTAGTGTATTGCAGACTCCTTGAAAGTAGCGTTCCACTCTGAGAAGAGCCGACTCATTGGCAAAGACCCTGATGCTGGGAAAGATTGAAGGCGGGAGGAGAAGGGGACGAGAGAGGATGAGATGGCTGGATGGAATCACCGACTCGGTGGACATAAGTTTGGGTAAACTCCAGGAGTTGGTGATGGACAGGGAGGTCTGGCATGCTGCGGTTCATGAGGTCACAAAGAGTCAGACACGACTGAGCGACTAAACAACAATTCTGCAGAAGCGGGTACCTGTTTCTATTTTATTGATGAGGGGAGCATTTAGTGTTTCTTAGCATGAAGAATGCCTCTTCCAGGCACCGTGAGCTCTTGGGTGTCCGTGATGGTGTTTGCATGGCAGGGGAGTGCAGTGGTTAGTGTCTGACTTCAAGCTCCTCCCTCTGATGCTGGGTCTTCCACGTACTAACTGGGTCAACTCAGAACCTTGACCTAGAACCTTCCTGCATCATCTCCCTCAGTTACAAAACATGGAACCGTAATCACATGTGCCCCTAGGAGTTGGTGTGAGGATGAAGATAAGCAAGCAGTGCCTGGGTCCTCGTGCACCTTCCAGCCTTGTGACTTATTTTAATACTTATTTACTTGTCTGTGCCGGGTCTTAGCTGCAGCATATGGGCTTCTTAGTCGTGACACGTGGAATCTGCTTCCCTGACCAGGGATGGAACCCAGGTCCCTCTGCTTTGGAAGCTCGGAGTCTTAGCCAAGGGAGCACTGGGAGGTCCCGTGACTTATTTCAATCCTTAACCTTTGGCTTCTTGGCCGGTGTGTTCATTTAGACATGAAACGATTATGTAGGCCCGTTCCCGTCTTTTCTGCGTGAGTGTGTGCTCAGTCGTGTCTGACTCTTTGTGACCCCATGGACTGTAGCCCCCCAGGCTCCTCTGTCCATGAGATTCTCCAGGCAAGAAGACTGGAGTGGGTTGCTATGCCCTCCTCCAGGGGATCTTCCCGACCCAGGGACTGAACCTGGGTCTCCCGCATTGCCAGGCAAGTTGTTTACCGCTAGCATCACCTGGGAAGCATTTTCTTTTCTAATGGTGGTACCCTTCCCCTCCCATGAAATTTTAACACCGCAGTTGTTACACTGTATGTCTATTTAAGTGCTGCATGCCTGTTTGTGCTTTATACATTAAAAAAAACAAACAGTAAAAGCTGTTACCCAAAGAGCCAGTTTCTGCTCTTAAGTGGTGCCCCTTAAGGACCCCTCTCAGAGTCCCCACTGAGGACACGCTATGTAGCCAGAAGTGGTAGCAGGGAGTGCTCAGAGGGGACTTCAGACAAGACAGGATGGAGACAAGTCCTGTCACCACGCTGCCTGAGGAGTCTTCAGTGTTCCCACCTGACACTGTCCACAGAACGCCTCTACGTCTACAGCTGTGTCTCATTCTTAAGTTTACATATATACGTATGCACCTTCCACATGCTTATGTGGTTTGCATGTGTATATATATATAGGTTCTTATGCTGCCAGGGAAGCCCATATTTAGGTTGTTATGCTTCATTATATTTTATTTTTTTTTTTTTCCTTCCAAAAATGTTAGGTTTTTTTCCCTTCCTTTTTTTTTAATTAAATTTTATTTTGCTTAACTTTACAATATTGTATTGCTTTTGCCATACATTGAGATGGATCCACCACAAGTATATTTTATATAGTATAGGTATAGACACTGTAGTACAGTATATACTCTGTATTATATACTATATATAGTATCAGTTTAGTTCAGTTCAGTCGCTCAGTCGTTTCTGACTCTTTGTGACCCCATGAATCGCAGCACGCCAGGCCTCCCTGTCCATCACCAACCCCTGGAGTTCACCCAAACTCAAGTCCATCGAGTCGATGATGCCATCCAGCCATCTCATCCTCTGTCGTCCCCTTCTCCTCCTCCCCCAATCCCTCCCAGCATCAGAGTCTTTTCCAATGAGTCAACTCTTTGCATGAGGTGGCCAAAGTACTGGAGTTTCAGCTTTAGCATCATTCCTTCCAAAGAAATCCCAGGGCTGATCTCCTTCAGAATGGACTGGTTGGATCTCCTTGCAGTCCAGGGGACTTTCAAGAGTCTTCTCCAACACCACAGTTCAAAAGCATCAATTCTTTGGTGCTTAGCCTTCTTCACAGTCCAACTCTCACATCCATACATGACCATAGGAAAAACCATAGCCTTGACTAGACGAACCTCTTGTTGGCAAAGTAATGTCTCTGCTTTTCAATATACTATCTAGGTTGGTCATAATTTCCCTTCCAAGGAGTAAGCGTCTTTTAATCTCATACTATAGTATATACAGTTTATATCATATAGGTATAGTTGATATCCAGTATTATATAAGTTAACAAGGGTACAATGTAGTGATTTACAGGTTGTAAAGGTTATGCTCCATCTGTGTGGCTGTGCTTTAGTCTCTGAGTCATGACTGTTTTGTGACCCCCATGGACTGCAGCCCGCCAGGCCCCTCTGTCCAGGGGATTTCCCAGGCACACATACTGGAGTGGGTTGCCATTTCCTCCTCCAGGGGATCTTCCCAGAGCAGGGATTGAACCTTCATCTCTTATGTCTCCTGCATATGTCTCTTATGTCTCCTCGGCAGGCGGGTTCTTCATTACTAAGCTACCCGAGCACATATGTAGATAGATTTAGATATGACATCATCTCATGCAGTTGTGCTGTGTCAGCCAGGAGACCGTCTTTATCAAACTGTGATGTCTGTACCAAAAATTGTTGCTGTTGAATAGTCACCAAGTCGTGTCTGACTCTTTTGTGACACTATGAATTGTAGCCCGCCAGGCACCTCTGTCCATGGGATTCTCCAGGCAAGAATACTGGAGTGGGTTGCCATTCCCTTCTCCAGCGGATTGTCCCAGCCCAGGAATCAAACCCAGATCTCCTGCATTACAGGTGAATTCTTCACTGCTGAGCCACTGGGGAAAAGCCCCTGATGCTGGGAGAGATTGAGGGCAGGAAAAGACAGGGATGACAGAGGCTGAGATGGTTGGATGGCATCACCGACTCGATGGACATGAGTTTGAGCAAGCTCAGAGAGTTGGTGATGGACAGGGAAGCCTGGCATGCTGCGGTCCATGGGGTCAGAAAGAGTCAGACATGACTGAGCAACTGAACAGAACCGAGCCACTCCATTTCTAGTTACTATAAAATATGAGCTCTACTCTCCATGTTGTACAATACATCCTTGTAGCGTGTTATTTTATCCACGGCAGTTGGTATCACATGTGATAGCCGCCTTGGTGAAGACTTTGCAATTGGTGAACTTTTTCATGAGTCACATATCAGGGCCGGCCCCAGGAAGGGGTTGAAGCCAGGACCTCGGTGTAATCCACAGGATGCAATGCAAGGTTCCAGCCCAGAATTGGGAGGGCAGTCCTGACGGAGGCGGGGTGTGTGTGTGTATGTGTGATGGTCCTAGCAGAAGCACAGCTCCTCAGGGCTGACACACGTATATCCTCCCAAGGTGTGGTTCAGGGCGGGCTAACCTGTCTGACAAGCTGGACGCAGGGGAGGGCAGACAGCATTCAGGACCAGCCAGTGCTAGAGAAGATGCTTTGAGCACAAGGCAGAAAACGTCCCCGTCACAGTCAGGGAGAGCTCCCTGGAGGAGCGGGCTTCAGCTAGTTGTGGGGGATGAGCCATACCTGGGGAGGCCACTTGGAGCCTGGGGACTGCAGGACCAAGTGTCCAAGGCCCGGATGTGAGGAAATACACTGTAAATACGTAATATTTCTTTTATTTGCGGGGAGGGAGGTCTGTGTACTAGAGTGGCAGGGGTCAAATTTGAACAGCTAGTAGGTGACCTTAAACCTTCTGGGTTAAAATATTTGGGTTCTCTCCTACCTGTCTTATGACTTTCCGTCTTTAAGTGTGGCCTTGGGAAAATTGGTTCTTTCGTTTGAAAAAAAAAAAAAAGAAAAGAAAACCGGTCTGTTAATATTTAATTTAGAGGGCTCTTGTGAAATGTAAGTAGGAAACGTATATAAAATATTCATTACATTTCTTCGTAGCTCAGAGATGCCTAGACTATGGGTTTCCTTTCATCCCAACCAACAATAGCCTCCAGGTTTCAGCAGGAGAGTTCTGGGAGGAAGGTGGTGTTTAAGAACTGTTTTTTTTTTTTTTCCCCCTCCTAGAAGAAAACAACAAAGGTGAAATTGAATTAGAAGTAAATTGAGACTAGAAAAAAAAAAGGTCCATAGAAATAAAAAATAGCTCTGACTTTAGGCAATTTGAAAACGAATGCATTTTTTTAAAAGTTCCATGACTGCCCTAAACATGGAGTGATTCTCAGTGCAGAAACTCGACAGACACTTAATTATCTTCACCAAGTGATCACGGTTCCCGATGTCTACTGGTGAGCCATGTGGAAGTCGTGGACCCCTGATATGGCATGGTGGGAATGGTACCTCAGGTGTGTAGATGTATCCATCTAAAAGCCATCAGTTCACTTCAGTCGCTCAGTCATGTCCAACTCTTTGCGACGCCATGAATCTTAGCACGCCAGGCCTCCCTGTCCATCACCAACTCCCAGAGTTTGCTCAAACTCATGTGCATGGAGTCAGTGATGCCATCCAACCATCCCATCCTCTGTGGTCCCCTTCTCCTCCTGCCCCCAACCCCTCCCAGCATCAGAGTTAACTCCAGTTTAATATCAAGAAAGACACCAGACAGACTCAGATGGAGGGACATTCTAAGAGATACCTAACTGCCAAGATGATGAAAAGTGAGGAGACGCTGAGGAACCGTCACGGTACAAAGGAGACTAAAGCATAATAACGAAATACAGTATGGTGTCCTCCAACAGAAAAAGTATCATTGTACAACCTGGGGAAAATCCTGTTAAAGCCTGAAATACAGTGAGCAGTGATGTCTCAACGTCCATCTCCTGGTTTGGACCAGCGTGCCGTGCTTAAGTGAGATGTTAATGCTAGCCGGAATGAGTGAAGACTATATGGGACGTCTCCATGCTCTGTTTTAAAATATGCTTTTATTTATTTGACTGGGTCTTAGTCGTTGCATGTGGGATATAGTTCTCTAACCAGGGTTTGAACCTGGACTCCCGTTGCATTGGGAACACTGCGTCTTAGCCCCTGGACCGCGGGGGAGGTCTCTCCATGTTCTGTTTAGAATTCTTCCGTAAATTAAAATCATTGTGAGCCAAAACACTGATCTAAAAAAAACAACAACAACAAAAAAAAAAACACGAGCCAAGGAGAAAAGTGTTCAGGAAAGAAAAATTCTTCCTAATTCAGTGTGGACTCTCTGAATGAGTGTACTGCTGGGTGAACCACTCTGCTTGGGATTCTAAGCTCTCGACAGTGGACATTTCCACAGTCACACCCAACAGAGCAAGAGACGAGGCCATCAGAATAAAACCCAGGTCTGGCAGTACTGTTCTCAGATGACTGGAGCCACACCTCTTGTATGCGACAGTCACTCGGAGTGAAATTAACCACCTATGTGTTTTGAGATGTAGCCACTCCCACAGGGAATCCACACACTTCCCAGTAAATCCTGTTCCTGGGAGGCTCAGTGGTAAAGAATCTGCCTGCCAGTGCAGGAGATGCAGGAGACGCAGGCTCAGTCCCTGGGTGGGGAAGATCTCCTGGAGGAGGAAATGGCAACCCACTCCAGTACTCTTGCCTGGAGAATCCCAGGGACAGAGGAGCCTGACGGGCTACAGTCCATGGGGTCACAGAGAGTCGGAGATGGCTGAGTGACTGAGAATGCACACTTAGTACGTTACTCCTGCTTCAAACCTTGTCATGTCTAGATCATCAAGGGTCACTGCAGCGTCTTGGCATTTTTAGTGACTTTTTTTTTTTAATATTTATTTACTGATTTGGCTGTGACAGGTCGTAGTTGCAGCATACAGAATCTTCGTGGTGGCCCACAGACTGTTTAGTTGTGGTGCCTGTGGGCTCAGCAGTTGCTTTGAGGCCTGGGGGATCTTAGCTCTCTGACCAGGGGTCAAAGCTTCATCCTCTGCATTGCTTGCAAGGCAGATGCTTAACCACTGGACCACCATGGAAGTTCCAGTAAGTGTTAACGAAGGAGGTATGACTGCATCCGGGTAGGACTACCCCTTGTCCTGGGGAAAGGTCAGCCTTTCAGTTCAGTTCAGTCCAGTCGCACAGTCGTGTCCGACTCTTTGCGACCCGACAGACTGCAGCACGCCAGGCCTCCCTGTCCACAACCAACTCTCAGAGTTTACTCAAAATCATGTCGGTGATGCCATCCAACCATCTCACCCTCTGTCGTCCCCTTCTCCTCCTTCAGTCTTTTCCAGCGTCAGGGTCTTTTCCAATGAGTCAGTTCTTCACATCAGGTGGTCAAAGTATTGGAGTTTCTGCTTCAGCATCAGTCCTTCCAGTGAACACCCAGGACTAATCTCCTTTAGGATGAACTGGTTGGATCTCCTTGCAGTCCAAGGGACTCTCAAGAGTCTTCTCCAACACCACAGCTCAAGAGCATCAATTCTTCGGTGCTCAGCTTTCTTTATGGTCCGACTCTCACGTTCATACATGAGTAGTTGAAAAACCATTGCTTTGACCATGGAGCAGAGCGCTGTCTTTATCATTTCCTCTTATTCTAGAGGCTGTGACCATAGGTGGGTGCTACTCTCTCAAACCTGTTTGGATCAGATAGGATCAGCCTAGCTGGGTCCTGGGCAACGGTGGTTGGTGGTGAAAAGGGTGGGGAGTGGGTCCCTGAAGAGCCATAGGGGTAAGACACTGTGAGGAACACACCGGGGCACAGAACTGAAACCTAGACTTCCCCAAGGGCCGCTCTGGGTTCACGATGCATTGGGCTCCACATCAACGCTAAATCAACTTCATCAACAAAAACAAGTACAGACGTGCCCCAGCGTTCGGAGTTTCCCCTTTACGTTCCAGGGGCAGGAAGACATATGTGTTCAGCAGACACCACAGTTCAGATTTTGAACGTCGGTCTTTTCCCAGGCGAGCAACGGGAAGCCCTCCTCCTTTGTGAAGAGCAGCAGCGGCCGCCCCCCCGTCAGCCTGTGACTGGAGGGTGAACGACCTAAACACTTACGACCATTCTGCTTCTCACTTTTCACAGGGAACAGACTGAAGGGACAATGTGGTTGATTAAATAGTTAATCCCACCGGGGGATTTTAAGCAGAAAAAGTATGGGAGACCTCTGTATGTTAATATTCACTCAAGAAAGCAGGTTTGCTTAGACACCAACCAGGCAGGCTTGCTTAGCAACAAAACCGTGCGCTAGAAACACACGGAACTGCCCTCAAACAATAAAACAGTGAGGACAGAAAAAGCCCACACCCTGCCCAGTGAGCTGAGTCAGTTAAAGATGTCTAGGACATGCTCTCTGCACATGGAAAGAAAAAAAAAAAAAAAACACAGTAATTTGAACCCAGGTCTAGTTTGAAGCATGGCCTAGCCCAACCACGCAGGGATAAGAAAACTCCCCTGCGCAACCTGGAGTAGGAGCTGATGACGGAAGCACACTGTCCACTCAAGAGACACAAAGGTCTTCTCCCCGCTCCCCACTTTTCCGTTGATTATAAAACTGTAGTCCCCACTACGGAGAAGGCAATGGCACCCCACTCCAGTACTCTTGCCTGAAAAATCCCATGGACAGAGGAGCCTGGAAGGCTGCAGTCCATGGGGTCGCTGAGGGTCAGGCACGACCAAGCAACTTCACTTTCGCTTTTCACTGTCATGCACTGGAGAAGGAAATGGCAACCCACTCCAGTGTTCTTGCCTGGAGAATCCCAGGGACAGGGGAGCCTGGTGGGCTACCATCTATGGGGTCGCACAGAGTCGGACACGACTGAAATGACTTAGCAGCAGTAGCAGCAGCAGTCCCCACTAAGTACTCGGGGCACGGCACCCCTCACCGTCCCACCTGTAAGCCTCACAAGCGTCTTATTCTAATCAATCACGTCTTATCCAGCACTTTGGGCTTCCTGCATAGCTCAGTCAGTAAGGCATCCGCCTGCAATGCGCGGGAGACCCTGGTTCGATGCCTGGGCTGGGAAGATCCCCCTGGAGGAGAAAATGGCAACCCACTGCAGTATTCTCGCCTGGAGAATCCCCTGGACCAAGGAGCCTGGTGGGAGCTACAGTCCACAGGGTTGCAAAGAGTCAAACACACAATCTAGCGTTGTCTTTTTTTTTTTTTAATCTATCACTTTGCTCTCTCTGGATTCTTTTCTCTGCTGAGACAGAAAGCACTGTGGTTCTGGAGGTCTTCAGGGCCCCAAACGACCCCCAAAGCGTTTCACTTTCAGCGCAGTATTCAGAAAACTATGTGAGGCATTCAGCATTTTCTTAGCACACAGGCTCTATGTTGGATGACTCTTCCCCCGTGTTGGCCAGCACTGTGTGTTCTGAGCACGTGTGGGGTAGGCGGGCTAATCCGTGGTGTTTGTGAGGTGAGGTGTATTCAAAGCCTTTTTCTACTTAACAGTACTTTCAACCTGTGATGGTTGGTAAGGACGTAACTCCACTGCAAGGCGACAAAGGTCTAAAAGCTTTCAGGATGTTAGCAGGAGCCCAGAATGGATAAGCCCGCACCTCCAACACCTCCAGATCAAAGGAAGTGAACCTGCCCTTCTTGCTTCTTCATTCCCTCCCCCCATCTCGGTTCACTTTAAATGATGGAGGCATGGCCTTAGATCATCGACCCTTGAATGGCAGGGGATGGATGTGTTTACGAGTTGTCCTGAGGGAGAAGGAAACATTCCCGTCTTCCTCCAGTGTTTGTGTGTGGGCTGCTCTATGAAGTGTTTAGGACGTGGTACCCTTTGAGGGGGCTGCTGAAAGGCAATTTCTCTTTATGGCCTAAGCGCCAGCTTCACACTCTCGAGTCTGAGGTTTCCTGAGTAGAGATAACACCTACTCACTAAACATCTCTGCTCGTAATAAAAACACAGTCTTCCAGAATGTCAAGGTTTTTATTCCTTTCCTGTCTGACCGAATGTCTAACATTTGGGGTGAACGTTTGCTGCTTGCTCAACACTTTAAAACTGTTTTTTACAATTTTTTCTTGTTTTCCTTTTTAAAAAATTAAAAAAAGTTAATTTATTTGGCTGTATCGAGTCTTAGTTGCGTCATGCGGGAATTTTATTTGCAGCACGTAGAATGAAGTTCCCTGATCAGGGATTGAATCCAGGCCCCCCTGCTCTGGGAGCTTGGAGTCTTAGCCACCAAACCCCCAAGGAAATCCTTTCCTTAACACCTTACATTCAGATGTTGGGTTAGAATTCTCATTCAACTCCTGGTCTGTGAACGACAATCACAAAAACCCAAATCACCAAAATCTGGGATAATAAGGGAAATGGTTTTGCCTCTGAATTGAAAGTAGGTGTTTGACTCACAGCTCCCTGCATGAGAGGACTTTCTGCAGAGATGAGAGAAACCTTTAAAATATTTGCGATATTAAAGTAAGTGCTAAGATGTTAATGGGCAAAGGAAAAAAATGTTCTATTATTCTATTAAATGTTTTAGAAGTCCTGGTGATTAAGACTGTCTGGAGATGCGTAGGTGGCAGCAGAATGTGGACATTTATATGGAAGTCTTAAAATGTATGTTTTATAAAAAGGTGCCCGTTGTCCCCAGCATATGTGAAAAGTGTCGGAATTTGATTCAGAGTATATGTTGTTGCTGAGTCCCTCGGTCATCCCTGAATCTTTGCGACCCCATGGACCGCAGCAGGCCAAGTTTCCCTGTCCTTCACCATCTCCTGGAGCTTACTCAAACTCCATTGAGTCGGTGATGCCATCCAACCATCTCATCCTCTGTGGTCCCCTTCTCCTCCTGCCTTCCATCTTTCCCAGAATCAGGGTCTTTTCAAATGAGTCAGCTCTTCACATCAGGTGGTCAAGGATTGTAGCTTCAGCATCAGTCCTGCCAATGAATATTCAGGACTGATTTCCTTTAGGATGGATCTCCTTGCAGTCCAAGGGACTCTCAAGAGTCTTCTCCAGCACCACAGTTCAAAAGCATTATTTCAAAGATTAAAAAAAAGCCTGAGTGTTACAGACTCACGATTATTTCATCTCCATGTTTTCAGACCTCTTCACCAGAATGGCCTTTATGAATTCAGTGAACACCACCATATAACAGGAAGAGCTAATTCAATGTCAATGATGCAATCGATAGCAATGATGTTATACAAATCTTTGTCTGTTGGAAAAATCTTTGTGGGATTCCTTCTATTACAGCTATCTAGAACTCTTGAGTTTTTTCTTTTTTTTTTCATAGAATAGCATCTCCAAGTCATAACAACATGTGTGTTTTAGGCACTGGGAAATTCATATGAGGATGAAAGATTTTTTTTTTTTTCCTAATGCTGTGGGTTTCGTGACATCTCTAAGGAAACATCTCACAGATAGTGGCACTTTCGGCTCTCTGCCCCCGCCGTGTTGGCAAGACTGTCTATAAGGATAAAAATCTCTCTCCTCTCCATGGAAGAGAAATTGCATTTCCTCCACTTCCTTCAATATAAAGTTATCACCAGGTCACCTAAAACGAGGGACCGGATTCTGAGATAAAAAGCCATGGTTCGAATAAATCAAAAGAATGGAAGAGTTGAGAACAAGTTTGCAAAAGATAATTTTAAGCCTATATTGTAATTGGTCTGCCGGAGACCATTATCCCTTATCTGCTTTTTTTTTTTTTTAGATTTTCTGGGACATCGTGGATAACTGGGCTTAGGAATTTGAAAGTAAAATGTGACATTTGCATAAAGGTTCTGTGTTCACCCTTTGCACCTCTGAGCTTTGGTGGGGTCGGTATGCAAGGGGGAAAAAATTGCTTCATGAAGGTCGTCCTTAAGTTGACATAATTCATGGGACCCTTGACCTGAAAAGGTCCCTTCCCTCGGCGAGGTCGGCTCCCACGTCCGGTCCCTTCAGCAGAACAAACACTCGGCTCTGCAGAGATGCAAGGATGAACCTTACTTAGCAAGTACAAAGGATGCGATGTGAATTTCCAAGAAGGTGGCAGAGAAAACCCTGTGCGTGCCAACTTGCACGATCAGAACCTGCAGAAACTTCTGCCTCTGTTGTGTCATCCCCTGGGAAACGTCCTCTGGGCAAGAACCATTCATCACGGCTCAGACACTTGTTTGTCACCAGGCTGAGTTTGTACAAAGTCCTCACGCTTTGGAATTCGGCTTTAAGAAGTGTTTCCACACGGCGCACACAGGAGCACAAGCACACACGGTGTATTAATGAACGCATATTTAAGAAGTTGCTTGTGGAGGGTGTTCACAGAATTTTCACTAATCTAAGAGCTTTTTTTGCATGAAGCTGCATGAGTTAAAATATCATTGCTGCTGCTGCTAAGTCGCTTCAGTCGTGTCCGACTCTGTGCGACCCCATAGACGGAAGCTCACCAGGCTCCCCCGTCCCTGGGATCCTCCAGGCAAGAACACTGGAGTGGGTTGCCATTTCCTTCTCCAATGCATGAAAGTGAAAAGTCAAAGTGAAGTCGCTCAGTCGTGTCCGACTCTTAGCGACCCCACGGACTGGAGCCTACCAGGCTCCTCCGTCCATGGGATTTTCCAGGCAAAAGTACTGGGGTGGGGTGCCATTGCCTTCCCCGAAAATATCATTAAGCTCACGTTAAATAGGAAATAATATATATATAGATTTTTAAATAGCCAGGGAGATTTTAAACTTTCTTGCTACAGATGATAAGGAAAGAAGGGTGGAACAAAATGATGTATCTTGTTTATCTCGGGCCCAGTGTTCTGGGCACTGCAGGTGGGGGTCTGGCCACCATTGGAAAGGTCTGGCCCAACTTCTGACCGCTCCCAGCTGAGCGTCTCTGCATGGCGAGATTACCCACACAAGAGAGCCGGCCTCCGTTCAATCTTGTGATGAACGCCGGCTTTCTCGGTAGTAATTAGGAACAGAAACAGAAATAGCAAGCACCCTGGGTTTTATTAGCTCCATACACTTTCGTCCCAGGGTGTATAACAAGCCTACCTAATTATTCCCTTACTGGTAGACGTTTCTGCTTTTAAATATAACCCAGGCTCAAGCCGTCAGGTCCTTAGCATTTCTCTCTCTGCTTTTCTGGGAGCAGGCTTTTCAGGATAGTGGTCCATGCCAGCTTTTCTATATTTCCTTTTCTTGGATGGCATCACCGCCGTGATGGACATGAGTTTTGAGTAGGCTTTGGGAGTTGGTGATGGACAGGGAAGCCTGGTGTGCTGCAGTCCGTGGGGTCGCAGAGAGTCAGACGCTGAGTGACTGAACAACAATATTAATTACTGTATTTCTGTCTGGCTCCTCTGTAATTTCAGTGCTCAGGTTTCTCATTGCACTGGCTTATTTTCTTGTGGAGCACAGGCTCTTGGCCATGTGGGGTTTAATAGTTGCAAAGCACGGGGTTAGTTGCTCCAGGCAATGTGTGATTTCCCAGGACCCGGGATCGAACCCACACCCCCTGCACTGCAAGACTGATTTTTTTTTTTTTTTTTTTTTTTTTTCTTAACCTCTGGACCAGCAGGGAAGCCCTCCCTCCATATTCTGACCCCTGGTTCCCTCCCAGGCCCCTGGCAGTCTGCCTTCCAGCCTCTCCACACACACCCTCTCAGTTCCCAGTGAGGACAGCGGTAATTCTGAACCACCTGGGCCCCGGGGCTATATCTCAGGGTTTGTTCCTCTAAGGGTTTCTCAGCAACCTGGCTGCTTCCCCAGGGCCCACCGGCCTCCTGGTTCATCCTTTCTTACTGGCTGGGCCTTCCCTTGTGGAGGTCCGTCCTCCTTTGCAGACCTTCCTGTGTTAAGAGATGAGGTCTTTGTCCTGGGCCCTCGCCTCCTCTTCTCTGTGGCCTCTGGTTGAGCCATCTGAGCTCCAGGGGGAAGGCAGCCACGGAGGACTGGTCAGGAAAGGGTCACAGGGTGTTTGCTGCAGATGCTCGACTCACCTAATCCTCCGTAGGATCCCGAGGAGGAGGGCCTCATACCAGGCTTCCCCTTGGACACAGGTAGGTTGTTCAGTCGCTCAGTCGTGTTTGACTCTTCGCTACCCCATGGCCAGGCCTCCCTGTCCATCTCCAACTCCCGGAGTTTACTCAAACCCATGTCCATCGAGTCGGTGATGCCATCCAACCATCTCATCCTCTGTCATCTCCTTCTCCTCCTGCCTTTAGTCTTTCCCAGCATCAGGGGCTTTGCAGTGAGTCAGCTCTTTGCATCAGGTGGCCAAAGTACTGGAGCTTCAGCTTCAGCATCAGTCCTACCAATGAATATTCAGGACTGATTTCCTTTAGGATGGACTGGTTTGATCTCTTGCAGTCCAAGGGCCTCTCAAGAGTCTTCTCCAACACCACAGTTCAAAAGGATCCATTCTTCAGCGCTCAGTCTTCTTTGTGGTCCAAAATTACATAATTTTATTTTTACAAAAATAATAAAAAGAAACAAAAATAAGATAGCTTTTCCTATTGTGTCCTCCTACTTCCCAGAGCATGGTAATTTTAGTTCATTTTAGAGGCAGTGCAAAGGATCATTTTCTTAGTATCCATAGGTGTCCATGGCTAAAACCATTTGTTGGAAAAAAAAAATGGTGCCAGTTACTTTTTTTTTTTTTTTTTAAAGGATGATTTTAGAGATGTTGGGGGACAGTTTTATCAGACTTGTCCTAGTTCTAGCCGAGCCAAAGGGGAGAGCGCCCCACGACGTCCAGACTAGTATAAATGAAGTCATTCTATAGGAAGCACGGAAGTGCCGTTGGCCTAATTTAGGCTTCCATTCTTGGTAGCAACAGACGCGTGATGAAATGGTTTTGCAAAAGAGCAGAGAACATGGGAGGAAGCGCACGTATGGGCATCTTGCATTTTCAATAACTGTGTGTAGACCAAAGAACAGGATGGCATTAATTAAACCGAATTAGTGCCGGCTGCCTCCCATTTTCCCTTTCAAAGGCTGTGTGTTGCTTTCTGTTTTCGCGGAACTGGAATGATTATTATTATTTTTTTTTTTAAAAAGGAGAACAGAGCCTTCAAAGAAAAGATCATGCTTTTCAGACCTGTAATTTAAGCTCTGCCGTTGCCATTTAAGCATGCCCGTAATTCTGGCTCCCTTTGTGTTTCGGATTTTGTGTGTTTATTCAGTGGTATTTTTAGACACACTAATTCCATCGCAGGCTCCTGTTCTGAGTGTGAGCAGAAGGCTGGGAGCAGACACAGCCAGAGGACCGGTTTGAAGGATGTGTCTGGCTAGGCTGTCTACCTTCTGCATCTCGGAAGGGAGCACCGTGTCGGAAAGGAGCGTGGCAGTCAACAGTGGAATCTACCTAAGCAAGCGGGATGCAGTCTTCTCTCTCCTTCACCCTCCTCATTCTGCCGTACACACCTATTACTCAGAGATCAAACCCTGTTCGAGAGCCACATGACTGCTTGGGGCACTGGAGTTTACCCAGTGCTCAGAATCCCATGGACAGAGGAGTCCAGCAGGCTATGGTCCATGGGGTCGCAAGAGTCGGACACGACTTAGCGACTAAACCACCACCACCACCAGACTTTGACGAAGAGAAGCACAAAATCAGAAATGTAATCCTTGGCTTCTGCCAGATCGACATACGTGAGAAAGAGAAACAGCAAAAAAGAGAGGCGGGAAAGAGGAGACAAATTCACCACCTGGCTACCAGGCTACCTCCAGCCAAGTCTTTGGCTCACGTTACTTAGCTAGTGAATCGAGAGAGCTCAGGGGCTTCCCAGGACGCTCTAGTGGTAAAGAAACCGCCTACCAGTGCAGGAGACAAGGGTTCCATCCCTGGGTTGGGAAGATCCCCTGGAGAAGGGAGTGGCAACCCACTCCAGCATTCTCGCCTGGAGAATCCCACGGACAGAGGAGCCTGGTCGTGTTGCAGAGAGTCAGACATGACCAAGTGACTTAGCACGCACAGACAGACACTAAAAGACTGACTCAGTGTCTCCTGATGAAAAGGATAACTTGTCAACATCCCATTGTAGGCAGAAATGTCTCACTTTTTAAAATAAATTTTTAAAAAAATATTTATTTGGCTGTGCCAGGTCTTAAATGTGGCATATAGTATCTAGTTCTCTGACCAGGGATCAAACTCAGACCCCCTGCACTGGGAGCTCGGAGTCTTATCCAAAGCACCCCCAGGCAAGTCCCGGAAACGTCTCACTTAAAAGCAGCGTAAAGGGGACATGGAAATAGAAAGTATAAGAGTTTTTTTTTTTTTTTTTACTCTGTATTTGCTCATTTTGTTTTTCTAAGACATGTGGTGCATTGTATTTCTACCTGGAGATCATAATATTTGCCAACAGATTTCAGTCTCAAACACAGCAGAGCACCTCTTTCCTGGAACACTCCGGTGTCTGAGAAGTGCGTCATCCAAATTGTAGTCATGGGGGCAGATGGTTCTAATACCCGAGTGCTGACAGAGAAGAACAGATCTATTAGAGCTCGTTCGATAGCTGTAGTTTATATCTAAATTACACATTTTAAAGAAAAAGGCAAGTAGCTCTGAAAAGCCAGGGTAGTCTTTGGTCTCCCCAGGTTTTTCCTTTTCCTTTTTTTTTTTTTTTTGGTGTGCACCATTTTAGGTCGTTTTTGTATTTGTTACAACACTGCTTGTCTTATACTTTTTTTTTTTTTTTTTGGCCACAGGGCAGGTGGGAGCTTAGCTCCCCAACCAGGAAACAAACCCTCCCCCCGCCTCCCCGCAATAGAAGGCAAAATCTTAACCACTGGACCACCAGGGAAGTTCTTCTTGTCTCCCCATTGTAATCCTTCTATGCACCTACCTTCACCCCTTCCAGCTCTTTCCACTGGTACCTGGCATTCACTCAATAAATATACCAGGCTCCTCTGTCCATGGGATTCTCCAGGCAAGGATACTGGAGTGGGTTGCCATCGCCTTCTCCAGGGGAATCTTCCCGACCCCAGGGATCAAACCCGGGTCTCCTGCATTGCTCGCAGACTCTCTATCATCTGAGCCACCAGGAAAGCCCAGTAGGCATGATGCATACATAAAACATTCCAATATGTGAGCAGGAGGTGAGTTCCAAGGAGGACAGATCCACAGTGGTGGGGTGGGGTAACATATAGTGTCAGGGTTTTGGGTGAAATTTTTCACAAGGTGTCTGGGAGGAACCCTTAGCTGGAGAATTAATTGGCAGGAGGCTGGCAAGGGTGAGGCTTCCCTGGTGGCTCAGACATTAAGGAATCTGCCTGCAATGCAGGAGACCAGGGTTTGATCCCTGGTTGGGGAAGATCCCCTGGAGAAGGGCATGGCAACCCACTCCAGTACTCTTGCCTGGAACATCCCATGGACAGAGGAGCCTGGTGGGCTACAGTCCAGGGGATCTCACAGAGTTAGTCAAAGATGATTGAACCCTTTGACTTGAGGGAAGGGTAACACTTTGACTTGAGGGAAGGATGGGAGCAGATCCTGTGGTTGCTGGGGTGTGAGAGGAGGTCTGGCCGGAGCAGGTCCAAGGGGTGTACAGAGATGGGGTGAGTTTGGGGCCAGTGGAGCAGTACAGGGTGGCTGAAGCTCTCTAGGAGCACCGTGGTTTCCGAGATGAGCATCCGGCAAGTCACCAGGGCCCAGAGGCTTGCCCAGCCCCCGAGAGTCGGCGTGAGGCTGCGCGATGCGCAGGTGTGAGCCTCAGCTCACCACGGTCCTCACCTCTCAACACGCTGGTGCCATCAGGAGGGGCGGCCCATGGCGAAGACAGACACCGAGGGCCCACCCGGGAGAGGCTTGCAGTAGTAAGTAGTAAGCTCCCCCAGCACTCCCGGACCTCCCCACCCCCACCCCCGAGGGAGAGTGGTTGGTGCCCACGCGTTGATAAGAAGACGTTCCACTCTACGGGGTGGGCAGACGCAGGGCGTGGGGTGGGGTGGATACCGGGAACGTGAGTGCGTCCTCCTTTGCGTCCTTCCGTGTTTCTCAGGGCTGGAGAAAGTGGGACTGGAAACCAGATCAGGGATGCGCACAGGAGCGGAACTGCAAGGAGCCACGCGCAGGCGCCCCGAGGAGACTGGGGTCGGGGGTGCGAGGTGGGAAGCGAAGATGCAGAGAGCAAGGGGAGACACGCTCGCCGGCCTGGGGGAAGCCTCAGCTGGAGTCTGGTAGCTGCCTTTCCGCGAAACCCCCCGCAGCACCATCTGGGTTTCCGTGTTCTGATCACATTGGCGTTCGAGGAACCGTCAAAGGAGGTGGGGGGTCAGCGGCTGGAAGGTGCTGCTTGGGTTGGGTGATTGTGAACTGTGAGACCGAAGACAAAGACGCCAGGAAAACAGGAGGACACATTGGGGTGGGATGTATGAAATTTATTGTATGACGATGAGGCACCGTGGGGGACTGATTGATGATGGGCCGTAGGAGGCGGTGGCTGAGTGTGCAGGATAAGACCATCGGGGTCGGGGGGGAAAATGATCGGGACCCACTCAGAACCCCAGAGTTGGCGTGAAGACATTTGAGACTCAGAAGATGCAGACAGAAGCCTCCGTTTTTCATGAATGTTCTCTCTTTTTTATTTTAAATTTTATTTTTTTAAGATTTTTTTTTTTGACGTGGGCCATTTTTAACGTCTTCAATTGAATTTGTTAGCAGATCACCTCCATTGCTTATATTTCTGGTTTTTGGTCACCAGACACTTGGGTTCTTAGACCCCCCCCCCCGGCCAAGGATTAAACTCCCATCCCCTGCCTTAGAAGATGAAGTCTTCACCATTGGACCACCAAGGGAAGTGTCAAGTCTTCCCTTTTGAATTTTTCATTGGGGTTTCAAAGTTTTTTTTTTTTTTTGTCTTCTAATCCTGTTGCCGAATTCACAAAGGCACCACGATGAGCCAAACAGGTGGCAAGGCAACATGACTTAGGACTAGTCCCCTTTCACTTCTGAATTCAAATGAGAAGTGTACCCTTATGTTAAGGTTTTCTGCTCACGTCAGGCAGGGAGAAGAGGAAGCAGATTTTTTTCTGATGGCTTGTCGTGTACATCTCCGCCTTTCGAACAAAAGCTCACATAAACGGTGACTTGCACCGGGAGGCCACACTGCCTGCAGCCGGCGCACGGCGGGACCCAAATATCCACAGAATTGGAGGGAATGGCATTTGGTTTCTGGGACAAATGCTCGTGTCACTGGGAGGTCCATGGCTTTTGCTGAAAATTAAGGGGTCACAATATATCTAGCAGTCTCTGATTATTTTTTAACTTGAGAAAAAATTAACTTTTATTTCTTTTTGGCCGTGGTGGGTCTTCATTGCTGCGTGCCGGCTTTCTCGAGTGGCGGCGGGCAGGGGTTACTTCCTGGTTGGGGTACACAGACGTCTCATCGCGGTGGCGTCTCTTGTTGTGGCTCCTGGGTTCTAGACCTCAGACTCAGTAGTTGTGGAACAGGGACTTAATTTCCCCAAGGCCTGTGGGATCTTCCCAGACCAGGAATGGAACCTGTGTCTCCTCCATTGCAACAGAGATTCTTAACCGCTGGACCACCAGGCGAGCCCTATTAATTCGCTTTTAGCCACTCACTGAAGTCATGATAAAGCCATCGACGTCGACCTTTGAAGCAACACTGTTGTCAGTTGTGAGTGAACGCAGATTTTAAGTCAGAATCCACAGCTTGATGTAGCTTATACCATCTCTATTTTTAGAGAATTTTTTCTGCAATTTCCCTTGTTTTTTGTTTTGTTTTTGTTATTTTTTTGCTATTTGTTTACTAACAGTGTTTTCAAAGTTGCTGATTTGTTAGCACAGTGTAGGAAGTTTTTAATTTAAAGTCGAAGTGCTGTAAATAAAATGTAAGGAGAAAAAAAAAAAACCCTGGCATTTTTGTTTGCCTCTTGCATGTTTTTAAGGTATTTTAATGCATGTTTTCCATAAACATAGAAAGAACAAAATGCTAAGCTTTTATTTTTTCTTGTGGATCCCGAATATTTTTCCTTTCATTTTTCCTGGAGAAAGTCTGCATAGACACAAAAATAATACTTTGATTAACTGCAATCTTGTTTTATAAATGTTTTTCAGTTACCAGTGAATGAAAGCAATGGATAATATTAACATGAGCTAAGGAAATGGCAATCTGCTCCAATACGCTTGCCTGGAGAATCGCATGGACGGAGGAGCCTGGTAGGACTACAGTCCACGGGGTCAGAAAGAGTTGGACACGACTGAGCGACTTCACTTTCATACATTAAAGTTTCTTCAAAGGAGACTAGCTTTTGAGTAAAAGACGTCAAAATCAAATCAGGATACTAGCTGCATCCTGGAACAAAGTTATGGATTTGCAGGGTTGGTTCAACAGCCTGCACATGGCATTACCAGGGCAAGTTTTGTCTGTTATCCTGCTCTGCCATCTTTATCATGTGGCTCTTGGCCTCATGGCCACATGACGGCTGCTGCACTTCCAGGCATCACATACACATTCCAAGAAGGAAGAAGGGGGTAAAGTGTAAAAAGCTGGGAGAAATATGCTGAGTCTGATCCTCTTGCTACATGGTAAGATGGAGAATCCACCCATTATTATTTTTATGTTTTTTTTTTAATCTCCTCTTATAGATTGGTTCTTATGACTATTAGCTGCAACCTGGGGATGTGTGAGAAGAAGGGAATAAAAAAAAGGTGGAGTGAGTGGTCTGAGGAAGCAAGATACCAAATATACCACATTTAGGCTCAGCACCACTTACACAAACTTGTTTCTTTCTCTCTTTTTTTTAAAAAATATTTATTTATTTAGCTGCACCTGGTCTAGTTGTGGCTTGCGGGGTCTAGTTCCCTGACCATGGATTGAACCTGGGCCACCTGCAGTGGGAATGCAGAATCTTAGCCACTGCACCGCTGGGGAAGTCCCCATATTTGTTGATCTGATTGTCCACGATTATTGGTGTGTGTGCATACGCGTGTAAGCCAAGACACCGCATGACACATTGATGACTGGGCAGAAATGTCTGGACATGGGGTGATGGTTAATTTTCCTTGTCAACTGAATTGGATCGTGGAGTACCCAGAGATTTGGCTGAACGCTGTTTCTGGGTGAATGGATAAAGAAGCTGTAGTACATATATACAATGGAATAGTACTCAGCCATAAACAGGAACACACTTGAGTCCGTCCTAATGAGGTGGATGACCCTAGAGCCTGTTATCAAAGGCGAATTAAGTGAGAAAGAGGAAGACACATATCGTACATTAGCACATGTGTATGGAATCTAGAAAGACGGGACTGATGAACCTATTTGTATGGCTTTAATAGAGATGGACATGAGTTTGAGTGAACTCCGGGAGTTGGTGATGGACAGGGAGGCCTGGTGTGCTGTGATTCATGGGGTTGCAAAGAGCTGGACAAAACTGAGCAGCTGAACTGAGCTGAATAGAGATGCAGATGTACAGAACAAACTTGTGGACATAGTGAGAGAAGGAGTGGGTGGGAGAAATTGACAACATTAAAACATAAAGGCTACCATATGTAAAAAAGAGAGCCAGTGGGAATTTGCTGTGTGACACAGGGAACTCCAACCTGGGGCTCTAGAGGGGTGGGACGGGGTGGAAGGTGGGTTCCAGAGGGAGGGGACGAATGTATACCCATGGCTGATTCATGTTGATGTTTGGCAGAAACCAACACAATTCTGTAAAGCAATTATCCTCCAGTAAAAAATAAATTTAAAATAAATACATAAAATCAGTTATACAATGACAATTGGGTTTACTTCTCCAGAGAAGTCGTATGTAAATGCTATATCCAGTGTGCACGGCTGCACAGTATTTGGTGGTGGTAGAGGGAGAATTCAGTGGTCTGCATTTTTGGTTTGTCTTCCGTCTTGTGAATATGAAATATTTTTAGTCAATTTCACAGCTTAGTTTAGTTCAGTCACTCAGTTGTGTCCAACTCTTTGTGACCCCATGAACTGCAGCACGCCAGGCGTCCCTGTCCATCACCAACTCCTGGAGTTTACTCAAACTCATGTCCATTGAGTCCGTGATGCCATCCAACCATCTCATCCTCTGTCATCCCCTTCTCCTCCTGCCCTCAATCTTTCCCAGCATCAGGTCTTTTCCAGTGAGTTAGTTCTTCTCATCAAGTGGCCAAAGTATTGGAGCTTCAGCTTCAACATCAGTCCTTTCAGTGGATATTCAGGACTGATTTCCTTTAGGATGGACTGATTGGATCTCCTTGCAGTCCAAGGGACTCTCAGGAGTCTTCTTCAACACCACAGTTCAAAAGCATCAATTCTTTGGTGCTCAGCTTTCCTTATGGTCCAGCTCTCACATCCATACATGCTGCTGCTGCTGCTGCCAAGTCGCTTCAGTTGTGTCCGGCTCTGTGCGACCCCACAGATGGCAGCCCATCAGGGTCCTCTACCCATGGGATTTTCCAGGCAAGAGTACTGGAGTGGGTTGCCATTGCCTTCTCCGCATCCATACATGACCACTGGAAAAATCATAGCCTTGACTAGATGGACCTTTGTCGGCAAAGTAGTGTCTCGGCTTTTTAATTTGCTGTCTAGGTTGGTCATAGCTTTTCTTACAAGGAGCAGGCATCTTTTAATTTCATGGCTGAAGTCACCATCTGCAGTGATTTTGGAGCCCAGAAAAATAAAGCCAGCCACTGTTTCCATTGTTTCCCCATCTATTTGCCATGAAGTGATGGGACTGGATGCCTTGATCTTAGTTTTCTGAATGTTGAGTTTTAAGCCAACTTTTTCACTGTCCTCTTTCAATTTCACCAAGAGGCTCTTTAGTTCTTTGCCTTCTTCCATAAGGGCGGCGTCATCTACATATCTAAGCTAACAAAGCCCAAGTCCTTGGGAAGGAAAAACATCCTCCTGTGGAGTCCTGGCACTGTCTCTACCCCCTCTTCTGGTGGCTGGCGTCTCTTAAACAAGAAGTCCCCTCCGGAAAGTGAGCTTCAGCGTCCGTGTCGTCCCGAGCACCAAGCTGAACCTCTCTTCCAAGGCAGCCTTCTGAAAAGCAACCTCTGAAAACGTGTTGTTTCACCTCTCATGTGACTTCCATTTCCTTCAAGTAAATCGACTCAGAAACAAACGGGAATGCAGTGACTGAGGGTTTGTTCTGGAGGAGAATGAGTCGCTCCAGGCGTCTTCAAGAGACGGGAGGCCTTTCCAGAGACCAGCCTTTCCAGAGGGCAGTCTTGGCGTCCTCTGTCCGTGAGTCCTGAAACAGGCCGGGAGGCCTTCTCTGCGCAAATGATCAGAACACATGATTCTGGTCCCAAATCGTTTCCATCTGTTCTCAGGAAATGAAGCGTTGTTTCACAAATCTTACTCTATTTAGGGCTGAGGCAGATTAACTAACTTTGCAGATCCCAAGGACAGAATCGTCACTAATTGAGAGCTGAGTCCTTGCGAGCTCTGGTCATAAAATGAATAAACTAAACCGAGTTAGAAGAGTTGCTCTGGGGACATCCCGGGCGGGCCAGTGGCTAGGACTTGGCGCTCTCACAAGGTTTAATCCCTGGTGGGGCAGCTAAGATCCTGTAAGCTTCGCATGTGGACACTCGGTCGTGTCCGACTCTGCAACTCCCGTGGACTGTAGCCCGCCAGGCTTCCCTGTCCTTCACCATCTCCCAGAGTTTGCTCAAACTCATGTCCCTTGAGTCGGTGATGCCATCCAACCATCTCATCCTGTGTCATCCCCTTCTCCTCTTGCTTCAGTCTTTCGCAGCATCAGGGTCTTTTCAAATGAGTCGGCTCTTTGCATCAGGTGGCCAAAGTATTGGAGTTTCAGCTTCAGCATCAGTCCTTCCAATGGATATTCAGGACTGATCTCCTTTAGGATGGACTGGTTGGATCTTCTTGCAGTCCAAGGGACTCTGAAGAGTCTTCTCCAGCACCTCCTCTGAGAGGTAGTATTTTTTTTTTTTAATTCCCCCCACCCTTGCAACAGGGCATTTCAATAGTCATTTCTGACTATAGTTATGCTCTGTCAGTGATAATCTGGGAACAAGATTCTCAGTGTTCTGGAAAAATTGGTAAAAATTAACGACTGGATGAACTGAAGTGGAAAAGTAAGAGATGAATGAACCTGCATGATTATATTTAAAACAGTGTCTTTCCTGGAGACACCCACCTGGTTTTTATGGACTAAATGACACCCATACCCCCATTCATCATGATGGAGTCCTAATTCCCAGGACCTCATAATGTGATTGCATTTGGAGACGAGGTCTTTAAAGAAGGGGTTAAGGTAAAATGAGATCATTAAGGTGGACCCTGGCCCCACAGGACCGGGCTCCTTATAAGAAGAGGAGGTCAGGACTCAGACCCACACACTCAGGGAGGAGCAGTGAGGACTGAGGGAGGAGACGGCCGTCGACACACCCAAGAGAGAGGTCTCAGGAGGAACCAGGCCGCCCCACACCTGGGTCTCAGACTCCAGCCTCCAGGACCGCAAAGATGAATGTCTGTGGCTTAAGCTCCCCCACCATCCGTGGTCCTCGTGATCGTGTTAGCAGAGGCACCCTGACGGAAACCACCTGCCCTGGCCAGACAGCATAGGAAGCATCTGCGTGGGTCCTGGTGAGAAAGAAGGGACTCAGAAGCCACCACCCCCCCGGAAGAGTTTGGGAAAGGTCAAAGGGAGACGCCACGGGTCCTTCCACCTCCCAGAGTCCTCTTCACTGGCATCCATCTTGGCTGAGCGATAGGCGCACCACCAGGAAGGAGTCTGAGTCAGAAGGACTGGTGGACAGTTAGCCCATCACCCTAAAAGCCGAGACTGCCAGCCCCGAGGCAGGGCTGTTCTCCTGCGTCCCCTCAACCCTCCCGCTCTCTGCTCGGGCGCCCCTTCCCAATAAAGCCGCTTGCTTTGTCAGCTCCTGAGTGTCCTCAGACAGTTCATTTCCCGGGTGTTAGACGAGAGCCCACTCTTGGACCTTGGAGGTGCCCCCCACTTCCTGCCACAACAGCAGCTGTCAGTGACTAATTCACCCGGCTTCCCCAGTTCTCTGAAAACCCACCTCTTCTCACCAGTCAGCATTAAGGACGTGTCCTTGAAACCAACAGGAGTAATCCAGCCTGAGTTGAATTACAGCTTGTGCTTTGTCAGCCCTTAGCTTCCCAGAAGGGTTTGTATGCTTTTGCGTTGGAGTGCGGCTTCCTCCCTAGGGCTTCCCTGGTGGCTCAGACAGTAAAGAATCTGCCTGCAATGCTGGAGACTGGGATTTGATCCCTGGGTTGGGAAGATCCCTGGAGAAGGGAAAAGCTACCCACTCCAATATTCAGGCCTGGAGATTTCCATGGACTGTATAGTCTGTGGGGTCGCAGAGAGTCAGACACGACTGAGTGACTAACAAACTTCTTCTCTCTATGTGTTAAATCTTCTCATTCCCTGTGATTCCCTTCTCCACAGCTAGAAGGCAGGACATCTGCTTTTGTGATTCTTTAGAAAGTAGTTCATTCCAAAAATGTAGTAAGGTGGGTCAGTGGGCGTGTTACCAGATTCAGTAAAGAAGAATGCAGAATGCTCACTTTGAGTTTTACCTAAATAAGCAGTCACTTTTTTTTTTTTTAGTGCTATATATCTCATGAAATGAAGTTTCCAAGGGGACGCTAGTGGTAAAGAACCCACCTGCTAATGCAGGAGATGTAAGAGATGTGGTTTGATCTCTGGGCTGGGAAGATCCCCTGGAGAAGGGAGTGGCAACCCCCTCCAGTATTCTTGCCTGGAGAAGTCCATGGACCGAGCAGCTTGGCGGGCTACAGTCCAGGGGGTCGCAAAGAGTCAGACACGACTGAAGTGACTTAGAGCACACACACACACACATCTCATGAAGTATCCAGGACAGATTTATACTAAAAACCGTTGTCATTTATCTGAAATTCATGTTACCAAGAGCCCTGTATTTTATCCAGAAGGCAACCCTGGGTGTTGAAAGTGTTGATGTGCTTAAAACGGGCAAAAAGTTCGATTAGCAGCTGTGCAGAATGCTAATGGATGACCTCAAGAAGTGCCACAAGGTTACTCTTTTGTCCTCAAGGAGCGTTTGGCCGTGTGATCAGTGGAAATGAACAAAAAAGTCGGCTCCACCAGTTCCTCGAACCAGAGCCTCAGGCCCTCAGGCCGCCGAGACTCCTGGATCACTGGAACCGCACTCAGCCCGCAAGGTAAGCATCCCAGAGGGCTTCCTGGAGGAGGCGGCATTCCAGCTAAACTTTGCAGATGGGCTAACAGCTCAAGTGTTCTTGCCTGGAGAATCCCATGGACGGAGGAGCCTGGTGGGCTGCCGTCTATGGGGTCGCACAGAGTCGGACACGACTGAAGCGACTTAGCAGCAACAGCAGCAACCGCTCAAAAGGAGAAATGAAAGGTGAAGAGGTTGGACTTGACCTGTAGCTTGTCCAGGGTACAGAAAGGACAGAAGGATCTGGGACTGGGGAGAACAGCTAATGTATGGCAGTGACAATTCAGCTGTGAAATCAGTGTCCGGAAGAGCGGGGAGGGAGCTTTGAGGATGGAGAGAGAGACCAGAGGCCAGAAGTCCTGAAGTGAGGCCTGTGGGAAGTAGGCGGCCGTTTGGGTGCATGAGAGGGCGTCACGATGAGGTGTGGGTTTTAAGTGACGGAGGGTGGTTGGAGGAAAAGAGAAGTTTCCCAAGAAAGCTTGGGACGCTGAAGTGTGGGTGCTTCCTATTACTCCTAGTGCTGACGTTCTATGGAAAGGAGTTCCATTGACTGAGAGCTCACAAATCCAATTTGTTCACAAGTCCAACAAAGTTAGCCAGGGAACCCAAATAGCACAATTGGCTACACAGTACATATTCACACAAATCAGTTCAGTTCAGTTCAGTTGCTCAGTCGTGTCCGACTCTGCAACCCCATGAATCGCAGCACACCGGGCCTCCCTGTCCATCACCAACTCCCGGAGTTCACTCAGACTCATGTTCATCGAGTCAGTGATGCCATCCAGCCATCTCATCCTCTGTCGTCCCCCTCTCCTCCTACCCCTAATGCCTCCCAGCATCAGAGTCTTTTCCAATGAGTCAACTCTTCCCATGAGGTGGCCAAAGTACTGGAGTTTCAGCTTTAGCATCATTCCTTCCAAAGAACACCCAGGACCGATCTCCTTTAGAATGGACTGCTTGGATCTCCTTTAATAACAATATATAAAAATGAAAAACACGATAAAGAAAATGTGTTTAATCTCACAGCACAGTACCTTGAGAGGTATAGTAGCATCAGCTACGTTGTGTTTCCCTGGCGGCTCCAGGATTTCCCTGGCGACTCAGACGGTAAAGAGTTCACCTGCAGTGCAGGAGACGCCGGTTCGATCCCTGGGTAGGGAAGATCCCCTGGAGAAGGAAATGGCAGCCCATTCCAGTATTCTTGCCTGGAGAATTCCATGGACAGGGGCGACTGGTGGGCTACAGTCCACGGGGTCGGAAAGAGTCAGACAAGACTGAGCGACTTTCACCAGATACCTCACCGCATGCTTTTACAGTCCCTGCCAGACGCCCTGTGCTTTGAAATACAGATACTGACCTACCGTCCCCTATACAGGACTGTACAGAAAAGCACGCAGAAGCCCAACACTTGTAGAAGATGCACGCGACAATATGTGCTAGATACGTGAACTAAGTTTCAGCATTGGACATGCAAACAGGCGTTTGCATCTTTTCAAAGTTCCAAACTTGAAGGTCTGTGTGTATGGGACTTGCTGTACTGACCGTACTCCCAGGTCAAATGCAGGGCTAGGCTCTCAAAGCCAATGGTCCTAACACCATCATCACCCAATCAACGCATAACCTCACTTCTGTCTAAAGACACCTCGTTTAATATGCTCTTGATCCCTTGACATTGAAATCACGGCCAACGTTCGTGCCTGAAGGGCACCTTTCCTTTTTTTTTTAAAATTACTTTATTTCTCATTGGAGGCTTCTTGCTTTACAACACTGTTCATCAGCATGAATCAGCCATAGGTAGGCATACGTCCCCTCGCTCTTGAACCTCCCTCCCACCTCCCACCCCCCACGCCACCCTTCTAGGTTGTCACAGAGCTCTGGGTTTGAGCTCCGTGCATGAATGATGCTTTCCTAACGCACGTATTTTCGCCAGAAGGCACATCACAGCTGCCTCGTGCTTGGAAACCTCAGACAACAGCTTAGCAACTATAGTTGGGGACCATCGTGAACAGTGAAATCACTGCAAAAAAGCACAGGATTGAAAAATAAAAAGAAAAGAAACCACTAAAAGCAAAAAAAAAAAAAACAACAACTTGTTTCTCAGTCTACTTCGGAAAAGACACCTGTTTATAGCGTGAGAGCCGAAACGAAAGGCTCAGCTTTGTCTCGTTGGACTTCAGCTAGAAACGGTGTGTGTGTGTGTGTGTGTGTGTGTGTGTGTCAGGCCGCTCGAACTTTTCACCACCGCACTCACGCCCGTATGTGATTGTAAAATGACACCGTCTTGATGTTGGGGTCACAGATCAGTGTTATCAAGGATGAGAGCGTTTGGCAATGCGGACTCCAGAAACTCATGAGGACCAGCTGGGTTTTGCTTTTAGACCTGGTTCACGTGAGATGATGGATGGAGATGAAATTCCAGAAGCCCTGACTGTTCAGCGGGTGGTCATTGCTGCCTATGTAAACAGAATCACAGGCTGGAAAATCGCAGCGTATGATTTTGCCATATGTGTTTCTTTAGGCGCGAGCTTTCCTGGTGGCTCAGACGGTGAAGAATCTGCCTACCAGTGCAGGAGATCCAGCTTCGATCCCTGGGTCGGGAAGGTCCCCTGGAGAAGGGAATGGCAACCCACTCCAGTATTCTTGCCTGGAGAATCCCATGGACAGAGGAGCCTGGTGGGCTACAGTCCCTGGAGTCGCAAAGGATCAGACATGACTGAGTTCCTTTCAGTTTTTTGAGGCTCAGCACATCCGTGGTCTGCCCCAGTGAGGGGCAGAGTCACTCCTGGGCAGAGCTACGCCACTGACCTCTCGCAAACGCTGAACCCACCCACCCCTGATCCAGATGGCACATCTCTCTTTTGTGTCTCCAGCCTTGCCTCACCTTGCCCGTGGTTCTTCTCCCTGCTTAACCCCGCTCCGTAGCAGTTGACACCCAGCCACCTCCCGGGGCTACTGAGCAATCCCCTCGGAGCTCAGGGAGTCCTGTGTCCACTCCCCTCGGCTCTCACTTCCTCAGGGCCCCTGTGTTCATTGCCCTGTGTGACTCGAACACAAGCTTGTGTGCCCGATGCACAGTGAGTCTGAGCACACTGAAATGGCAGAGTCTGGAGTAGAGAAAGGTCTATTGCTGGGCCGCTCAAGGAGACAGGGGTCTCGTGGCCCAGACTCCCAGCTGGCAAGCTTCTCATTGTGCTGGCTTCTCTTGTTGCAGAGAAGAGGCTCAGTAGGTGTGGAGCACGGGTTTAGTTGCCCCGTGGCCTGTGGGATCTTCCCAGAAGTGAAGTGAAAGGTGCTCACTCGTGTCTGAATCTTTGCAACCCCATGGAATTCTCCAGGCCACAATCCTGGAGTGGGTAGCCTTTCGCTTCTCCAGAGGATCTTCCCAACCCAGGGATCGAACCCCGGTCTCCTGCGTTGCAGGAGCATTCTTTACCAGCTGAGCCACCAGGGGAACCCAAGAATCCTGGAGTGGGTAGCCTACTCTTTCTCCAGAGGATCTTCCTGACCCAGGAATCAAACTGGGGTCTTCCGCATTGCAGGCAGATTCTTTACCAGCTGAGCCACCAAGGAATCTCAGCTTCCTGAGATCTTCCCAGACCAGGCATCAAACCCGTGTCCCCTGCATGGGCAGGTAGCCCTCTTAACCACTCTTAACCACCAGGGAAGCCCACCGTGAGCCTTGAAGAAGGTCCAGAAATTACATAAAGGATAAGGTGATGAGGTCAGTAAATCTAGACCAGATTGGAAAGATAGCAGGGAGAAAAAAAAAAAAAATTAACAGCTTTATTCATGCATCCGTGCTGCAAATAATCTGTTGAGCACATAGGGTACAGAGTTAAAGTGTAGGGAGAAGAGGTCACTCACGCCAAGCCAGAGAGAACACAGACGCCACTCTCAAATCATGTAAAACTCCGCAGGAAGGTAACTGTGCATCCAGGAAGCGGGAAAGACTGAGAGACAGCCGGCCAGAGAACCAGACCGCATCCCAGACGCACAGGAAGTCAGGACACACTTGGATCTCCCCGTCACACCCGGGCAGAAAGGAGACACCTCGGATCTGCGTGCAGATGCTCTGAGTCAGAAGGCGAGAGTGTCCTGAGCCCAGTCACTTTCCCACTTGGCAAGTCTGGGTCTTTTCACAGTGCCCTGAGTGTGTCTCGTGAAACGAATGACTCGCAGTGTGCGTCCTGGGGTCATCAGCCCGGTGAGTCACGCCTAAGTCCTTCCCCGTGTTTCCAAAGCTCTGTTTCCTGAGACGAAAGCTACCTCGGGCTCTCCCCTTCTCGCCAGCATCAGCAGAAGTGTCAGTCACTTCGGTCGCATCCAACTCTTTGTGACCCCATGGACTGTAGTCCTGCCAGGCTCCTCTGTCCATGGGATTCTCCAGGCAGGAATACTGGAGTGGGTTGCCATTTCCTCCTCCAGGGGATCTTCCCGACCCAGGGAACGAACCTGGGTCTCCTGCATTGGCAGACAGGTTCTTTACTAGCCGGCTGAATTCCCAGAATCAATACCAAGTTCCACACCCATCCTGTGTCCAGAGTGTGTTCCAGGTCGTTCTCCCAAGGATGCAGCTGGCTCTCGTGGGCTGTGCTCTGCCCTGAAAAAGGGAACGGTGTTGGGAAGCACCATCTCTGGGAAGGCCACGCCACCTCTCATCCCGTTCAGCCAAAGCCCGAGCCATCACTGACCTGGCTGCCATCTGGGTGTTCTTAATGACGACGCCAGATTCTGCCAACCCGGATCCCTCTTGTTGTGGGTTCTGTGCCTGTGAGATGGACTTGCTCTCGGTAACAAAATGCTCACCCACATGTGCTAAATTGCCTTTTCTGGGGCCATTGCCATCACATTCAGTATGATCTCCCTGCCCCACATGGAACCAAAGAGAGGCGGCCAGCTGGTGCCGCACTGCGTTCCACATTAGCGGTGTGCTCGCTCCAAGGAGAAATTCCTCCGTCAGGAATGAGTTTTTTCAAACTTTTGTCAAATAACAGCAATTAGTATTTTGAAATGATCGTGCTCCCTCTCAAAGACAACAGCCCTGTTTAACTGTTTGTGTCTTTGTTGGTGGTGGTCAGTCGCTCAGTCGTGTCCGACTCTTTGTAACCCCATGGACTGCAGCACGCCAGGCCTCCCTGTCCATCACCAATTCCTGCAGTTCACCCAGACTCACGTCCATCGAGTCAGTGATGCCATCCAACCATCTCATCCTCTGTCGTCCCCTTCTCCTCCTGTCCCCAATCCCTCCCAGCATCAGAGTCTTTTCCAATGAGTCAGCTCTTTGCATGAGGTGGCCAAAGTACTGGAGTTTCAGCTTCAACATCAGTCCTTCCAATGAACACCCAGAACTGATCTCCTTTAGGAGGGACTGGTTGGATCTCCTTGCTGTCCAACGGACTCTCAAGAGTCTTCTTCAACACCACAGTTGAAAAGCATTAATTCTTTGGCACTCAGCTTTCTTTATAGTCCAACTTTCATATCCATACATGACTACTGGAAAAACCATAGCTTTGACTAGACGGACCTTTGTCGGCAAAGTGATGTCTCTGCTTTTTTATATGCTATCTAGGTTGGTCATAGCTTTTCTTCCAAAGAGCAAGCATCTTTTAATTTCATGGCTGCAGTCACTGTCCGCAGTGATTTTGAAGCTGGAGCCCTTGAGTTAGTAATTGCTCACACGTGAGAAAGCCTTTGTAATGAGTTAAGAAAGTCTAACCCTTCAAAAATAAAGGTAAGGAATAAAGCTTATGCACGGAAGAAGCCTGCCAGTTAGAAGAATTTCTAGGGTCAGGAGTACCTATTGGAGTTCAGAGGAAAATGGTTTATATCTGTACTTCCATCATGCTTTTGAGCATTTCTCTGAAAAAATAAAGTTTATGTTTTCCTACTGTTCCTTTCAAAGTAAACAAGTTCCTCTGTGATCAAGGCAGGCGACCCAAGACTTGAAACCATTGCCTTCAGAACTTCGATTACCAGCCTGTATAAAAATTTTTGTATAAATGAATAAAAGACCCACCTCTGTATGTAAAGACCTATTTCTAGAACAACTGCAGTGAGAAATACCCTTTGAATTTATTCTGGGAAATGATTCAGCTTAATGCAGATTACATCAGGAGAATGAGTTCATATTTGCATAGGTATTTTGGAAGAGCTGTTCATTTTACAGTTAGATGCTGATAGCCAGAGAGGCCTGATAGAAATAATTAACACAGACCATATGGCTGTTTGTTTCTCTGCTTTATGGGAAGGCCAAGACATTCTCGGTTTTCTTTTTTATTTTAATTAATTAATTTTTTTCCCCCTTTTTAACAGCAGAAAGATGTTAGGAACTTCACATCTTGGAAAATGTTACGTGATCATTTATGCATATGAATAGTCATTTTGTACATTCCTAGAAAGGTGAGAGAAAACTTCAAGGAAAGTGTCAATGTATGTTTTATCGAGCTCAATTTGTTCTGTTTTGGATCAGCACCTTCCTTGTAATCCATCTGCCTTTAATTTTTTTTTTCTCCCTTGCAATGTACTCTGACATATAAATAGGAGCTGGCAAGCCTTTTTTCAGGGCAGGGCCAGAGAGTTGACATTTTGTGTTTTGCAGGCTATCTGAAGGGCTTCCCTGGTGGCTCAGAAGTTTAAAAAACCCACCCACTACTGCAGAAGACCTCTGTTTGATCTCTGGGTTGGGAGGATCCCCTTGAGAAGGAATGGCAACCCACTAGAGTATTCTTGCCTGGAGCCTCCCATGGACAGAGGAGCCTGGTGGGCTACAGGCCACGGTGTCATAAAGAGTCAGACATGACTGAGCGACGAGTGATTTAGCAAAGGCAAGAATACACAGAAGCACTGTACAAAAAAGAGCTTCACGACCCAGATAATCATGATGGTGTGATCACTGACCTAGAGCCAGACATCCTGGAATGTGAAGTCAAGTGGGCCTTAGAAAGCATCACTACGAACAAAGCTAGTGGAGGTGATGGAATTCCAGTGGAACTATTCCAAGTCCTGAATGATGATGCTGTGAAAGTGCTGCACTCAATATGCCAGCAAATCTGGAAAACTCAGCAGTGGCCACAAGATTGGAAAAGGTCAGTTTTCATCCCAATCCCAAAGGAAGGCAATGCCAAAGAGTGCTCAAACTACCGCACAATTGCACTCATCTCACACGCTAGTAAAGTAATGCTCAAAGTTCTCCAAGCCAGGCTTCAGCAATATGTGAACCGTGAACTTCCTGATGTTCAAGCTGGTTTTAGAAAAGGCAGAGGAACCAGAGATCAAATTGCCAACATCCGCTGGATCATGGAAAAAGCAAGAGAGTTCCAGAAAAAACATCTATTTCTGCTTTATTGACTATGCCAAAGCCTTTGACTGTGTAGATCACAATAAACTGTGGAAAATTCTGAAAGAGATGGGAATACCAGACCACCTGATCTGCCTATTCACAAATCTGTATGCAGGTCAGAAAGCAACAGTTAGAACTGGTCATGGAACAACAGACTGGTTCCAAATAGGAAAAGGAGTACGTCAAGGCTGTATATTGTCACCATGTTTATTTAACTTATATGCAGAGTACATCATGAGAAATGCTGGACTGGAAGAAACACAAGTTGGAATCAAGATTGCTGGGAGAAATCTCAATAACCTCAGATATGCAGATGACACCACCCTTATGGCAGAAAGTGAAGAGGGGCTAAAAAGCCTCTTGATGAAAGTGAAAGTGGAGAGTGAAAAGGTTGGCTTAAAGCTCAACATTCAGAAAACGAAGATCATGGCATCCGGTCCCATCACTACATGGGAAATAGATGGAGAAACAGTGGAAACAGTGTCAGACTTTCTTTTTCTGGGCTCCAAAATCACTGCAGATGGTGACTGCAGCCATGAAATTGAAAGACACTTACTCCTTGGAAGGAAAGTTATGTCCAACCTAGATAGCATATTCAAAAGCAGAGACATTACTTTGCCAACAAAGGTTCGCCTAGTCAAGGCTATGGTCTTTCCTGTGGTCATGTATGGATGTGAGAGCTGAACTGTGAAGAAGGCTGAGCGCGGAAGAATTGATGCTTTTGAACTGTGGTGTTGGAGAAGACTCTTGAGAGTCCCTTGGACTGCACGGAGATCCAACCAGTCCATTCTGAAGGAGATCAGCCCTGGGATTTCTTTGGAAGGAATGATGCTAAAGCTGAAACTCCAGTACTTTGGCCACCTCATGCGAAGAGTTGACTCATTGGAGAAGACTCTGATGCTGGGAGGGATTGGGGGCAGGAGGAGAAGGGGACGACAGAGGATGAGATGGCTGGATGGCATCACTGACTCGATGGACGTGAGTCTGAGTGACCTCCGGGAGTTGGTGATGGACAGGGAGGCCTGGCGTGCTGCAGTTCATGGGGTCACAAAGAGTTGGACAGGACTGAGCGACTCATCTGATCATCTGAAATCTGAGCTCTGTCTTAGCTACTGATGATGAAGCGTGAAAGCAATGCAGAGAATATGGAAACTGACACGGGCCAGATTTCTTGTGAGAGATGTGCCTTTCTTGGTCCACGAAGAGGAGAATGAGTCTCATCACTGGGGATAAGATACTGAGAAAAGTCTGCACTAACAGCCCTTGCTAAAAATAACCCTCACATGCTGTGAGTTTGCTCAGTGTATTTCCTACTCACTTCCCATAATTTATCACCCTTTTGTCAAAAGGGAACATTAAGTCCTAAAGTTTAACTCCTTTCTGCATTTGTTTCTTTTCTATGAAGGCCTTCATCTGCATACATGAATCTTTCTCCTGTTAAGCTGGCTTTTATCAGTTTAATTTGCATGCCTCGGGTACAGCACCTACAAGGGTAGAGGGAACTTTGCTCTTCACCTACCAATCAAGTGGGAATGACCGTATTATCTTATAGTAAAACTTCATTTACAAAAACAGATGACGCGCTGGAACCGGCCTCCAGGCTGATCTAAATTTTGAGCGTCTGTGTCATCCCTCTTCAGTTTTACGCTGTGTGGGAGGAGAGGAGGCCTGGTGAGTGACTTTTTTGTGATGACACTCTTTTACAGTTAAAATTGAAAGCAGCTTTGCTCCAGTAGGTACTGAACATGCTAAAGTCTGCCCTTGCCTCAAATTGTTCCTCCTTAGTACTCTTGCCTGGAAAATCCCATGGACAGAGGAGCCTGGTAAGCCACCGTCCGTGGGGTCGCTAAGAGTCAGATAAGACTGAGCGACTTCACTTTCACTTTTCACTTTCCTGCATTGGAGAAGGAAATGGCAACCCACTCCAGTGTTCTTGCCTGGAGAATCCCAGGGACGGGGGAGCCTGGTGGGCTGCCATCTATGGGGTCACACAGAGTCGGACACGACTGAAGTGACTTAGCAGTAGCAGATGCAAAACTCCCCACCGCCAGAGTGGAAGTATTTGATCCACTTGCTCCTAATGCGTTGTGACAGGTGGTGATGTTAAAAAGTCATAATCTTTATTGCATGTCTTCCTGAGGAGAGTCAAGCCTCTGTGAGGATGAGCACAGGCTGCTCTGTTAACCTCTGCATACCCAAGCCCAAGCTCAGAGACTCTGTAAAGAAGACCTTGAAATATTTATTGACCTTGACTCCGGCATTGTGTTTATTAATGTGAACTGCTGTTTTTGCAGACTGAAAATGCTTCCACACCATTATTTTCCTAGGGATCAACCCAAAACCAATGTTAAGAATTAAGAAAATGACAACTAATCGTGACGTTCATCCTAGAGATCTCAGGAAATGGTTAGAACAGCATTCTCCAAACTTAAAATTTTTAAGTCCCTTCTTTTATTTGTTTATTTATTTGGCTGCACCAGGACTTGGGTGTGGCATGCGTGATCTTTAGTTGCAGCGTGTGCGATCTAAATCCCTGAACAGGGATCAAACCCAAACCCCCGACATTGGAAGCCTGGAATCTTAGCCACCAGACCACCAGGGAAGTCCCATTCTCCAAAATTTTGTGCTCACACGCCACCATGGAGAAGCAAGAAAAGCCCCAGGAGTTTATCTGTTTTTTTTTTTTTAATAATGTATATACACATCAGATATAATGTACATCACTTCATGGCAGATAGATGGGGAAACAATGGAAACAGGGACAGACTTTATTTTCTTGGGTTCCAGAATCACTGCAGATGGTGACTGCACCTGTGAAATTAAAAGATGCTTGCTCCTTGGAAGAAAAACTATGACCAACCTAGACAGCATATTAAAAAGCAGCGACATTACTTTGCCAACAAAGGTCCATCTAGTCAAGGCTATGGTTTTTCCAGTGGTCATGTATGGGTGTGACAGTTGGACCATAAAGAAAGCTGAACGCCACAGAATTGATGCTTTTTAACTGTGGTGTTGGAGAAGACTCTTGAGAGTCCCCTGGACTGCAAGGAGATCCAACTAGTCCATCCTAAAGGAGATCAGCCCTGGGTATTCATTGGAAGGACTGATGCTAAAGCTGAAACTCCAGTACTTTGGCCACCTCATGCGAAGAGTTGACTCATTGGAGAAGACTCTGATGGTGGGAGGGATTGAAGATGGGAAGAGAAGGGGACGACAGAGGATGAGATGGTTGGATGGCATCACTGACTCGACAGACATGAGTTTGAGTAAACTGCGGGAGTTGGTGATGGACAGGCCAGCCTGGTGTGCTGCAGTTCATGGAGTCGCAAAGAGTCGGACACGACTGACCAGCTGATTGACAATACACATCAGCCCCTGCCCTCCTCTCCAGATGCCGTGTACCTTCATGGGGAGAACCGTTCACCACTGTGCATGCAGATGAGGCTTTTAAGTAGCCTTCTTGAAAATTCAGAGTCTCATCCAGAGGGGGAGCTCAGATTTTGTCAGACTTCATTAGCACCTTTGCTTTTAATTTGAGAGTGTGCTGAGCTGAGCGGGGCAACGTGTCTGCGGCTGCACTTTCTGTGGTTGGCTTGAGCTTGGTGTTCTTTGTGAATCAAGGCCAGTCCTGCCATCTCCGTGGGAATCTTTAGGGCCCTCATGCGTTTCGTGAGGGCTGGCTTCACGAACAGCAGATAGCATCATCACTGAATTCTCTCATCTGGGCACCGGAAGCTGGTAAAGAGCTGTAAATCAAGACAAATGAGTCGCGCTGCCGTCCCTGACACAGGGAAGTCCCCAGATCATCTGTGGAACTTTAGGACATTGGATGCATAATCTGGATTTAAACCGACCGTAAGTTCCACTTACCTGACTTCCCTGGTGGTTCAGGTGGTTAAATCTGCCTGCAATGCAAGGAGTTGAGTTCAGTTCAGTCCAGTTGCTCAGTCGTGTCCGACTCTTTGTGACCCCATGGACCACAGCATGCAAGGCCTCCTTGTCCTTCACCAACTCCCGGAGCTTGCTCAAAACTCAAGTCTATTGAGTTGGTGATGCCATCCAACCATCTCATCCTCTGTCGTCCCCTTCTCCTCCTGCCTTCAATCTTTCCCAGCATCAGGGTATTTTCCAATGAGTCCATTCTTCACGTCAGGTGGCCAAAGTATTGGAGCTTCAGGACTGATTTCCTTTAAGATAGACTGGTTTGACTTTCTTGCTGTCCAAGGGACTCTCAAGAGTCTTGTCCAACACCACAGTTCAAAAGCATCAATTCTTTAGTGCTCAGCTTTCTTTATGGTCCAGCTCTCACATCCATGCAGGAGACCTGGTTTCAATCCCTGGGGCAGCTAACACTTTTCACTTTCTAAGCTCCAGTTAGAACCTACTTGTTAGATACAAAATGGAAATGCTACCATTTCTTCCCATTCATCCGGGAATAGCTTTGCAGACACCCTGCGCTGGGAACACTCAGAGAGCCCCTGGATCAGAGCATATTTATTTATAACTCAAGCGACGACGGACGTATCATAAACAGAGCATCTCGTGGGAGCAGAGTGTCAGGACTGAACCAACACACCCCTGTCTGTTTGCACATCCCAGGTTCCTGATTACATTCCCAGGTTCCTGATGAGCAGACATGCGCGTGGGCATCCTTTTAACGACTTCAGCTTCAAAGCTGTCCCTTACAGAGAGTTGCATGTGATGTGGAGTTTATTTACAAGAGCTCTGAAGGAGACTGCCGAGCCTGGCTTCGTGGCCCACACGACTCTGGATAGTGTCGTGAGAAGGGTCTGAGAAGGGCCTGGTGTCTAGAGAAAGTTGAGGCCCAGCGTCTGGACAGAAAGGCCAGCTGCAAGCAAGCCATGTCTCAGGCAGATCGAAACCCAACAAGCGAAGTCTTGTTCTTTAGCAATGGATTCTGCTCTGTTACTTGTTAACTTTGTACAAATAACAAAATTACAGAGACTTTATGGCAAAGTACAAAATATTTGAACAGAGTGGAGGATGAGATGGCTGGATGGCATCACTGACTCGATGGACGTGAGTCTGAGTGAACTCCAGGAGTTGGTGATGGACAGGGAGGCCTGGCGTGCTGCGATTCATGGGGTCGCAAAGAGTCGGACACGACCGAGCGACTAAACTGAGCTGAACTGAACTGAAATGTGTGTAGACTCATGGCTATTGCACAAATAATGGATTTTATTTTCTGGATTGGAGGTACGCACTGGTCTTCCGAGTCCTTGATTCACTCATATAATTTTTCTACCTATTGATTCATCTCTACGATGGGCATCAATTTTTTTTTTTTTTTTTGCTAAAAGTTCCTTCCTTTATTACAAGAGGTGTCAGTGCTACCCAGGTCACTCAGATGGTAAAGAATCCACCTACCAATACAGGAGACAGAGGTTCGATCCTTGGGTCGGGAAGGTCCCCTGGAGGAGGGCGTGGCAACCCACTCCAGTCTCCTTGTCTGGAGAATCCCACGGACAGAGGAGCCTGGCGGGTTACAGTCCACGGGGTTGCACGACTGAGCCCAGTTTACGAGCATGAGGCGTGCAGACTTGCACCTGAGCTCTGCGCTGCCCTCTGCACGGCTGTGCACGGCTGTCGCATGTTCCTTGGTTTCTCGTCATGCCTCTCAACAGATGTTCTGGGGTTCCGTGGGAAACGTGGCTCGGGCTCTGGGCCTCCTTTCAGATGATGGGATATAAACTCGGGTGTGCTTGCCAGTGTGGAAATGAAAGGAAACTGCCAACTTACAGCAGAACTGCCTCACGGCCAATTAGTCACGTGGTAAAGATGTGTGCGGCAAAGATGTGTGCGGCCAAGAGGCTTGCGCCAGGGATGTTTACGACACATAAGCTTACATGCATTGTTCTTGTGCTGTTTCTCAGTAGTGTCCAACTCTTTGCGACCCCATGGACTGTAGCCTGCCACACTCCTCTGTCCACGGGATTTCCCAGGCAAGAATACTCAAGTGGGTTATCCTTTCTTTATCTGGGGGATCTTCCCGACCCAGAGAGCGACCTGGTGCTTCCCGCATTGGCGGGCGGATTCTTTACCACTAGCACCACCTGGGAAGCTTATAAATACCTAGGACCAGTCAATTTGCATCTGCTCAGTGAATGAACCAAGTCCATACAGTAAGTGGCAGAGCTGAGACGGTGTAGCTATAGTCACGTGACATTAGCTGGGGTCCCGTGTTATTTGCAAATTCTCTCTTTATGTCCGTTATTTCGAACGAGCTTCTGTTTTCAATCAACTTCTTAAAGGTTCCGGTCCATCTGGAAATCTCTCATCAGTAGAGTTTGTGGACTTGCAGGATGCTCTGTAGCAGACTTAAATGATAAGATCGCCTAACCATCCCAAGCTACTTGGGAAGTGAAAGATAAACAAGAAATAGTCATGTGAAAGTGTATTTTACTGTTCATTAAAAAAAATAAAACGAAGCCATAAGATATGAAGGGAAGCCATTTGAACAGTCTTAAATTCTGAGCTGGGCAGTATTTTAAACGATGGAGACACTAAAACACACACACACACACACACACCTTAATCATTCAAAATGAATTCCCATCCATCCGTCTCCCAGGAGAAGGCTGAGACCCAGGGGCCTGAAACGATGCAGTGAGAAATTGAGTTAAACAGAACCCATCTTCTCAGTCCCAGAAGATGCCCCTGCTTTGGGCTGAACATGTGATCCCCGTGTGTGTGTATGGTTATTATTTTTCTGTCACACCCTCAGCTCCAGAAGCCAAGCTTCATGGAAGAGAAGGCAAGTGCTACAAGAAAAGTCAGTCACCTTCTCAGGCCAACACACACGGTCACCCTGGGATACGCCCCTGCCTAGTCTTGGCCCAGTGAGGTGGCTCACGGCTCCCTCTCTCCCCAAACGCTACCATGAGGAGTTCTCTGCGAGCTGTGGTCCTGTCTGCTCACCGCTTTCTTACTTTATCACATGCAGAGCGGGGGCCGTGGGGGTGACATGATCCCTGGCCGTGCAGAATAGATTTAGACCGCTCTCCGTGGTTGAGGGTGAGTTCGACACACCCTTAGGTTTTCATTTAGAAAAGGCCTTTTCCACCTAGTCAGATATTCAATAGGCACTCTGCACCTTGAAACTGACCGTGGAGAATTATTTTCAAGATCCTCACGCCTCGCCATTCATTACCGTCCCTCCTAGTTCTTGAGATGCCCTGACGAGAGAGAGGGCTGTGATTGAACCAAGAATCAGGTGTTTGAGCGACAGCTGGGAGTGTTTGGACATTGCCTTGGGCTTCTCTGATAGCTCAGTTGGTAAAGAATCTGCCTGCAATTCGGGAGACCCCAGTTTGATTCCTGGGTCTGGAAGATCCGCTGGAGAAAGGACAGGCCACGCACTCCAGTATTCTTGGGCTTCCCTGATAGCTGGTAAAGAATCTGCCTGCAATGTGGGAGACTTGGGTTCAGTCCCTGGGTAGGGAAGATGCCCTGGAGAAGGGAAAGGCTACCCACTGCAGGACTCTGGCCGGACAATCCCATGGAGGGGTAGCAAAGACTCGGACACGGCTGAGCGACTCTCACTTATTGAGTGAGTTAATGCAAAGGACCCCTTGATCTTTAATGAAAAGCGTAAGCTTCAACACCCTGGAGGTAAAATACGCTCTCCTGTCTCTACCCGCCAGCTCTTCGCACTCTTGGAAGCAGGCCTGGGCTGCTACTTGTGATAGCCGATTTAAATTATATCTGATGGAACCTTAATTAAAACCCAGGCAGCTCATCCTGCTGAAAAGATTTCTAGCCTCCTCCATCAAGACAAGCTGTGAAAGTCGGGTAAACCTACAACAGATGGCTTAGATGGTCCTTGAGGGGTGGAAATTCCACACTCTTCATGATGATGGAAGATGGACAGACTCAGGGAAGCACTGATGTGTTCTATCGTTTACACGACAACACTGCTTTTTTATTGAAACTGGAGCCATGCAGAATAATACATGCCTGGGGAAGGATATGGCAGAATCAAGGCAAAACAATAATGGGAAATCCTATTGTGATTAGGTTGTTTAAAACTGTAGAGGAAGCAGTGGTTTATCAATTACTCCATGCAACAACTTTTAAGTTTGAAATCTAACACTCTAGTTCAGTTCAGTCTCTCAGTTGCGTCTGACTCTTTGTGATCCCCTGGACTGCAGCACGCCAGGCCTCCCTGTCCATCACCGACTTCCGGAGCTTGTTCAAACTCATGTCCATTGACTTGGTGATGTCATGCAACCATCTCATCCTCTGTCATTTCCTTCTCCTCCCGCCTTCAATTTTCCCAGCATCAGGGTCTGTTCCAGTGAGTTGGATCTTTGCATCGGGTGGCCAAAGTATTGGAGTTTCAGCTTCAGCATCATTCCTTCCAATGAATATTCAGGACTGATCTCCTTTAGGATGGACTGGTTGGATCTCCTTGCAGTCCAAGGGACCCTCAAGAGTCTTCTCCAACACCACAGTTCAAAAGCATCAATTCTTTGGTGCTCAGCCTTCTTTATGATCCAACTCTCACATCCATACATGACTGCTGGAAAAACCATAGCTTTAAGCCAGGGGCAGATAACACTCTAAGTTATCTCAGTTAGAGTTAACACTCTAAGCCAGGTGCAGGTAATGTGTTTTTTCACCACAGTCAATTCAACTGTGGTTTCTCTCCTAGAGAAAAAGTCTGAAACCAGAGAAGAGGGGTCTCTTATTGTCTTTGCAAGGAGTTTAATTGCTTCCCCCTCCCCCATCCCTTCCCTCATTACATTGTTTGATTTCCCTGGCATAGAAGCTCAGACCGTTTTCCTCAGCATCACTTGGAAGTTGGGGGGCGGGTCTTTGAGTGGAAGCCCAGGATTTTGGGGGGTGGTGGGGCTTAAAAACCCTTACTCTTAACAAGCCTCTTTTATCAAGGACCTTTGGCCTCACCCTGAAGGCTGGGCTGAGGAATTCATTCAGCACCTTTCAGCCCCTGGGAGGGGTCCATCTATTAGGGGCTTCGTGATGGATGCCTGTGGATCTGGTTTATTGCACCCAGCACATCAATGGCCCTCATCAGTTGCCCATGGAGACCTCATACCCTTCGGCCTCAAATCCTGCTTTCAGAGCCATCTTCTCCTTCCCCAGTGACCTCACAGGAAAGCTCTTCAGGTCCTGGGCTCTCCTCCATCGTGGCATTGCAAACACTCCTCCCACGTTGGGAACCCTAAAATGTGCTTCAGAGACCATGATTGGCACTCCAGGCTTTTCATAAAGAAATAGCTTAATGTTCTTGTGTGTGTGTGTGTGAGAGAGAGTGAATCATTTAGCATCTTGTCTTCTGAAAGAATACCCAAAGGGACGAGAGTTCAAGTAAATATATGATTGTGTCTGGACTTCACTGCACAACTCCGCCCTCTTAAGCACAACTCAGCTTAGAGGGCCCACCGATTAGAATGATCATGGGTTTCAGGACAAATGGAGAAGGACATGGCAACTCATTCCGGGATTCTTGCCTGGAGAACCCCGTGGACAGAGGAGCCTGGTGGGCTACAGTCCATGGGGCTGCAAGGATGCAGCTGAACACCACACAAAGGCACACACTCAGCAGAATAAACGACTCACTTAGCCACATGCTGTGGAGAAGACATGCACATTTTTGTAGAGAATAGGCCAGAACACGTAGGTACATGGGAGTGTGAGGTTAACCAGCAGTGCAAGTGTTAGTCACTCCATCCTGACTCTCCACAACCCCTTGCACTATGTAGCCTGCCAGGGATTCTCAGCATCTATTCATTTCCTTCAAGTATGTCTCCCCAAGGGCTTCCCTGGTGGCTCAGCTGGTAAAGAATCCCCCTGCAATGCAGGAGACCTGGGTTCGATCCCTGGGTCGGGAAGATTCCCGTGGAGAAGGAAATGGCAACCCACTCCAGTATTCTTGCCTGGAGAATCTCAGGGATGGAGGATCCTGGCAGTCTACAGTCCGTGGGGTCGAAGAGAGTCTGACATGACTAAGGTACTTCACTCTACGCCTTCCCATACTGCAAACTTATGGCCAACCTGGACAGCATACTAAAAACCGGAAACATTACTTTGCCAACAAAGGTCCGTCTAGTCAAAGCTATGGTTTTTCCAGTAGTCATGTATGGATGTGAGAGTTGGACTATAAAGAAAGCTGAGCGCCAAGGAATTGATGCTTTTGAACTCTGGTGTTGGAGAAGACTCTTTGAGAGTCCCTTGGCCTGGAAGGAGATCCAACCAGTCCATCCTAAAAGAGATCAGTCCTGAATATTCATTGGAAGGACTGATGCTGAAGCTGAAACTCTAATACTTTGGCCACCTGATGCGAAGAACTGACTCACTGGAAAAGACCCTGATGCTGGGAATGATGGAAGGCAGGAGGAGAAGGGGATGACAGAGGATGAGATGGTTGGATGGCATCATCGACTCAATGGACATGAGTTTGAGTAAAGTCTGGGAGTTGGTGATGGACAGAGAAGCTTGGCGTGCTGCAGTCCATGGGGTCACAAAGAGTCGGACACGACTGAGCAACCGAACTGATACTGCAAAGCCTGAACTGTCAAAAACTACATTTCCCAGACTCCCCTGCAGCTTGGTTTGGGACACGTGACTTCCATCCACCAATCAGAGGCATTTTCTTAAAGACAGGAACTGAGACGGATGGGGAGAGAAATGGTCGTGTCAGGGCAGTCCAGCGGGTGAAGTGGGGTCCTGGGTTCAGTCACACAGGCAGACAGAGTCCCCCAGCTGTGGCAGAGCCCACAGTTCCAGGTACAAGGAGTGCTTTTGTTATTTTTGCCTGGGAGGCCTTCGTGGTGGCCTGACTGGTGATCTGTAAACTCTTGTTCTGTATTAATTGTTTGCAGCACAAATGACCAAGAATGCTGCGTATTATCTGCAACGGAGTCCAGCTGACACACTCCAAATCGAGGTTGCATGAATAAGTTCTGATGTGTAGGGGATGGAGGTTGGCGGGGGAGTGGTTTACAACTGGTGAACGTCATTTCTTGCCTCATTTTTATTTTGAATTTGAATTTGCAGCGCTCAAACTCTAGTTCCATGAAGAGTAACTGCTGGGAAGTAGAGAAAGAAAACAAATTAAAAAACTCCAACAATGTATGTTTTGTCATTTTCCTCCAAGTCTTTTGAGTCATAACAGGTATTGACAAGAGAAGGTATTCTCAGATTTGGAGAGTTTAGTTTCGGTGTTGACATTCCCGTGTGGTTTCTCAGAGGAAAGGATGCTACAGAATCTCCCAGACAGAAACGTGGTGATTATTTCAGCCTCCTGGAAGGAGTTTAGTCACTGGTACCTGCGTACCAAGTGAGGAGACACCCTGGGGGAAAGCAGCCGCGTAAAAGGCAACTTACGTGCTAGGAAGAGATGATGACGCTTGTCTTCCCGTTCAGAATATTTGACTGGCATCTGGATGCATCACTGGGTTGGTACAACTTCACACTTCGTTGGCCACATGTAAACACAGCCTCCAGTTCCCTACTTTGTGCATCCCTCCCGGACAGCTGCCTATTACTCTCCCACAGTCATCTGATGGACAAGTATACTGATACCACAAATCTCTGCCAGACAACCTCTCATCTTCTCAAAATATTTACCTATCTATGGATGGTCTGTTTCCTCTATACTTAGCCTGAAACAATTTATGGAGGATTTAACAACCAATGATCAGTGAATGCTATGAATACTATCAGATTAAGTTCTTGGTTTCTGTTTCTGCTAGATACACATCAGGTAGTTAACACAACTGGCTTCCATCTCAAGTACATAAGATATTTTTAAAACCTTTAATAGAATGGAACCCCCCCCAAAAAAAGAAAATTGAGGGAGAAAGCAACGGCGATTTTTCTGTGATGAAAAAAGTGCTCAGTGCGAGGGGGAAGAATTCTAACCGTAAAACATTCGAAACGTCCTTGAGCCCAAGATGTTTAAACGTTGATTTTCTTCTGATTAGTGTTTCACTTAATGCAAAAACAGCCGTGTATTCTTTAGGTGATGTCAGGATTTAATGGAATTTGATGTAATGGCAAGGTACAAGAACAAATTGGTTGCTCTAGCCATCTGGGTGACAGGCAGATTTTGCTGTGCCACTACAAAGTCCGTAATTGCCTGTTGCCCGTGGGTGTTGACAGATTTCTAGTACAGGGTAAGTGTAATAGGTGCATGAAGTTTTCAGCTCTCAGCACCCTTTTAACATACATAGGATATGACATTATATAATTGCCAATTCATTATTTGATTCCTTTAATGGGCTTACTTTGTAAAAAAGAAAAATAAAAAGAACAAAAACAACCTATGAGCCACTGGAACGTAGACTTAATGCAATCCTGCTCATGAACTGGAAGTGAACTACTCATATTTTTGATGACAAATACATGGTTTTAGGCCGCCAGCATGTCAACATTTATTGAAGCAAATGTTTACTTGATGGCAATCTGCTAAGCTGAAAGGATTAATTTTCCTTAAACACTATTGGCATTTGCCATTTTGCCACATTATCCTAGAACTAAAGAAGAAAGCTGATCCCCTTGCTATCTATTTTTCAATGAGGAAAACACAAAAGAAGATGGCATGATGAAACCTATTTAATATATATATATATTAGGGATTCCCTGGTGGCTTAGACAGTAAAGCGTCTACTTGCAGTGCGGGAGACCCAGGTTCAATCCCTGGGTCAGGAAGATCCCCTGGAAAAGGAAATGGCAACCCACTCCAGTATCGTTGCCTAGAAAATTCCATGGATGGAGGAGTCTGGAGAGCTACAGTCCGTGGAGGTTGCAAAGAGTCGGACACGACTGAGCGACTTCACTTTCACTTTTTCATGCTGCTGTATATAAAATTGGAGAAGGCGGGAGGTCATGGCTACAGAACTGGGTTAATGTGAGGGTTACAAAATCTTAGGCGTCCTGGAGGGCTGAGTGCAGGCGGGCCGTCAATCAGTCGCCCAGCACAGCCTGCTTTGTGTGTAACTTTCCTGGGTTTGATGTTGCAAATCTCGTGTCCAGTGAAAGCTCTTACTCCTGAGATAACAAGGATAGTTGGTCAGTCTGAGCTGGCACGTAAACTTCCCTCGGCGGTTCACCAACTGTGAGCAAGCTGCTAAGTCCTCCGAAAGCGAAAGCGTTAAATCACTCAGTCATGTCTGGCTCTCTGTGACTCCATGGAGTGTAGCCCCGCCAGGCTCCTCTGTCCATGGGATTCTCCAGGCAAGAGTACTGGACTGATGCCATGCCCTCCTCCAGGGAATCTTCCGAACTCGGGGACTGACCTAGCAGGTGGGTTCTTTACCATCTGAGCCACCAGGGAAGCCCCCTAAGTCCTCAGAGCAGCTCATCAAAAGGGAGAGCGGCTGACACGGCCTTTGGCGAAATGCTGCTAAGTGATCTGGACCGGTTCTGTGAGTAGCTGGCATCCTTCAGTCCTTACTCCAAAGAGGTGCTAAAAAGACTTCCTGTTTCAAAAATGTGTTCCCCCTGGCCCAGCAATAACCTTAAGGTTCCACTGCTCTTCTGAGCTTTCATAGATTTTCCGTCTCAGAGACTGTTTTAGCTCAGATTCCCTAGGAGCAGAGCCTGGTCTGAGGAGTCAGGCACAAGTGATTTATTGATGGATGTCTCTGAGGAGAAACTTCCCGGGAAGTAAGGAGAGCCAGAGGCGTAGGGGAACAAGGTGGAGGGGGGTGACTGCTGCTGAAGTCGCCTCTGCTTGATCTTTTGCGGAGCTCTGCTGCACACATTTCTGTGGACTTGCCCACCTTATTCCGTAGGGCAGACCGTAGGACAAAATGATATTGCTTTTTTAATTGGAGTATAGTTGACTTCCCTGGAGGAGGGCATGGCAACCCGCGCCAGTATTCTTGCCTGGGGAGTCCCATGGACAGAGGAGCCTGGCGGGCTACAGTCCATGGGGTGGCTAAGAGTCAGACATGACTGGGCAACTTAGCATGCACCCCTGGTTGCCTTAGCAATGTTGCGTGAGTTTCAGGTTTACAGCAAAGTGATTCAGTTACATGCACACATGCATGGACGCTCTTTTAGATTCCTTTCCCCTACAGGGCATGATAAGAGTGTTGAGTATAGCTCCCTGTACTATAGACTACATCCTTATTACTTATTTTGTATATAGCAGTGTGCATATGTCAATCTCAATCTCCTAATTTATCCCTCCCATCCTATGCCCCTGATATTCATGCTTGTTTTCTACATCCTCAATTTCTGTTTTGTAGAGAAGTTCCTTTCTCCCGTTTTTTAGATTTCACATGTAAGTTCTATCATATGATACCTGTCTTTCTTGGTCTGACTTCACTTAGTGTGATACTCTGTAGGTCTTGCTGCAAAATGGCATTACTTTAATCTTTTTTTATGGCCCAGTAATATTCCATTGTATGTACATGTCACATCTTTATCCGTTCCTCTGTTAATGGACATTTACGTTGCTGCCCTATCTTGGCTATTGTAAACGGTGCTGCGGTGAACGCTGGGGTGCACGCATCCTTTCAAACACTTGTATGGTCATGGTGAAACTGAAAGTTGCTCAGTCATGTTCAACTCTTTGCGACCCCATGGACTTCTCCAGGCCAGAATACTGGAGTGGGTTGCCATGCCCTTCTCCAAGTGAGAATGCTAAATCTATATATATATTTTTCCCATTTGTCAGTTTTCTCCAGGACTGTTCCTCATTTAAACACAAGGAGAGCCAAATCAGTAGTTCAAAAATTGCTAGAAAAAGCCTTATTTTTGCAGAGGCCACAGATCTTTACGGAGATATTCTTAAGACTACAAACAGACCAGAAGATATGAAGTTAGGTTTCCTATTTAAAGCAAGCTAATAGGAACAAAAACGCTTTTGAGAGGCCTGAGAAAAAGACTTCGGAGTAGAGAAACATAGAGCGAGCTTTAACACAAGTCTAAATGCTGGTCTGAGTCTCTTCCCTTACTTAGAGTTTCAGTGATACATATGATGGGAAAAAAACTGTCATGAGAAATCCTCTAATGGGTGCGTTTGCGTTAATCTCTCAGTTGTGTTTGACTCTTCGAGACCCCCTGGACTATGAGCCTACCAGGCCCCAGGCTCCTGTGTCCATGGGATGCTCTAGGCAAGAATACTGGAGTAGGCTGCCATTCCCTTCTCCAAGGGATCTTCCCAACCGGGGATCCAACCTGGCTCTCTCATATTGCCAGCAAATTCATTACCGTCTGAGCCACCAGGGAAGCCTAATGTTGGTAGAATATCAGAATAAGAGGATAGGAGAGACAGCCCATTCATTTAAAATTGTATATACATATATATTTGTTTATTTATTTGTCTGCCACGAGTCTTAGTTGAATCACCCAGAATCTTTGTTGTGGCCTGCAGGCTCGTTAGTTGTGGCTCTCAGGCTTAATTGCTCCACAGCATGAGCGATCTTACTTCACCAACCAGGGATTGAACCCTCGTCCCCTGCACTTCAACGCAGATTCTTAACCACTGGACCCCCAGGCAAGTCCTCAAAAGCCCACTCATATTCTGACCATAAACATTGTTTCTGAAAGTCTCTGCTCTGCTGCTGATATGCTTGGGCCTCTGCACATGTCCAGTGAAACCTCACTCATGAATATGCAGCATGGGGTGCCCTTTGCCAGGCCCCTTGCCTTTGAGACCTGGGTACACGTCACTGCTTTTAAGAGATCTCTCCTGAATGTCCGTCCCGTGTAGGTACTGGGGTCCAGGGCATCAGAGCGTACGTATGCCACTTGCTGTCCAGCGCTTAACTGCCCCTGTTGGTCTTCTTGGCACATTTATTTCTTTATTTGTTGCCCACCTCCACCAACAGTCTCACTGCAACGACCCTCAGCACCTCCTCCATCTCCACCGACTTCACCTTCACCAACGCTTACCTCCCGCTTCATCTCCATCACCTCTGACACCACCTCCAACCCCACCACCACCGTGCTCTCGTCCACCACCTCCAGCAGATATCTAAAGCACGGCGCCCCTTCCTTGCGCCCTGCAGGCCGATGTGGGCTCCCTTTCATCCTGCCCTCCACACCTTGTCAGTCGGCATTTTTGTTTTTTTCAGCTTTTTTTTTTTTGTAAGAAATAGCTTCCCCGGCTCTCTGAACCTCAGTGGAACCAAGTATCTACAGGGAATGAATTTTCCTTCTTCAGTGTTTAAAACACACTTTTGTGAGACTTCCCTGCTGGTCCAGTGGTTAACACTGTGTACTTTGGCTGAAGGGGATTCCAGTTCGAAGCCTGGTCCAGCAACTAAGATGCCACATTCCTGCAAGGTGTGGCCAACAGATTTTTTTAAAAATACACTTTTGCAAGGGTGCTGTCCTTACGGCACGTTGACTTTATTTTATTTTATTTTTTTTACCAAGATTTAATGTACATTTATTCTTAACATGTGGAACATATAGTATAAAGATTTCATACTGAATAAATGATATTCATTAAGCCAAAGAAGGAAAAAAGGAGGAATTTACATCAAGTTTTAGCTACATTGTTTGAAATACAAACATGCAGATTTTATCACTGAAAAAATCTCAATTGTGTTTCTTCATCAGGAACTTCAACTGAACCTAGAAGTTTTTCACACTCGATTAGAAAGAAAACAAAAACAAAAACCCAGAAAAAAATAAACTATAAGTTGATTGGCTGCTGAGACAGCAAGGACTTTTTACAGAGACCTGTATAGCATCTCACCAAGAGGGGCGATGTCACTTAGGAATGTTTGAATTTAGTTTTCTAAACTTTTTAAAGTTTATTAATTATATACTACTTCATATTCTGTGGTACAGCGTGACTAGGATGAAAAAGCAAATGTGTAAATGTTCCTTTGAAAAAATGGACTTTTCTTCCCGTCACTGTGGATATTTGTTTTGAAAGAGGGCCTTCCTGGTAGCTCAGCTGGTAAACAGTCCAACTGCAATACAGAAGACCTGGGTTCAATTCCTGGGTCAGTAAGATTCCCTGGAAAAGGGAATGGCAACCCACTCCAGTATTCTGGCCTGAAGAATCCCATGGACGGAGGAGCCTGGCAGGCTACAGTCTAGGGGGTCACGAGGAGTCAGACATGACTGAGTGACTGCACCACCACCAGCACCACTGCATTTGACTTCTAGTTACTAATTTACCTCTAACCCTTGAAGGGAAAACATTGTGGAATTCTTTTTTGAGCTAAATCAACTTCATTGCTTATATATATATCTGTTTTTTCTTCTGGAATTCTTTTTGAGCTAAATCAACTTCATTGCTTATATATATCTGTTTTTACTTCTGGAATTCTTTTTGAGCTAAATCAACTTCATTGCTTATATATATATCTGTTTTTACTTCTGAGATATATGTAAATTTGTTCCATTCTTTGCATTTCTGGCATGATTGAAGTAGCTAAGGGAATTCCCAATTGAATGGCAATTAATTCTTTTCCCTATAAGACATGTTACACTCTTAGTTAAAATGCAGTGACCCATTCACATAATCTTAAAAAAAAAATTATGTGCCTTTCTGAGAGAGGAAGCTTCAGAGAAAGTGTCACTAGTGGTAAGAACATTAAGTGTTGAGTGTACTGTTCTTTTCCCCAAATTGACACATTTACCAAGTGAACAAAATTGTGACAATCTTTCTTGGCATCCCTTCTTCCATATGTCTATGGGAAGAATCATCAGATGCAACATTTGCCTGCCTGTGAATGAGAGAGAATTTATAAAGACATGCTGAAAAGGATTTTCGTGGGAAGGTTGAAGATGGTAGTATATAGATGATTGCTATCAGCAGAAAGCTAGCTGTTTTACTTTAGAAATATTTTAGACTTGTAAAAAATCATACTAGTTCATGACAATAGCTATAAAACTGTGATGGGAATGACAACAGAAATAATAAGTATTAGTTCCCAGTATATTGCAAGTATCCCTGTGGTCTGGAATGGGCTTCCCAGGTGGTGCTAGAACCCGGCTGCCAATGCAAGAGACATGAGACTCGGGTTAGATCCCCAGGGTGGGAAGATGCCCTGGAGGAGGAGGAGGACATGGCAACCCCCTCCAGTATTCATGTCTGGAGAATCCCATGGACAGAGGGACTTGGAGGGCTACAGTCCATAGGGGCCGCCAAGAGTCAGACATGACAGAGCGACTAATACTTTGAACTTTTCAAATGTCAGAGTCAGTAGGGAAGGGACAGCCTGGGGAATTTGGACTTCCCCCAAAACTCTAGGGTGAAGGTCACAGACTTGGCTCCTCTGTGTGTGTGTGTGTGTGTGTGTGTGTGTTCGCGCGCGCGCACGCGTGTTCAGTTGTGTTCGACACTTTTCAAGTCTTTACCACTCTTGGCTCCTGCACAGAGGTGATCAGTTATGCACCAGCTGCAGGAGCAGTGGAGGCCATAACCTGATGAATCTCTCTCATCTCCTTGATACCAAAACCAACAGAGATGGGGTCCTCAGGGCTCCGGTCCCATTGCAAAGTGTATGATGTGCGAACAGGACCGCAGGGTTCAAGTCAGGTGTGATTCTCTCTGTATAAGACCCCGGGAGAAGCACTTGGGTTGTGTCAGCGAGGAAGATGGCCACTTGCATTCCTTGTAATTCAGCGTCACCGTATTTTTATCTGCTTGGTTTTCTATCCTGAGGGCTGAACGCTTTGTCACAATAGACCACATGCCATTGAAGTAACATTATTCCCTCTATGCAAAGGTGTGGGGATAGCCTGGATAAATATACGCCCCTATATCAGCTGAAGCAGAAGCCTGTGGTTAGAAGGCACGCTGGGGAACAGTGAGACCTGCCTGGGATTGCCCCGGTGGCCTAGTGGTTTAGACTCTGCTACCAATGCAGGGCGTCGTGGGTTTGAGCCCTGCTCGGGGAACTAAGATCCCACTCGCCCACGGCCTAAAGATTAAAAACAAGAAGAAGAAAAGGAACTGCCTGGATTCCAACCCCAGGATGGAGCTTGAGCTGATGGCGTGACCTTGTGCCTCAGCTTCTTGACTGTGCAAATGGCATTCATAGCTGCGTCCTGCTGACACGGTGAAGAGACTGCTGTGTTAACATGCGTTCTTGTGTTCGACCCTGGCTGTGTGTACTGCCATCCACCACTGGCTCTAACCACAGGAATTAGGGCAGACCCCCGCAAGACCCCAAGGAGACTGTCCTTACTGTGGGGCCCTGCACCGTGGTCATAGGTGTGGAGCCCTGTAACCAAGGTCACAGGATAAAAATCCCTGGAATGGACCGAGCCCCACAGCACGTGTTGCCATGAGCTTCTGGATCTAAACCGGCCTGTTCCCTGACCCCATATTAGGTAAAATACCCACTGTACCTTCCTTGTATAGCACCCTAACCCGTCACCTAACGCTGCCATCCCAGCAGGAGTTTTCTCCGTGTTGAGGCTAAAAAAATTGGCTGCTAACGAGTCGGACACGACTGAGCGACTGATCTGATCTGATCTGAACCCATGAAAGGGGTCGGCTTTGCTTGGAGCAGGCCCGTGTTCTAATGGCATCTCCTACTCTAATATTTCAGATGCTAGCCACACCATGTGAGTCTGCAGACCACCTGTACTTTGGACCAGTCTGCTGTAAATTCAGAGCTTCTCCCTAACCCCTGGTTCTGACATTCACTGGAAGGATTGGTAGCACTCAGGAGAGAACCATACGTAGAGTTTTCTTACAAAAGATGCACGCAGGCTGAGGTTGGGCATGAACCCAGCGCTTCTGAGCCTCTCCCTGTGGAATCAGAGCCGCATCCTGCAAAGTGACCACAAGGCAGGGGGCTCCTCTGAGGCCCCGTGTCCGGAACCCTCCCTGAGGTGTGTGTGTGTGTGTGTTAATTATTTATTTTTAATTGAAGTGCAATTGCTTTTCAATATTGGCTTCATTTCTGCCATCCATCAACATGAATCAGCCATACATACATGTATCCCCTCCCTCTTGGGCCTGCCTCCCACCCCATCCCACTCCTCTAGGTTGTCACTGAGCCCCGGTTCGAGCCCCCCTCACACACACACACCCCGAGTCATACAGCAAAATGGACCACTACACACTGAGTTTTTTTATGTGGTGGGCACTGGTCCGTGACTGGACACTGGATTGAATTCAGCCTCCACCCCCTTCTCAGTCCCCGGTGGTGGAGCGGCTGGAAGTCCCAGCCTCTTTATCCTGTCAGTAGTCGATCTTTCTTGGGAGCCTGCCTCCTTCCTAAATCCACATTGGAGGCTCTGCAGAGTCACCTCATCAGCATAACAAAGACGTGCGTATGGCTCAGGAAGTGCCAGGGGGTTTTCTGGCTCAGGAACCTGGGACCAAGGCCAGGCCAGATGATTTATAGCTTGTGTGTGTCAAGAATAAAGGCCAGCACAGGCCACGGGCAGAATATATGGCCCCCAGGGTTAGAGGCGACGAGGCGGACAGGTGTCAAGGAACTTTGCCTCTCATTCGTAAGCCTCCTGAATTTGAAGCGTGCCTAGGTGCATTTAAGCTTTTTCATTCCCAGTGTTCTCTCCCCTCAAAAGAAATTCCGGGAGAGTGACTTTGGCCCTTCCTGTGCTCCTGCACACACTTGCCTCTGAAACAAAGTGGAAGTGGAGTCGCTCAGTCGTGTCCCACGCTTGGCGACCCCCGTGGACTGCAGCCCTCCAGGCTCCCTTGTCCATGGGATTCTCCAGGCAAGGATACTGGAGTGGGGTGCCATGCCCTCCTCCAGGGGATCTCCCCCACCCAGGGATCGAACCCAGGTCTCCGGCACTGTAGGCAGATTCTTCACCATGCCTCTCTTGAATTTTCTTCAATTCAGCATGTCATTAATGTTCGCTCTGTCCGCACCCCACACACACCCATTCTTTGGGGGACATTTTTATTCTTCACTCTCCCCGCTCAAGAATAGTTTCTGTGCACCACAGTGAATGACTGGTGGTTTGTTTGTTTGTTTTGAACAACAGTTGTTGCATTTCTCTAGGTTTTAAGCTGTTGCTTTCACCCTGAGTAGACCTGTACAGAATAGATGTGCACGTGTGATCATTTCAAATGTCTTTATCTGTAAAGCAGCCAGCTGAACATCATCTCACTTTCCTAGTGACTAGGAAAGGCTTCCTTCCTCCCACTGTTTACTACGAAATGCGAACAGATTTCCATTTAATTTGAATATGTGTCGGTGTCGGAACATCTGACTTCTTAATTGGCTTCTTTAAATCAGAATGTCAGGAAGCAGGTAGAAAAGGAAAGCGGAAATGGAAACCTGGGGCCCACTGTGGGCATGTGTGTGTGCCAGTTGCTCGGTCCTGTCAGACTCCTTGTGACCACCTGGACTGTCGTCTGCCAGGCTCCTCTGTCCATGGGATTCTCCCGGCAAGGATACTGGAGTGGGTAGCCTTTCCCTTCTCCAGGGGATTTTCCCGACCCACGGATTGAACCCAGGTCTCTCCCATCGCAGGCATACCCTTTACCAGCTGAACCACAAGGGAAGCCCAAGAATACTGGAGTGGGTAGCCATTCCCTTCTCCAGGGGATCTTCCTGACCCAGGGATCAAACCCTGGTCTCTCACATTGCAGGCAGATCCCTTACTGTCTGAGCCACCAGGGAAGCCCCTTACTGGGTATAAGTAACGTCTGTTGTGTTTCATGAGACCCCTGACTCATCTTTTTGGAATTATTGCATTTTGCAGACAGCTGTTAAATCTACAAATGGCTGAGAGAGGCCACGTTTCATATTTACGCTCGGTAGTGTGGTTATTTTAGAGGGCCCTTCCCGTGATCAGGCTTAAGGTGTGAAATTTCAGATATCATTGGTTGGCATTGCCAGCGTCTGCCACTCATTCATTTATGAAGGCAGTTGAGGCGGGACTCTCTCGCGGCTCGGCCAAGGTGTTTTGCAGTTTAGGAAAAAGCAGAGCTGCTGTCTGAGGGCCCAGCTTTGGGCTGGGTGATGCCGTGGGTGACGCACGCCCTTGAGATTCCTTGTTTCCCAGTGCCGACAGGCCAGCTCCCATCTGACGTCCTCACTGTCCAGACCTGTAACCACACCATACGAGGTCGGTACAGCAGAGCTTTTCATTTTACCTGGAACAGGCTTACAAGTGCTCCATGGTTGAAGCGACTATGAAATAACATATCCAGATAATGTAGTCAAGCAGGTTTATTTTATATGCTCTCTCTCTCTCCCCTCCTCCCCTCCCCCTCCCTCAAGGAAACTTATAGTAAAATTCTGCCCACACCTTATTTTCACATCGACAAGATGCCCCCTGCTCTGTGTGCACCCTCACCAACGCGTCTGCTGTCTTTGGGAATGAGATTCTGAAACCGAGAGAGAAGCAAGGATAACGTCTAATTGCTTTTGCTTCTCTGGAGATGCTCAAAGCAGTGTTAACATCTGGCATTGTATCCTTGCTCGAAAGGCAATTGGGTTTTCTGAGAGCAGCTCCTCTATTCTGATATTGCAATCCTTCCACCGTCTTCAGAGACGCTTTGGAATTCAAGACAGGAAGTGATCATCTTTTCACATGAATGTGATTTTTTTTTTTTTTTTAATGGATAGGGTTGTGTGACGGTGTAGGTTCCAGGAAGTATGTTTCCTTAAAGAGTGCTAATTTTCTAGGGGAAAGGGTTTCAGATATGTACCTATCTGTATGATTACAGAAACTGAAACTTAAAGTTGCTTAGTCGTGTCCGACTCTTTGTGACCCCAGGGACTATCCAGCCCATGGAATTCTCCATGCCAGAATACTGGAGTGGGTAGCCTTTCCCTCCTCCAGGGGATCTTCCCAACCCAGGGATGGGACCCAGGTCTCCTGCATTGCAGGTGGATTCTTTACCAGCTGAGCCACCAGGGAAGCCCAAGAATACTGGAGTGGGTAGCCTGTCCCTTCTCCAGGGGATCTTCCACACCCAGGAATTGAACCCAGGTCTCCCACATTGCAGGCGGATTCTTTACCAGCTGAGCCACACACATAAGTTAGATGCCTAACAAGATTTTATTAAAAATGAGTGAGAACAGTCGATTGCACTTTTTCCCCCTTTATCTTTTTCCCTAAAGAGGTGTCCGCATTTTTGTCAGATGCATATTCACAGGCGGCTTGTTCATTTTATTTTTTCTGTATGATACGTCTTGTGTGCAGGCACGGGGTTGCTGGGTTAACCTGATTTTAGTGTTTTTATCTACACCTCCAGAGGGTGACGGTGGTGTCAGCCACTTCATTTTAATGGGGTTGTTTGGTCAGAGCTAACATACAGGACAAGGCATCTTTGGAGCGGCCCTGAAGGATACTCCTCTAATTTTTATCTCTCCTTCAGGGACGGTGAAGCAAATACATTCTGAGACTCTAAAGTGTTAGGCTGTAAATTTAGAATAATGTTGTTTATAAGGTAAATTCCTGAAACCAGCGTTCTCATTTATTTCTCTTGCTCACCGTGGGCCTCCTGCTGAGAGGTGCTGAGATCGGTCTGAGATTGCAGGTAATTTATCATCTAGATTAATTAAATACTTCGATTCCATGGTTTCCTTTAGGATCTGTGACGAATTGGTGTTGGCCTGAATTTCAATTTTCAGTCTAAAGACAGTAATCCTTTACCCTGGGACGTTGCCTGTTGTAGCCGAAACCGCAGGCTTCAACCTTGTATGCTATCCACTTTTTTTCTTTTTAATTTTATTGAACTAACAGTTGATTATAATGTGTTTAGTTTCTGCTGTACAGCAAAGTGATTCTGTACACATACATATATATATGTACATCCGTGTTCAGTTACGTTCAGTTGCTCAGTCGTGTCCGACTCTTTGCAAACCTATGGACTTCAGAGCTCCAGGCCTCCCTGTCCATCATCAGCTCCCGGAGCTTGCTCAAACTCATGTCCATTGAGTCAGTGATGCCATCCAACCATCTCATCCTCTCTCGTCCCCTTTTCCTCCTGCCTTCAATCTTTCCCAGCATCAGGGTCTTTTCCAATGAGTCAGCTCTTCGAATGAGGTGGCTAAAGTACTGGAGTTTCAGCTTTAGCATCATTCCTTCCAAAGAAATCCCAGGGCTGATCTCTTTCAGAATGGAAATGGTTGGATCTCCTTGCAGTCCAAGGGACTCCCAAGAGTCTTCTCCAACACCACAGTTCAAAAGCATCAATCCTTCGGCGCTCAGCTTTCTTCACAGTCCAAGCTCTCACATCCATACATGACCACTGGGAAAACCATAGCCTTGACTAGATGGACCTTACTTGGCAAAGTAACATCTGCTTTTTAATATGCTGTCTAGGTTGGTGATTGCTTTTCTTCCAAGGAGCGAGCGTCTTTTAATCTCATGGCTGCAGTCACCATCTGTAATGATTCTGGTGCACCCCCCCCCAAATAAAGTCTGTATTTATATATGTGTGTAATATGCTTTTATACCCTTTTCCATTACAGTTTATCACATGGTAGTGAATAGAGTTCTCCGTGCTCTGGAGTAGGACGTTGCCATATATACTGTTGTTCATCTCCTAACTGGAAAATTCTCTGTCCTTCCCCCACCCCCCAACCCCAACTCCCTCCTCCTTGGCAACCACAAATCCAAAAACGGAGCAGATATTTTTAAACATGCGACAAGAATTCTTATCTTCTCCTCAGCCACAGTGTATTTGAATTTTAGATATTGTGTTAATTCTTTGAAAAGACTGTGGATTTAAGCAAAACATCGCTGTGGTTGTTGTTTGATTCTCTTTTGGGGGGTGTGTGGCCAGGCACAGCTTGAAAACGATTTCTCTTTCAGCCCTTTCCATTACTGTTCCTTGGTCTTGAAAAAGAGACTTGCATCTTCCAATGTCAGCTCCCGACAACCTGCCTTCGAGAACATTGACGGTATTTCAGTGACGTTGTCATGATATCTGCTGAATACATTGAGCTCTTATCAGAATTTATATGCTATTCAATGATGCCTGTGAAATCATTCCTTTTCCTATTTAGCAAACAGCCTCTGCAACTACGTCCTTAGAATTCAGATCTCCAAAGGGCTTCAGGAAAAGTGGCCACCGAGCTTCCTGTAGAGCGTCTGTATAGTTTCAGGCCCGCACAAGGGGCCTCAAGATGGACGATGACCTTCAACTAGGGAAAGATTAAATCCTCATTATTGGGTGAAACCAGACATGGTCTTTGGGTGTAAGTTACGAGTGGCAGAGTAGAAAGGATGTGAGCTGGTCCCCAAGCCAGCTAGGGGCAGTTATAATCTCTTTGGATTTCATTTCCTCATCTGTAAGATGACTCACTTCCCTGGTGGTTATTAAAGGGTAAAAAAAAAAAAATAATGTATATAAAATACTCTGTAGTGTTGGGAACCTCTTAGGCAGGAAGGAGGAGCATTCAACACATGCTTTTATTGTCCGGAATTTCGGAGCGTAATGGAGGATTTCAAGGTGAAGGTCAGTGAGTGAAGACAACAGCAATGGAAGATGGGATGGTCTTGGGGGAGAATTCCCTGAAAAAGGGGGAGTCAGAGGGAGCACGTGTTCTAGGGATCTCAGAACGGTGTACCTAAGTCTTCCTCACCCACAGCCTTGGGGAAATAGAAACAGCAGTGGAGCTGTTAAAAAAACTTAAGTGTTTTGTCAAAAACATACTTAAAAAAGAGAAGAAGTTCCAGTGTTTCATGGACCAGTCCTTGTGAACCAAGTGGATTATGAGAAAGATGAAAGTACAATAGCTATAGAACATCAGTTTGCATTTTCACCACGAGAGTCCCCAGACCATTGCGGGATGCATGGATCCAACGACCGATGGAAAGTCCTCCGGTGGGAGAGAGCTTGGGAAATGAAACATGTTACTTGGTATTTTTTTTAAATTTATTTATTAATTGCTTTACAGTGTTGCGTTGGTGTCTGCCGTACACAAACACGAATTAGCCATAGGGATACGTAGGTCTCCTCCCTCTTGAACCCCCTTCCCCCTCCCACCCCATCCCACCCGTCTAGGTTGTCACAGAGCCCCAGGTTGAGCCCCCTGCATCATACAGCAAATTCCCACTGGCTGGCTGTTTTTCAAATAGTAATGTGTATGTTCCCATGCGCCTTAGTATTTAAAAGCTAGAACATGCACCACTGAGAAAGAGGCAGTGAAGGAAGCGTACCCTAAACCATAGGGCTGAAGGGTGCAGTAGCTTAGGTTTTCATCATGATGAGAAGGACAGTTCCATGTGCGTGGGACAGCCTCGGGGAAGCACGCAATAATCCTCCGCCCTCATCTGCCAGGAAGGCTTGATGTACAGGATGTAGCATGGATGTGACTGATAGAAAGGGAACGAGACACTTACGGGAGAAAGTCTCCTAATGGGAGCCCCCCGTTGCCCGCCCCCAAGGGGCACGGCGTGATAAACCATGCACAGCTTGGACTTCAACTTCTTCACTCTCTCGACCAAGAAATACTTAGACCCAGACGAGGTAGAAGGTTTGACAAGCACATTTTGCTGGCAAAATAACAAACAGCTCACAAACAATCCCCAAACAGTGAGATCCCCATTTTCATGCTTCACCTACTAGAAGATTTCACCCTTCCCCAACAGACTGGTATTATTTATCTTGGATGTTGCTGTTGTTCAGTTGTCAAGTTTGTGTCCGACTCTTTGTGACCCTGTGGACTGCAGCGCACCAGGCGTCCCTGTCCCTCACCATCTCCTGGAGTTTGCCCAAGTTCATATCCATTGAGTCGGTGATGCCATCCAACCATCTCATCCTTTGTCACCCCCTTCTCCTCCCGCCTTCAGTCTTTCCCAGCATCGGGGCCTTTTCTAATGAGTCAGCTCTTCAGGTAGCCAAAGAATTTGAGCTTCAGCATCAGTCCTTCCACGGAGAAGGCAATGGCACCCCACTCCAGTACTCTTGCCTGGAAAATCCCATGGATGGAGGAGCCTGGTGGGCTGCAGTCCATGGGGTCGCTAAGAGTCGGACACGACTGAGCGACTTCACTTTCACTTTCACTTTTTCGCTTTCATGCATTGGAGAAGGAAATGGCAACCCACTCCAGTTTTATTGCCTGGAGAATCCCAGGGGCAGGAGAGCCTGGTGGGCTGACGTCTATGGGGTCACGCGGAGTCGGACACGACTGAAGTGACTTAGCAGCAGCAGCAGCAGCGTCAGTCCTTCCAAAGACTTATTCAATTTTGAATGTGCTGCACTGATTTAGTGGTGGTCAGTCACCAAATGGACTATCACGAGGGTTGAGTGAAACCAGAAACTCTGGATGAAGAAGCTGAACGGGTCAGAAGCATTTGGAAACTCTTGAAATATAGGTATCTTAACCTACACCCGTCCAACCTGGGCAGCTAGAGATGTCATCAACGCAGACTCTTTCTACCTCGTTCTCTCCTAATTTTCTCAGAGGTTGTTGGTGTGAGCCGTCCATGTGACTATTTTAATTCTGGGAAACAGATGGCAGAGGCTGGAAGCTTTCATCTGCTTGCCTTATTTAGAGCACTTGTCCACGCTTGAAACTGCAGCGTTAAATGGGTTAAGTTGCCTGGATCTTGAACTGTTACTCTAAAGAAGGGTGGTAAACAGTCTTGGAGGATTTTTTCCTTCACTACAATTCCATTTTATTTTCTTTCCAAATAGTTAAAGAGGCTCTGCAAATACCATTTTGGTGAACAATTCCTCCCGGACAAGGGGTAAAGAACTAACCTCTTAACTCATTTACATCCTTGGGATCATGGCTTCACGTGTAACTCTGGCAGCAAAACGGTGGGTGAAACAGTCCTGTCTTTATTTTTATACAAAAGTGTGGTTTAATAAGAACCTGAGCATGTATGCATGTATTTAAATTTTGATTATGCATTTACATTTCTATTGTGTTGAGATAATTATAGAGCACATATATATGTATGAGGTATATCGAGTCTTAATAAAGAAACATCCAGAAGGTCTTTAGCCATCCCTATTTATACCTCTCAGTTTGTTCTGCCTGCCTGGGTGAGAAGTTGATATATATACAAACAGTCTTTTTGTGCTTGAACTTGAAAGAAAAATCTAATAGGAGTCAAAGGTCACTTTTGTAGTGTATGTTTATATACAGACACGGCTGAGCGACTTTACTTTCACTTTTCACTTTCCTGCATTGGAGAAGGAAATGGCAAACCACTCCAGTTTCTTGCCTGGAGAATCCCAGGGATGGGGGAGCCTGGTGGGCTGCCGTCTATGGGGTCACACAGAGTCGAACATGACGGAAGTGACTTAGCAGCAGCAGCAAGTAGGTAGTTGAGATAGAAAGATACATAGATTGCTGTTGTTGTTCGGTCACCAAGTTGGGTCTGACTCTTTGCGACCCCATGGACTGCAGCACACCACGCTTCCCTGTCCTTCACTATCTCCCAGAGTTTGCTCAGACTCACGTCCATTGAGTCGGTGATGCCAAGCAACCATCTCATCCTCTGTCGCCTGCTTCACCTCCGGCCTTCAATCTCTCCCAGCATCGGGGTCTTTTCCAATGAGCTGAATAAGAGACATAGGTACATAGGTGAGACGGGTACATAGATGGATAGATAGATGGCATTTGCTGTCCAGATAGATGCATAGATGTTATTCCGTACCTGCCGTCTTATGAAGCAGGGTGAGTTTTGTGGGTTGGGTGGTCCTCTCCCGGGGAGAGATTAGCCCACATAACCTCCCTTGGGAGAGTCGGCCGAGAGTGGTAGACGCCAGGGCTGTTTTCCATCGAGAGCCTCAGATGGGTTTAACGGTGCTGTCAACACTTGGTCCATATACTGCGTGTTTACAGAACTGCAGATTCTAGAGCTGCATGTGTCAAGGGTCTGAGCCACCGTGAGTTCCGCTCTGAAAGTGTGGGATTCGAAGGCAGAGGAGAAGATAAATTCTGAGGCATCCAGAAGGTGAATGGTGCAGCCAGAATTAGGAAACTGCCTTCCGGTGTGTGTGTGTGTGTGTGTGTGTGTGTGTGTGTGTGTGTGTGTGCACGCTCAGGAACCTGATCTGCTGAAAGGAGACGACTGAGTTTTTTTCCAGTGGGACAAAACTAGCCTCTCACAAGGAGGAGGAGCCCCACCGTGGAGTTATGACTCTTCTGCCGTAAAACATAGATTCATATTCATGTGTCTCCACCGCAGTGGCTGCCTTCTTCCCTCCATCAGAGCGTCCCTGTCATAACTTAGACAGCTGTATTAGCAACCCGCTTCTCATCGGAGGCAAGCCTGTTGGGGTGGCAGAGATTTCTTTTGCCCCTTCAATCTGCAGGGTGTGTTACTTGCCCTTGACTAGAGATGAAAGATGTACCCAAAGGTTGGGAGGATCTCCAGGCTGATAATCTATCCCCTTGGCAACATTTCTAAGCTCACTCTTCGTGTGTCACAGAGTACTTGCTTAACTCAATTCACCTCCCACCATCCAACAGTCTTGTTGAGACAAGGACATAGAAGCTACAGTTATACCTTTGTATGAGCTTAGTGGTGCCAGGATATATATGGACCAGCTGGGCTTGGATATGGAGATGGCTGATGCAAAGGGTTCCTACCACTTGTGTTTCTTTTCCTCCTTTAACTTGGTCTGGTCACAGATGGCGAGGACAGAAAATAGGAATTGTGGGATATGCTGCCTGGTACAAATTTTTATTTGTTTATTTTACAGTAGATCCTTGTTGGTTTCCTGTTTTAAATACAGCAGTGTGTCCATGTCCATCCCAAACTCCCTAACGATCCCTTCCCCCATCCTTCCCGCTGGGAACCATAGGGTTATTACAGAGTATTGAGCAGAGTTCTCTGTGCTGTCCAGCAGGTCCTTATTGGTTATCTATTTGAAATACAGCAGTGTGTCCATGTCCATCCCAAACTCCCTGACTATCCCTTCCCCCATCCTTCCCCTTGGGAACCATAAGGTTATTACAGAGTATTGAGCAGAGTTCCTTGTGTTGTGCAGTGGGTCTTTGTTGGTTCTCCATGTGAAATACAACAGTGTGTCCATGTCCATCCCAAACTCCCTGACTATCCCTTCCCCCATCCTTCTCCCTGGTGACCATAAGGTTATTACAGAGTATTGACCAGAGTTCTCTGTGCTGTCCAGCAGGTCCTTATTGGTTATCTATTTTAAATACAGCAGTGTGAATATGTCCATCCCAAAGTCCCAATCTGTCTCCCCTACCTCTAACTTTGTGAGTCTGTTTCTGTCTTGAAATAGTTTCATTTGTATCTTTTTTTTTTTTTTTTTTTAGATTCTGTATTTAAGCGGTATCGTCCATACTTGTCTTTCTCTGACTGACTCTTTTTACCTAAGTGCATGATGAGTGAAAGGTTTTGATCAGGACCAATCATGGATAAATCTGTGAGCAGGTCACCGTTCTGTCCTGGCTTTCTGGACAGGGTAGACGACAGGGTACATGTCCATGACTTCATGCCTAGGACTTGTGAGTGTGCTCTCCTGTCTAGAAGGCGGTGCTTTCTTGATGGGAGTGAATCACGAATATTGAGGTGGGGGATATTATACTGGGTTATCTAGGCGAGTCCAAACCAATCACAGGAGTCCTCAGACTGGAGAACCTTTCTTGCCTGCGGGCAGAAGGAAAGGAGATTATGGGAAATGATCTGAAAGAGGTGGTGTTCGTGGCTTTGGTGATGACGGAAGGCGGCGGGGAGGGGGGATGCAAGCCAGGAAAGGCAGGTGTCCTCTCAAAGCTGGGAAAGTCAGGAAACAGACCCTTTCCGAGGCATCAGCAAGAACCGAAGCCCTGCCAACATCTTACTTTTAGTGCCCCCGACACCCACATCAGCGTTCTGACCTACAGAGCAGTAAAGTAGCAAGTCTGCATTTTTCAGCGCCCAGGTTTGTGGTCATTTGTTACAGCAGCAACAAGAAATTGATACAGGCAGCGGAAGGATAGAGGTGGGTTGAGGAAGACGTTAAAAGGCGTATTATAAATCTGTAACATATTTAGAGCTTATTATCGGATATTCAAAGTATATGTGCATGTGCGGTAAAAATACAAACAGATGCAAAAGGATACCTACATAAAATGCAGCATTTAAACTTGTATTACTAGAATGTGCAAGTTATTTTGTTATATATTGTTACAGACACTATATAGTTACATTGGTGTTTGTTACCGTCTTAGTCACTAAATGTGTCTGACTCTTTGTGACCCCGTGGACTGTAGCCCGCCAGGCTCCTCTGTTCATGGGATTTTTCCAGGCAAGAACACTGCAGTGGGTTGCCATTCCCTTCTCCAGGGTATCTTCCCAATACAGGGATCGGACCTGGGCGCCCTGTGTTACAGGAATGTTCTTTACCATCCGAGTGACCAGGGAAGCCCTAGTGTGATTGTTACCTAGTTATTGTTACAATTCATGACTGGTGGAATTAGTCTGTATCATGGAGAAAGAGACAGAGAATTTTTCTTTCTACCTTAGGAGAGTCAACACGTTTGTTTCTCGTGGACAAGAGTCATATTTCTCAGGAAATAGGCGCTTCATTGTTGTTGATTACATTTTAACGAGATTTCGCATACATCTCTGCTTAGAAACATCCCCTGCTATAATGTGTAACATTACCCTATTCATTTTCCTTTGTGGCCTTAACAAGGACCCACAAACTTTGGAACTTGCACCAATGTGAGTTTAACTTGAGTTCTCCAGGTTAGCCGTGACACAGCTGTTCTCTGCTCATGGTGTCACAAGCCTAAATCAAGGTCTTTGCCAGCCAGCTGGCTTCTCATACCAAGATTCTGCCGGAGAATCTTGACTCCTTCAGCTTAAATCTGGATTCAGTTCCATGTACCAGGGGAGAGCCATCTCTCTTGGTGCATGCTGACTGTCAGCTGAGGTTGTTCCCCGTTTCTGGAGAGCCCAGAATTCTTGGCCTGGGGGTTTTCTTTCTGGCCTTCCAAGTCGGCCACCACAGGTAGACTGCCTTTCACGCTTCCAGTTTCTCAGACTGCCAGTTGTCTCATGCCTTTCTTTAGCTTCATCCTCTGCGTGTAATCTTTTTCCAGTAGTCATGTATGGATGTGAGAGTTGGGACTATAATGAAAGCTGAGTGCCGAAGAATTGATGCTTTTGAACTGTGGTGTTGGAGAAGACTCTTGAGAGTCCCTTGGACTGCAGAGAGATCCAACCAGTCCATCCTAAAGCAAATCAGTCCCGCATTGGAAGGACTGATGCCGAAGCTAAAAGTCCAATCCTTTGGCCACCTGATGCGAAGAGCCGACTCATTGGAAAAGACCCTGATGCTGGGAAAGATTGAGGGCAGGCGGAGAAGGGGATAACAGAGGATGAGATGGTTGGATGGCATCACCGACTCAATGGACGTGAGTTTGGGTAGATTCTGGGAGTTGGTGATGGACAGGGAGGCCTGACGTGCTGCAGTCCATGGGGTCTCAAAGAGTCGGACAGGACTGAGTGACTGAATGGAACTGAATTGCTTGTAACTGCATGAAGCCACACAGCAAATCCACCATGCAATTCCCGTCTTCGGGTTAATGCCATCTGCAGGTCCGTCTTGCCACGTGAGGTCCCATGGTCTCCCTCTGGGGGATCGAGGCGTGGACGCTCCTTGGGGACTGTGGTTTTATCAGTATCATGCATGAAACACAGTCTGGAGTCCCTGAGGAGCCAAGCCATAGGTCGCAAAGGCAGCTTCCTCTTCACCCTTTCCCTGCCGGATTATTTTAGAAAGCAGGTCCTCAGGGCTGTTAGTAAAAGGGTCTGGTTGGCTGCAGAATAAGAAGGAAGCTCTGAATTCAGCTCTAAATAAGAGGATGCATGCAGCATTTCATGCAGCAGGTGGTTGCACTCTGCTCCCCCTCAGAGGGAGCACCTGTTACTGACTGTATTGGGTCATCACGACAAATGAAGCGTGAGCCATCCACTTTTCTCTTCTCTTGCTTCCTGCCCAGCCTTAGAAAGGTCATCTCGATCTGTTTATGGTCTAATTTTCTGCTTATTCCAGTTTTCTTTTCTGTGAAGATATACCCTTATGTAATACTTCTGGCTATCTCAGACAACGTTCTTAAAATATAATGCATAATTATAGGATGGGTATATTTACAATTTGGGATTAGATTTTCCTGGGCTCCAAAATGGTCCATGATTTAATGCAACTTGTTTTTTTCCCCAACGTCTTTCTGGGTACATGTAACTCTATACTGGATGAGGCAGAAACTATTATTTATTGAAAATCTTTGATGGGTCAGGTTTGTGACAGGTAATAGCATCTGATCTTTATAAGAACTTTGCTGAGTATACAATTAATATTCCTACCTTACAGATGAGGAGACTTGAGTTGAGGGATTCAGTTAGGTCCTTTTCTCTAGGTCACTGAGCTGTATGTTAGAACTATGTTCATGAGTGACTCCAAAGAGACATAGGTACCTGAGCGTCTGTCCGGCAGTCTGTCTCCATAGATCCCCCTCTCTCCCGCCCTCTCAGTCTGTCCCTCTCTCTCTCTGGGTTTATCTGTCCATCTCTGTGTATCACCCATACAGCTATCCATCCACATTGTAATTATTCTATCTGTCCATTAGAGATGTGCTTCTTACAGAACTGGTCTTGTGAAAATGTGGTTCTGCATTGCCCTCCCATCTTTACATGGTTGTAAAGGCCCCCTTAACAGTTTGTGATCTAAATACACCTGTGCGTGTGTGTCTGTGTGTGTCTGTATGTGTGTCTCTCTGTGTGTTTGTGTGTGTGTCTGTGTATGTGTGTGTCTGTGTTTGTGTGTGTGTCTGTGTTTGTGTGTGTGTCTGTGTATGTGTGTGTCTGTGTGTTTGTCTTTGTCAATGTGTGTTTGTGTGTGTCTGTGTGTCTCTGTGTGTATTTATGTGTCTGTGTGTGTGTCTGTGTATCTTTCGGTATGTGTGTATTTGTGTCTCTGTGTGTGTGTCTGTCTTTGAGTATGTCTGTGTTTGTGTGTCTTTGTATATGTATGTGCGTGTGTTTGTGTATGTCTATGCCTGTGTGTGTCTGTGTGTTTGTGTGTTGGTCTGTGGGTTTGTGTTTGTGTGTATGTCTGTGTATGTGTGCGTCTGTGTGTGTGTCTGTGTTTGTGTGTGTCTGTGTCTGTGTGTGTATGTGTGTGTGTATCTGTGTGTGTGTATGTGTCTCTGTGTGTCTGTCTGTGTGTGTTTCTGTGTCTCTGTGTGTATCTGTGTGTGTCTATGTCTGTGTGTCTGTGTCTGTATGTGTCTCTGTGTTTGTGTGTCCATGTCTCTGTGTGTATCTACATTTGTGTGTGTGTTGTGTCTGTTTGTGTGACTCTCTGTGTGTTTTTGTGTCTGTGTGTGTGTGTTTGTGTGTCTTCTGTGTGTGGGTCTGTGTGTATGTGTCTGTGTGTTTGTGTCTGTGTGTGTTTCTCTGTGTGTGTCTGTGTTTCTTTGTGTGTCTATGTGTGTATGTGTATCTGTGTGTGTGTCTATATGTGTGTGTGTCTGTGTGTGTCTATGTGTGTATGTGTATCTGTGTGTGTGTCTGTGTGTGTCTATGTGTGTATGTGTATCTGTGTGTGTGTCTGTGTGTGTGTGTCTCTGTGTGTCTGTGTGTCTCTGTGTATATCTATGTCTGTGTATGTGTGTGTCTGTGTGTGTGTTTGTGTGCCTTCTATGTGTGTCTCTGTGTCTGTATGTGTATATGTCTGTCTGTTTTTGTGTCTATGTCTCTGTGTGTGTCTGCGTTTGTGTGTGTGTGTGTGTGTGTGTGTGTTAGACACAGGAGGAAAAGGAGCTCCCAGCTAAGCCCGTCCGCATCTGTCCTCAGCAGGACCCCGGTTCCGCTCGGGTTTGTGCCGGTCCAGTGACCCACGAGCAGCGGGCCGTGGGCACCTGGAGAGCTGCCCCCAGAGTAGCCTGGGGCGGTCAGCCCCTGAGTGCGCCAGCCCCGAGGCCCGCAGGACGCATCCGCGCCCCCGCACTCAGCCGCTGTGGGCCCTGCCTGGAGACGCCTGGGCAGCTGCTGCTCCGGGACAGACCCGCATTTACGGCTGCACCTCCAGCCGCACTCTCCCTGCGGCTGTCTCTCTGCGCCTCCGGAAATGGCCCCAAGAGACACGGTTCGCGACTTGCACAGTGGGTGCTTGCTTCGAGATCCAGGATTCCCATCACCTCCCATCCCCTGGTCCCCCTCTTTTACCCTAAATGTGGGACCCAGACATTGAGGTTAATAGCTGCTTTAGAGAAACATTGCAAGCCATCACCGATTTCCCATTCCCTGTTTGACCCGTTGGCCTGCTATCCCAATGATCAGGGCTTTATTCAGCTCTTGAGAGCCTTGTGGACTGGCCGCAGCCCTGCCCTCTGTAGCTCCAGGAGAGAAGAGGCTGTGGGGGCTTCCCAGACCATCTTCCATGTGTTTGTCAGCGAATTACACCTGCTTCTCGGGAGGGAGAGTGTTGAACCACTCCTGCTGGCCTCGTGCATTGGGGCCACATTGCTCTCAGCAGGGCACCCTTTCCTTGAACTAGCTGGCATTTTCTTTTGCTACCCTTTGCTGGTCTGAGCATCACCACTGTTTCTCTTCTCTCTGTGGCCTGTTTCCTTTGGTCTCTTTCATCATGTTCTAGAGGTTTTGTTAAATATGACTAGAGGGCTGAGTTCTCCTCTGAAGCTTTTATATTCCCCCAAATGTTTGGACTTGTTTTTGTTAGCCCATTTGGAGAGAGGTGGGAGGTGAACCTTGTCTCCCTTCTGACACAATAGCCTGTGTGATTGGCTCTGCTTCTGTCTCCTTGCTAACGAGGTGTTGCGAGCGTCTCTCGCGGTTTCCTTTGTTTTCTGTCTTTTGTCATGTGATGATGTCTTATTTGCGTGTATCTTACAGATTGGAAAGCAGATCCTCCTTTTAAAAATATGATTGCGGTTCTGGTTTTGTTTTTTTATATATATATTTATTTTATATTGGAGAACACCAATATTTCAGGCGTTCAGTAAAATGACTCAGTTTATACATATACATGTATCTATTCAGATTATTTTCCCATTCAGGTTATTACATAATATCCAGCAGAGTTCCGTGAGCTGGACAGCAGGTCCTTGTGGGTTCTCCCTGGTAAATACAGCAGTGTGTCCATGTCCATCCCAAACTCCCTGACTATCCCTTTCCCCATCCTTCCCCCTGGGAACCATAAGGTTATTATAGAGGACTGAGCAGACTTCCCTGTGCTGGACAGCAGGTCCTTGTGGGTTCTCCTTGTTAAATACAAGCAGTGTGTCCATATCCATCCCAAACTCCATGACTATCCCTTTCCCCATCCTTCCCCCTGGTGACCATAAGCTTATTACAGAGTACTGAGCAGAGTTCCCTGAGCTGTCCAGCAGGTCCTTGTGGGTTCTCCATGTTAAATACAGCAGTGTGTCCATGTCCATCCTACACTCCCTGACTATCCCTCCCCTATCCTTCCCGCCTGGTAAGTTCATTCTGTAAGTCTGTGAGTCTGTTTCTGTTTTGTAAAGAAGTCATTTTAGTTGTTCAAGAATATAATTGCTGTAGATGGCTCTCCCCTCACTTCCCAAATTCACATGTTGAAATTCTCACACATCTCCCCCCAGGATGCTATTAGGAAGTAGGGCCTTTGGGAGGTGATGAAGTCACAGGGTGGAGTGCACGTGAATGGATATATTGCCTTTATAAATGACACCCAGAGAGCCCCCTGACCCCTTCCAACACAGCAAGGAGGTGTCTGTCTATGAACCAGGAAGCTGGTCCTCACCAGACATGGAACCTGCCAGCATCTTCGTCTTGGACTTCCCAGCTCTCTTAACTGTGAGAAGGAGATGTCTATTGTTTGTAATCCACCTGCTCTATGGCCTTTTATTATAGCTGCCCAGACCAACTGAGACAGTCATGGGCCTCATATTACAAACCTACATGAGCTGTGCTGGGAAAAATGCCTGGCTCCTAACACGTGTCTCAGACATATTAGCTGTTTTCATTATGGTCGATACTCACATTGTTCAAGATCTCTAACGGCGTGGTTGTCTTTTACCTCATACTGTATCCAGTGAGGGCAATTTATATTTTATAGACTCGTACTTTCATATTCTTTTCTATGAAAAGATGGGATTTTTAAATATTTTAGAAGATGGGATTTTAAGCCCAAATTATTATTTTTGGTACTAATTATGTTAAAACAAATATACCCATTTGCAGAAACAATCATAGCATTTAATTCCTTTGGGTAACCATTTTGACACATTTTTTTGGGTATAAAACACGATGCTTCTCTGGCATTAATAGTTTTGGACCTTGTATCCCATAATTTGGGCTCCCCTGATGACTCAGTGTATACAGAATCTGCCTGCCAGTGACGGAGACTTGGGTTTGATCCCTGGGTCAAGAAGATCCCCTGGAGGAGGAAATGGCAACCCACTCCAGTATTCCTGCCTGGAGAATCCCCATGGACAGGGAGCCTGGTGGGTTACATGGGATCCCAAACAGTCAGACACTGAGCTCAGCGGCACATCTCATAATTTATACATTCCTGAGTTGTTCTTTGGGCTTCATCTCTGATGAACTAAAGTGGATTTTATTTTTGGGAAACTTATTTGGGCTATTAGAAAGCTTCTTGAATTTGTAGAAGTCTTTTCTCCTTTGCCTTTCTTTAGGACGAGACTTCTTGGTTGGACAGAAACGTCTTTGGATATCCAGTTTTCTACTCTAAGAGAAAAAAGACATTTTGAATCCAGGCTTCCACGTGAAATATCAGAGCACCCCATGATTTTGGCCTGAGCTAGCCTCTTATTTTATTTTTTTTCTGCCTGAATTCTTGGCAAACGTTTTCCCTTTATCCCCATTCCAGATTACCTCTTGGCCCCAGTGAATCTTCTTCATCTTCACATTGACACTGTGGTTCCTTGTGACTCTCCTTTTTTTTTTTTTTTTCTTTCCATACATCCGCAGATTTTGACTTCTTTTCTTAAGTCTTTGAACGAAGAGAGATTTATCTAGGCCTGATTTGTGCCAACACACCTGATCCATGGCTTTTTCTTGGCCCTGCTCTCTGTCCCCTTCTTCTGGGGGAAGAAGTTTAATACTATTTTGGGTTGACATGACAGAGGTGTGTTTCCTGGCACCAAGAGGCGTTATCTCACAGTTGATAATCCTGTTTTCTGTGAACGTTGTCTTTACCCTTTGACTCGATTTCTTTTTTATCCTCTGAATTAATTTTTTTCTGCTCCCTAAGGGTACTGGTGTCAGAGCTCTCCCTACCCCTACCCATGCAGCATCCTGTGTCCCAGACTTACCCTTCCTGAGACCCTCTGAGCTGCTACTGTGCATAACCATGTAAGATTGGCTGCCCTGTATGTGCACTTGAGATTTTGCTACTCTGTATATCCACAAAGTTTATCAGTATAGTTACATGTATGCACATGGTACCCCTTTAAGTCTTTACTGGCTAGTCACTTAGAGTCTCCTTTAGACCTCCTTGCATTCCTGTTGGCCCTCGATGGTGGTCTGGTTGCAGAGAAGGGAGTCTGGAGAGTGAGCGGGTTGAGAACCATCTTCTTGAATACGACGTTATATCCCTCTGCAGGGATTCCCATAGCTCCCCAGTAAAGACAGGAATGAAATGAGCATCCTGCCTGTCTGATATAGCTTTGCATATTTGTAACAGTCCTGCATCAAGTTCTTATTGGGATTATTTTTTTCGTTTCAACTTTGCAATAAAGATCATCTTTTAAGGTATGTTAAAAAGTCAAGTACAGACTGTCCATTTAAAAGTGCACAGGAAATTTCTTAAGGGTCCAACTATGATCCTTTGAAATTTAGTGGAGGTGAAACTATAAGTCGCTCAGTTGTGTCCAACTCTTTGTGGCCCCATGGACTATCCAGCCCATGGGATTCTCCAGGCCACAATACTGGAGTGGGTATCCTTTCCCTTCTCTAGGGGATCTTCCCAACCCAGGGATCGAACCCAGGGTTCCCATATAGCAGGCTGATTCTTTACCACGTGAGCCAGCAGGGAAGCCCAAGATACTGGAGTGGGTAGCCTGTCCCTTCTCCAGTGGATCTTCCCAACCCAGGGACTGAACCCAGGTCTTGAACACAAGAGAAGGTGCTAGTCTATATATGGGAGGGTTTTCAAAGTATTGAACACTGTTTCTCATGAGCTCAAGAGAATTTATATGAAAGGCCGAGCAGATGCTTTGGATGAGAATATGTGTTAGATCAGAAACATTTTTCTAATGACTGTGAGAATTGACTCTATGAGGTTTTTTCTTTTCTTTTTAATTGTTCATGTTAATTGCACTTGGTTTTCGTTAAGTCAAATCAAGTCAGTGTGCTTATTTTGATCATGTGCCCATAGTCCCAGCCACTACTGTCTCCTTTGAGTCTTAGAGAAGGAAATGGCAACCTACTCCAGTATTCTTGCCTGGGGGAATCCCACGGACGGAGGAGCCTGCTGGGCTACCATCCACGGGGTCACAAAGAGTCGGACGAAACTGAGCAGACACACACACCGCCAACAGACGTCTCAGAAATCTGTCCTGTGTGAAGGGGTGGGAGGAGAGAGGATCCTGTCGGAAATTCCAGAACATCTGCAGTCTCAGCCGGGGTGTTCCTCCCCTAGATGCCCCCCGCGTGGGTGATGCTGAGAACTCACCACTCTGCCCCCCATCAACTCCTCTCCCCTCTACAAGAGTCTCGGTCCAGGAGGAGCCAGAAATGCATCCACTCCCCCCACCCGCAGAGTCCCCCAGGAGAAGAAACAATGGCCTCTGGTATGTCACTCCTGTAGCACTGCCTTCCTGCCCAGCACCTAACCCACCATTCTCCGGTGAGAGCCCGTGGACCGCTGCACGGTCAATACGACGGGACCACAGAGCTGTCTCTTTCTGCCCCGATTCTTCCCGGCCACCTGGAAGCCGCTGTCCCCCAGGGGTGATGTGTGGTTTTTGTACATCTGGGATCAGCGAAGCCTGATGGGAGTTTCCAAGGGTGCTCTGCAGCAGCTCCGAAGCATCTTGTGAGGTCAACTGCCCAGGTTTTCCCTTCTCGGGTCCATAGACATTCTGTGCACTAGGGATTGTGAGTTCTGCCTGCATCCCCTTACCAGGGCCTTCTCGAACCTCCTGAAGCCCCCGCTCCAGGGTCCCCTTTCCAGTAACCATCTCCCACCCTCAGAGTATCCAGGGTCCCCTTTCTAGTAACCAGCTCCCCACCCACGGAACATCTCTTGAACCTACAGAACTATGGGTTTTTCAAACATGTTTAAGATCAGATCAGATCAGTCGCTCAGTCACGTCCGACTCTGTGACCCCATGAATCGCAGCACGCCAGGCCTCCCTGTCCATCACCAACTCCTGAAGTTCACTCAGACTCACGTCCATTGAGTCAGTGATACCATCAGCCATCTAATCCTCTGTCGTCCCCTTTTCCTCCTGCCCCCAATCCCTCCCAGCATCAGAGTCTTTTCCAATGAGTCAACTCCTGGTATGAGGTGGCCAAAGTACTGGAGTTTCAGCCTCAGCATCATTCCTTCCAAAGAACACCCAGGGCTGATCTCCTTCAGAATGGACTGGTTGGATCTCCTTGCAGCCCAAGGGACTCTCAAGAGTCTTCTCCAACACCACAATTCAAAAGCACAAACATGTTTAGAATTCACGTTAACCTTTACCATGTCACATTAAGATTTAGTCCCATAACGTGTATGCCCACAGCATGCACTGCTTAATTGAAAAGAGTATGAACGTGATTGCAGACATGCTTTCCATAGCATCCTTTTATTCTTCATTTGTACACGACGCTGACACCCGCCTGGGCTCCCACCAGCCTCAGCCACCTTGGGGAGGTCGTCCGCCTTTGATTGAAGCCCACCTGCAACCCCATGGGTGTGTCCCCAACTCCCTCTCTGCTCAGACCACTGGAAGCTGTGTGGTGATGCTGATCCAGACCTCAACACGATGCAGACCTGTCAGACTGACCTCAAGAAGTCCTGCTGGCTTAGGCAAGGCTCTTTCACGCACAGCAGCCCCACTCTTGTTCTTTAACATATCATTTCCTGTGTGTCCTGTGTTCCCCCTCTCAAAGTATGATGCGGACCACAGAGGCATCAAACGTGGTGACAAGTGTGCCTCGTCTGGGCCTAAACATGGACACCTGCTGGAAGAAGAAAACTCTCTTCTAAAAGCGAGGAGACCACACAATCCCCTACCAGGGCCCAGACACAGATGACTGTCCCTGAGGGCTTGGTTTTAGAAAACAAGTCAATGTAGTGAAATCAGTGAATCCAAGAAGGCTTTTTTTTTTTCCAACCATGGTTTTGAGCAAATCCACTGTTCCTTTGCTTTACTCATTCTATGGAGATAGAGAGAAATGACAGATGTCAGTCAGCAGCACAAATCTTTGCACTAGGGATGCTCCAAATGGTTCCGGGCTACCTCTCCCTGGACCGGCGTTTGGGGCAGAGTGAGCCAAGGAGGGACAGTGTGGGGAGAGAGAGAGAGAGAGAGAGACAGAGAGACAGAGAGACAGAGAGACAGAGAGCGGTGATGGTAAGATTCAGGTTGAGGAAACACACAGCCATGGGAATTGATCTTTCTTGGCAAGTGGTGAGAGCTTTTCAGAATCCTGTTTCCCTCTTGCACAGGAGACCCATCTTCACGGTCTTAACCGACCTTAGAATGGCATCGGAATCCTTCCTTTTTCTCCAAAATATGCTGAGATTTTCATTCTCTGTTCATACTGAAGTGATGCCCTTTAGGTGTTGAACTCTTGGGGATCTGAGCACATTGGATCAATTATTTACATTAATAGGAATGTCTTTCGGGGAGAAATTTCTTTTTCTTTTTTTAATTTGTACTATAGTTAATTTACAGTGTTGCGTTGGTTTCCGCCGTACACCAGTGTGAATCAGGCATACGGATACGTAGATCCCCTCCGTCTTGAGCCTCCCTGTCCCGTCCACCCCTCTAGGTCATCACAGAGCACCGAGCTGACCGCCCTGTGCTGTACAGAAGCTTCCCACTAGCCATCTATTTTACACATGGTATCATGTATATTCAGAGAAGGCAATGGCACCCCACTCCAGTACTCTTGCCTGGAAAACCCCATGGATGGAGGAGCCTGGTGGGCTGCGGTCCATGGGGTCTCGAAGAGTTGCACACGACTGAGTGACTTCAGTTTCACTTTTCACTTTCACGCATTGGAGAAGGAAATGGCAACCCACTCCAGTGTTCTTGCCTGGAGAATCCCAGGGATGGGGAAGCCTGGTGGGCTGCCGTCTATGGGGTCACACAGAGTCGGACATGACTGAAGTGATTTAGCAGTAGCGTAGCATAGCATCATGTATATTAGGACTTCCCTGGTGGCTCAGCTGGTAAAGAATCCGCCTGCAATGCAGGAGACCCCGGTTCAGTCTCTGGGTTGCAAAGACTCCTCTGGATAAGGGAAAGCCTGCCCACTCCAGTGTTCTTGCCTGGAGTCCCAGGGACGGAGGAACCTGGTGGGCTGCCATCTATGGAGTCGCACAGAGTCGGACATGACTGAAGCGACTTAGCAGCTGCAGCAGAGGTTATTATAAAACATTGAGTAGAATTTCCCGGGGCTGTACCGTCATCCCTTGTCACTTGGTAGGAATTCCTTAGCAAACTCTAGAAACAGCAGAAAGAACGACAAGAGACAACGCTTGGATACATTTTGTTCTTGGATTAATTGAAGTTTTGAACTGTCACCACCGCCATCAGAAAAAGTCTTACATTTCTTAACTGATAACGAGATAGAGTTAGAAAGAATGAATTATTTGCACATACTTTGCAAGTGCTTTATTTAAGCTCACGTACACACCCAAAACTGTCTAACTGTAAAGCACAGGCTGCTGCTGCTAAGTCGCTTCAGTCGTGTCCAACTCTGTGCGACCCCATAGACGGCAGCCCACCAGGCTCCCCCTCCCTGGGATTCTCCAGGCAAGAACACTGGAGTGGGTTGCCATTTCCTTCTGCAATGCATGAAAGTGAAAAGGGAAAGTGAAGTCGCTCAGTTGTGTCTGACTCTTAGCGACCCCAGGTTCCTCCGTCCATGACATTTTCCAGGCAAGAGTACTGGAGTGGGGTGCCATTGCCTTATTTAAAAAAATTTTTTTTAACCATACTATCTGGATTCTATGTTTTACCTGTGTCGGGGATACAAGGAAAGAAAGCAAGCAAGCGGGCATCTTAAAGTCTCATTCATGCCAACTGCATTCTGGTTTATTCCCAAGGCACATTCATTGTCTAAACACCGAAAGTTAAGTCCTGTGTGGATTTACCAATAAAAATGCTAATAACAGTGCTTTGTATTCCTGTTTTGGTGGGGAAGGCAGTCGGTGGACGTTGACAAATTTGGTGTCGTTGGTTTTTAATACACGAACTCCCGTGTGCTGTGAAGGAAATTGGAAAAGCGGAGATTTCGTTCTGTGTCCCAGGAGCCCAGCATGGTTATAAATCCATTTTCTTCCCGGAGTCGGAAACCTACGGCTGGCAGATAAACACATCTATCGAATCTTAAATGTTTTGGCTGTATCCGTACAGCGGGAGTCTGTCTGCGACTCGAAACAGACCAAAGGAAACTAAAAATAAAATCCTCTAGCCCAGGGTCCCCGTTAAGATAATCTCCGTCGGTTCTTCGGAGAGTTGCTCAGCGGGTGCGTTCCGAAGAGCTGGGATTTCGAAGCGTTCCAAAGAGTCTGAAGGATGCTCTGGAGGGTGGCTGTGGGATACCACGGGGCTTCTGTCTGCCTCTGAAACTTAAAGGCTACTGGAGAACAAAGACTTCTCGGCCTGAGCAGCGATGGTCCATATATAACACAGGTTTCGAGACATCAAGCGGGACCCGGAAGACCAAGAAGCACCCTAGCACAGTGGGTGTCAGAACACACGCGTTCACACACCTGTTCATCTCTTCTGGGCAGCTGCTCACTGGCTTACGCAGAAAAGATCTTGATGGTTGTGGGCAGATTGAAATACATGTTCCTAAAATAAAACAACTGGAACTTGGGGGGAAAGAAGAGACAGAGAGAGATTCTTGTTTTCGTTTTGTAAGAGATTGATTTGTGCATTTATTTATTTTGGTCTGTGCTGGGTCTTTGTTGCTGAGTGGGCTTCTCTGTAGCTGTGGTCCACAGGCTTCTTCATTGCGGAGGCTTCTCTTTGCTTTGAGCCACGGTTTCTAGGCACAAGGGCTTCAGTGGTTGGGGGTTGTGAGCTGTAGGGCACTCGGGCTTATTGTTCCATGGCATGTGAGGTCTTCCCGGACCAGGAATAGAACCCGCATCTCCTGCACTGTAATGGGCCAAGTTGCTTCAGTCGTGTCTGACTCTTTTCAGTGCCGTAGACCGTAGCCCACCAGGCTCCTCTGTCCGTGGGGATTCTCCAGGCAAGAAGACTGGAGTGGGTCTCCAAGCCCTCCTTCAGGGGATCTTCCCGACCCAGGGGTGGAATCCACGTCTGCTGCATTGCAGGCAGATTCTTGACCACCAGCACCAGCTGGGAAGCCCTCCTGCATTGTAAGGCAGATGCCTCACCACTGGGCCACCAGGGAAGCCTTTGTTTTCATTTTGAAATGATGAACAGCCATGACCAAAGATTCAAGTGCAAGCAAAGACCAGGCCATGGGATGAAGACATGCAGACACGGCTTTTATGAGAGATTAAGTGAAACGGGGACCTGCAGAAGCGAAAACCCAGAACTGTGTGTGTGTGGAAGCAAGCCAACCAAAGGGACCCCAATGAGTCTCACCTCCTGATATTCACACCCTTGTTTAAATCCCTCTGTCTCTGTGTGCAAAGGCCTCCTAGGGACTGCTTCTCAGTGGACAGAGTGCAGAGAAAAGGTACAGAGATGAGGGGTTTTTTTTGGTCTTACCCGCTTGGGCTGCTGTAACCGAACGCCATGGACTGGGTGACGTAGTGGACAGACACAGATTTGTCAAGGTGCTGGAGGCTGGGAAGTCCTCCACCAAGGGACACACTTTCTTGCTGTGCCCTCAGATGAAGTGGGAAATCAGACTATGCTGTCTCCTCCTCTTCATGTAAGGGCACTAATCCCATTGTGGGGAGCCCCACCCTGGGGGGCCCCACCCTCATTACATCATCTACCCCATCATGTGCCCCCCAACCCTTATGACTTCATCTAAATGTAATGACCTCACAAAGCCTCCGCCTCTGAATATGATCCCATGAGGACTTGGGGCTTCAGTGTGTGAATTTGTGGGTTGGGGGGGATGCAAACATTCAGGTCCTAACAGTTATCAAAGACTGGGACTCTTTGCTGTTAAGAGACTCTGGACTCTCTCTGTTGCCACCCCGGCTTGATGAGTCAGACTGCCGTATTGGAGGAGCCCACGGGTCAGGGAACCAAGCAAAGCCTTCGGCCAACAGGACGTGGAAGCCACAAGGGTCTCTGTCCAGCAATTCATGAGGAGCTGGATCCTTTCAATAGCATCAGGGAGCTTGAGGGTGAGTCCTTTCCACATGGTTTCTGGGAGAGGACCACAGCCCTGACTCGAAGTTTCGATTTTATCTTGTGAGAGAGCCGTCCCCGCATCCAAAGTAGAGGACCCAGTAGAGCCTCGATCTGCAGAAACTGGCAACACACGTCATTGTTTCGGGTAACTGGATGATTTGGCGTGCAAATTTGAGATAACATGACAATTGGATACATATCAGCAGATAATCAATACAATGTGGTCACCCTTTTCAGATACTTCAAGGGCTTCCAGTGATGAGAACAGTTTCCGTTTGTTCCACTGATTCTCCAAGAACACATCAATGCCAAACAAATGAATGTTGTGAGGGCCTTTGCTCTTGCTGTTTAGTTGATGAGTCCTGCCTGACATTTTTTAACCCCACGGACTGTAGCCCACCAGGCTCCTCTGTCCATGGGATTCTCCAGGCAAGAATACTGGAGTGGGCTGTCATTCCCTCCCTCCAGGGGATCTTCCTGACCCAGGGGTCAAACCCAGGTCTCCTGGGTCTCCTGCATTGGCAAGCAGGTTCTCTACCCGCTGAGCCAATTCCTTGTGTAGTTCCCACATATATGCTATGCTATGCTATGCTAAGTCACTTCAGTCATGTCCGACTCTGTGTGACCCCATAGACGGTAGCCTACCAGGCTCCCCTGTCCCTGGACGGGGGGGGGCATCCCTCGGAAAGTGAAAGTGAAGGAAGGCCAGTCGTGCCCAGCAACCCCAGAACTGCAGCCACCAGGCTCCTCTGTCCATGGGATTTTCCAGGCAAGAGTACTGGAGTGGGGTGCCATTGCCTTCTCCATCCCACATACATGCAGAGGCATAAAATATTCCATTCAAGTCATCTCTTCAAGGGATATCATTCTAAGTACTCCCAGTGAAGGGATCATCCATAACCTATGAATTCATCCCCACCCCACCACCCTAGAATTATCAGACACTTTGGGGATGGTAACTTGATGGAAAACATGGCTCCCCTTGTTTTAAAGAGGGGCTTCCAGGCACCTGTGCTTAAGCCTCGAAAGGTTTGACAGAGTTGTCAGAACTGCCCACCTTCAGCTCTGGAAGCAGAGCCCTTCAAAGCGACGCGTGCAACGTCTGAGTCTCTGAGTCTCAGGGCGGGAGATTAAAGTGTCTGTGAACGCCTCTCTCAACATCATTTACAACTGCAATACTCCCCCTGCACATTCCCACGGAGGGCGTCCATGGACCCTCAGTTTTAGTACGCCTTCTCCTTTTTGCCTTTTCATGCTATTCATGGGGTTTTCACAGCAAGAATACTGGAGTGGTTTGCCATTCCCTCGCCCAGTGGATCATGTTCTGTCAGAAGTTTCTGTTGTGACCCATCGGGTCATAGCATCATTGAGTTATGCAAACCCATTTGCAACGATAAGGCTGTGATCCATGAAGGGGAAAAGGACACCACGAATGAAAACATGTATCCACCCCACACTCCAAATTTAATTTGCATTGTTCTCATATACTGTCTTGAAGGAAATCGGTCCTGAATATTCATTGGAAGTACTGATGCTAAAACTGAAGCTCCAATACTTGGGCCACCTGATGCAAAGAGCTGACTCATTGCAAAAGATCGTGATGCTGGGAAAGATGGAGGACAGGAAGAGAAGGGGACGACGGAAGATGAGATGGTCGGACAGCATCACCGATTCGATGGACATGAGTTTGAGCAAGCTCCAAGAGATGGTGATGGACAGGGAAGCCTGGCGCGCTGCAGTCCCTGGGGTCGCAAAGAGTCAGACATGACTGAGCATCACCAGCCTCTTCCTTTGTCTGAGCTGGAAGTGGTAAAAGATGAAAATAACAGACAGAGAGAATGGTTCCCGTGGGAGAAGTTCTCTTTTCAGGTCTACGTGTATCCGCTCACATGAGCCAGTCTGTCCTCCCCAGATCCTGAAGAAGCAGAAGGAACTTCATCCATGCAAGTGTTATGTCAACCATACGCAGGTAGACACTTATTTTTCTGAATATAAAGGTGATTGATTATTTGACCTGGGAGTAAGACAGAGGGGCTCATAGTTTTGCTGGAAGAGCATCAGGGAGACTTACCAGCACCCTGGCTGGGAGGGGAGTCTAGCCTGGGCCTGGGGGAGGCACGGTAGTCCCCGTAGGGTCTAGCGTGGCACCAGATTATAGGGTCATCACATGTCTTGTAGCCTCAACGTCTCTTCATGTCCCTAGTGCTAAACACCCGTGTCCATCCACTCAGCCATCGACGACTTGTTCTTAGGGGGCCGCCTCTGGGCAGGTTGGTTCTTTCCCCGCTGCTTGGCAGTGATTTGTTTGCAGGGGTAGATCTGCAGCCATATTCTCCTGGTAGGTGGGGAACAGCTCTCATTCACCTTCATGACCTTGGACTTGAGCTCTGAAAGCTCCAAGGTGCTTCAGACACGCTTGCAGACTCAATGCACTATTCAAATCGTATGCGTATCCCAAGAGGTAGGTAAGTTGGCATCTCTATTTTCCTTTCCTTCAACTGGACTAATTCTTAGGAGCCATGTCGTGCTTCACTTAAAAAAATGAACACAGACCCGCTTTGGTACCATGGCAGTTATTACAATGCTCCTTTCTTCTGGTGATTTTATGTGAAAGAGAAGGGAAAATGGGGAGGGACTTAGGCCAAGGCAAGCTCTGTTTCTGATCTCTGACAGCATCAGAGTGTAGGCATGATGCAGCTCTCTGCATATAAAGGGTCATTTCCCACAGGCACACATCATAAGCGTGGAATAGAATTTACATCCCTGCAGGCTTTAATTTCGTATTTATGAAATTTTTATAGGTTCTCTAATAGAGACGATGCCTCGAGTTTTTTGCCAAGGTGTGAAAAATAGAGGGTAGCAGGTGGATGTACCCACCGGTGTCCTTCAGACATGAGAGTACAAATATAAATATTGGAGACATTTTCTGATGAAAGCCTGAACTCTCGTGGAGGGATGAATCCCATGCCGTGCTGTGCTATTAGGCACTCTGATATATATTATCCTATTTAATGCTTATAAAACCCACTAAGGTAGGACGCAGGCTACTCTGGTGGCTCAGATGGTAACAAATCTGCCTACAATGCTGGAGACCCGGGTTTGATCCCTGGGTGGGGAAGTTCCCCTGCAGAAGGGAATGGCTACCCACTTCAGTATTCTTGCCTGGAGAACCCCCATGGACACAGAAGCCTGAAGGGCTACAGTCCATGGGGTTGCAAACTGTTGGATGAGATTGAGTGACTAACGTTTTCACAAGGTAGAACTTAACGACTTTTTCATACACAACGGGGACCCAACAGGGCCCAGAGCTGTGGTTGCAGCGCTTATAAGTGATGAGCGTGTCGCAGCCTGGTTTCCCTGACGCTGAGAACGGTTCTCTACCAGGCTCATCCCCTCCCTTGCGGGGTATCCTTCTTTCGTCTATGCTGCTGCTGCTGCTAAATCACCTCAGTCGTGTCCAACTCTGTGTGACCCCATAGATGGCAGCCCACCAGGCTCAGCCGTCCCTGGGATTCTCCAGGCAAGAACACTGGAGTGGGTTGCCATTTCCTTCTCTAATGCATGACAGTGAAAAGCGAAAGTGAAGTCACTTAGTCATGTCCGACTCCTAGTGACCCCATGGACTACAGTCTACCAGGCTCCTCTGTCCATGGGATTTTCCAGGCAAGAGTACTGGAGTGGGGTTTTTTTGTCTCTCTCTCTCTCTCTCTCTCTCTCTTATATATATATATATATATATATATATGAAAAGGAAATGGCAACCCACTCCAGCAGTCTTGCCTGGAAAACTCCATAGACAGAGGAACCTGGCAGGCTACAGTCCATGGGGTCACAAAGAGCCAGACACAACTGAGCACATCAACACACACACACACACACACACACACACACACACACATTTTAACCTGACTTCCTTTTCCTAAATGCACCCGATACCATCTTTTTGGCTTATTCTCGTCGTGAACCTGTTTTTCCACGGTCCAATTCAGCCACTTGTACTTGTCTGCCGTGGGTAACAAATGCTTCCCGGTACCTATTATAGAGATGCATATATTTCCATCTATCTGCATACAGAGCAGGAAGACTCCACCCAGTCACAGCCAGTCAGAGGGTCGCTTCGAATAATCTGCCCTCACGCATGGAGACGAGGACAGACGCTGAGTGCCGGCCGGTGACGGCCAGCCTCGGAAGTCCCCATTCTGACCTTTGAGCTGGCTGCTGCCTTTCCTCTTGGACGTGACTCCCCTGTTCTTGTCCTGAAGGGGAAATGCACATGTCTGCCCCAACAAGCCCTTACACACCACACTTCCCTTCCAGTGTCGTACGCATTAAACATCCACTGAGTAGAGATTCCAGGAGCCAGGACACCCAAGTTCTCAGCTTTGCCCTTTGCCTTTGTGTGAACGTATATCTGGTTTTTCCTTCTGTCTGGCCTTTTTATCTCCACCACACCTAAAAAGGCCTTCCCTGGTGGCTCAGACAGTAAAGAATCTACCCGTGAAGCAGGAGACCTGGGTTCCATCCCTGGGTCAGAAAGATCCCGTGGGGAAGGGAACGGCAACCCACTCCAGTATTCTTGCCTTGAGAATCTCATGGACAGAGGAGCCTGGTGGGCCACCACCCATGGGGTCACAAAGAGTTGGACACGCCTGAGTGACTAACACACAACAACTCCTAGGAAAGCAAGCACAGAGCCCCAAAGAAGAGGTCACACAGCTCTTCCTGTGGGTTACTGTGGTTGGCCACCTTGACCCATTCGTGGGACAAGACCAGTTAGGAATTAGAAGGACCACAAAACACTTGAAGGTAGACTAGAAACAAATACACACAAAGGCAATGTCCTTTCCAGATTCTTGAGTAAAAGTGGGACTGGAGCATAGCTACAGAGATGACCTAGTTCAGTTCAGTTCTGTTGCTCAGTCGTGTCCGACTCTGTGACCCCATGGACCACAGCACACCAGGTCTCCCTGTCCATCACCAGCTCCTAGAGTCTACTCAAATTCACGTCCACTGAGTTAGTGATGCCATCCAACTATCTCATCCTCTGTCATCCCCTTCTCCTCCCACCCACAATCTTTCCCAGCATCCGGGTCATTTCCAGTGAGTCAATTCTTCACAATCAGGTGACCAAAGTATTGGAGTTTCAGCCTCAGCATCAGTCCTTCCAATGAATATTCAGGACTGATGTCCTTTAGGATGGACTGGTTGGATCTCCTTGCAGTCCAAGGGACTCTCAAGAGTCTTCTCCAACACCACAGTTCAAATCATCCATTCTTCAGCGCTCAGCTTTCTTTATAGTCCAACTCTCACATCCATACATGACCACTGGAAAAACCATAGCCTTGACCATATGGACATTTGTCGGCAAAGTCATGTCTCTGCTTTAAGAGGACCTAGGCTGTTCAAAATAAAACAGATGCAGAAACTTACCAGTGGTCCGCTTTCCGACAGCTCCTGCTCAGCCTCAGTTGCCTGTCCTGCCTCGTCTGTGTGCGCAGGAACCCCCGCCGTTGTCAGAGCCTGGCTCTGTGTCTGCTGGTTAATGGTGCGTGTCTCCCTACTCTCTGCCTGCCAACAGAACTCTCCCTGCACGCGTCCCACGCAGTCTCTGTGGACTACTCCCACACTGCACATAGTCATGCCTGACTAGCATCACCTATTTGCATGCCTTGGATGAACTTCAGCCTCAAGGAGGTCGCCAGTAGGGTTCATGGACCTCTTCCTTCTACCCATCACTCCAGGCTCACCCTCCTTCCTTTTGGTCTCCCTGAAGAAAGACGCACTCATAGATCCAACCCTCGTGTTACCTGGGGTTCAACTTACACATGCTTCCCTCTCTCTCATCGCCCCCCTCCAAGCCTGAAGTCTCTGGCAAAATCCTGCCTGGTTGACTCTCTAGATGCCCCCACTTTGGGGGTGAAGGTGTGGCTGCAAGAAGCTTGGAGGGGGAGATGCACATTCAACAGAAGCAGCAAAGAGACTTGGGTGATGATTAATCAGGGTCACGGCTTTCTCTTCCCGCTCCTTTCCCTTGGGCGGTGAGGCAAGTGGGAAGAAGGATCAGTCTGTTTCTCCTCTGTCTGTCTCTGTCTGTTCAATGTGTATATGAGTTGCTCAGTCTTGTCTGACTCTGCAATCCCACAGACTGTGTGTGTATATATATATGTGTGTGTGTGTGTGGGTGTGTATATGTATATATTTATATATATGTATGTGTGTATGTCGGAGAAGGCAATGGCACCCCACTCCAGTACTCTTGCTTGGAAAATCCCACGGATGAAGGAGCCTGGTAGGCTGCAGTCTGTGGGGTCACTAGGAGTCGCACATGACTGAGCGACTTCACTTTCTCTTTTCACTTTCATGCATTGGAGAAGGAAATGGCAACCCACTCCAGTGTTCTTGCCTGGAGAATCCCAGGGACGAGGAAGCCTGGTGGGCTGCCGTCTATGGGGTCACACAGAGTCGGACACGACTAAAGTGACTTAGCATAGCATAGCATAGCATGTGTGTATGTGTGTGTATATGTATATATTTTTGTTGCTGTTTTAATCGCTCAGTCATGTCTGACTCTTTGCCACCCCACGGGCTGCAGCCCTCCAGGCTCCTGTCTGTCCATGGGATTCTCCAGGCAAGAATACTGGAGTGGCTTGCCATGCCCTTCATACTGGGTGGTAAGCGCCCAGGGAGTGTTCACGAAGGGCGGGAATGATGCCTGACTGTTGCAGTAGCCGAGTCGTTGCAGCTTGAGAATTCTGGAGCACAGGGTCGGTAGCTGTGGCAGAACACTGGCTTAGCTGCCCTGCGGCATGTGGGAGGATCTTCGTGGACCGGGGTTCAAACCCGTGTCCCCTACACTGGCAGGTGAATTCTTAAGCACTAAAACCAGCAGGTAAGCCCTGATTCCAGCTTTGCGCTCTCTTCCCTGGGAACCTCCCAGCAGAGAGAGAACCAGTCTGATGAATAAATTAAGATGGAGAAGGCTCCTCCCTGCGAACCTCCCAGCAGAGAGAGAACTTCCATGCGATGGATAAATTAAGAGCGAGAAGGCTCTTGTATTGTGAGCACACATCAGGTTGTCTGAATACCCACTCTCCTCAGCCCCCTGATTACCAGCCATGGTCTGTGTACACTCGTGTGTACATCCTCGCTGGTGGGCGTGCTTGAACGCTCCCTGCAGCTCACAGCATCCCTTGACCCTCCTTTACGTGTCGTTAGTTTTGGAGCCTCTGGAATCACATCATCTCTAAAGTCAAAATCATCAGCGAAGAAGTACGGCATCCAGTGCCAAAGTCACGAAGGGAGTCCCCCTGAGTGAGTCCTCGCAAGTATCGTCAAGGCATCACGTGGGAAAGAATATGGGTCTGCTAACCTCGGAGCCATGGCTCTGTGAGACGGTCTGTAGGTCTGTGCAGTTATCTCCTCCACTGATCGCTGCAGATGATCATCTGAAGGTCTCAGACCACCCCCCCCCCAGCTGATTTTGACCCACATCCTCTTGCATAAATCCCTCAGCCAAGTAGAACAAGATCGTGCCTTTTTCTTGCCCAAAGAAGAGATGCATCAGACTTGGAGACACATAAATCTCTGATTAAAATTTTAGCAGTCATCCTGTTCCTAAGAGAGGAGGTCAAGATAAGGGTGGCTTCCCATGACGCAGTCTTCAGGAGAGGACCTCGGCTGCCCTTGTGTTCTCCGTCACCTGCCTGCCTTCTCCCACTTAAACCTGGCTGATGGGCAGAGCAGCTGCTCTGGAGTGGTGAGGAGGACTTCTGTGGTGGTCCAGTTACGTAAAGAGCCAATGCAAGGGACACGGGTTTCAGTGCCTGGTCCAGGAAGACCCCACCTGCCTCGGGGCAACTAAGCCCTCTCACCACAACTACTGAGCTTGTGCTCTGGAGCCTGGGAGCCTCACCCACTGAGCCCAAGGGCCACAGATACTGAAGCTGGAGCACCCTTGAGCCCTGGCTTCACAACAAGACACCACCGCAGTGAGAAGCCTGCACAGCACAACCAAAGAGTAGCCTCCGTCTCAGCACAACTAGAGAAAAGCCTGCAGGCAGAAGTGAATACCCAGCACAGCTACAAATTCTTTAATTGAAAAAAAAAAAAAGAAGTGGTGATGAGTTTGGGACCGTGAGGTCCTTTTTTCCTCTCCCCACAGATGCCATCCTTCCTGAGATTCCTGCCAGCAGTGTTTACTTGTGCATGTCTGGGGGAGCTCCGTGTTTCTTTTTCCAGTAGTCATGCATGGATGTGAGAGCTGGACCATAAAGAATGCTGAGCACCAAAGAATCGATGCTTTTGAACTGTGGTGTTGGAGAAGACTCTTGAGAGTCCCTTGGACTGCAAGGAGATCCAACCAGTCCATCCTAAAGGACATCAGTCCTGAATATTCCTTGGAAGGACTGATTCTGAGGCTAAACTCTAACACTTTGGCCATCTGATGCAAAGAGCTGACTCATGTGAAAAGACCCCGATGCTGGGAAAGATTGAAGGCAGGAGGAGAAGGGGACGACAGAGGATGAGATGGTTGGATGGCCTTGCTGACTCAATGGACATGAGTTTCAATAAACTCTGGGAGTTAGTGATGGACAGGGAGGCCTGGCGTGCTGCAGTCCATGGGGTCGCAAAGAGTTGTATGCGCTGAGTGACTGAACTGAACCGATGACAATGTTTCTTTGCATCAGCTCCCATAAAGAAATGGGTCCTGGTGGGTCGGGCCATCGTGACAGTCTTCTGGGAGATGCCAGTGTTGGCTTTGTAACAGAGGGGTGACTTTTTAACTCCCTTGGCTTAGATGGTGCTGCTGCTGCTAAGTCACTTCAGTCGTGTCTGACTCTGTGCGACTCCAGAGACGGCAGCCCACCAGGCTCTGCTGTCCGTGGGATTCTCCAGGCAAGAACACTGGAGTGGGTTGCCATTTCCTTCTCCAATGCATGAAAGTGAAAAGGGAAAGTGAAGTTGCTCAGTCATGTCTGACTCTTAGTGACCCTATGGACTACAGCCTACCAGGCTCCTCCGTCCATGGGGTTTTCCAGGCAAGAGTACTGGAGTGGGGTGCCATTGCCTTCTCCAGGCTTAGGTGGTATTCAGCCCTAAAGGCAGTGTGTGTGTGTGTGTGGTGGTAGGGAGCAGAGTTCTTTGTGAGAATGGCGGCCAGGAAAAGAAAGGACGTAAGAACAGTGTGTATCCTTTTCTTTCTCAGTAAGTGTGGAGGGGGTTACATTAAATTAGGCTCTGCGTCCTCATTCTCCTATGTTGTGGTTAGTCCCTCAGTTGTTTCCGAGTCTTTGCAACCCCATGGGCTATACAGTCCATGGAATTCTCCAGGCCAGAATACTGGAGTGGGTAGCCTTTCCCTCCCCCAGGGGATCTTCCTGACCCAGGGATTGAACCCAGGTCTCCTGCATTGCAGGTGGATTCTTTACTGTCTGAGCCACCAGGGAAGCCCTCCTTCTCCTGGGGCCTCATCCAACCAGGCTTGCATCCTGGGATCAGATAGCAGGTCTGTGCTGGTTCTGTCTGACACGTGACCTTCCCATCCATCAACTCCCAGCTTGGAAGGCAGGGGTGGTGTGGAGGTGGTGGCATGCAGCCCACTCCCCCCGCCCCGCCCCGGAAGTGGACTCAGTGGGCAAGGTAAGCGCACACTGTGCGTTTAGGTGAGTCTGGGCTGTTAAGGAGAAGGGCACCCTGGTCCTAATCAGAAGCCCGCCTGATTGCCAGGCAGAGCTGCCTGAGGCGTGAGCATCGATTGGATGCACTCACAGGAGGCTTTGCAGTTGCTGTCCTGGGAGGCTTCGTTAACAGAGGCTGGCTTGCTGAATGAGATAAAATTTAGTGCTGCCAAAATTAATGCGCTGCTGTCTGAGCATCCTTCACCTGATAACACAAAATCAAGTTTACATGGTAGCAAACAGGACTCCTGTTGAGAGCTGAAACATTTCAGAGGAGAAAAGAAGAGGAGGGTTTTATAGAGTCTGTGGCGGTGCGTCAGATGAACAAACGTTTTGTGTCTCCTGATGGCTCAGAGCCAATTTTTAAATGTAACTACTGAATGTGACCTTGATGCCGGGGAAGATTTGAGGTGGGAGGAGAAGGGGACAACAGAGGATGAAACGGTTGGATGGCATCACCCACTTGATGGACAGGAGTTTGAGCAAGCTCTGGGTGATGGTGAAGGACAGGGAAGCCTGGCATGCTGCAGTCCACGGGGTCTCAAAGAGTTGGACACGACTGAGTGACTGAACAACAAAATGTGATCTGACAAGAGCTAAATAGTTACGGTGGGTATTTTATTTTCCTCCATTGAGGTTTGGGACTTTTTTCCCCATTGGATAAAGTGAAAGTGTTAGTAGGTCAGTCGTGTCCAACTCTTTGAGACCCCAAGGACTGCAGCCCGCCAGGCTCCTCTGTCCATGGGATTCTTCAGGCAAGAATACTGGAGTGGGTTGCCATGCCCTTCTCCAGGGGATCTTCCCCAACCAGGGATCAAACCCAGGTCTCCCTCATTGGGACCACAGCTTGGTAGCCCTGGGAAAGAAGACTCTAAGACATGGAAGTTCAGCATTTCAACCTTAGAGAGGCTGGATGGGGAGGGTTGTTTCTAAGTGTTGGCTTCGATTTGAATCTGAAAGAAGAAAGTTTAATAAACTATCTCATTGTTTCAGATGCCAGACTTGCTTTTGCATCTGCAATGTGTGTAGAATACACTCTCTCCCACTGAATTCCAGTTTTTCAATGATGTGAAAGTCGGTCAGTCATGTCCAACTCTTTGCGACCCCGTGGACTATACAGTCCATGGAATTCTCCAGGCCAGAATACTGGAGTGGGTAGTCTTTCCCTTGTCCAGAGGATCTTCCTGACCCTGGAATGGAACCAAGGTCTCCTGAATTGCAGGCATATTCTTTACCAGTTGAGTTATGAAGAAAGCCCCTTTTCAATGATAAAAGGCTTTAATTAAGTAACTCCCCTCTGTTAAGATTTCAGAGACTTTACCAAAGAGAAAAAAAGAATCCTTGATCTTCTGTGTAGCATTGTTCAAATAGCTTTGTTTTATCTTTCTTGAGCAACTAATTAAGAAATTGTTATTCCTTAAATGATATTAATGGATGTCCTATAATTTGTGAATCTTAGTTTTAAAGTTCATTTCTTAAAAATCTTTCATGGAATAGGGATACCATTTTTTTTAATCAGTGTATGTATAATTTGTCTTTCTTCTCAGGACATTTTTAGAAATGAACCACACAGAGTATTACCATGTTTATTCCAAGGCTTGTTTGATGGCCAAATATGGTATTCATCTTGTGATTTAGTAATGTGTTTGAACATCTAGAAATAAAGACCTTAAAAAAAAACTTCAGATGGTGTCTTAAATATCTAGAGGTTATTAAATCTTAAAATTTGTATGTATTTATTTTGCAAGTTTATCCAGGTGTGTTTTGAACTTTTAAAGACTGAGGTCTATTTGAACCACTAAAACTTGTCACCTCATGAATCTATACTTCCTCTAAGTTGTTTAGGTAAATAAAATTAAAATGCAGTAAAGAATCTTCAATGTCAACTAAAAATGTGTTCTTATAGAAACAAGAGTAAAGCTTAGCGGTTAACCAGATAGTATGTCGGTGGATCATCTATTTTACATCTGATTGTAGCCACAAAAAGTGATCACTTGGAGATTGCTCTGTAGTTATACCAGGAAGCTTTATTTTTTAAATGTTTGCATGGCATTTTATCAAACACTGTTGTTTAGTCACTAAGTCGAGTCTGACTCTTTGTGACTCCATGGACTGTAGCACGCCAGGCCTCCCAGTCCTTCACCATCTCCCGGAGCTTACTCAAACTCATGTCCATCAAGTTGGTGGTGCCATCCAACCATCTCATCCTCTGTGGTCCCCTTCTCCTCCCGCTTTCAATCTTTCCCAGCATCAGGGTCTTTTGTAATGAGTCAGCTCTTCGCATCAGGTGGCCAAAGCATTGGAGCTTCAGCATCAGTCCTTCCAGTGAATATTCAGGGTTGATTTCCTTTCGGATGGACTGGTTGGATCTGAGTATACTGCAGTTTTCCTCATCATTATTCTATTGGGGGACACTTAAATTATTTCCAAGCTTTTTGTTGTTTTAGTTGCTAAGTCATGTCCGACTCTGCCTCCCCATGGACTGCAGCCCATCAGGCTCCTCTCCATGGGGTTCTCCAGGCAAGAATACTGTGAAAAGTGAAAGTGAAGTTACTCAGTCGTGTCCGACTCTTTGCAACCCCATGGACTGTGGCCTACCAGGCTTCTCCGTCCATGGGATTCTCACTGTAGTGGGTTCCAGTTTCCTTCTCCAGAGGCTCTTCCAGACCCAAGCAGTGAACCTGTGTCTCCTGCATGTGCAGGTGGATTCTTTACCAGCTGAGCCACTAAGGACTCCCCTCCAAACTTTTAACTGCTATAAATACTCACACAGTAAGTGTTGTTGTCATATTTTATGAACCAGAAGCACACTGTTATGAAATCATATTTTAAAGCAATGCTTATCAGTGAGCCATCACTTTCAGCCTTAGTTAAGTTTCTTTTCCTGAATTTTACTGGCTCTTTGGGGCATGTTTTTCCCCCTCTTAGAATCAGCTTGCGTCGTTCAAACACAATCTGATTATCCTTATCTCAAGTGCAAACGTGGACCTGCGAGAATGATGAAAAGATAAAATCTTTTGTCCTCTGATACCCCCGGTTTGAAAGATTCTGCATTGTAGTCCATTGACTATAGTATCTGTGAGAATGGGTTCACGCCAACTGATGACTTAGGCATGTGCGATTATCACAGGGATCTCACCAGCAATGTCATTGACACCAATTTCATTGAACGCCAATATCAGGCAATGTGTGGGGTAATGAAAATCCTTCTCATCTCAGCCACAGTCTTGTTGCTGAATCAAACTCAGATCCTCTCACCCCACACAGCACAGCCGCTCTACTCACACCAGGTTGCGGTGAAGGAAAGTCCAATGTTTCCTTCAGGCTCCAAGCAAGGAGTCCAGGCAGCTGGTGCTTCAAAGACCCAAATGCCCCAAAGACTCGAAGGGAAAGGAGTTGTGGAATGTGTGATCAGCTTGTGGACTTCCTTCTGACTGGCTGGTGGTGAGGGAATCGAGGGGGTCAGCATCATTAACCTTCTGATTTCAAGGTCTGGGGTCTGTGTGCTGATGGTCAGCATTATAATTAACTCCTGTCTGGCGGGGGCTTTAGAACCTGCAAAATAGCTCAAAGGGACATTGCTCAGAATATTATCTACAGCCATTGAGGAGGAAGTAAAGGTCCTTGATTTTGTTCAATGGATAAAGTATTAAGTGTTTGATCTTGCTTGACTGTTCTCCTTTGCTTTTTCCTTCTCTCACTTCTCTGACTTTATTTCCCCTTTAGAACTTGGAGAAGGTCTAGGAGGCTCCAGGTTTCCTACAAACGAGAGGTGGCAGACACAGCGGAGGGGCGTCTGTTCACAAGACCTCCCTGAAAGGTCCTCCTTGATTTCAATCTCAGCATTTTCATCTTGTTTCAAGTGTAGAAGATGGTGTTGGTGCTTATATCCCTCAGTTATCTGCTGAGGTGTAACACAGCAGAGGTGTAACAGAGCTGTTTGAATAGCTGATACTTTGAGTTCTCACTTTGCAACGCAAAGCACAGTGGCTTACGATAGCACGCGTTCACTGGCTCAGCCTCAGTGTCTTGGTGACTTCAGGAGGTTGAGCTGGGGGTTTCCAGGTCAGGGTAACTCGTGACGTCGGCTCGGACTGCACTCATATCAAGGCCTGACTGGGACTGGATGGTCAGCTTGTAAGATGCCTCACCTGCGTGGCTGTTGGGCTGGGGGTGATGGTTCCGAACTGTCTGCTAGAGGGAGGTCTCAGAACCTCGCCTCTCAGTCTCTCCACGGGGCTGCTTGTGTGTCCTTCCGTGATGGCCCCTGGGTATCTTCAGCGTGGGAGAACCAAGACAGAAGCCATAATGCACTGTATGACCTGACCTGGGGAGTCCTGCTCCATCATCGTATAAAGAGTAGTTCTCTACTGGTTATGCAAGCGCCCTCTGATGCAGGGTAGGGAAGGTCTATATAAGGGTGTGATAGCAGTGTGCAGGGATGGTTGCGGGCCACTTAGACCTGTTTGAATAGCTGATACTTTGAGTTCTCACTCTGCAGCCAAAGACGCTGTTGTTCAGGCGCTATGTTGTGTCCGACTCTTTGCAACCCTATGGAGTCCAGCGCCAGGCTCCTCTGTCCTCTACCATCTCCCGGAGCTTGCTCAAACTCATGTCCATTGAGTCAGCGATGCCATCCAACCATCTCATCCTCTGTTGTCCCCTTCTCCTGCCCTCAATCTTTCCCAGCATCAAGGTCTTTTCAGTGAGACTCATGGGAAAAGACTCATTGGAAAAAAAAGATGATTTTTCATCTAAATTTCCACTGCATATGGTCCAGTAAATTCGTTTTATAATTTGGTCCCATCACCAATATGTGCGATTTAGTATGTTCGATGACCACGACTAAGAAGGTGGGCACTCTGATAATGTTTAGGGTGACTCTGACCGCGGTCTCTTCATTTATCACCTTCCTTTTATTTTGGCATAGTCCTTTAAAGAATTTATCAGCTTAGTGTTTTCCTCCTCCATAGTGAATTCCTCATTTGGGTTGAAAATTATTTCCCGAAACCAGCAGCGTTCCAATTGTTTGCATGCAGGGTGCCAGAGAGTATACCATCTGTCGAATACCCAACAGGGCTGCAGAGTGGATATTTGCATCAATCTGGAGGAAATGTCCTTTTTACTGGGCACAGCTCACCCATTTACCGGATCTCTGCTTGGTCCCAGAAAACTCGGACGAGGGAAATAACTTTGGAATGATGGAGCGATATGACTTCTTGTGCTTTTTAATCTCTCTGCGTGTGTGTTATCTGGTCTTAGATTACAAATATACACACATCCGTATATAATCTAGAAAGAATCAAATGTTCTACTGATTTCGTCAGATATAAACTACAAAACACAACATGTTTTGAAGCGAATTCTTTACTCGATTCTGCGTGCCCTAGGTAGGATCCATGAGATAATGACGTGTTGGAAAAAGTAAATGAGTACAAAAATTAAAAACAGTAAGACAGAGGAAGCACTTTGGGTTGTTTTATCGTATTGCCCAGGACACTTTGAGTCTTTCTTTTTATTTATTCTTTTCCAGTCATGATTTGCTTGCTCTTAAGCAGTATGATTTGGGCTTCCCTGGTGGCTCGGCGGTACAGAATCTGTCTGCCAATGCAGGAGATGTGAGTTTGATCCCTGGATCAGGAAGATCCCCTGGAGGAGGAAATGGCAACCCACTCCAGTATTCTTAGCTGGGAAATCCCATGGACAGAGGCGCCTGGTGGGCTGCAGTACACGGGGTCACAAAGAGTCAGGCCACTTGACGATTAAACAAGTAACTGTCGTCCAAAGTATCAGCCGTAATAAAGGGACCTGCTGATAAAGACTGGTCATCAATACACATGCAAAGCACACACTCTCTGAACCTAAACTGGCATCCGTTTCCATGCCTCGGGCCTGTCTAGGGAGATAAAAACTGCCACGTTTGATAAAGCCATTCCCTTCAGTGCTCCTTACGGCCCACAAGACTGGCACCCACCCAACAGGAGGACATTGACTTGGGTTTGCTGTGGTCTCTCCCCAGCACTTAGAACACGTATTTGCGGTGCATTCAATACTTATTATTTGATTTTCCAAAAGATTTTTTAAATGAATGAATCAATTTAAAGATGTGGATGGTGATAGCTTTACCGTGTTGGGTTAGCATGTGCTGCCCAACAGCGTGAATCAGCCACACGTATGCATATATATATGCCCTCCATCTTGAGCCTCCCTGCCAACCCTGTGCTACCCCTCTGGGTCACCACAGAGCCCCGTGCTGAGATCCCTGCACTGTGGAGCAGCCTCCCACTAGCCGTCTGTCTTACACACGGTCGTGTGTATCTCTCAGTCCTGCTTTGTCAGTTCACCCCACCCTCTCCTTCCCCTGCTTTGCCCACAAGTCTCTTCTCTGTGTCTGCATCTCCATCCCTGCCCTGCAAATAGGTTCATCAGAGATTGAGTATTTATTGAAAGACGGTTTGATTATTTTCCTATGAAGTAAGATGTAGTAAAAAGATGTAAAAAAACCCCCACAAACTATGTTTAAACTACTATTTTTTTTTTTTTTTTCATTAGCAGAAGCTTCAGGAACAAAACCGTATTGGTCAAAGTGTAACAGGTATTAGTCTCCTTCAAGATTGACAAAAGCAACTTTCCCCAAGCTTTTGATAATAACCACAAAGATAATCTGCTTGAGTCCGATGATTAAAATAAGAACAGTTTACCCATATGTATATAATAAGCTCAAGTATCAAAGACAATTCGTCTTGAGAAGAAAGTGGTTAATGACCGCACTGTTCCATTCTCAGCAAATAAATGATGTTCCAAAGCTTGGGCTCCAGTAATTATGCTATAAACACTAGAAAAATTGTGTAAAAGGGTTTCAGGGAAAAATGCTCACCTGCAGTTGCATGAAGGATTGTGTAGCAGAGGAAAAGTGACTTTCACCCTGCACCTTCTGATACGCTTGTGATAATAGAGAGATGCACAGAAGTTCTTTGCCTGCCTGCCTGCCTCGTGTCTACATAGGGGGGTTACCCAGGGGCGACTGAATGGCTCCCCAAGGCACTTATCAGGGGAGGCACGGTGGGATGTGGCCCTCTTTGTGGAGACAAAATGGTTTTCAGCAGAGATGACCAGGCCTCAGGAGGGCGGACGAGAAGGGATGACGAAGCGTGTCTGGGTGTGACGAGGAACACTCCTCAGTCTTCATGTCTCTCCTCTGCGCTGCAGATGTAGGGGACTCCATCGCTAGGCGCCTCTCCTGTGATGGGCGTCAAGCCTGCCTGGCTGATGACACCCCCAGTGCGGGGACAGGTGACCCCTGGGCTCCTCTGGGAGGCTGTGTCTTTAGGAGATGAAAGGCGGTTACAGGGAGCCTCACCCTGCATTTGCTGATTTCCACATGCCTACAGCTCAGAATCACCACGACACCAAAGTGTGTATTTTGGGGTGACATGTTCTGAACCCCTACGGTCACACCTTTGGGGCTGTGAATACCTGAGTCACATTTGGGGTGACATGTTCTGGACCCCTTAGTCACATCTCTGGGGTAATATTTCCTGAAGCTGTACAGTCACATATTTGGGGTGACACATCCTGAACGCCTACAGGCACATCTTTAGGGTGATACATCCTGCGCCTACTAAGTCACATCTTTAGGTTCACACATCCTGAGATTCACACATCCTGAGACTCCTAAGTCACATCTTTAGGTTCACATGTCCTGAGACTCCTAAGTCACATCTTTGGGGTGACATGTCCTGAATCCCTACAGTCACATCCTGGGATTACATGTCCCGAGCCCCTTAAGTCACATTTGGGGTGACACCTTCTGCTCCACTTCAGTTGCATCTTTTGGACTGTATTCAGTGCAAATGCAACAGCATCTTAGAAAATAATCTTCCACAGCACAAAAAAGCAAAACACAGTATGACAATAAGAGACTATGGCATGAGGACCTTCTCTCCAACCAGGAGACGTACAGTATGGCTCTCTACTGAAGTATAGGCTGCCTACAGTGGGTTTTGCTAGCTGATCTGTGCCGAAGCTCGTAGGTACCAACAGGAGACACCAAGATTCTTCAGCTTCTATCTAGACCCTGGCCCAAGGTCAAAAGGGCACACGTTCGTCTAAGGCCACCATGAGGAGCTGCACGCGGTGTCTCGTCGTAAGTCACCTTGCATTTCCTTCTAGGTTGTTCAGGACTCTTGTGACATGTGGGCAGATTCCTGCGCGCATACTGGAGCAGCCACCGGATCATTTCTGAGCTCTGTCTCCTGCGAGGAAGTCACCTCAACCAGGTAAACTGTGAAAAAGGACCAGCGACTTGTGGGCAGACCACTGTCATCACCTTCCAGAGAGAATCCATGAAAGAGGGAGAGAGAGAGAAAGAAAGAGAGGCAGAGGGGAAGAGAGGAAGAGAGAAAGAGAGGGATGGGATGGAAGTAGTTATGTTGGAAATCCCTGCATCACAGGACAGAGGAGGAAGTGGAGAAAAACATTAGTTTTGAAAGGAATACAACAGGTTTCTCTGGACTTAAGAAGATGTGGGAAGTGGTGGTGGAGTGTTTTTTCCTAAGATGATGAAGAACAAGTCCCAGTGATAAGAAGGAGGCTTAAGTTGAATGCAGGCTCCAGGAAAAAAAAAAAAAAAATCAGCAGTTATGGTGATACAGGTGGGCAGGTGAGGGACATCTGATTTTTAGTGGATCGGGACCCTTAATTTCAGCATCCACAAGAGTGCAGGACACATTCCTGTCCTGCTTTGAAGGCGCTGTGTGCAGAGACTCGTGGTGGCAAAGAATGCTTGAAATATAGAATATCTGAGCCACATCTTTTGATAGCAGGACTCCCCGGGAAGGTGTGCGATGTTACAGAGAAAAGGAATCAGGGTCTGTACACGCTAACAGAAAGGATTCGTGCACAGCGTGTCTTGATCTTATCTTTCCTTTTGCTTCGTTTCTTTGATTCTTGCCTCCTTCTCTGTTTCCCTTTGAGCAGCTGCAGGGAATTTCACTCAGGGAAGCCATGACAGCTTCATAGAGTGTCACTTATACAGATATGGTATTCTTTATTTTTTTGTGAATTCTGTATTTTCTCTTTATTTTTTAAATTATGAAAGTATCATAACACATTTACAGGAGACTTGGAAAATACAAAAAAGAGTTGCATATAGTTCCACTATAGAGTGTAATTTTTTAAATAGATAAACTATGATTTTTAGTTGGAGTTTCAATATCATGGACTTCCCTTGTAACTCAGCTGGTAAATAATCTGCCTGCAGTGCAGGAGGCCTGGGTTCGATCCCTGGGTTGGAAGGTCCCCTGGAGAAGGGAAAGGCTACCCACTCCAGTATTCTGGCCTGGAGAATTCCAGGGACTGTATAGTCCATGGGGTCGCAAAAAGGGTCTGACACAGCTGAGAGACTTTCACTTTTCAATATCAAATCCTCAAAAATTAATAGAAGGCATATATAGACAAGTAGGAGGCTATAATAGACCTGGAAAGTGCCACGAACCAGTTTAACATAATGAAGATTTATACAATTTTCACACAACAGCAGGGTACAAATTCCATGCTAGTTCCCATAGACTGTAAACTAGGAGACATTGGAGCATATCCATGGAGATAAAACAATGCAAAAAATTTCATGGTCTAACAGTATTGAAATCTTAAGAGTATCTGTTCTCGTATCACTGTGGAATTATGTTAGAAATCAGTGTCATAAGAAATTTGAAAAAAATAACCCACATATATTCAATGGCAATGTGACTTTTACCAAGAGAGCTCTTTGACCTTGTCATTGAATGCTTCCATAAAGTTAGAGGACTGAAAAAGTACAGAGTTGTGATGGCAGAGAAGAGAGCATGTAAATGAGAAATTAATATCAAAATGAGAAGTTAATACCAAAATGAGAAGTTAATATCAAGATGAGAGATTCATACCAAAGATACTTTATATTTAAAAAACCCCGTGCATTTGGAAATTACACGTCCACCTTTAAATCATGGGTGTCAGATGTCAGATTCTTGACATGGGACTCAAGCTGTTAATAAATTAATGCCTCCTGCTTTTCTCTGCTGAGTGTCTGTTTCCGCATCCAGAGTTTTAGACTCCACGACCCAGGCAGTGAGCAATTCTCCTGCACTCCTCTGCCCCTTGGGCCAAGCATTCTGTTAGGCTCATAGTAGATGATTAATAAACAGTTACTGTGGAAGGCAGTGAAAGGTGAAATGGCCTTGAGTTGACTCACCACGGAGCCTGTGTTATGAGCGTCAGGGGGCTTTGCAACAGCAGGGGGCAGGCAGCTGTGTATTCATGGAGTTGGTAGGATCCGGTGGAGGCCTGGAAGGTGGGGTGAGATTTCTAGAGAAAGAACCTGGACAGGGCCAGAGGAAAGCTCCCCCGTCACACAGAACCAGAACATACCTCTCTTTCACTTCAAAGAGGGTATCAGAGATCAAAGGGCCTGTGAGGTGTCAGAGAGCAGAACCAAACAAAAACGCCTGTCATAAACCCACGTCTGTTCACTGGAGACACCACTGTCATTGTGTTGCTACATGTTCACCTTCTTGACAAGGGACTCAGGCTCTCAGTAAATCAATGCCTGTATGTCATTGCTGCTGCTGCTAAGTTGCTTCAGTCATGTCCGACTCTGTGCGACCCCATAGACGGCAGCCCACTAGGCTCCTCTGTCCATGGGATTTTCTAGGCAAGAACACTGGAGTGGGTTGCCGTTGACTTCTCCCTATATGTCATTGCTGTATGTCGATGCTATATGTCACTGTGTTGCCCTGCTAACAAAGTCGCTGTGGTGTTCTACTTGTCGGGAGCGGTGAACAGTGGATTTAGTGTTGAAAGCAGAGAAAGACACAAGCATTTGACACATTGATCATTTCTTGTCCCAACAAACTGAGACGAAGCTAACTTAACACACAGCTTCCCTGGTGGCTCAGCTGGTTAAATGCAGGAGACCGAGGTTCGTTCCCTGGGTCGGGAAGATCCCCTGGAGAAGGGAATGGCAACCCACTCCAGTATTCTTGCCTGGAGAATCCCACGGATGGAGGAGCCTGGTGGGCTATGGTTCATGGGGTTTCAGAGTTGGACACGACTCAGTGACTAACACTAACTTAAAACACAGGTTTGTGACATTAAAGAATGAAAATTCAATTAAAAAATAATTGTATTTATTTGTTTACTTGGTGACCCTGGGTCTCCGTTCCTGCTCAGGCTTTGCCCTGGTGGCAGCGAGTGGAGACTCCTCTCTAGTTGTGGTGTGGGCGGTTCATGTTGCTGTGGGTCCTCTTGTTGGGGAGCATGCACTCTAGAGACCATGGGCTTCAGTAGCTGTGGCTGCTGCTGCTGCTAAGTCGCTTCAGTCGTGTCCGACTCTGTGTGACCCCATAGACGGCAGCCCACCAGGCTCCCCATCCGTGGGATTTTCCAGGCAAGAGTACTGGAGTGGGGTGCCATCACCTTCTCCACAGTAGCTGTGGAGCACGGGCTTATTGGCCCTGTGGCATGTGGCGTCGTCCCAGATAAGGGCTCAAACCTGTGTCTCCTGAGTTAGCTGGCGGATTCTTAACCACTGGACCATCAGGGAAGTCCATGAAAATAAGATTATTTTTTTGGACACTCAAGTTACCTAATGATTACAGTTCCATGGGAACATGTATCCAACCTACGATATGTGTGTAAGATGGGAACTCCATCCTGGGAGATAACACATGAGTGTGTGTTAGCTGCTCATTCATGCCTGACTCCTTGCGACCCCATGGACTGTAGCCCACCAGGCTCTTCCATCCATGGGATTCTCCAGGCAAGAATACCAGAGTGGGCTTCTCCAGTGGATCTTCCCGAACCAGGGATCGAACCCAGGTCTCCTGCACTGCAGGCAGAATCTTTACTGTCTGGGCCACCAGGGAAGCCCAAAATTTTCTATGAAAATGAAAACCATTAGGAAATGAAATATAATTTGAAGAGGCAGGTTCAAATACCAAAATGGAAAATTGCTTGGAAACGTGTCCCTGGGTAGTAAGGAAATTAGCTAATGAATTTTCTTACCCATTTGCCGAGTGAAGGAACGTTAAAGACAAAATAAAACCACGGGTAATGCAACGTCCTTTGAGTTACTAATTTAAGCAGGTGCCTGTAGAGAGAAGCCTGCCTCTAAAATTGGCTAATAGTGGCTGTAAAGAGGAAAAACCCTCTTGAGTTATCATGGGTTGAATCAGATCACAACAGAAAGAATGAATTGCTCTCTGATAAAATGTTCAAATTGGTGGAATGAGGAATAGCTGTAGGTTTGTATCCATGAGAGGGGGATTAAATGTTCTTGTGTGTGTGTGTGTTTGTTCACTACTGTCTGACTTTTGTGACCCCATGGACTGTATGTAGCCCGCCAGGCTCCTCCGTCCACGGGATTCTCAAGAATACTGGAGAGGGTTGCCATTTCCTCCTCCAGGGGATCTTCCCCACCCAGGGATTGAACCCAGTCTGCACTGGCAGGTGGATTCTTGACCACTGAGACACCTGGGAAGCCCTCTATAGCCCTTGAGGAGGAAATTAAGGTCCCTGAGTTTGCTTAACAAATACAGTATTATTGTCGTTTTTGACTGTTTTCCTTTGCTTCTGCGTCCTCCCACTTCTCTGATTAAATTTATTCTTTGATGTTTTTCTGCAGATGAGAGGCAGGAGGAGGATGTGGTGGGGGTCGGCAGGAGACATCTGTCCTGGGAAGGTCCCATAGGGTCCTGGTTATACACAGTTACACCAAGAGCTTTTATTAATTATGGTTCTCTCATACAATGCTTTCAGAGATGACCAGGCTGCTATTTGCGGTCTCCTAGGCTGGCTAACTAGAGAAGACAATGGCATCCTACTCCAGTACTCTTGCCTGGAAAATCCCATGGACCGGGGAGCCTGGTGGGCTGCAGTCCATGGGGTCGCTAAAAGTCGGACACAACTGAACGACTTCCCTTTCACTTTTCACTTTCATGCATTGGAGAAGGCAATGGCAACCCACTCCAGTGTTCTTGCCTGGAGAATCCCAGGGACAGGGGAGCCTGGTGGGCTGCCGTCTATGGGGTTGCACAGAGTCGGACATGACTGAAGAGACTTAGCAGCAGCAGCAGCAGGCTGGCTAACACTGAGAGTTTTATTAATTATGGTTCTCTTATATGATGCTTTCCAAGATGACCAGGCTGCTATTTGCTGTGTCTTAGGCTGGTTCTCATGTTTTGCAAGATGGGGCACCAGGAAGAGGCCAGTCCTGGGACAGAGGCCAGCACGTGTGCTCAGAAATCTTCGTGTGTTTCCAGATGTGCATGGTGCCCAGGGATGGGGTTGTAATGTTCCAGGCAGGACGTGTTTCCTGCAGAGAAAAGGGGAAAGGAATCAGGCACCTGAAATTCCCTGCCAGGCACAGACCAGGAATTTCCCTAAACCTGTGTTCCCAGGAATCATGCTTATGTCTCTAACACTCTGGAGAATCTCAGTTTTGTCCTAGGTGAGGCAGATCTGATTCAATTCTGTGGATTTCTACAGTGCGTTCTATCCTGGTTGGGGAAGGTACCCTGGAGGAGGGCATGGCAACCCACTCCAGTGTTCTTGCCTGGAGAATCCCACGGACAGAGGACCCTGGTGGGCTAGAGTTGGTGGGGTCCCAAGGAGTTGGACGTGACTGAGTGCCTGAACAACAACCACCGTTGCCTCTAAGATGAGACAGATACTTGGATTCACGTGTCATCCTTAATAAACGGAACCCCACAAACACATGAACGTCCTACAGAATATTAGGTTGGCGAGCCGTTCTTCCCTGAGTGCCAGGGCAACACTGCACTGAAGATGTCTTAATTCTGCTGGGTGGGGAGAGAGGGTCATCCACACGGCACCCAGACTAGTCCAGGGGCCACTGAAATGCTCGGGACCTGAGCTTGAGTTCTGGTGGGAAGTGTGTAGATGGGGAGCTGAGTGATCCCAGGGAGGGTGCTGGAATCCACCTGCCCGACAGACTCCGGGTCGCTGGAGTGGGAGGCAGACCTGTACCTGCCCTCAATCTCCATCAGCCTGGTGTTTAGGACCCCAGTAGCCCTTCCGAGCCTGGCTCCTCCTCCTCCGCCTGCAGCAGGGATTCCAGGTTGGCATGCTGAGAGCTAATTCATCTCCCCTCCCCCGTGCCCCAGCATCCTGTATCCTGACTGACAACTTGGTACCCAGGCTCCAGCGAGTACCAAGGAACGTGACCTCAGCCTGCGTGCTCTGCCTGGTTGTAAACTGACACCACTCTCTCCATGTAACTCTGCCTTTGTCAGCTCCTTGACAAAGCTTTGCAACTGTGTTGCAAATTGGCTTTATTATTATTATTAGTGCTATTTCTCTCCCTCTGCTCCAGAGGAAGGGTTCCCCAGTCACTTCAAAAGCATCCTGAGGCATCCTGAGGCTCTATGCCTAGGGGTGGGATGGCTGGGTCATATGGTGGTTTTATTCCTATTTATTTAAGGAATCACCATACCATCTTTCATAGTGGCTGTATTGATTTACATTCCCACCAACAGTGTAAGAATGTTTCCTTTCCTCCACCCCAGCTGATGTGCATTTGTTCTTTGGCTCAGGAAACTCAAACAGGGGCTCTGAATCAACAGAGAGGAGTGGGATGGGGCGGGAGATGGGAGGGAGGTTCAAGAGGAAGGGGACATGTGTATACCTACGGCTGATTCCAAGAGCTGACTCATTGGAAAAGACCCTGATGATGGGAAAGATTGAAGGCAGGAGGAGAAAGGGATGACAGAGGATGAGATGGTTGGATGGCATCACCGACTCGATGGACATGAGTTTGGGTAAACTCCAGGAGTTGGTGAAGGACAGGGAGGCCTGGCGTGCTGTGGTTCATGGGATCACAAAGAGTAGGACACTACTGAGCGACTGAACTGAACTGATGGCTGATTCACGGTGAGATCTGACAGATAACAACAAAACTCTGTTATGCAATTATCCTTCAATAAAAAAATTATTTATAAAAAAAATAATAAGTGTCCTGAGCTGAGGGAGGTAAGATGCCAAGGATTGATTCTGTTCCTCTGAGTTGTTCATCACAGCTCCTCACGGCCAACACCACTCCCCCACCCCCAGGAGTCCCCCTGGTCCTTGCAGGCTGGAGGAGATGCACAGGGAAATGGGGGCTAGGCGTCACGTCCTCATATCCACAAGGCAGGCTGGGCCATGAGCGATGGACAAGGTCACAGGTGGCCCTGCATCCGTCTTCCTCCTGGTGACTCATCTCCATCCTCCTGGAGAGGCATGTGTCTGTCCTACTGCAGGTAAAGGGCATCTGTGGTCTTACCCAGGCTTCCCCAGTGCCTTAGACAGGAAAGAATCTCCCTGCAATGCAGGAGACTCGGGTTCGATCCCTGGGTCGGGAAGATCCCCTGGGGGAGGAAATGGCTACCCACTCCAGTATTCTTGCCTGGAGACTCCCACGGACAGAGGAGCCTGGTGGGCTACAGCCTGTGAGGTCGCAGAATCAGACATGCCTGAGCAAGGAGCATGCTCAGGACTGCCTCCACCCCTAGGAGATCCCAGTTTGGACACTTGGGAGAGAGCTAGTATTTCAGGGAGAAAGAGCAGCAAACGGACAGGCAGATGCTCGCTCTGCTCCAACAAACAGCTCTGTCTGTTCCTCACGGCCTCCTGCCGTCTCATCGGGGCTCATTACAACACGCAGAAACCTTCTCTTCTCTCTCTGCTTCAGGACAGACTCTTCAGAATGCATCTTTATCGGGAGAAGTATTATTTGTGGTTGGGAGGGGACGGGTATCTCTCAAAGCTAAAGCCGGGTATTACTCACTGTACCCCTCAAAGTCTAGAAATACTCCTATTGAGAAAGAAGACCAAGGCTTTTTACAGCCACTGCTGAGAACAGACACTGTTAACTCTTTCTACTTTGATGTGAGAGCTTCCACTAAGTAGACAACCTGTTAGCACTGAAGGTTTAGAAAGGAAACGTCAGTATCAAGTTTATTACCCAGCCTGTTACTGTATCTTTTGACGTTTCTTTATTGCCTTTTCTTTATTGCCTTTTCCCCCAAATGATTTGAGGGCTTCCCAGGTGGTGGTAGTGGCAAAGAACCCACCTGCCAAAGCAGTAGATGTAAGAAATGTGGGTTCAACCCCTGCGTCAGGAAGATTCCCTGGAGAAGGAAATGGCAACCCACTCCAGTATTCTTGCCTGGAGAATCCCATGGACAGAGGAGCCTGGCGGACTCTGGTCCATAGGGTCAAAAAGAGCCGGGCGCAACTGAAGTGACTTAGCATGCACGCACCGTCAAGACGAATATGGTGAAACCGTGTGTCAGAGCAGAAAACCAGTGAGTGTGAAAAATGTGAGGGCTTGTCCCATCAATACCAGCGCTTCCTCTTAACTGTGAGTCAGACGGTAAAAAGAGGGCAGAGTTACTCCTATCCGTGATATCAGAGAAATCTGCAACAGAACTGCGAGTTCCTTTTCATACCTGGGATATCTTTTAATGCTCATTGTGCCGGGAACTTGATCAGGATTTTTGATTTTGCAAACTGGGAAGGACATTTGCTTTTAGGGTATTCCTACATTAAAAAAAATTGCATTTATTCACTTGTTTGTGTGTTTATCTGGCTGAGCTGGGTCTTAGGTGCGGCATGCAAACTGTTAACTGTGGCCTGTGGGCTCTTGTGGCCTGTGAGAGCTAGCTCCTCGATCCGGGAGAGAAGCCAGTCCCTTGCTTTGGGAGCACATAGTCTGAGCCCCCAGTTCACTGGGGAGGTTCCTAGCATGTTTCTCCGTTTTGTGTCAGACCCAACACCATCCATGTTTCTCCATTTTCTGAGACACCATCAAAAGATCCCCTGGAGAAGGAAATGGCAAGCCGCTCCAGTACTCTTGCCTGGAGAATCCCATGGACAGAGGAGCCTGGTGGGCTACGGTCCATGGGGTCGCACAGAGTCGGATATGACTGAGAGACTTCACTTTGGCTTTTCATCAAAAGAGATGGGCTTGACTCATCTCTCTGGAGTTCACATAAGCCCATGTTAGGCTCCTGAGATTGTCCAGCTTAGCACTCAACTGCTTTTCTCCCTACATTTTCTTATTTGTGCTTGTCTATCATATAAACCAATGAGAGAGCAAAATTGTATTCCAATGGGAATACGCAACAAGAATACACAAGTTGCACACATCTGCAGTCACTCCAGGTCCCTTCACAGAAGGATAATTCATGTCCTTGTCTATGGCTTTTTTTTTTTTTTTTTTTGAGAAATGGAAATAAAAGCCAGAAATCTGCTATTTACAAAATCTAACCAAGGTGCACAGACACCCAGCTCTTTCAGGAGAGTGTTCAAACCTTCCCTACAATGTGAACACGGCAAGAGCTGGCCTCTTAAGAATTCACAGCAAATAAGACAACACGGGTCAGGCTCATGGCAGTGTCAGCTCGACGCGAGTGAGGACATTTCCACTGGGGCACCTCCAGGAGGGAGACTTGAAAGCAGTGAGCGTAGTTACGAACCCACCTCACATGTGCGCCCTGGTCTGCGATTGCAACGTGCTTTCCCCACACGTAGCTTCTTTCCTCTGTGGGTTCTGAGCAGAGCCTGTGAAGGAGGCAGGTGCATCCCCCCCGCCCCCTCCACTGTGGATAGAGAGACAGGATGGAGAATTTTAAAGACTGCCTCAACCATCTTAGATACTCAAGAAACAGAGGGATACTGGGAGAATCCTGGAGAATAAATCTGACTCTGCACTGACACTCAGGTAACAGAGGGAGGCTGGAAAAATCCTGCAGAGTAAGTATGACTCTGTATTGGTACTCAAGAAAGAGAGAGATGCAAAAATTCCTGTAGAATAAATCTGACTCTGCATTGATGCTCAAATAGCACAGGGAAGCTGGAAAAATCCTGCAGAGTAAATATGACTCTGTATTGATACTCAGGAAACAGAGGGAGACTGGGAAAATCCTGGAGAGTAAATCTGACTCTGCTTTGATACTCAGGAAACAGAGGAGGCTGGAAAAATCCTGGAGAATAAATCTGACTCTGTATTGGTATTCAAGAAACAGAGTGATGCAAAACTTCCTGTAGAATAAATCTGACTCTGCACTGATACTCAAATAGCAGAGGGAGGCCGCAAGAATCCTGGAGATAAATATGACTCTGTAGTGATATGCAAGTAACAGAGCAATCGTGGAAAAATCCTGGAGAATGAATATGACTCTGTATTGGTGCTCAGGAAGCAGAGTGATGCTGGAAAAATCCTGGAGAGTAAATCTGACTCTGTACTGATACTCAAGTAGTAGAGGAAGATGGGGAAAACTCTGGCAAATAAAGATGACTGTATTGATACTCAGGAAGCAGAGGCATGCTGGAAAAATTCTGGAGAATAAACCTGACTCTGCACTGATACTCACAAAACAGAGGGAGATTGGAAAAGTCTTGCACAGTAACTATGACTCTGTATTTAACCCGTCCCAACCCCACTAGTTTGGGAAGAGAATCAACTCATCATTTGTGACACCACAATATTTGCAACACACACAGCGTAACCAGTAATTCATCTCTTCCTCCTCGTGCCTGATGTGTGGATTTCCATATTTGCAACGCACGCAACGTAACCAGTAATTCATTTCTTCCTAGCGTGTGATGTGTATGATTTCCATCCACAGGAAGAGCTCGTACCCGATCCACCTCAGGATCAAGAGGACAATGTGAAAACTCTACCATCTGCCCAGTAGAATTCTAAAGGGAACCAAAGGCAGTATTGAGAGAGGTCAGCAAAGGAGTTATTGTCTGCAGCATGTGTTGAGCGCTTGTTTGTATTTGGGAAAAACCAAGAAAGGCCAACAACCTCCCCCTACGTGGTTAAGGGAGTCACGGTCTTGTTTTGTGTTACAATATCATCATGAATGATGACGTTACATTTTCTTTTTTTGTTTTCTTTTTAATCAGATGATAATTACCTTACAATGATTGTGTTGGTCTCTGCCATACATCAAGATGAGTCAGCCGTGGGTGTACGTATGAGTCAGCCGAAGGAGGTCCCCTCCTCCTGAGCCCCCCTCCCCTCTCCACCCCACCCTCTCACAGAGCTCTAGCTGAGCCTCCTGAATCACACAGCAAATTCCCTCTGGCTGGCTGTTCTGCATTTGGTAATGGGTATGTGTCAGGGCTACGCTCTCAATTCGTCCCACTCTCTTCTTCCCTGAACTTATATTTTCAAATCAACATCCATGGTTCAGGGAAGGGCCCAAGATGTAGAGCTGGGTGAAAATAGGGCATTGGTGCTGAAACTGTAGAGAGGCCCTCAGTTCAGTTCAGTTCAGTTCCATTCAGTCGCTCAGTCATGTCCGACTCTTTGCGACTCCATGGACTGCAGCACGCCAGGCCTCCCTGTCCATCACCAACTCCTGGAGCTTGCTTGGACTCATGCCCACTGAGTCGGTGCTACCATCCAACCATCTCATCCTCTGTCATCCCCTTCTCCTCACACCTTCAATCTTTCCCAGCATCAGGGTCTTTTCCAATGAGTCGGCTCTTTGCATCAGGTGGCCAAAGGATTGGACTTTTAGCTTCAGCATCAGTCCTTCCAATGAACACCCAGGACTGATCTCCTTGAGGATGGACTGGTTGGATCTCCTTGCAGTCCAAGGGACTCTCAAGAGTCTTCTCCAACACCACAGTTCAGAAGCATCCATTCTTCGGCGCTCAGCTTTCTTTACAGTCCAACTCTCACCTCCGTACATGTAGATGTAGAGAGTCCCTAAGGATCTGCTTTGAGAGGGGCCTATGTCCACTACCTTCAGAGTTCCTGATTCAGTAGGTCTGCAAGGGAACGAGGAACTCACACTTCTGTGAGGTTATCAGTTGATGCTGATGCTATAGGCCCAAGGACCCCATGGAATTACACAAATACATACTCAGAGGGTTAACAAGGATGCCTTTGCTTATGGGCAGAGCTTGTCAACACTGCCCGGCAATTGGACTCAACGGGGAACTTAAAAAAAAAAAAAAAATCAGTATCCAGGGGGAATACAAAGTGGTCCAGCCATGGTCAAAAAGAGTTTGGCATTTCGTCAGTTGAAAACGGAATCCCTAGCACTTCCTTGGTGGTCCAGTGGTTAAGAATCTGGCTTCTGAATGGACCTGGGTTCCATCCCTGGACAGGGAACTAAAATCCAACATGCCTTGGAGCAAATAATCCCGTGCGCCCCAATTGGAGTCTGTGCCCCTCAACTTGAGAGTCCAGGCACCCCAAAGAGAGAGTCTGTGTGCCCCAACTAGAGAGTCCGTGTGCCCCAACAGAAGATCATGCATGCCTGAAATGAAGATCCCGCGTGCTGGAGCGAAGACCCGACATTGCCAAATAATAGTTTTACAAATGCAATTACCATATGGCCCCTACAGCTCCACCCCTAGAAGAACTGAAAACAGGTGCTCATACAGACGAACACAAGAGAACGTTTTCAGCAGAGCAACTTAACAGTTGCCAAAAGGTGAAAGCAGCCCACAGCTGTCAACAGTGTAAGGGAAAACGTGGACCGTGTGTCCCGTGAAAACAGTGGCCGCCCTCAGCAAATGAAACGCTGACACAGCCTACCACATGGATGAACCATGAGAACAGTGAGGCTCAAGAAAAGAAGCTGGATGTAAAAAATCCACACTGTGTATCATTCTACTGTGAAATGTCTGGAATAGACGAATCCTTCCAGACAGAAAGCAGATGAATGGTTGCTGCTGGGTGATGGCTACGGAAATAGAGAGTAACTCATTAACAGACTTTATTATGGGGGGCTCCAAAATCACTGCAGATGGTGACTGCAGCCATGAAATCAAAAGACACTTGCTCCTTGGAAGAAAAGTTATGACCAACCTAGATAGCGTATTGAAAAGCAGAGACATTACTTTGCCAACAAAAGTCTATCTAGTCAAACCTATGGTTTTTGCAGTAGTCATGTATGGATGTGAGAGTTGGACTATAAAGAAAGTTGAGTGCCAAAGAATGGATGCTTTTGAACTGTGGTGTTGAAGAAGACTCTTGAGAGTCCCTTGGACTGCAAGGAGATCCAACCAGTCCATCCTAAAGGAGATCAGTCCTGAATATTCATTGGAAGGACTGATGCTGAAGCTGAAACTCCAATACTTTGGCCACCTAATGTGAAGAACTGACTCATTTGAAGACATTGATGCTGGGAAAGATTGAAGGCATGAGGAGAAGGGGATGACAGAGGATGAGATGGTTGGATGGCATTACTGACTCAATGGACATGAGTTTCAGGAAATTCCGGGAGTTGGTGATGGACAGGGAGGCCTGGTGTGCTGCGGTTCATGGGGTCGCAAAGAGTCGGACATGACGAGCAACTGAACGGAATGGAACTGAACTGAACTGAATTGATTAACAGGTATCGGATTTCTTTTGGGGGTGATGAAAATGTTCAGAAACATCTCAATGGTGATGCTTACACTGACTGGTGAGTGTACTAGAAGCTGCTGGATGGTACATTTGAACATAGTTAATATTTTTGTTGTTGAGTTGCTCAGTCATATCCAACTTTTTCTCACCTCATGGACTGCAGCACTCCAGGCTTCCCTGTCCATCACCAACTCCCAGAGTTTACTCAAACTCGTGTCCATTGAGTCGGTGATGCCATCCAACCCTCTCATCCTCTGTCGTCCCCTTCTCCTCCTGCCTTCAATCTTTCCCAGCATCAGGGTCTTTTCCAGTGAGTCAGCTCTTTGCATCAGGTGACCAAAGTATTGGAGTTTAAGCTTCAGCATCAGTCCTTCCAATGAATATTTGGGGTTGATCTCCTTTATGTTATGCTAATTGTATCTCACTTTTCAAAGCATGTCCAGGCAGCATCCGGGAGCTTCTGATTCACAGTTCTGGGATGAGGCTTCTTGCAAAGCTTCCCAGGTGATTCCAACGTGCAGCTGGGACTGACTGAAGACCACTGACAGGATAGGGATTCCAACAGCAGCAACTGAGGGTTGGCAGCCCTGATCGAGGGGAATGGAGCTTGGGAAGGGGAAGGGGCAGCTGTAGCAAGTGGACACTGTGTCTTTGCTACTCACCATCCATGTTCCAGCAGCGTCCACCTGGGAGCTTGTAGGAAATGTTGGCCCTCCCCGCAGGCCCACCCCAGACCTTCCGATCTGTCATCTGACTTTCAACAAGAGCCCCATGGTTTGCTACTCACTGAATCCCAGAAGTGTGGGAGCAACCGCATGGCCTCTCCAACATCAACTGTCATCCAGTGAGTTATTGTTCCTTCCACCGAGATGAAGTGTTTCTACCATCCATCTGGTTTCAGAATTGCTGGTGGGAAGAAAGTTGATCACTTTCCTATCCTTCTCTTTGAGAACCTCCTGCATCTCACAGCTGTCCATGATGCTCAAAGGGTTTCATACACATTCCTGTCTCAAATTCTTTGAAAAATAAAAGTGAAAGTGAAGCTGCTCAGTGGTGTCTGACTCTTGGCGACTCTTGGTGACCCTACAAACTGTAGCTCACCAGGCTCCTCCATCCATGGGATTTTCCAGGCAAGAGCACTGGAGTGGGTTGCCATTTTCTTTTCCAGGGTATCTTCCTGACCCAGGGATCGAACTCAAGTCTCCCACATTGCAGGCAGAACTCTTTACCCTCTGAGCCACCAGCAAATCCCAAAGTGAAAGGGAAGTTGCTCAGTTGTATCTGACTCTTTGCAACCCCATGGACTGTTGCCTACCAGCCTCCTCCATCTATGGGATTTTCCAGGCAAGAGTACTCGTGTGGGTTGCCATGTCCTCCTCCAGGAGATCTTTCCAGCCCAGGGATCGAACCAGGGTCTCCCAAATTGTAGGCAGACGCTTTACCGTCTGAGCCACCAGAGAAGTCTCTTTGGAAAATGGAACTCCTTTATAAGGTCCCCCTCATGATGCTGATGGATGCTCGTCTTGTACAAGGGTGATCTGGGAACTGCTGCTCCAGCAGAGTTTTGAATCTTGTGGACCTGCTCCATCCAGTAAACCTTCAGAGACTGCCTTGAATGTTCTGAGGCTTCTAGAGTAACCCTACATTTCAGCATCCAGAGGAACTGAGAAGCAGCAGACATAGACAAGCCACAGACGTCACTGAAACGTGACTGTTCGAGACAAGAGGAGGGGACTTCCCTGGCAGCCCAGTGGTTAAGACATCAGCTTCTAAAGCAGGAGGTGTGGGTTCAACCCCTGGTCGGGGACCTAAGATCCCACACACCAGAACAGCTAGAACAACCCCAAACACAAAACAGAAGGGATATTGTAACAGATTCCAGAAAGATTTTAAAAGCTGGGTCCACATCAAAAAAATTAAAAAAAAAAATACAAGAAGAGATGCTGGAGGTGGACAGGCTTCCTCACCCAAGATGACTCTTTGTCATCCCAAGTCAGGAAAACTCAAATGTCAACCCTCAGTGAGGCTAAACCTGAAAGGTCAGGTTGTCTATCCTTGCTGGGCACGTTCCTGACAAAAGTCTCAACTCCTCACTCATCTCCCGGCACCCGGACTTGTTTCTATCAAATTCCTCCAGCTGACGTTCGTCCCAACGAATAATGTCTAAGAAAAAATTTAATATGTGGTTTTGAAATCCATCCTGAGATGAACTCAATTTCTATAAAGAATAAAACTCCCCAGACAGGAAAGAAAACTCATGAACTTGTATGTGTGTGGCAGGGGGGTGGGGTGGGGATGTCAACTGCCCTCTTTGTCCTATTGATAGACTTTCCCCTCCCCTCTGTATTTCTCTGAATATCTGATAAATCATACTCAAATTTGCTTTTCTGGAAATGGCTTGAAATAGCAAGGTATGTTTTAACCCAATGCTATTTCATTCAAGCAATTGTGTGGACGGGGAACTCAGAGACCAGACATGAGCCTGGTTCCAGTAAGGAGCTGACGAAAAATGATTTTCCTGTTCTTTGCATCAGTCTTTTAATATTAGCTCATGGATGGAATGAGGACTAGATTTGTAGACCTTTCTTAAACCAAAGCTTTCACTTCTGCTAAACATTTCATGAATAGATTACAATAACCATAGTAAAAAAAAAAGGCAGGGGGACGATTTTTTTCTCCTATTTTAATACACTCAAAAGAAGAATTTCCAACTCGAGCCCTTGTTTTTTAACTCAGTTAATTGCCACAGATTCAACGGTTCCGTGAAACAAGTGATTCGCAAACAAGCAGTACTAACAAACTGAGCAGAAGCAAATAATGTGGGAAGAAATGATGTTCGTAGCCATGAGCCTTCAAGGCATTGAGGAAAAAAAAATTTTTTAAGCCTTTATTGTGAGAAAATTAACATCTGCTTATTTATTTATTTCCTGGATAGAGAACATATGTCAGGGTGTCTTTCTGTTCAATGCGTGTTTGCTGCCACGTTCCTGGGAACACGCACCGTTCCCCAGTTGAGTTTTTGGAAGGATCTGAGAGCTCTAACCTGTGGCCTGGATGCAGCCATCACCTGGATTTGTTGGGTTCTATTGGGTCAGTATTGACAGATTTCCTCTTCCTGGGGTCTAAAATCTCTGTGGATGGTGACTGCAGCCATGAAATCAGAAGACTATGGCTTCTTGGCAGGATAGCTCTGATAAATCTTGATAGTGTGTTGAAAAGCCAGAGATGTTACTCCGTCAACAAGGGTCTATATAGTCAAGGCTACAGTCTTCCCAGTGGTGACATATGGTTGTGAGAGCTGGACTTTCAAGAAAGCAGAACTCCCCAAAATTGATGCCTGTGGTGCTGGAGAAGACTCCTGAGAGTCCCTTGGACAGCAAGGAGATAAAACCAGTCAATCTTAAGGGAAATTCACCCTGAATGCTCAAGACTGATGCTGAAGCTGGAGTACTTTGGCCACCTAATGCAAAGAACAGATTCATTGGAAAAGACCCTGATGCTGGGAAAGATTGTAGGCAGGAGGATAAGAGGGCATCAGAAGATGAGATGGCTGGATGGCATCGTTGCTGCAATGGGCATGAACTTGGGGAAACTTCGGGAGATAGTGAAGGACAAGGAAGCCTGGCATGCTGCAGTCCATGGGGTCACAATGAGTCAGACACGACTGGGTGGCTGAACAGCAACAACATTGGTTTACAGCCCCACTTGCTCATTTGCTAACTGTCTGTGGCTCCTTTCACGACACACAGCAGTTGTGTAGCTGTGACAGAGACCAGCAAATCCTGAAGTAGGCAGCGTCCGGCCCTTTACAGAATACTTGTGCACGTGAGGTGGTTTCTGCCTGCACTCCATGCAGGGGAACACATCCAGTGGGATGGAATCGGACGGAACCACCCCCATCCACCCGCGCTTCAAGCTGGCCGTGCCCCACGCCGACTTTGGAAGGGCTTCAGGCACCATCTCAGAGCAGACCGTGCTTCCAGCATCCCTGCCTTTTGTATCACCGCCTGGGCTCCGTGGGTGCGCACGGACCCCAGCAAGCAACTGAAAACTGCCGCTCCCCGGCAGAGTTTCCCTCGCCATCACACTCGCTGTTTATTTGAGAGCGTCTGAGAACACGGCTGCCAGGCTTCCTGTCCAGGAGCCTCAATGAGCCCCTGGTTGTTGCACAGAGCAGCTCTCCAAGCGGCAAGAAGGCATGACAGTGGTTACCCACGTCTGCATTCCCTCCCAAGCAGCAGGAAAGACGTACTCCCCACATGAGCCATCAAACCAAAGCGCCTGACAACGTCAACAAGCGAGCAAGCCAGCAAGAAGGGGGAAACCTCTTCCTGATGTTTCTTTTCTTTCTCGTCACGGGGTTGAAATTGAGGTCCCTGACAATCCGGCCTCGTTGCCGGGGATGTCTTGGGGAAGAATTACCTGCCTGCCGCCTGCCCCTGGGGACTGGTGAAGGACCAGACAGGAGAAGCAGAACCATTAGGCAGAGGGACCTCACCTGATAAGCTCGTCCTGCCTTCCCTGATGCAGGAGAGGAAGGGCGTGCCGCGGGCAGCCCATTGTTTTCCCCGTGCCTTATTGAGAAAAATTGACCTGCTCAGGTCTCCAGCTGTCTCTGCTGTGTCTGATCCAGGCTGTTTCTGCAAAGCTTGTCCTCTGCTCACACGTTGAAATCAGGCCGAAGGCCCGAGGATGGCAGGTCTCAGGCAGATGGGGTGGAATCCGGCTGGAGGAGTAATAGACCGACTGGGACACCAGCAGGCTTTTACACCCCCAGTTCAAGACCCACTCGGAGGACTGCAAGCGTGACTTCTCCCACACCCGAAGCCCTGTGCACTTTTCACCACACCCCTGCACACTCACGTGTGGTTCTTTAGCCTTCCGTGTTTTGCTCATCCTCAACTGCATGCGTGCTAAATCTCTTCAGTTGTCTCTGACTCTTGGCAATGTGTGGACTGTACCCCACCAGGCTCCTCTGGGCTTCCCTGGTGGCTCAACAGTAAGGAAGCGGCTGCAACGCAGGGCTACAGGAGACACAGGTTCGATCCCTGGGTAGGGAAGATCCTCTGGAGGAGGGCATGGCAACCCATTCTAGTATTCTTGCCTGGAGAATCCTCAAGGATGGAGGAGCCTAGTGAGCTACAGTCCATGGTGTCACAGAGAGTCGGATAACAACTGAGCAACTCAGCATGCATGGACTGTAGCCTGCCAGGCTCCTCTGTCCATGGGATTCTCCCAGGCAAGAATACTGGAGTGAGCTGTCACTTCCTCCTCCAGGGGATCTTCCAGACCCAGGGATCGAACCCACGTCTCTTCTGTCTCCTGCACGGGCAGAAGGGCTCTTTACCACTAGCGCCACCTGGGAAGCTGGACTACTCAACTGTAGCCTGTACCACTTCCCACAGGGTGGCCATCAATCTGGAGCAATAGTAAAGAAGGTAAATAAAACACAGCTTTCCTGTGACCAGCTAGCTTTCCATGTGTAAAATGCGTACACTAATGTTCTGCCTTTGTGAACTTCCTGTTGAAAAATTATTTACCCTTTCTTTTTTAAAGGTCCAGCCCTATTCCTTATTTACAGCACAGTTCAACGTCATTGAATCAAGCACAAAAGAAACAATTATTTACCTTTTGAATGTTCAGGAATGCTGGTTAAAGGGAACGACATCAATTGGGGGCATGACAAACACAAACGGGAACCTGAGGTCAGTGTCCACAATCTGGGTATGTCTGATGAATTTTCTGTGAATTCTGCTTTGTGCTCTTTTTATTTCAAAAATAATCCTATAGGTAATAATAGCCACTAGTTCCCCAGGTGTCTTAGTGGTAAAGAATCCTCCCTGCCAATGCAGGAGACCTGGGTTCGATCCCTGGGTGGAGAAGATTCCCTGGAGAAGGGCATGGCCACCCATTCCAGTCTTCTTGCCTGGAGAATCCCACGGACAGAGGAGCCTGGGGGGCTTCAGTCCACGGGGTTGGAAAGAGTCGGACACGACTGAGTGACCAGAGCTCTCAATGCCAGGAAGTTACCTGTATTTACTTACTCAGTCTTCCCTGAAACTCTGAGGCAGGAATCATCACTATTAGCATTTTAGGGAAGGCACTCAAGCAGACACAAGCAGTAACTGGAGAGGTGGCTGCAAGCTGGCAGAGAGGCTTTGAGGCCCTGTTCTTAAACCCTCTTTGTATTCACGATGACCCAGCTGTCTTCAGCTCAACCCTGCTGACTCTGGGGCCAGTGACTCTCTGCTGCAGGGTATCCTCTGCCAGCGGGCATCCTGTGCCCTGTTGGGTGTAAAGCAGTGCCCCCTCCTTGATAATAGCTCCTCCCTCCCCACATGTGACACCAGAGAATAACTGGACCAGCCAGTTGTCTACTGGAGGGGAAGGGGAAACAAATGCAGAATGCCCCGTGTTTTCAAAACACTGAAGTTAAGATGTATATGTATGCCTGTGCACGCGTGCGCACGCGCTAAGTCACTTCAGCCATGTCGGACTCTTTGCAACCCCATGGACTGTAGCCCGCCATGCTCCTCTGTCCTTGGGATTCTCCAGGCAAGAATACTGGAGTGGATTGTCATGCCCTCCTCCAAGGGATCTTCTTGACCCAGGAAGGCTCAAACCCACATCTCTTATGTCTCCTGCATTGGCAGGCAGATTCTTTACCACTAGCACCACCCGGGAAGCCCCAAGTCAGGGTATTCTTCAGAATCAGAATTGTCAACTGAGCTGTGTGCGGGGACCCAAGCAGATTGCATGAATAAGGGAGGAGGTTCCTAGTAACTAGAGTTTCAGTTGGCTGTACGATGATCTGTCTAGTTACTATACAGTGGAGAGCAATTATTGCACGCATGCTCAGCCTGACTCTTTCTGACCTCATGGACTGTAGCCCTCCAGGCTCCTCTGTCCCTGGGATTCTCCAGGCAAGAATACTGGAGCGGAGAATTTCCTTCCCCTTCTCCTTAGAACAATAGAGGAGGGTGAACAAAACGACTTCCAGGAATTGCCTTTGGCTCTCGGGTTGCCTTTTTGTGATTCCATGAACTAAAGCAGGGTTTCTCCAGCTTGGCGTATTGACCTGTGAGTCTGGGTGAGTCTTTGCATCATTGGTGGTGGGGTGTCGTTCTGCACTTTGTAAACTGTTCAGCAGCAGCGATGGTCTCAACCCACCAAATTTCAGTCTCACCCTTCAACCTCGTCTCAGTTCTGACCACACAAAATGGGTCCAAACATTGCCCAGTGACCCCAGAAGAGGACAGAGAAAGCCCTGAGATGAACCACATGAAACTGCCAACCCTTGGCTATTTCTGAGCTGCAGACAGGGTGATTGCATACGTCCAACCTGTGTTCGCAGTGAGCCCCCAGCTTGCCTGACAGGTCAGCTTTTCAGGTGGGACAGAATGAGGGTAGGTCACATATAAGGAGAACTGGAGACACCTGTTGAGACCCAGGAATCCTGTCTGCGCAGTAGTTTTGAAGGCACCCCCATTCTGGACAGACGAAAAGAGAACCGCGTGGTTTACAGTGTTCCAGATCACAGTGTTTCGAAGCACACATACAGATGAAGTGTCTGCCAGGAAGGCTGACGCTGGACCTTGATGTGGGCCCCAGGCAGTTTCTTAAAGGCTGAAACCAACAATAGACTTGAACCAGCTTGTTCCTTGCCCACCGTGACATCCAAGTTCAGCACGAAAGAGACCTTTGATGGCAATAGACTCTTTTGCATCCCTGATGAACCTCCGGGCCGGGCCGTGGACGCTGGTTTTGAGTCCCACCTGTGCCACAAGCCTGAATGTGAAGTGACCCACGTGGTCAAACGGCGCCTGTGACTCACGGTGAAGAGGTGCCGTCCCGAGTCCTCGTTAGGAGAAGGTGAGCCCATTAAAAGGCGTCGCTGTTCCCATCCAGCCGCCAGCAACTAATGAGGAAAACAGAAGAGAAAGCGGCTCCCCCTCCTGGGAGGTCTTTCGTGGGGACAATGCAGGGCCTCATTAGTGAGCTCGCTCTGTCACAGGGCGAGAGCTTGGATGGATGGCAGGGCTTGGCGGGGGCATCGCTACATGCAGCAGGTGTGTGTCGCATGGCGACGGCCCCCGGGTCGAGTGTGTTAACCGCAGACCCCACGTGTGTTGCTGTTGACCCCATTCTTCATGTCACGGAAGCCTGCCTGTGCTAAATAACAGTTCCCCGCAGTTCCAGGGGGAGGACCATCTTCGAATTTTATTTTTCAGTTGATGAAACTGAAGCCTATTCTACAGAGTGAAGTAAGTCAGAAAGAAAAATATCAATACAGTATATTAACGCATATATATGGAATTTAGAAAGATGGTAATGACAACCCTATATGCAAGGTAGCCAAAGAGACACAGATAAAAAGAACAGAGTTTTGGACTCTGTGGGAGAAGGAGAGGGTAGGGTGATGTAAGAGAATAGCATTGAAATATGTACATTACCTTATGTGAAATAGATCACCAAGGCAAGTTTGATGCATGAAGTAGGGCACTCAAAGCCGGTGCCCTGGGACAACCCAGAGGGATGAGGTGGGGAGGGACGTGGGATGGGGGTTTGGGATGGGGGAAACATGTACACCCATGGCTGATTCATGTCAAAGTATGGCAAAAACCACTACAATATTGCTAAGTAATTAGTCTCCAACGAGAGTTGGACTATAACGAAAGCTGAGCACTGAAGGATTGATGCTTTTGAACTGTGGTGTTGAAGAAGACTCTTGAGAATCCCTTGGACTGCAAGGAGATCCAACCAGTCCATCCTAAAGGAAATCAGTCCTGAATATTCACTGGAAGGACTGTTGCTGAAGCTGAAGCACCAATCCTTTGGCCACCTGATGCGAAGAACTGACTCGATGGAAAAGACCCTGATGCTGGGAAAGATTGAAGGTGGGAGGAGAAGGGGAGGACAGAGGATGACATGGTTGGATGGCATCACTGACTTGATGGATATGACTTTGAGCCAGCTCCAGGAGTTGGTGATGGACAGGAAAGCCTGGCGTGCTCCAGTCCATGGCGACTCAAAGAGTCAGACAGGAGTGAATGACTGAACTGAACTGAACTAAAACAAATACGTTAAAATAATTTTTATTGGAGTATAGTTGCTTTGCAATGTTTTATTAGTTTCTGCTGTACAGCAGAGTGAGTCAGCTTGCACATACATATATATCCCCCCCTTTTGGGGTTTCCTTCCTGTTTCGGTCACCACGGAGCATTGACTAGAGTTCTCTGAGCTATATAGTAAGTTCTCATTATTTATTTATTTTATGTGTAGTATCAATACTTTGTGTATGTCAGTTTCAATCTCCCAATTCATCCCACCCCTTCCCCATACGTTTGTTCTCCACGTCTGCATCACTATTTCTGCTTTGCACATATGTTCATCTGTACCATGTTTCTAGATTCCACATATATGCATTTGTATACAATATTTACTTTTCTCTTGCTGACTTACTTCACTCTGTATCAGTGTCTAGGTCCAACCAGACCTCTGCAAATGACCCAGTGTTGTGAGTTTCTATGGCTGAATATTATTCCATTGTATGTATGTACCGCATCTTCTTTATCCACTCCTCTGTTGATGGACATTTAAGTAGCTTCAGTTCAGTTCAGTTCAGCTGAATTGCTCGATGGTGTCCGACTCTTTGCTACCCCATGGACCGCAGGATGCCTGGCCTCCCTGTCCATCACCAACTCCCGGAGTTTACCCAAACTCATGTCCATCTAGTCTGTGATGCCATCCAACCATCTCATCCTTTGTCGTCCCCTTTTCCTCCTGCCTTCAATCTTTCCCAGCATCAGGGTTTCTTCAAATGAGTCAGCTCTTCGCATCAGGTGGCCAAAGTACTGGAATTTCAGCTTCAACATCAGTCCTTCCCCTGAACACTCAGGAGTGAACTCCTTTAAGTAGCTTAGCTATTGTGACTATGCAGCTGTGAACATTTGGGGGTGCATGTGTTTCTTTGAATTATCGTTTTCTCGGGATATGTGTCCAACAGTGCGATTGTTGGGTCATATGGTTTTTACTTCTGCTTCGGAGAAGGCAGTGGCACCCCACTCCAGTCCTCTTGCCTGGAAAATCCCACGGACGGAGGAGCCTGGTAGGCTGCAGTCCATGGGGTCGCTAAGAGTCGGACATGACTGAGCGACTTCACTTTCACTTTCCACTTTCATGCATTGGAGGAGGAAATGGCAACCCACTCCAGTGTTCTTGCCTGGAGGATCCCAGGGACGGGGAAGCCTGGTGGGCTGCCATCTTTCGGGTCACACAGAGTCGGACATGACTGAAGTGACTTAGCATTAGTTTCTAAAGGGCCCTCCATTCTGTTCTCCATCATGGCTGTGCCAATTTATAGTCCCACCAATAGTGCAGGAGGGTGCCCTTTTCCCACACCCTCTCCAGCATTTATTGTTTGTAGATGATTTGGTAATGGCCGTTATGACTGATGGGATGAGATAAGGCATTGTCGTTTTAACATTTTGATGGAAAAATAAGTCAATGAATAAAAAAGTGATCACACATTTTTGGTAAAAGTTAGATGTATTCTTACAGTTTTTAAAGTCTTATATACCATTTACATCAACATGATACGCATGTTCCTCCATCTTATTAAAAGCTCTTTTGTTGCTATATTAATGTGGACAGTAACTTTATTCTATTTATTGAATTAAATATTTTATATAAACACCATTATAGACCTAGTGTTATAAGAAATGAAAGAGACATGACATGTGCTATGGATCCAGTTTCCTGCGATAGCTTTATTTTGCAAAGCTGTAGTATACCAGGCTATTGATAGAATCAACACGTTGAGTATTTCCATCACTACAGGAGTCCCTCATGTTCTCCTCTGATATCAGTACCAATACCTGGTTCCTTCCTGCTCTCAGCCTCTCCTTAACCCCTGGAAACCACTAATTTATTCTCCATTTCCACAGTACTGTTATTTCAGGAACATTATGCACATGCAATCATGACCTTTGGGACTGGTTTTTTGCATTCAGCATACTTCTCTGGCGGTTCATGAGATTGTCCTGTGTATCAATAATTTGCTCCTTCTTATTTCTGGATACTATTCCACATTTTAGAAAGCCATTAACCCACTGAACCCTGGTGTTTCAGAGGTTAAAGCGTCTGCCTGGAATGCGGGAGACCCGGGTTCAATCCCTGGGTCGGGAAGATCCCTTGGAGAAGGAAATGGCAACCCACTCCAGTATTCTTGCCTGGAGAATCCCATGGAGGGAGGAGCCTTGTAGGCTACAGTCCACAGGGTTGCAGAGTCGGAGACGACTGAGTGACTTCACTTTCACTTTCAACCTACTGAAGGAAAACTGACTTGTTTCACATTTTGACTAACACACAAAAAAGCTGCTTTAAACATTTGTACATAGGTTTTTATGTGACCGGAAGTCTTCATTTCTCTGGGATGAATGCCCAGGAGTGAAATTACTGGTTTGTTGAAGCTTGGAAATGCCGTTCCTCTCTCTTAGTGTCCTCTGGGGTAGAGATGGCAACATGTGCTTAAGGCAAGCAAAGTATTTGAACACGTGATATCGTCAATACAGAGAAATCCAGTAACAAAAATTTGGCCCAAAGAGAACAAGATCACTTCTTATTAGGAATGGCTTATAGCAGCATGTCAACATTATAGCTGCTGTTGATATATTGACCCCATGTTGCTAAGGCTTGAGCTCCCATGGGAGCTGATTCTTTTCCTCTGTTTTTTTTTTTGTGCTTTTGAACGTGAGAACATGGTGGGGGTCTATCTAATGGCTTTCATAATTTTTCCCTGTGTGTGAGCATACACGTGTACCTAATAGCTTCATAGCTTTACCCTTATATGGCTCTACTGTAATCTATGGACATGTAGGTTTTTTTGAGGCCTTTGAGACAGTGTAAAATGAATATTCTTTTAATATCTTTGCATACTTAGGCAAGTTTATATATAAGGTAAGTTCCTAACAAAAAATTGTTGGGTTGTAGGGGGTATATATTTAAAATTGATAGACATTGCCACATTACCTTCCAAAGAATTTTAAACCATTTGGAGAAGGAAATGGCAACCCACTCCAGTACTCTTGCCTGGAAAGTCCCATGGATGGAGGAGCATGGTAGGCTGCAGTCCATGGGGTCACTAAGGATTGGACACGACTGAGCAACTTCACTTTCACTTTTCACTTTCACGCGTTGGAGAAGGAAATGGCAACCCACTCCAGTGTTCTTGCCTGGAGAATCCCAGGGATGGAGGAGCCTGGTGGGCTGCCATCCATGGGGTCGCACAGAGTCGGACACGACTGAAGCGACTTAGCAGCAGCAGCAGCAGCAGCAGCTTAGTTGCATCGTCAGTTATTTAAAAAACTATTGATTCATTTTCCAGAATTTCAATGCTTTATATTTTTTACACTTTTCCGAGTTTCCAAGGCTTTATATTTTTATATTGCCAATGATAATGTATGCAGGATTCCTATTCACTGCATCCTTGCCAGCATTTACTATGGTCAATGTTTTATTTCAGCCATTGCGATGGGTGTATAGTGATAGCATATTGTGGTTTTAATTTGCTTTTCTCTAATGGCTAACAATGTTGAACATCTTTTCGTGTCCTTATTTGCCATTTGTATGTCTTCTTCAGTGCAGTGTGTGCTTATGACTTTTCTCCATATTCTAATTGGACTCTGCATTTTCACTGCCGTGTTTTGAAGTTTCTTTGTATATTCTAGACACAAGTTTTTTTTGTCAGCTATATAGTTTGCAAATATTTTCTCCCCCTGTATAGTTTGTTTTTTAATTCCCTTAACAGAGCCAAAGTTTTCAGTTTTGATGAGAAACAAATTATTTGTTATATGAATCCTGCTTCTGGTGTTAGGTCTAAGAATAGTTTTATTTCTTCCTTTCTGACCTATAGGCCTTTTACTTTCTTATTTCTTTGACTAGAACATCCAGTTCTGTGTTGAATAAGTGTTGTGAAAGTGGGCATCTTTGCCTTGTTCCCTATTTTAGTTGAAAGCATTCAGCTTTGCACCTTTAAGTATAACACCAGCTACAAGTAGTTTATATCTGCTCTTTATACAGGTGAGAATGTTTCCTTCTGTTTCTCCATTTCTGAGAGTACTTAACATGAATGGATATCAGTGTGTTTTTTAATTGGAATATTTAGACCATTTACATTTAATATGATTTTTATAAGTTAGGGCTCAATTATGTGCTATCTTTTTGTTACTTTCGTTTTTCATTTCTCTATTTTTTTTTCTGCCTTCCTTAAACATTATTCAGAATCCTGTTTGTTTATTTATAGTGTTTTTAGAGGATCTCTCTATATGAATTTTCAGTGGTTTCTCCAGATGATATAAGTTTCTATCAGTCTACTGATGTCACCATTTACCTATATTAGTGCTCTGTAGAAGTCTTACCTCTTTTCCTTCACCCACTTATATTACAAGTATCTTATGTGTTTTTTCATCAGACACTTAGAACCACATGAGACAATGTTCTAGGTTTTGCTTCAACCCTCAAATGTGATTTTTAGAAAGCTCGAAAGGAGAAGAAATTTTAGTCTACTGCTGCTACCACTTCGAGATATTTTAGGTCCCAGCCAATCTTGAATCACACCTGAGCAAATATTCAAATCACCTTCACATTGCTGTTTTAGTAGCTAAGTCATGTCTGACTCTTTGCAACCCCCTGGACTATAGCCCACCAAGGTCCTCTGTCCATGGAATTTTCCAGGCAAGAATTCTGGAGTGGGTTGCCATTTCTTTCTCCAGGGGATATTCCTGGCCCAGGGATCAAACCTGTGCCTCTTGCACTGGCAGGCAAAGTCTTTACTGCTGAGCCACTAAAGACTTAAGAAAAGCATAATCATCCATAACTTTGCATATCGTGTTTCTTTTTCCCTCTGTGATGTTCCAGTATTTCTTCTTTTATCACTTCCCTTCTAGTTAGAGAATTTCTTGTAGCCTTTTAGTGCAGATTTGCCATTGAAATATTCTCTTAGCTATTATTCATCTGAGAATGTCTTCATTTCCCTTTCATTTCGAAATGGTTTTCCAGCATGCAAAAAATCTTGGGCCACTTCCAAGTGATATCCTTGGTTTCTGCTGAGAAATCTGCTCTTTTCTTTTTTTTTTACCCCCTTAGAGGTAAGGTGTTTTTCTCCTGTGGCTTCTTTCAAGACTTTTCTTTGGTTTGGCTTTCAGGGGTTATGAAGATGTGTCTTGGCATAGATTGCTTGGTGTTTATCCTCTTTGGTATTCATACAGCTTCTTGAATCTGTAGGATTGTATCTCTTGTCAAACTTGAGCAGCTTTCAACCACTGTTTCTTCAAGGACTCTTTCAGCCTTCCCCATCTGGGACTTTGTCCATCGTGTGGTCTCTAATTGGAAGATACGGCTCACTGAGTCTGCACAAAGAGGGATTCTGAAATCTCTTCTTGGCTTCATCAGGGTGAATTTTATATGGTCCTTATAGATAAAATAGTTTCCTATCTCACCTTGCTGCTACTGCTGCTAAGTCACTTCAGTCCTGTCCTTCTGTGTGACCCCATAGACGACAGCCCACCAGGCTCCCCCGTCCCTGGGATTCTCCAGGCAAGAACACTGGAGTGGGTTGCCATTTCCTTCTCCAATGCATGAAAGTGAAAAGTGAAAGTGAAAGTGAAGTCGTGTCCGACTCTTACCGACCCCGTGGACTGCAGTCTACCAGGCTCCTCTGCCCATGGGATTTTCCAGGCAAGAGTACTGGAGTGCGGTGCCATTGCCTTCTCCGTATCTCACCTTAGTCTTCTCTTAATAATTTTAAAGCTTTCATAGATAGGATCACTTACTAATTATTTCAGATTACTTTTGGGGAACAAAAAACTTACAAGATTCTAAAAATATCCATTAAGAATTTATATTGTCATACAAATCTTCAATTTGCTTGAGAAAACAGGAGTGGTTAAAATATTAATATTTTACATCCTGGAATATGCTTTTTTGTTCATTACTGGTGCTGCTGCTAAGTCACTTCCGTTGGGTCCGACTCTACGCGACCCCATGGACTACAGCCTATCAGGCTCCTCGGTCCATGGGATTTTCCAGGCAAGAGTACTGGAGGGGGTGCCAGTGCCTTCTCTGTTGTTCATTGCTGCAAGTGTAATCTTAGAGTATATTGCTTGGTAAAGTTTTATGCTTTTATTTCTAGCCTTAACATATTTGTCTTTAAAGTTATTTCTTGATTTTTTTTTTGTTTTGCTATTGGAATTTGACCTTATCAAGTGATATCATGAAATTGTTTTTTATACATATTTATATTGTACGTAGCCATTTTATGAAACTTCTAATTTATGCTAGCTTTTCCAGTAGGATTTTGTCTCTTTTAGAATGGCAACCCACTCCAGTACTCTTGCCTGGAAAATCCCATGGACAGAGGAGCCTGGTGGGCTGCAATCCATGGGGTTGGTAAGAGTCGGACACGACTGAGCAACTTCACTTTCACTTTTCACTTTCACGCATTGGAGAAGGAAATGGCAACCCACTCCAGTGTTCTTGCCTGGAGAATCCCAGGGACGGGGGAGCCTGATGGGCTGCCGTCTATGGGGTCGCACAGAGTCGGACACTACTGAAGTGACTTAGCAGCAGAATATTTCTCATATATTTCCTGCTTCCTACCACGGGTTCCCATATTTTGCTATGATAAAAGCATATTCTGAAAGATGGCTAATAAATACAGTTTCCCATCGTCAATAATTTTGGGAAATGTCACATCTTAATTCCCCACTTGCTGATTCACAGTTCACCACATCAAATTGGCCTTGAGATGTCTGGCTTTAAACAGACTTGTTTAACCTTGCTTAATCCGATATTCTCCATTTGCAAGTCATACACATCAAAAACCGATGGAAATCCTGCATAAATTGGATTTAAGAGGGAAAAGGCAGTTATTAATCTTAAAATATACAGAGGTCTTTCAATGTCATTCAAAAAACTATAAACTGCCTGCTGGAAAAAAGTGGGCAGGCAGTTAACGGGAATAGCAGCAATGACCGATATACCATTTTCCTCCGTCAGATTAACAAACCAGACCGTGATGGTATCCAGCGTTGCCTCTCTTTCTCATGCTCTGCAGATATAGTGGAGAGACTGGCCTTGCACTGAAATTTAAAGTGAAAGTGAAAGTGAAGTTGCTCAGTCATGTCCAGTTCTTTGCCACACCATGGACTGTAGCTTACGAGGCTCTTCTGCCCATGGTATTTTCCAGGCAATAGTCCTGGAGTGGGTTGCCATTCCCTTCTCCAGGGGATCTTCCCGACCCAGGGAAGGAACCCGGGTCTCCCGCATTGCAGACAGACGCTTTACCCTCTGAGCCATCAGGAAGTTCTTTATAATCACTTGTCGACCTGGCTGCCCAGCCCAGAATGGGGAGCCATCTGCCTTGCATTCTGCTCTGTGAGCAGTTGGCCGCATCAGTCTGTCTGCTCCACTGCCTTCTCAGCGATCTCTCCGGTGTTCTTGTTCTCATTCCTGATGCCTGTCTGGACTGACTGCTGATCTCACCGGCCAGAGTGTCTGCTGGGTGTAAAGTGAGGGTTCAGCCGCAGTCCCTGTGCATGGGACAGGTGGATGTAGACCATTTCCTAGCTACCAGCACTCTGAGAAAGAGCGGGAAGGATGCAAGACAGAGAAAGACACCAACTAATCATTTCCTAGTTCCGTGGTGTCTGGGGATGGTCAACCTGTGGGGCTTCCCTAGTGACTTGGCCCTTTAAGAGCTCTCCTGCCAATGCAGGAGACATAAATTTGATCAGGAAGATTCACTGGAGGAGGGAATGGCAGCCTACTCCAGGACTCTTGCATGGGAAATCCCACGGATGATAAGCCTGGTGGAATGTAGTCCATGGGGTCACAAGAGTTGGATACGATTGAGGGACTAAATCACCACCACCACAAGGAGAATCTATGGCGCTGATGCAGAACTCCCATTTCTTGTAAGCTTCCTTGGTGTAAAATAGGAGGTACGCTCTGCCTTTCTGGAGAACAGGAGATCAGGCGGTTTAAAAATACCCATGACTTTTGATCCATGATGAATTACCCAGAATGAGATTCAGAGACGCCACCCACGGTTCAGGTCAAGATAAGTCACAACGCTGTTATCTGAAATAGCAAGGGAAAACTCCACAGTGCTCAATAATAAGGAAACATTTAATTATAAAAGATGAAAATCTGATAAAATGTATGAATTATGATATTTGCAGAGGTTACACAATTATGTAGCTCAGCGGTCAGCAAACTTTTTCTGTAAGAAGCCAGAGAGTGTGAATAAATACTTCAGGCTTTGAGGATCATAGAGTCTCCATCACAATTTTCCAACTGCCCTTATGGGGCCAAAAGCAATCACAGTCAGTGTGAAAGAAATATGTGTGACTGTGTTCCAATAAAATTCATGTAGAGACACTGAAATCTGAATTTCATATTTTTTTGATGCGTCCTAAAATACCTTTTTTTTTTTTTTTCAAGCATTCACTCTTAGCTTGAAAACTGCACCCAAAAAAGGTTCTGGTTAGTATTCCCATGGGTTTCTGTTTGTTCTTTCCTGTTACAGCTAATAAAAGTCATGCTTTTGAATGTTACTTTACATGAGAAAACACTCACAACAAAATATGGATTTGAGAAAAAGTACAGCATAAAATCGTTTTTAGAATATGCCCCCCATTTTGTAAAATTAAAGGCATACAAAAAGGACTGGAAAGAAATACCCGCAAAACATTAAAATGCTTTTCTTGTTCGGGTGGACTTTGCACGATTTTTATTCCCTTTGTATGCTTTTCCGTATTTGCTAAGTACTTGACAGTGAGTGCGTGTTATCCTTATAAAAAGAAACATTACTTTGAAAAATGCTCTTCTAAACAATTGTTCTCAAGCTGGCTCTTTCTCCTGACATTTTAAGGATTCATTTTCCACATTCTGTATTTATTCCCTCTCTTCGTCATGTGTTTTCTTCTTTCGGGGATGTTTGTCTTCTGTTTTGAGAACTTCCTTCCACTGTTTCCTTACTCTTTTCCTGTTTTCCCCCTCTCTCCTCAATGATCTTTCTCATGGGTGACATTTTTCAAAGTCATTCTGAGCCCAAACGGGGAAAATATTAAGCATATTCATGATATTGGAACTACGCTTTCAAATACCACTGATTTAATTTTAACATTTAGGGGATCAAGAGATTGCTCAATGTTGTGACCATGATGTTTTCAACAGAAAATTAAATATGAATTTAGAGATTTAATTAAATGATTAAAAATGGATTTCTCCTGAATGTGTACTGACCCCCACAAAGTCCATCAGGCCACGGTTCCCTTATTCAAGGTGGAAGATGAGGGGCTTTAAGTGGGTCCCCCTTCTCTTGCTGTGTGGTCTTCCTCTACTGCAAACCCATGTGCCCCTCAATCCTGCTCCCCAGGGGACGTCTTCTTAGAATATGCCTCACAACCAATTAGAATATAGACTCACAGTCCAGGCAGGTGTACCCAGGACATTCAGAAGTTTGCTAGTCAAGAGGCAGAGCTGGTGGTTTCCACGGTCAGTGGTTCCTGAGGACCTGCTTGGGAACAGACACTGTTCCAAGGACTAGAAATTCACGGCTACACTCCTGGGCGTATATCCGGACAAGGCACGAACTCAGAAAGAAGCGTGCACCTCTGTGTTCTTAGCAGCACTATTTACAGTAGCCAGGACATGGGAGCCACCTAGATATTCATCAGCAGAGAAATGGATACAGAAGACACGGTACATAGATACCACTGAATATGACTCAGTCAATAAAAGGGAACAGAACTGTGTCATTGGCAGCAGCATGGACCTAGAGATCATCACAGTCAGTGAAGTAAGTCAGAAAGAGATAAATACTGTATGATATCACTTCAATGTGCAGTAATGGCAACCAAAAACTCCTATGGTCTGCTCCCTGCGAGCTGCAGAGCCAGGTGTCATGACTTGAGACTGTATGTCCTTCCAAAATCGATACGTTGACATCCTAAGCCCGGTGTGATGGTATCAAGAGGTGGGGCCCTTGACAGGTGCTTCAGTCATGAGGGTGGAGCCCCATGAATGCGTTTAGCATCTTTATAAAGGGACCCCAGAGAGCTCCCTGCACCTTGGGATGACACAGTCAGAAGATACAAGCTCTGAGCTAGGAAGAGAGCCCTCATCAGCTTTCATCCATGTGCCATTGTCTTGATCTTGAACTTCCCAGAACTAGGAGAGAGCAATTTCTATGGTTCTAACCTCCCCAGTTTGTGGCAACTTGCTTCCACTGCTGGAACAAGCTGAGACGCCCAGGAAAACCAGTGTTTCCTTTGTTTCGGTCCAGAGGCCCAGGAAACAGATTGGACAGTTGCTAAGGGCAGGAGTAGGGGGTGGCCAGGCTAAAGTAGAGAGAGGGAAGTTCCCCTCCCGCAGCCTTCTCTTGTGCCCTTGTCATCAGGGGACTGGACGAAGCTCACTCACATTGGAGAAGGCATCTGCTTCATGCAGGTCTACGGAGTCAAGTGCTGACTGCTTCCAGAAACCCTTACAGAAACAGCTCTTGCACTCAAGAATTAGTCCGTCTAGTCAAAGCTAGGGTTTTTCCAGTTGTCATGTATGGATGCGAGAGTTGGACTATAAAGAAAGCTGACCAGTGAAGAATTGATGCTTTTGCACTGTAGTGTTGGAAAAGACTCTTGAGAGTCCCTTGGACTGCAAGGAGCTCCAACCAGTCCATCCTAAAGGAAATCAGTCCTGAATATTCATTGGAAGGACTGATGCTGAAGCTGAAACTCCAATCCTTTGGCCACCTGATGGGAAGAACTGACTCATTGGAAAAGACCCTGATGCTTGGAAAGATTGAAGGCGGGAGAAGAAGGGGACAACAGAGGATGAGATGGTTGGATGGCATCACCAACTCAAAGGACATGAGTTTGAGCAAACTCCAGGAGTTTGCAATGGACAGGGAGGCCTGGTGTGCTGCAGTCCATGGAGTCGCAAAGAGTTGGACATGACTGAGCGACTGAACGGAACTGAACTGAACTAAACAGTTGGATAGGAGGAATGTGTCCACCAGAGTCCTGACAGACTGGTCATGTTGGAGCTACCTCATTCCTGGGTTGAGAACGCTCCTTCAAGTCTCCATCAATCCACAGGGACATCACCTTTCTTACCTTCCATCCCAGCACTTATGGCTCTTCAGGATAATTAAAAACCACAGTGGGACGGTTGGGGACGGACCCTCCGGGACTCAGAAGGAATACAATCGCTTCATCACAGTCAACCCAAGGACTGCGTGACAGACAGGAGTGGAATGCATTTACTCCCAGGGGTAGCAGGCAGGACCGATGAGCACGTTAGACTCCAATGAGCACGGTAGACTGCTCTCTCCACTAGGAGAGAATAGTTCCTGAATGTGAAACCTGTCTTGCTGGTGCTCTGAATTGAATTCCCTTTGCAGAAATGTCCAGTCGCCTGGCAGTCGGATCCACCAGCCTCCAGTAATTGACCTAGGGAACATAAAGGAACAATAGATGATTCAACAAAGTGGAGCAATCTGGAAGGATCACCGAGACAGGAGCTTCTGTCGACACCTCACTGTGTTTCTCCTGAATGGATGTCCAGGGGGCTATTGGACACTGAAAGCACCCAGGCCCTTGGATGAGAGATGCCCGTGTTGCCATGGCAACCCAGGAGGCGTTCGCACCGTCACTGACCTTTCTGGCAGCACTGTTGTCAATAAGCCTGTGAAGGTCAGTTGTTATGTTAGCAGTAGTCATGCATCTGCAGGTTGCACATTGAACTCTCTTAGGGGGGAGTGTCTGAAACCTATGAAAGGAATTCATCAGAAAAGAATGAAAGCAGAGGAGGAAATTACCTGTGGATTGAAATGTCAGCACACTCCATGCCTTCAACATACTCCATTCAGGAAATCAGTTCCTGACTGTTCATTGGAAGGACTGATGCTGAAGCTGAAGCTGCAATAATTTGCCCACCTGATGCAAAGAGCCGACTCACTGGAAAAGACCGTGATGCTGGGAAAGATTGAAGGCAGGAGGAGAAGGGGACAACAGAGGATGAGATGGTTGGATGGCGTCATCGACTCGATGGATATGAGTTTGAGCAAACTCTGGGAGTTGGTGATGGACAGGGAATCATGGCATGCTGCGGGCTATGAGGTTGCGCAAGTGAGCTCAACTGATACCCCATGCTGGTGGGTCTCAGCGAGGAGCAATTGTTTCCTCAGGGGACATTTGGCAATGTCTGGATTCATTTTTGATCGTCACAGCTGGGATGCGGGCAGTGGAGGTGCTGGTCTCTGTTTCCGGTGGGTCAGTGTTGCTAAACCTCTTAAGACAGCTCTCTACAAAAAGGATTGTGCGTGCATCCGTGCGTGTTCAGTCGCTTCAGTCATGCCTGACTGTTTGTGACCCCATGGACTGTAGCCCACCAGGCTCCTGTGTCCATGGGATTCTCCAGGCGACACAACTGGAGCAGGTTGCCACACCCTCCTATAGGGGATCTTCCCCATCCAGGGATCACGCCTGCCCCTCCTGGCAAAAAAGGAATGATCTGGTCCCAAATGTCAATAGTACTGATATTGATAAACCATGTTCTGTACAGAGAAGAGCTCTCTGTGAACACCAATTATAAATCCCCTGGAGGAGGAAATGGCAGCCCTCTCCAGTATTCTTGCCTGGGAAAATCTCATGGACACAGGAGCTTGCTGGGCTACAATCCACGGGGTTGCAAAGAGTCAGACACTACTGAGCGACTGACACGCTGATGATATGGGAAACCCCAAAAGAAGGGATCAACACACTGACCCAGCTCATGAGAGGACAAGCAAGTCTTAGGCTCTGAAAACTTGTTTTCAACTGAAAACATACAAGTATCTCTAAAGTCATGGACTTCCCTCATAGGTCAGTTGGTAAAGAATCTGCCTGCAATGCAGAAGACCCCTGTTTGATTCCTGAGTTGGGAAGATCCCCTGGAGAAGGGACAGGCTATCCCACTCCAGTATTATTGGGCTTCCCTTATGGCTCAGCTGGTAAAGAATCCACCCACAATGACGGAGACCTGGGTTCGAGCCCTGGGTTGGGAAGATCCCCTGGAGAAGGGAAAGATTACCCACTCCAGTATTCTGGCCTGAAGAATTCTAAGGACTGTATAGTCCATGGGGAAGCAAAGAGTCAGACACGACTGAGCGACTTTCACCTTCACAGTTACCCTCCAGAGTCAGAGCTGCCGTCTGGGCAGGATGCTTGCAGAGGAGAGCACTTTTCACATCCACGTCATCTGTCCTGCGTGGCAGCTGTGAACACTTTTCTCTGGACAGAACTCTCTCCTTGCGATTGCTGTGTGATGCTTGTCTTTGGGACCAGCCGCTTAAGCTGGGATGGCAGCTGTACAGCTTGACGCCCCGGTAGCTGTTTCCTCGGGGTGGTCCATGTCCCTGTCATGCAGCAGATGCAAATTCATCCTGCTCACTGCCATGTCTCCCAGTCACCTTGATGGTGCGGCTTCCCAGCGCCTTTGCCCAGAGCCCCCGTAATCACCTGAGTGCTGTCTCATCCATCCTTTGTCTGACTTGGAGCCGGTGGGCCCCCGGGGGCTCACCTTTCACCCAGGTAGATGGATGCTCCTCTCCCGTTTTGTTTGTGAGTCTCCCCTTGCTCTATGAGGATCGATTCGAAACATGGTAGAAAACCCACGGCACGTCTCTGTCCTGCTCACACGGCCCCTCATTTCATTTCACCTTGATCCTATAAAGGACATTCAGCTTTGGATGCCGGCCAAGCAGACGATGAGCTTGTTTGCGGCGTGTGCTATTGTCTGATGTCTACTTAACCAAGATGGCTTGACACTGTGATTTTTTTTGTTTTTAAGGATAGATATTTATCTGAGAGCTTACTGTGTGGTCTTGGCCATCTTTAAATTGACACAATTATTTGCCCAAAGCCGTTCATGTGAGAACGTGCCTCTCGGAAAAACCCTCTCAGCGGTAGAGAAAAATAGCTCTTGATTATCCACAAAAAGTTTCTCCCAGAACGTAAAAAAGGCATCCGTCTTGAGAACTGACAGCATCTCGTTTAACTGAGACGACTCAGTGGCAGAAGTGTCGGATGTCCTCGGAGACCGAGTAAATTGAGTTGAGGAGGAGCTCCGAAAAGACAGTCGTACGGGCTCACTTGTTCAGAACAGGTCCTGCCTGTCATCAGCTGAGAACTTACCACTTTTTGAAACTTAAAATTTATACTTTGGGGATTCATACACATGTGCCCATCAGCTGTCAAGCACCATCAGTCCCTATTATTCATTGAAAAGTCCATGTCTCATTTTGAGGATCTGCAATTTCCTGTATCATTCTTGTTCAGATTTTATAATTCATACATCCAAATAAAATAGCCTGGTACTTCCCTGGCAGTCCACTGGTTAAGAGTTTACCTTTCAATGCACGAGACATGAGTTGGATCCCTGATCAGGGAACTAAGATCCTACATGTGCTGAGTTGCTGCAGTCGTGTCTGACTCTGTGACTCTGTGGACTGTGGCCCACCAGGCTCCTCTGTCCATAGGATTCTGTAGGCAAGAAGACTGGAGTGGGTTGCCATGCCCTCCTCCAGGGGATCTTCCTGACCCAGGGATTGAACTTGGATCTCCTGCTTTGCAGGCAGATTCTTTACCACTGAGCTATCAGGGAAGCCCAACATGAAAGTGAAGTGAAGTTGCTCAGTCGTGTCCAACTCTTTGCTACCCCATGGACTGTAGCCCACCAGGCTCCTCTGTCCAAGGGATTCTCCAGGCAAGAAGACTGGAGTGGGTTGCCATTTTCTTCTCCAGAGGATCTTCCCAACCCAGGGACTGAACCTGGGTCTCCCGCATTGTGGGCAGACGCTTTACCGTCTGAGCCACCAGGGAAGTCCAACATGACTTGGGCGCCCCACCCCCCCCGCAAAAAAAGAAAGAAACAAGACACATACACACAAAGACAGAATAAATATTGTAACAAATCATTAAAGAGTTTTAAAAAATGGTCCACATTGAAAAAAAGTTTAAAATTACATAAAATAGCTGTAATCCATTGCATCTCTTGGGATTCGGCTCAGGCAGTACAGAATCTGACCCTGCAATGCAGGAGATCTGGGTTCAATCCCTGGGTTGGGAATATCCCCTGGAGGAGGGCATAGCAACCCACTGAGTATTCTTGCCTGGAAAATTCCAGGGACACAAGAGCCTGGTGGGCTACAGTCCATGGGGTCACAAAGAGTCGGACACGACTGAGTGACTTCACTTTATTGCATCTCTTGTGAAGGCATTTATCACACTTGTCATTTCTCCTGAGTCTTCTTCCCCGAAAAACAGTTTATCCCTGTTGCTGATGAGTTTTGGCCTCATCTGTGTTTTCTACTCTCTGACTGGTCCATGTTAGCCTTGCTGCCCTTCCCAACCTCCTATTTCCAATGAAAAGGTTCTTTCCTTCAGTTCTGATCCCAAGCTTACCAATTGCTGTAATCCATTCTTGTCTCATTCCTCTGCCCTATAATTTCTTGAGCCATGGCAGAAACCACCATCCTGCTTCACCTCTAACCACCCAAGGTCAGGGGGCAATTTGTATCCTACCACTTCCTTTGGGTTTCCCTCATAGCTCAGTTGGTAAAGAATCTGCCTGCAATGCAGGAGACCCTGGTTCAATTCCCTGGTTGGGAAGATCGGATGGAGAAGGGATAAGCTACCCACTCCAGCATTCTTGGGCTTCCCTGGTGGCTCAGCTGGTAAAGAATCCATCTGCAATGCGGGAGACCTGGGTTTGATCCCTGGGCTGGGAAGATCCCCTGGAGAAGGGAAAGGCTACCCACTCCAGGATTCTGGCCTGGAGAATCCCATGGACTGCGTAGTCTGTGGGGTCACAGAGAGTTGGACGTGACTGAGCGACGTTCACTCACTTCTTTTACTTCTGACTCAGATGGACCCCCAGGCCATCAGCAATCCTCACACATCCACGGCCTTTCAGGTATCCCAGATCTCCATCACCTTGCTTCCTTTGCAGTTCCTTTCTCTTCCTCTAAGTTGAGTGCACTCCCTGCCTCCGAAAGAATGTAGGATGCCTCAGGATGAGCTTGCTCCACACTTTGCTGCTATGTCTGACCCTTGTCCCGTAACCTGCGACTGTTTCCATGTGAACTTATTCCCTCTGATCTCATGGATGAATTCCCTGCAGTGAAATAGTATGAGTAGAGGGATAAAGACAAACCCGCATGCCTGGTGGTGAAGCAGGGAAGGTCAGGAAATGAGCAAAAGAATCGCAGATTACCCTGTTGGAACTATGGATGAGAGAGAAAGAATGTACCATCTGGAGAGGGAAGAAGATACAAGAAGAGGGAAGGAGTTTGCTGAAGTTCATGTCCATTGAGTTGGTGATGCCATCCAACCAAATCCTCCTCTATCACCCTCTTCTCCACCTGCCCTCAACCTTCCCCAGCATTAGGGTCTTTTACAATGAGTCAGCTCTTCACATCAGGTGGCCAAAGTATTGGAGCTTCAACTTCAGCATCCATCTTTCCAATGAATATTCAGGGCTGATTTCCTTTAGGACTGACTGACTTGGTCTCCTTGCAGTCCAAGGGACTCTCAAGAGTCTTCTCCAGCACCTCAGTTCAAAAGCATCAATACTTTGAAAGTGAAGTCACTTCATTTGTGTCAGATTCTTTGTGACCCCATGGACTGTAGCCCACCAGGCTCCTCTGTCCATTGGATTCTCCAGGCAAGAATAGTGGAGTGGCTTGCCATTTCCTCCTCCAGGAGATCAAGAATAGTGGAGTGGCTTGCCATTTCCTCCTCCAGGAGATCTTCCCAACTGAAGAATCCATCCCAAGTCTCCTGCATTGGCAGATGGATTCTTTATCATCTGAGCCACCGGAGTTGATGCTTGACCATAATTCTTCTCTAAACCTCTCTCGAGGCTTCAGAAACACCAACTCTGCTTCTGCTTAAGTGCTCACTAAATTCCTCCTCCTGTAAAAATATCTTGCATAATTTATAAGTTTTCACCGGTAAAATATGACTCACACAAACATGGGGATTTCTGGGGTAAGAAGCAACAAGAAGCACCCATCTAAGCATCTCTGATAATGAGCTTTCTGTGTCTGACGCCTCTTAAAGTGAGATGAAAGGTCTCCCTTCTATCTTGAAAAATGATGGACCCTGAAAAAGCTTCTTCTTACCTAGTAAGAATTTCAGCTTCATGCTGCACTACTCCTTTTTTCTCTTTAAAGGAAGCATTCTGTGTTTTCATTGCTAAAGTATTGATGAGCAAGCTCTTTACTAAATAAATTCGTAGAATGGAGAACTGGAGGAGGTAATTAGGAAAACATGACGAGGGACCAAAATATTCCTCCATCACCAGCTTCTGTGACTTCTTTATGAGAAGCCAGAGAGCTTGTAAAGGGGTTTGCAAAGCGAGTCAGGAAGAGAACTCATGAAGAACAGCAGGAGTGGATTCCACTTTCCTCTGCTTCTTCCCGTGTGTGAGGGACACAGTACGCTTTATTGAGGTTTTTTTATGCTCCAGTGGTAGCCCTGCTATTGTGTCGCTAACCTGGAAACTCCCCAGGATGTCGCTGAGATGGGACCTCTGCGTTCCCTGTGGGTCTCCCGGTTGAAGTAGCTACTGGGTTAATTACAAAACCTCAACCAATGTGAGTGAGTGTGCCTGGAAGGCCTGTGGCTCATCTCACGGTTGGGATAGAGACCTCAACATGACTTCCTTGACACTTTTAGTTTAATTGTGTCTTTGAAGGAAACGCAAAAGCCCACTCCTTCCCAGCAGGGCAAGCAGCAGTCATAGATTCCAACAGAGAAATCCAGCTGCCTGCACTCAGCCAAGTCAGCAAACCTCACCTGGTACCCCATATGCAGAAAATTCCACATCCGTACCACGTGCAAGAGTCAATCAGGGAAGAGACAGTGTGTGTGGTCTTTGATCGTAAATAGCACACCTGCCTGTATGCATGCACACACACACACACACACACACACACACACACACACTGCCTTTGGTGACCAAGGCTCCCCAGGAGATGCAATCACTCAGAACACCTCCAATGTGATGATCACATTCTTTCCATGTTCCCTCCCTTTGACGCGTGTTATGTTTGGGAAGCTGGGACCAAGCCCTGTGCTCACAGAGGGCTCCCGGCTCCAAGAGTACACTTGCACTTACTCCCTGAATGTCGCCTTGACCTTGTCAAGCACCTTGATGGAAGGAGCCACAAACATCCAAGAGGCATGCCTCCCAATCGCTTCACCCAATCTCACTGGGCTGAGTTGTGCCTGTTTAATGTGGTGCATGTGTTAAGTCACTTCAGTCATGTCCGACTGCAGCCCACCAGGCTCCTCTGTCCACGGGGATTCTCCAGGCAGGAACACTGCAGTGGGGTGCCATGCCCTCCTCCAGGGCTGTTTAATGTCATGACTTATTCGTCATGAGTTACACCGGACTCAGGCTTCTGCCATCTGCCTGTGCTTTAGTCTGTAGCTTGTTTCATGATCAAATCTCATGCCTCGAGGCCAAAATTATTGCTGGAAGAAAAGGAGAAGAAAAAAATTATGCGTGTCATCTCTGCGGGCCCCAGCCAGACTGCCAGGACAATTTTCACAGTGTGCTGAGAGGTTCCAGTGTAAGGGATGATGCTAGTAACTCATATTGTTCATTTCCTTCCAGTGTAGGAAGGTGATTCTTTCTTTCTTTCTTTTATTTAAATCTTTCTTTGGTTGCTCTGGGTCTTCATGAAAACTCTTAGCTGTGGCCTGTGGGATCTAGTTCCCTGACCAGGCATCAAACCCTGGGCTCCCGGCCTTGGGGGCATAGAGTCTTAGCCGCTGGACCAGCAGGGAGGTCTCATGGAAGCTGATTCTTACATGGCTCGTTGGAGGAGATGTGTACTTGCAGAAATAGCTCGTGAAAAGGATCACTTCCCACGTCATAAGCAAAGCCATTGTGCAAACAAAATATGGAACATGGATGGACCTAACACTCAACCCTCAAAGGAAACTCATCATGGTTTGTTTGCTGTTTCAGGGACCTCAATGCTCACCCCTTTATTAACCATCCACCATGAATGAGACACTAAAGTTCTTCCTCTCTGCAGATTTCCCTAGCAGTCCCCTTTCCATCTGACTTAGTTGCTAACATCACCTCTCTAGACCGTTGAGGTCTAACCCCCACACCCTTCCCCCTTGTCCCTTGTTCTTTCATCAAATCAGCTCCATCTCACCAATTCCCAGTTTTAGATCAATCTTCTGATGAAAGGGGAAAAGCATCATTATCAAGCAGTAACCTTCCTTGGTTTTTCGTATCCCCTGCAGAATGACAGATATCTGCCTCCATTCTTCTCTCAAGTCTCCAGTGAACCAGGATGGACCAAATCCATCCTTTCCCCCTCTCTCTCACCACCAACCTTTTGAAGAAGAACAAGAGCGTCTATAAATGAACGAGTTCCCCATGCGTCCCAATGTGGTTGCCAAACACCATCTGTCAGCGTTATCCAGTGTTAGCATCATCTGCACTCAGGTTCACAACTCTCACCTCCTGCTTATTTCTGAACCTACCCGACGTCTGTTGTTACCGTTCAGTCTCAGATATTGGCAAGGTCGGTCATCAGTGACCTTCTAAACACAAGAGTAATGACCTCTCTTAGGGCATATTTCTGGGCTTACCTAGTGGCTCCCTGGTAAAGAATTCGCCTGCCAACGTAGGAGACATGGGTTCGATCCCTGGTTCGGGAAGAGCCCCTGGAGAAGAAAACAGCAGCCCACTCCAGTATTCTTGCCTGGAGAATCCCACGGACAGAGGAGCCTGGTGGGCTATGGTCCATGGGGTTGCAAAGAGTCAGACACAACTGAGCAATTCAAACAACTACAAGGGCATATTGCTGCCTGGTCTCAGTGCATATGTTATGTGATTATACATGATTACAGAGTGGACACTTGTTTTTCTTTTTTCTTTTTAAAATGTCTTTCTCTTTTGGAAAGGAGTTAGCACTCTTTCTTGTTCAAGCAACAAGCTCTTCTAGAATTTCTTGTGTGTGTGTGTATATGTGTGTGTCTTTGTCCAACCACTGCCTGGAGAGGCAGTGTGGAGCCCTGAGAGACACAGAACAATGAGCCCATTCAGGGATGTTTACCAGAGTCCCGTCTGCACTGTTATGTGAGCAGTGGGTACCCAGGATGCGAATATTTGAGACTGAGGAATCATTCTGGCGACAGTTACAGGGCCACGGTTGTGCAGTAAGGCTCTGCATGAAAGCGTTAGGGTTCAACATAAAAAGAAGCTTGCAGGAAACCCAAGCAAGCTCCTGATCTCACGCCGAAGATGACGGGAGCATGACTCTGATAAGAAGATGCTTCTTGTGAAACTGAAAGTGGGGTCCCTCTGCTCTTGTCTCAGAAGCCATTAGAGAGGACAGGTTGGTAGAAAGGAAAGTGTATTTTGGATGCTGGCGACCAGAGGGGAAAGGGATAAGGGGATACTGCTGTTGAGCGACCAAGTCCCCCGTCACTGGTAGTCATGGGGCAAGAGATTTTATAGGCAGAAGCGAGGTGGGTACCTGCAGAAATAATGCAGTCAGCTCTGGCGGTCCTGTTGAAGGAGGCCACGCGTGGTCTGATCAGTGTCATCTTGATTCTTGTAAGTACTGTTGGTCTTCCCTTCCAGGGTGGGTTTGCTCCCGTTTGCTTGAGGCTGGTTCTCGGAATGATGTCTGCTTATGTCTTGGTGTCAGTCTGGTCACTGAGTAGTTAACTTCTGCACCTGCTGGGGGTTTCAGTATCTATGAGACAGCTCACAGGACATGGCTCAGAATATCGTCCGTAGCCCTGGAGGAAGAGCTAAACGTCCTCGTCTGTCCTTTGTTACTAAACGCTTTAGTCTTGCTGAGCTGTTTTCCTGTTTCTGCATTTTTTTTTTTTTTCACTTCTCTCAGGTTGAAACTTACTCTTTGGCTGAAGTTTTTCCACAAACAAGAGACAGGTGGAGGATGTGAGGGACAAACTCCATTTCAGTTTGGGTCCCCAAACCCACCCTACACTCCACAGACTGTTTGCTTGGTCCTGACCTTTGACCTGGGCGTCCAGTTGACATGACCTCAACAGAGTGTCTGCTTGGTCCTGACCTTTGACCTGGGCATCCAGTTGACATGACTGGGGTTCATGTTTCCGTGCAGCTTTTTTCCAGAGGAGTCCCCCAGAGCCGTCCTCCCAGACACATATCCTAATATCTACAGGCAGCCTCTTCCAGAATGGACGGCAGAGCCATGGTTTCCTCCACGGTTTTCCCCTTCCTTGTCAGTTTGCTGGGCTGAAGGACACGTGACAACCTACCATGATTTTCATGCACCGTCTCCACGCACATTTTTCTTTTACACTCTCTGCCACTCGTTCTGCAGATTTTAAGATGTGAGTCTAAAAATAAAGACGTGTGAAGATTCAATCACCACTATTCTTTTATTTAAAGCTCTGGACAATTACTGAGGAAAAAAAAAAAACCCGAGGGATGAAAAATAGAGATTAGAAAAATTGAATAAGAAAGTCATTATGTACAATACATCATTTGGTATATGGTGCACTGCGATCTTGAATTTTAATAATGAGTCAGAGAATTGTTAGGATTTTTACCGAGTATTATGACCCTGTAAAATTATTCCCATAAGGGCAGTTTCCTAAGTACCTCAGAGATTAAATTTATACTTAAACATACCTTTCTAAAGCGGATATTATTTCCTATGTATTTTAAAACGATTACGGCTGTCTAATTAACATTAGCCAATGATCAATATGCTCGTCACTAATTGGATAATCCTCCAAAATGATTCATGCAGTTAATTGGACAGCAACTCCGTAATGTCTCTTTGTATCATCCAAAGAGTATTTAAATATTGACAAATGTCTCATGCATATGTATGTACCTGAAAAGGTCAAGACGACTCAGAAGATGGCAGCTTACTACTTGAGAATGAGGTTGAAAAAAATACACGTAATGCACTTCTCCAGTCCACAGGTCAGACGCACAAGTGTAAGCACATACCCTGACTCCGTACCGGATCCCGTGGGAAACCTAACACCCAACTTGGTGAACGGTGAAGATCACTCAGTCGTGTCCGACTCTTTGCGACCCCATGGACTGTAGCCTACCAGGCTCCTCTGTCCATGGGATTTTCCAGGCAATAGTACTGGAGTGGATTGCCATTTCCTTCTCCAGGGACCTTCCCGAACCAGGGATCGAACCCAGGTCTCCCACATTGTAGACAGACGCTTAACTGTCTGAGCCACCAGGGAAGTCACTCAACTTGGGGCACGCTTAAATCATTAATTCATTTGGTCCTGACCTTTGACCTGGGTGTCCAGTTGATATGATCTCAACAGAGTGTCTGCTTGGTCCTGACCTTTGGCCTGGGCATCCAGTTGACACGACTGGGGTTCATAGACCCAGGTTTGATCCCTGGGTCAGGAAGACTCCTTGGAGAAGGGAATGGCAACCCACGCCAGTATTTGCCAGGGAGACTTTCATGGACAGAGGAGCCTGACGGGCTACAGTCCATGGGGTCACAAAGAGTCAGACATGATTGATCAACTAACACTTTCACATTTTATGTGTCAATGAAGGTGAGGTATTGAGGAGAAAGGAGACAGTCCCGATCTCAAGCCACTTACCATCCTCAGGAAAGCAATGGAGAACTTAAGTGCAGGCACGGGGATTGAATTTGTTGTCTGAGGTCAATACTCTCCATTTACAATAGAGTTTAAAGGGGTGGAGTGCAACCCTGTTCTTTCAAGATCTGTGTGTGTGCCCGCTCAGTCATGTCCAGCTCTTTGTGACCCCATGGACTGTAATAGCCCACCAGGCTCCTCTGTCCATGGGATTTCCCAGGCAAGAATACCGAAGTGGGTTTCCATTTCCTTCTCCAGGGGGTCTTCCAGACACAGGGACAGAACCTGCATCTTCTGTGTCTCCTGCACGGTCAGGTGGATTCTTTACCAACTGTGCCAACTGGGGTACCTCAGGGCCATCAAGCTCCTATGTCCCGAGTATCTCTGCTGATTCTTGAAGGATGAGTCAGAGTCCTTCCCGATGTACGAGGTTGGCAATGTCGCCCCTGGCACAGGGACCAGCAGTGTCCAGCAGAGGGTCTAGAGGGAGCCACTTAGTGGCATGTGGCCACGTAGGAGTCATCAAGCTACAGACCATAGAGCTAAGACTGGTGCTCACATTTATAAGTGGTTGAAAAGGTCAGAAGAAGATGAGCGTTTTTGTGACACATGAAGATTACACAAAACTCAAATTTCAGTGTCCATCAGTGACACTTTATTGGGAGGCAGCCATCTGCGCGGTCTTATCTCATTTGTGATGTCGAGGACTATGTTCACGCTACAGCAACAGAGTTGATTGGTAGTGATAGTGACCATGTGGCCCTGTCTGTCCCCAGACAGAAAAAACATTTGCTGATCCCTGGACTTGACCAGCAGACACATTCATGGGGGTGGGCAGAGGTGAGCCATAAAGGTGAGCCCCAGATGGTGGAGAGTCTTGCCCGAAGACCAGGAAATTGGATTTTATTATATGCCAATTGAAAAACATGGAAAGCAGGGAAGTAAGTCTATTATCGAGAAAGAGCATTTTAGGAAGCTTGATTAGGTGGACACGTGAGTGAAGATCTGAGTAGGAAAGCCAGGATGGAATTAGGGAGGTGTGGCAGTAACCTTGCCAGGAGCAAAAAAAGAATCAGTGTGTAGGCAGTGACCTGGAAGGTCCAACCATGGAGGGAGGGATAAGCAAGACAGAGTAGAATATTCCCAGAATAGTTTTGTGTGTTTGCCAGTGACACCATTGTCTTCCGGTTACCTGGCATGACCCTCTTGAATACTGTCTGTTACACCTGGAGGGGCAGACTCAACCTGCATATGAACAGATTTGATGATTGGAGTGGAGACAGTCTGTGGGCCATTCCATCACCTCTGCACCCACTTCTACATGCCACAAGCTGTTCACTGCTCGCTCGGATGGTAAAGAATCTGCCTGCAGTGCAGGAGGTCCAGGTTCGATCCCTAGGTCGGGGAGATCCCCTGGAGAAGGGAATGGTTAATGACTCCAGGATTCTTGCCTGGAGAATCCCATGGACAGAGGGGCCAGTGGGGCTACAGTCCATGGGGTCGCAGAGTCAGACAGGCCTGAATGAGTTTCACTCAGTCACTCATTTCATGCCACACGTTGCTCGCAGTCAATACCCCTGCTTCTCTTCTTGGAGTGTATTTCTCGCCATGGGAGGCACGCCCGGACCAAGGACAGGAGGTCAGAGGTTCTAGAGAGATGCTGGCCTTGTCGGCATCCCTCAGACCATGACATACGAGGTGAATACATACCCTGCCTCCTTCTCCATCCATCAGGTGGGATGAGTCCGGAGTGTGTCTTTCAGATAGTTTACTGGGCTTCTGTTATCCGCAGGGTTGGCTGCCTTGAGAAGCCATGCCTGTATTTGTTTTCTTTTTGCAACAAGTGATACATCCTACTGCTCAGATCACAGTGGTCTTTGGCCAGAGGGCACGGACCAGCAAAAGGAAGTCCCAGATTTGGTGTAAGGAGATGACTTGTGGGGACTCGGACAGTAAAGAATCCGCCTGCAATGCAAGAGACCCAGATTCGATCCCTGGGTCAGGAAGATTTCCCCTGGAGGAGGAAATGGCCACCCACTCCAGTACTCTTGCCTGGAAAATCCCATGGACAGAGGAGCCTGGCGGGCTACAGTCCCTGGGGTCACAGAGTCGGTCACAATTGAGCGACTAACACTTTTACTTTGCGCTGCACCCACAACATAGTCCATTTAGAACAAGAGGACATTGCTCACACATGTAGGATGTTTGCAGGAATGCATGCTTACGTGGCTAGCAAAGGCATCGCCAAGGCTAAATGCGTCAGAGGTCCCCATCCCCAAATTCCTCAGCCTTTCACATCCTCTCCTGGGTGAACTGAAAGTCTTGGGCTCCTTAACACTGAATGACATTTTATCATCAAAAATCAGTGCATCCCTCAGGAGTACAAAGTGAAAGCAGTAAGGTTCGTATTCTGAGTCATGCATAGTGTGGACATGTACACACACGTGCTGAAAGAGTGAAACACACACCCCGAGAACACACACACACACACAGCTTGGGAAATGGTCCCATGAACACACAACCATCACAGTAACCATCTGTAGATCCGTTTCTCCTTAATCATGAAGGCGAAATTGTCGTGATTCAATTCAGCTCTTAGGGACCCACGAGAGCAGCAGCCCATGAGACCCGGGAGACGGTTGTCACCGATGTGTCTAAAAAATAAACCCCCTGGTTGTTTTCAAGAAGAGAGTCCTCTGAGTCATTTCCACTGAGGTTTGGGACTCAACTCGTCTTTTCCCGATTTTTGAAAGCAGCCAATTTAAGGATATCTGACTTTGCTCCTGACTGAAAGCTCTTGTGTTTCAGCTTCCTTATTTCTTTAAATGTTTCCTTATTAGTCTTTATTTCTTAGGAATTTGGTTCCTAAGAAACTTAGGGTTAGGGTTAGCAGAACTTGGTTCTCTTGAGTCTGTATTGGGGTAGGCAAAAGTTTTCCTATACAGGAGCAAATAATAAATATTTTGCCTTTTTGACCCACACACTCTATGTCACACATTCCAGACAGTATTTATGTGAACAGGTATGATCACGTGCTAATAAAACTTTATTTATTAAAAAAAAAAACCCCAAAAAACAGGCAGTTCAGCCTGGGACTGCAGTTTGCTGAGTCTGCTTTAAATTAACTTACCTAATCTCTGAATCAGAAGACAGATTTGCTAGTTAACTCAATAAATCCACTTATATCATCTCCCTGATACTTATCTAGAGTCTACCATCAGATCAGATCAGATCAGTTGCTCAGTCGTGTCCAACTCTTTGCGACCCCATGAACTGCAGCACGCCAGGCCTCCCTGTCCATCACCAACTCTCGGAGGTCACTCAGACTCACATCCATCGAGTCAATGATGCCATCCAGCCATCTCATCCTCTGTCGACCCCTTCTCCTCCTGCCCCCAATCCCTCCCAGCATCAGAGTCTTCTCCAATGAGTCAACTCTTCGCATGAGGTGGCCAAAATACTGGAGTTTCAGCTTTAGCATCATCCCTTTCAAAGAAATCCCAGGGCTGATCTCCTTCAGAATGGACTGGTTGGATCTCCTTGCAGTCCAAGGGACTCTCAAGAGTCTTCTCCAACACCACAGTTCAAAAGCATCAATTCTTCGGCGCTCAGCCTTCTTCACAGTCCAGCTCTCACATCCATACATGACCACAGGAAAGACCATAGCCTTGACTAGGCGAACCTTTGTTGGCAAAGTGATGTCTCTGCTTTTGAATATGTTATCTAGGTTAGTCATAACTTTTCTTCCAAGGAGTAAGTGTCTTTTAATTTCATGGCTGCAGTCACCATCTGCAGTGATTTTGGAGCCCAGAAAAATAAAGTCTGACACTGTTTCCACTGTTTCTCCATCTATTTCCCATGTAGTGATGGGACCAGATGCCATGATCTTCGTTTTCTGAATGTTGAGCTTTAAGCCAACCTTTTCACTCTCCACTTTGACTTTCATCAAGAGGCTTTTTAGTTCCTCTTCACTTTCTGCCATAAGGGTGGTGTCATCTGCATATCTGAGGTTATTGATATTTCTCCCAGCAATCTTGATTCCAGCTTGTGTTTCTTCCAGTCCAGCATTTCTCATGATGTACTCTGCATATAAGTTAAATAAACATGGTGACAATATGCAGCCTTGACGTACTCCTTTTCCTATTTGGAACCAGTCTGTTGTTCCATGACCAGTTCTAACTGTTGCTTCCTGACCTGCATACAGATTTCTCAAGAGGCAGATCAGGTGGTCTGGTAATCCCATCTCTTTCAGAATTTTCCACAGTTGATTGTGATCTACACAGTCAAAGGCTTTGGCATAGTCAATAAAACAGAAATAGATGTTTTTCTGGAACTCTCTTGCTTTTTCCATGATCCAGCGGATGTTGGCAATTTGATCTCTGATTCCTCTGCCTTTTCTAAAACCAGCTTGAACATCAGGAAGTTCACGGTTCACATATTGCTGAAGCCTGGCTTGGAGAATTTTGAGCATTACTTACTAGTGTGTGAAATGAGTGCAATTGTGCGGTAGTTTGAGCACTCTTTGGTATTGCCTTTCTTTGGGATTGGGATGAAAACTGACCTTTTCCAATCTTGTGGCCACTGCTGAGTTTTCCAAATTTGCTGGCATATTGAGTGCAGCACTTTCACAGCATCATCTTTCAGGATTTGGAATAGCTCCACTGGAATTCCATCACCTCCACTAGCTTTGTTTGTAGTGATGCTTTCTAAGGCCCACTTGACTTCACATTCCAGGATGTCTGGCTCTAGGTCAGTGATCACACCATCATGATTATCTGGGTCGTGAAGCTCTTTTTTGTACAGTTCTTCTGTGTATTCTTGCCACCTCTTCTTAATATCTTCTGCTTCTGTTAGGTCCATACCATTTCTGTCCTTTATCGAGCACATCTTTGCATGAAATGTTCCTTTGGTATCTCTGATTTTCTTGAAGAGATCCCTAGTCTTTCCCATTCTGTTGTTTTCCTCTATTTCTTTGCATTGATCGCTGAAGAAGGCTTTCTTATCTCTTCTTGCTATTCTTTGGAACTCTGCATTCAGATGTTTATATCTTTCCTTTTCTCCTTTGCTTTTCGCTTCTCTTCTTTTCACAGCTATTTGCAAGGCCTCCCCAGACAGCCATTTTGCTTTTTTGCATTTCTTTTCCATGGGGATGGTCTTGATCCCTGTCTCCTGTACAATGTCACGAACCTCATTCCATAGTTCATCAGACACTCTATCTATCAGGTCTAGGCCCTTAAATCTATTTCTCACTTCCACTGTAGAATCCTAAGGGATTTGATTTAGGTCATACCTGAATGGTCTAGTGGTTTTCCCTACTTTCTTCAATTTCAGTCTGAATTTGGCAATAAGGAGTTCATGGTCTGAACCACAGTCAGCTCCTGGTCTTGTTTTTGCTGATTGCATATGTCTATTAGCATGCAGAATTCCATTTTGAAGAAGGGGAAAAAGGGGCATGAAAGCAAGTTGATATCAGGGGTCTACTTGTATGTAAAAACTTCAAGATGTATCATGGAATGTACATATATATGCACGTATGTATGTATATATATAGGGCTTCCCTGGTGGCTTAGCAGTAAAAAATCCCGTCTGTCGATACAGGAGACGCAAGTTCAATCCCTGGGTTGGGAAGATCCCCTGGAGAAGGAAATAGCAACCCACTCCACTATTCTTCCCTGGAAAATCCCATGGACAGTGGAGCCTGGGGGGCTCCAGGCCATGGGGTTGCAGGAGTCGGATGCGACTGAGTGACTAAACAGGAAGAAAAAATGCATGTATGCCTCATATCTACCTAGACTGTGCTGTGCTCTGCTTAGTCGCTCAGTCGTGCCTGACTCTTTGCAAACCCCTGGACTGTAGCCCACCAGGCTCCTCTGTTCATGGAATTCTTCAGGCACGAAGACTGGAATGGGTTGCCATGCCCTCCTCCAGGGGATCTTCCCCACTCAGGGATTGAACCTGTGTCTCCCGCACTGCAGGCGGATTCGTTCCTGCCTCAGCCACCTAGTGGACGCCCCACTAGCGAGTACCGGACACTAAAACAACCCCCAGAGGGTGGCTGAGTATTCCATTGCAGCCTGGCTTGACATATCGTGAAACCCACTGGTAGAGCGTGATTGTAAGCACAGCAGATAACTAAGCTGCAAGTATTTGGAAGTGAGAGGATGTCTGTATGTAAGTAAATCACATTAAAGGTTATTTTTTTAAATTTATTATATTTTTATTGAATGATAAGGATGAGACGGTTGGATGGCATCACTGACTCGATGGACATGAGTTTGAGTAAACTCCAGGAGTCGGTGATGGACAGGGAGGCCCGGCGTGCTGCAGTCCACGAGGTCACAAAGAGTCGGACACGACTGAGTGACTGAAGTGAACTGAACTGCTTTACGGAATTTTGTTTTCTGCCAAACCGCAACATGAATCAGCCATAGGTATACATAAAGATTATTAATAGGGCTGCTCATAATTTTCTTTATCCTACCTGCTCTTTCTAGGGTTTCTCAACCTCAGCATCACTGACATTTAGGCTGGATTCTTTTTTTTTTTGATGTTTTATAGCTTTTTACTATGGGAAAAGAAGCCAAATACAAAAAAATGTGAAAGAATACTGAAATGAACACCATATGCACACAACTTGAATTGAGAATTGTTAATGTTTGCATTACTTTGGTGTAGGTATTGCCTGTGCTCTTGGTTTTCGCTCTGCTATTTGAAATCAAGTTATAGATATCCAGTACTTTAATAGGTATCTCCTATAGACAAAGACATGTGTGTGTGCACACATGTGTGCTCACTCACTTCAGTCATGTCCAACTTTTTGTGACCCCGTGGACTGTCCTCTGTTCATGGGATTCTCCAGGCAACAATACTGGAGTAGGTTGCCATGCCCTCCTCCAGGGAATCTTCCGCATCCAGGGATGGAACTTGCATCTCTTAAGCCTCCTGAATTGGCAGACAGGTTCTTTACCACTGGCCCCATCTGGGAAGCCCAGTTCGGTTCAGTTGCTCAGTTGCATCCAACTCTTTGCCACCCCATGGTCTCCAGTGTGCCAGGCTTCCCTGTCCATCACCATCTCCCAGAGCTTGCTCAAACTCACGTCCATCACGTCTGTGATGCCATCCAACCATTCTCTCATTTGGAAAGCCCAGATGAGGACATATTCCTACATAATCAGACTTTAGTATGTATCTTTGACGCTCCTACATAATGACAATAGCCTTGTTATAGCTAAGATAATCATGTAATAAGTCATAATGGGATCTAACATCCATACTTCCATAATACGATCTAACACCCACTTTCATCTGCCACGTCTTCATCTTGAGGGGCTGTCCTGTGCACGGTGGGACGTTGGGCAGGGTCCCTGCTGTCCCCCCATTGCACAACAGTAGTACTTCCACCCCTCAGTTTGTGAAGATCATAAAGGTACCCAGAGGGGCTCCGGCTGACAACCCCTTGGGACCACTCCCGCAAACACAAAAGCAGAGTCAGGAGGTCCCTGGTCAGACACACAAAGCATGTCAGGACCTCCTCTTGGGTCCCCAGCCAATTGTCTGCCATTTCCAGAAGGATGCTGTGGTATCTTGGCACGTGGAGATGCCCTGTCTGCCCACCTGCGTGATCTCCCTGGAGAACCCACCCTTCGGTACTGATGAACCTAAGGTCCAAACCCTTAAGGAGCAAAGACCTTGGACCTGACCTCAACACCGAGCGTGTCCTTGAAACTTATCAGATCACTAACTCAGCTCTCACAGACACAATTCAGGAAGGAAAGGAGTATGCAAATAGTTGCTTTTTCTTGTTCTCAAAAACTGCTCATCGTCCCCTGATGAACCTCCTAGAGGCACTTGTGTGTATGTGGGAGGCGGTGATTCAGCCCAGGTGTTTCCACTACTCAGCACTCCCTTCCTTCCTTCCACCCACCACCTTCAGACTGCCAGTCACAGTCCAAAGTGGCAAAAAAAAAAAAAAAAAAAGGCTGTGCAAGAGTCTGGCGGTTACTCAGGGACTCGTGAAGGCACTAACCAATTTCCCAGGGTTGGGGACCACGTATGTCAGCCTCTGCATTGTTGATGCTTGGGGTTGCATAGTTCTCTGTACTGGGGATGGCCCTGGGTGCTGTAGGGCATCGAGCAGCGTCCCTGGACTCTAGAGTAGGTGTGTGCCCAGTCACGTTCGACTCTTTGCCACACCACAGACTGCAGCCCTCCAGGCTCCTCTGTCCATGGGGTTCTCCAGACGAGAATACTGGAGTGGGTTGCTGTCTCTTTCTCCAGGGGATCTTCCCAACCCAGGAGCCACCTAGGAAGCTCAGACTATAGGATATAGTAGGATGGTAATTAGGTTAAGGCAAGCATGAATTGCCATCTGTGCAAGGAGATCCAACCAGTCCATCCTAAAAGAAATCAGTCCTGAATATTCACTGGAAGGACTGATGCGGAAGCTCCAATCCTTTGGCCACCTGATGTGAAGTACTGACTCATTTGAAAAGACCCTGATGTTGGGAAAGATTGAAGGCGGGAGGTGAAGGGGACGACAGAGGATGAGATGATTGGAAGACATCACCGACTCGATGGATATGAGTTTGAGAGCAAGCTCCAGGAGTTGGTGATGGACAGGGATGCCTGGCGTACTGCAGTCCATGGGGTTGGAAACAGTTGCATGAACTGAACCATGAATATCTCCTGATATTGCATAGTATCCCTGGAAAAGGGAATCCCCCAGCTGAGTATAATGGCTTGCGGCAGGGGTGCCCAGCCTCCCAGATCTCATGCCTGATGACGTGAGGTGGAGCTGATGTCATAATAATAGATATAAGTAGTACTTAGTAGTAATTAAGTTGCTAAGTTGTGTCTGACTCTTGCGACCCAGTGGACTGTAGCCTGCCAGGTTCTTCTGTCCATGGGATTCTCCAGGCAAGAATACTGGAGTGGATTGCCATTTCCTTCTCCAGAGGATCTTCCCGACCCAGGTGTCGAACCCGGGTCTCCTGCATTGCAGGCAGATTCTTTACCGACTGAACTATGCGGGAATGGGATGCACCTAAATATTCAGAAACCATCCCCTCCCCACCCTGCCCCAGTCCATGGAAAAATTGTCTGCCACAAAACTGGTCCCTGGTGCAAAAAAGTTTGGGGATCACTGGCTTAAGAGATAAATTCTTACTGAAAAGGACGGACACTGACATGAAACATTTGGGGAAGGGCCTGATTGGAACTTACAAAAAGACTTCCGCCTGGGTCTCACCCTTGGGACTTTGGAAATAATTGTCTGGGGTTCAGCTTGAGTACAGGGTTTTTCAAAACTTCTGGTTTGATTGTAATACACAGATAAGCCTGAGAGTCTCCAGATCTAGGAAAAGATAATCATGACCTGAGTTCAAAGAAAGCTTCACCAATGCTCTCATAAGTCAGTACACCACCCGATTCCACTGGATGGTTGGCCATGCTGCATCACGGTTTGATAACCTGTAGAACTCTTGTGGTGCAGTTTGTAAAGAACCCACCTGCCACTTCAGGAGACATAAGAGACGTGGGTTCCATCCTTGAGTGGGGAAGATCCCCTGGAGGAGGGCATGGCAACCCACTCCAATATTCTTGCCTGGAGAATCCCATGGACAGAGGAGCCTGGTGGGCCATGGCCTGTGAGGTCACAAAGAGTCAGACACGACTGAACGCACACACAGAACCCTTGTTAGTTTGGGGACAGACGCCAGTCCTAAGCACTGTTTTGTCCACAGGCTGAAGCAGACATGGTGGGCTGGCAGATGCAAATGCATCAGCCACCCTTTGAGAGTCTACTCTCTAGAGCTTGCCAGGGTTTTCTAGGCTGTCATGATGGAATGTTCATCCACTCTTCATCGCATGTCTCATCTATTGAACTTTCACAATTTACCCAGAAGATGACCTCTTCTCATGATGACCTCCACTGTCCTTCTAGAAACTTCCACCATTATCTGCCTCAGGATAATAAAAATCATTGCTACCAATTGTTATACGTTCAGTTCAGTTGCTCAGTCATGTGCTACTCTTTGTGACCCCATGGACTGCAGCACACCAGGCCTCCATGTCCATCACCAACTTCTGGAGCTTGCTCAAACTCATGTCCATCGAGTCGGTGATGCCATCCAACCATCTCATCCTCTGCCATCCCCATCTCCTCCTGCCTTCAATCTTCCCCAGTATCAGTCTTTTCAAATGAGTCAGCTCTTCTCATCAGGTGGCCAAAGTATTGGAGTTTCAGCTTTTGCATCAGTCCTTCTAGTGAGTATTCAAGGCTGATTTCCTTTAGGATGGACTGGTTGGATCTCCTTGCAGCCCAAAGGACTCTCAAGAGTCTTCTTCAACACCACATTTCAACAGCATCAATTCTTCGGTGCTCAGCTTTCTTTACAGTCCAACTCTCTCATCCATACATGACTACTGGAAAAACCTTGACTAGACGGACCTGTGTTGGCAAAGTAATGTCTCTGCTTTTTAATATGCTGTCTAGGTTGGTCATAGCTTTTCTTCATATAATACATTCTAACATGTATTATTATATTAATACATTATTTATACATAATTAAAGTATATTTACACAGTTACTTCTCCTCCTCTGTCTCCTTTTTTTTTCTTGTTTGATTACCACTAGCATCACTACCGGAGAAGGCAATGGCACCCCACTCCAGTACTCTTGCCTGGAAAATCCCATGGATGGAGGAGCCTGGTGGGCTGCAGTCCATGGGATCGCTAAGAGTTGGACATGACTGAGCAACTTCACTTTCATTTTTCACTTTCATGCATTGGAGAAGGAAATGGCAACCCACTCCAGTGTTCTTGCCTGGAGAATCCCAGGGACGGCGGAGCCTGGTGGGCTGCCATCTCTGGGGTCGCACAGAGTTGGACACAACTGAAGCGACTTAGCAGCAGCAGCAGCAGCGTCACTACAGGGGTTTCCCAGGTGGCTTAATGGTAAAGCATCTGCCTGCAAATGCAGGAGGTGCGGGTTTGATCCCTGAGTTGGCAAGATCCCCTGGAGGAGGGCGTGGCAACCCTCTCCAGTCTTCTTGCCTGGAGAGTCCCAGGGACAGAAGAGCCTGGTGGGCTACCGTCCATGGGGTCTCAAAGAGTTGGGCACGACTTAGCAGCTACATGGCAATGCAATCAAATTACCACAAACTTGGGGTGGGGTGCCTTAAAACCAGCAGAAATTTATTCTCTAACATTTCAGAAGGCTTAAAGTCAGAAATCAAGGTGTCTAAGGGCTGAGCTCTCACTGGAGGTTCCTTTCCCCCCTCTTCTAGCTTCTGGGAGGCTCCAGGTGCCCTTGTTCTTGTGGTCGTATCTGTAAAGTCTTCGAGATCAGCTTTTTCAAACCCCTGGCCCCTCTACCTTCACACTGTCTTGCCCTCCGTGTGTAAATTGCTCTCCACCTTCTTGACACACGTGACATGTTCAGAGCCCACCGGCTTAGTCCACAATAATCTCTCCATCTCAAGACCCCACATTACATTTTCAAAGACCCTGTTTCCATATAGAATTTGTAGGTTCCAGGGCTTAAGAATAGATTTCTTTCTTTCTTTCTTTTAATAAATTTTTTCAGAGTAGAGTTGGTTTACAGTGTCACATTAATTTCAGGCATATAAAGGAAAATCACGTAAGCAAACATAAAATCACGTAAGAAAATCATGTAAGAAAAACACGTAAGCATTCCTCTTTTTTTTTTTTAAAAAAAAAGATTTAATTAATAGTTATTTTTCTTCTGGTTTTATTGTGTTATAACTGACCCATAGCACCGGTAAGTTTGTGGACTGAAAAATCATTCAGAGCCTAAAAGTTGACAGTTAGGTTTTATTCGGGCGGGCAGAGAGGAGGGCTAGGGAGTCAACTGCCTGTTGACTGCTGGACTGTTCTCCCAGTCTCTTATTTTGATTTCTTCTTCCATATCTCCAGTGAATCCTACACAAAGGCCTGCTTTTATTCTCTAAGGGCTCTTCCTTCCTCTCTCCTATTTGACAACTCTTTTTTTTTTTCATGTTTATTTGTATATTAGATTTCCTCTACTATGATTTAAAATTCATTAGGGCCAAAGTCTTTTTAAAATTTCTTATTCCATGGTGTTCCCCCACCGTGTTGCATCACACAGTATTGTAATAACCCCATCATACACCCCATCTAAAATACAGAAATTCAGTTATATTCAACAAATTTTTAAATCTTTTTTTTTAGATGAAGGGATAAACAGATTTGTGTGTGTGTGTGTGAAATATAGTACTTAAAAGTACCTTCATGGAGTAGATATTAATCAAAGGGAAACCTCCAAAGGGATTATATATCACTGAGTGTTGAATGATACTTGTGACAAGATGACCCAGAATGTAATACCAGCAGGAAAAAAAGAGTTGTCAAATAGGAGACGGGAAGGAAGAGCCCTTAGAGGATAAAAGCAGGCTGGAGAGAGGGGGAGACGGGGAGGACAGTCCAGCACTCAACAGGCAGTTGAGTCCCTAGCCCTCCTCTCTGCCCAGGCTGTCTCTCCCCTCTCGTGCTCGGCATGCCTTCTGGAATAGAGTCGGAAAGTCAGAAGCCATCACCCTCCCTGAGATGGACATTTATGGTCAGTGCCCGCCACTGCTATCTGCCTCCTTCCCTGGAGCTGGACCACTCATGCATCTTTGCAGGCAGGCTGCAGTGCACAAAAGAAAAATGGTGCTCCATGGCTACTAGACTCCTTTTATAAATTAGACGTGTTTTATATATATGCTATGCTATGCTATGCTAAGTCGCTTCAGTCGTGTCCGACTCTGTGTGACCCCACAGACGGCAGCCCACCAGGCTCCCCCATCCCTGGGATTCTCCAGGCAAGAACACTGGAGTGGGTTGCCATTTCCTTCTCCAATGCATGAAAGTGAAAAGAGAAAGTGAAGTCGCTTCAGTCGTGTCTGACTCTTAGCAACCCCATGGACTGCAGACCACCAGGCTCCTGTGCCCATGAGATTTTCCAGGCAAAAGTACTGGAGTGGGGTGCCATTGCCTTCTCCAAATGTCTTCTCTGCTAAGTCACTTCAGTCGTGTCTGACTCTGTGCAACCCCATAGATGGCAGCTCACCAGGCTCCCCCGTCCCTGGAATTGTCCAGGCAAGAACACTGGAGTGGGTTGCCATTTCCTTCTCCAATGCATGAAAGTGAAAAGAGAAAGTGAAGTTGCTCAGTCATGTCTGACTCTTAGCAACCCCATGGACTGCAGCCTTCCAGGCTCCTCCATCCGTGGGATTTTCCAGGCAGAGTACTGGAGTGGGGTGCCATTGCCTTCTCTGATACGCTATGCTATGCTATGCTAAGTCACTTCAGTCATGTCCGACTGTGTGTGACCCCATGGACTGCAGCCTACCAGGCTCCTCCGTCCATGGGATTTTCCAGGCAAGAGTACTGGAGTGGGGTGCCATTGCCTTCTCCGTTTATATATATATATCATATATATAGATATGATTAATGCAAACAATGTGGGGCAGATTGATCAGAGTGCTCAAATTGCAACTTCATTCATTCACGACTTCAGTTATATTCCCAGCCATCATATCTAGAAAGTTCTCCATCCTCCCGTCTCCATCCTCCCCCGTTCCTGTTAAGTAACTCACCCACCCCCTCCTACTTTGCAGAAGCAACAACTTCCAACAATTAGTAGTGTGTCTTCCCTTACGTATTGTGTGCTTTTGCGCCTTTTCAAAAATACACAAAATGTGATGTGACGCGCACGGGAATCTCTCAGTGTTACTCTGCGACATCTCTTTCATCTAGCAGTCTGTCTTGGGCATTTTTCACTGTCATCGCACTGAGACACTCAGAAACTCAGAGAGTGTCAGGCATGCTAGGCTTTGCCTGGATGATGGTACTGATGAGCTTTTCCATCGTTTCTGTTTTTTTGCTACTGTCAGCAAGGACCCCCATAAAAAAATCATGGTATAAATCTATTTGCATGCTTGGGTGAATATGTATGTGGCTTTTTCAATAGGCTATGCTGCAATAATGACATTATTATTTCAAACTAAAGAGCCTCTTGATGAAAGTGAAAGAGGACAGTGAAAAAGTTGGCTTAAAGCTCAACATTCAGAAAACTAAGATCATGGCATCCAGTCCCATCACTTCATGGGAAATAGATGGGGTAACAGTAGAAACAGTGTCAGACTTTCTTTTTCTGGGCTCCAAAATCACTGCAGATGGTGATTGCAGCCATGAAACTAAAAGACGCTCGCTCCTTGGAAGGAAAGTTATGACCAACCTAGATCACATATTCAAAAGCAGAGACATTACTTTGCCAAGAAAGGTCCATCTAGTCAAGGCTATGGTTTTTCCAGTGGTCATGTATGGATGTGAGAGTTGGACTATGAAGAAGGCTGAGCACTGAAGAATGGATGCTTTTGAACTGTGGTGTTGGAGAAGACTCTTGAGAGTCCCTTGGACTGCAAGGAGATCCACCCAGTCCATTCTAAAGGAGATCAGCCCTGGGATGTTCTTTGGAAGGAATGATGCTAAAGCTGAAACTCCAGTACTTTGGCCACCTCATGGGAAGAGTTGACTCATTGGAAAAGACTCTGATGCTGGGAGGGATTGGGGGCAGGAGGAGAAGGGGATGACAGAGGATGAGATGGCTGGATGGCATCGCCGACTCGATGGGCATGAGTCTGAGTAAACTCTGGAAGTTGGTGAGGGACAGGGAGGCCTGGTGTGCTGTGATTCATGGGGTCGCAAAGAGTCAGATACAACTGAGTGACTGAACTGAACTGATGCATTTTGAATGTCGATCAGGAAAAACCAAGCATGATATTTTCAACAGTATTTTTTATGTCTTAATCTTTGCCATTTTGGTGAGTGACTGTTACTATCACATTTGGAAGCATATGATGTAAACATTAGGGGAAAGTGGAGTGAGATATGTGGTGATGCTTTGTGGTAGCTTGTCCAGTTTTCTGTAAAGGCGAAAACGCATGCTGGAATTAAAGACTCAAGCTGCTCGTTTTACCAGCTGTGTGACCTTGCGCAAGACACTTCACCTCCCTCTGGCTCAGGTTTCTCATCTGTAAAATAGAGCTAGCATTGGTGTCTGGGATTAAAGACCTTAGAACTCTTTCTGGGACTTCATAAGATAAAAAAATCATTGTGTCATTACTTTATATATTAGGATTGTGTGATTCTAATGTAGCTGTGATATTACTGGCATGTTTATTAGATCCTAACACTCAAATTCATTTATAGTAAAGATCTATTATGTCCTATTCTTTGTGACCCCATGGCCTGCAAGATGCCAGGAGCCCCTGTCCTTCACCATCTCCCGGAATTTGCTCTAATTCATGTCTATTGAGTCAGTGATGCCCATCCAACCATCTCATCCTCTGTCGTCCCCTTCTCCTCCTGCCTTCGATCTTTCCCAGCATCAGGGTCTTTTCCAGTGACTCTGCTCTTCGCAAAATATGATCAAATTATTGCAGTTTCAGTCTCAGCATCAGTCCTTCCAATGAGTCATCAGGACTGATTTCCTTTAGGATGGACTGGTTGGATCTCCTTGCAGTCTAAGGGATTTTAAGAGTCTTCTCCAACACCTCAGTTTAAAAGCATTAATTCTTCAACACTCAGCCTTCTTTATGGTTTAACTCTCACATCCATACATGACCACTGGAAAAACCATAGCCTTGACTAAATGGACATTTGTCAGCAGAGTAATGTCTCTGCTTTTTAATATGCTGTCTAGGTTGGTCATAGCTTTCCTTCCAAGGAGCAAGCGTCTGTTAATTTCATGGCTGCAGTCACCATCTGCAGTGATTTTGGAGCCCAAGAAAATAAAATCTGCCACTGTTCCCACTTTTTCCCCATCTGTTTGCCATAAAATGATAGGACTGGAGAAAGGCTTAGTAATGTCCTTTAATGGATAAATGGGTGGGTTAAATGCAAGAACAGACTAGGATCTTCAGGGATGGAGATCACAAGAATGCTAGATGCTTTAACATCAAAAAATAACAACAACAACAACAACAACAAAAACCTAGGAAAACAAAACACCCCCTTGAAGATGCTTTACAGGGGAGAGAAGCAATTTTGCTACACAATTTCCTCATTGCAGAAGCCCGATCAAGATAATTTGGAATGTCCTTATGGCAGGCTTTATCAGCGACCAACCTGGCTGTAGCAAAACTCTCTAGATAATGGCTATCACAGTAGCATGATTTCCAAGCAATAAATCGTGTCTCTGAACTTCCCAGAATAAATTGTCAGCTAAACGGCAAGCAAATGAATTAGCTCATGGCCACGGGTTATCAAAAACGAGTCAATTAAATTTTTCATGGCATCTGGCAAAAAATGATGATGTTTATTCATAAATACTGAGTAATAAATCTTTTTTTTTTTTTTTTCCTGACAACTTTGAGACTGCAGGAGCAATTATCTGTGGAGGCAAGTCCTTATTTTGAATAAATAGCATGTTGTGCATGTAGGAAACCTTTCTAGAAGATTCCCAAAATGCTTTCCCACCACTAAAATAGGAAGCCAGACCAAGGGGCTTGGAGAACATTCCCCGCTTATTTTTACAACTTAACTATCACTACGTCATCCATTGAGAAACAATATTTGCTTGCTCTGACTTAGCCGTGTGTATGCGTGCTCAATCAGTCATATCCAGCTCTCTGCAAAGCCCATGGAGTGTAGCCCACCAGGCTCCTCTGTCCCTGGGATTCTTCTGGGAGGGATATTGGAGTTGGTTGTCATTTCCTCCTCCAGGGGATCTTCCCAACCCAGGGATCGAACCCAGGTCTCCTGCATTGGGAGGCAAGCTCTTTACCATCTGAACCACCAGGGATGGCCTATTTATCACCATTACTTATACTTAATTCTATAGTTAACTTCCTGTTTGCTGCCTCTCTTACCATGCCTTTAATGCTTAGTTGTAAATTTCAGTTTTGATTGATCTCGCCTTTCACTGGAATACGTCTGCAAATGTTTATTTATTTCCAGGAAGACTTATGGGTGATGTATTTTCCGAGTTTTGCACATTAAAAAAAAAAAAACAAAAAAAACTTCTTTCAGCTAGTTTTTACATGGATGGCATTTCCTGAAGTGTGTGTTTTATGACCATCTCCACTCGAGAAGAAAGGGACGTGTAAATCATGTTAGGATTTGGTTTAGAATATATTTTTTAACATATGTACCAGAGATGACGTTGTGACATGGGGCCATAGATATCTTGATTCCTAAGAGCTGTTAAGATTTGCCATCTGAAACATGATCAGGAACAAACACTGGTGATGTACATGTCTCCTACCTCTGTGAAGCTGAACGCAGGAATAAGCCAGACGGGCAGAAGGACTCAGCTGCAGTATGGAGAACATGGGGAAAAGACGGCATGCTTGCCTGCTGCGTTCAGACGCTAGTACTAGCTCAGTCACCCAGTCATGCCTGACACTTTGTGACCCCATAGACTGTAGCCCACCATGCTCCTCTGTCCATGGGATTCTCCAGGCCAGAACCACTGGAGTGGATTGCCATGCCCTTCTCCGGGGATCTCCCCAACCCAGGGATCCAACCTACATCTCTTGCTTCTCCTGCATTGACAGGTGGGTGCTTTCCCACCAGTGCTACCTGGGAAGCCCTTACCTCCCCGTGAAAGTCACTCAGTCTTGTCTCACTCTTTGCAACCCCATGGACTGCAGTCCATAGAATTCTCCACGCTGGAATGCTGGAGTGGGTAGCCTTTCCCTTCTCTAGGGCATCTTCCCAACCCAGGGATTGAACCCAGGTCTCCCGCACAGCAGGCGGATTCTTTACCAGCTGAGCCACCAGGGAAGCCCGAGAATGCTGGAGTGGGTAGCCTCTCCTTTCTCCAGGGGATCTTCCTGACCCAGGAATCGAACCGGAGTCTCCAGCATTGCAGGCAGATTCTTTACCAGCTGAGCCACCAGGGAAGCCTCAGAAGCTAGAGGAAGATGGGAACTACCTGAGCACCATCAGAACTTGGGGCACATCACATCCACCTGGAGAAAGCTCCCCATTCTCTCAGCTGAGCCTCGATGGCATTATTCTTGAGACAACACACCTGTGCTGTGTGGTCCCTAACAGCCCACGGTCAGGTCTCTGGGGACCAGCCACTCTGAACCCAGGAAGAAATACCTGCAGACCATGATGAGCAGTGACGATCAGGGGTCAGGACAAGCTCTGCCATCCCTTCCCTCGTCCATTCATTTAAAAAGAAATATTTTCCCTTCTCGAGTGCCTGGTGTGTGTTCAGAATGCTCTGCTTCTGTTAGATGGCAGAGTTGGGTCTTTAAAAGAGACTTTTTGAAGTTCCTCGGAGCTCTGTTTGTGGTGGTGGATGAGGCTAAAATCGTTACTGTTAACAAATATTTCCCCAGACTTTAATTGACTGGGAGATCCGGTTAACCAGTTGTGCATAATGGATGGGTTCTTTGTTGTATTTTGCTGCTACTGCTGCTGCTGCTGCTAAGTCACTTCAGTTGTGTCCGACTCTGTGTGACCCCATAGACGGCAGCACACCAGGCTCCCCCATCCCTGGGATTCTCCAGGCAAGAACACTGGAGTGGGTTGCCGTTTCCTTCTCCAAAGCATGAAAGTGAAAAGTGAAAGTGAAGTCGCTCAGTCCGACTCTTGGCAACCCCATGCACTGCAGCCTACCAGGCCCCTCCATCCATGGGATTTTCCAGGTAAATGTACTGGAGTGGAGTGCCATTGCCTTCTCCTGTTGCATTTTGAGCCCTGTTTAATTAATGACTTATTCCAGTGTAACAACTGGAAGATCAAACTGAATTCCTTTAAGTCCTGAAATCACAGCTTTGCTTCGTCTTGCAATGAGTGCCTTTCTGGCAGGATATTTCTTGTCTGACAGGTGGGCTTATGCCAATATCTGGGCTTCCCAGGTAAAGAATCTTCCCAGTGGTAAAGCATCTGCCTGCCAATGCAGGAGATGCAAGAGACATGGATTCAAGCTTTGGGTCGGGAAGATCCCGTGGAGCAGAAAATGACAACCCACTCCAGTATTCTTGCCTGGAGAATCCCATGGACAGAGGGGTCTGGCGGGGCTACAGGGAGTTGCAAAGAGTCGGACACGACTGAGCATGCGTGCATTCGTACATTCAAGCCTTTAGTTATTGTTTTATTTTTTTCTGCAGATGGATCATTTCTTATTCATGACTTTGTGTTTGTCTTTTCAAATATCGTGAAAATGTCATGAAAAATAGAAAAGGGAAAGAAAATTGTGGAGCATACGTTTGCAAACAGCTGATACTCCTCCGTTTTGTGGAACTTACATTCATTTCTTCGAAGTAAGTGCATAATGAGATGGTTTGATTATTCCTTGACCTTTCAAAGTTTGAATATATCCACTTTCTTCTATAAGATATTGTAACTCGGGAAATGCCTTTTTGGCGAGAAGGCTAAAATGGTCCTTTTTAAAAAGTCTTTGCCATGGGGTGTGACTTTTGATGTTACTGCAGATTAAATTACATGTGAAGGGTACTTTTATTTGAGGCTGTTATGCTTTAGGTCGTTTGGCGTAATGCAAGTAAAGATATAAGGGAAAAGGATGAAAATGCAAGAAAAAATGCTACTCTGAGGCGGGGGCAACAACAGATTTCTTTCTCGTTTGGAGTTAAATCTGACATCAGTGTGTTTTGGTTAAATTCAATCAGCGTGGCTTCTTACATTTAAAAAAAAAAAGGATAGTGGGAAGTTGCTGTCTAATACAGGGAGCTGGTGCTCTGTGATGACCCAGAGGGGTGGGATGTGGGGAAGAGAGGAAGGCTTAAGAGGGAGGGGATATATATACATGTAATATAATTATGACTGATTTGCATTGTATTGCAAAAACCAATACAACATTGTAAACCATTTTTTCACCAATTAAAAAATAAATGTAAAAAAGTGAAATATTTCCGAATTCAGCTCAGTTCAGCCATTCAGTCATGTCCGACTCTTTGCGACCCTTGGACCAAAGCATGCCAGGCCTCCCTGTCCATCACCAACTCCCAGAGTTTACCCAAACTAATGTCCATGGAGTTGGTGATGCCATCCAACCATCTCATCCTCTGTCATCCCCTTCTCCTTCTGCCCTCAGTCTTTCCCAGCATCAGAGTCTTTTCAAATGAGTCAGTTCTTCGCATCAGGTGGCCAAAGTATTGGAGTTTCAGCTTCAGCATCAGTCCTTTCAATGAACACCCAGGACTGATTTCCTTTAGGATGGACTGGTTGGATCTCCTTGCAGTCCAAGGGAGTCACTCACGCACTGGGGGCTCCCCAGATGTCTCATTGGTGAAGGACCCACCTGCCACTGCAGGAGATGCAAGAGACTCCGGTTCGATCCCTGGGTCAGGAAATGCCCTGGAGTAGGAAATGGCAGCCCCACCCCAGTATTCTTGCCTGGCATGAAAAATTGTACTTAACACTCTTACATGGTTAATCACATCAAGGAGAAAAAAGCTTTTCCTCCACCCTGTGTGTCCCATCACTAAGAGTTCATTAACAAAAGACAGAGGAACGAGAGGAAAAACAGAGTTTATTCACACACATACACTCCTGGGAACTCACACAGCCAGACGGCTCGAGATGCTAGCATTTAGAGCTGATAGATCATCTTTGCAGGGGAAGGGGAAGCAGGAAGAAAAGTATTTATGGAGGTATAAATAACATTTAGGAGGGATTAATGGCTCTTCAAGAGCATTCATCGCAGGTTGGATAGATTTGTGACACTGTCCGCTCAGGTCGTTTCCTTCTTGCTGCCTTGCCGATGGGAGTTCATTTTCCAGGGTGCAGGAAGCCTTCCTCGAAGGGGAACTTACCAAAGTTGACATCTTTTGGGAGACTCTTTTCGGCACAGCAAGGGAGGGTTCCAACAGGACCTCTTTCCTGCATCTGTTCATTGTCAAATGTCTTCAGCTCAAAAGAACTTTATTGCACTGGAGGTGCACTCTGGATTTCTTCGTCCACGTTAGTAAATTTAATGAGCTTCCATCTGGCCATCAAAACCTTTCCCTCTGGTCCAAAGAGCCTACTTTCCCTGGGTGGGTCTTCCTCTCTGGTTCTGCATCATCAAGGCCAAGTCCAAGGGCCCTCAGCCCAAACCAGCCCTGACTATGTCGCTGTTTGAATTTCCACGTCTCACAAGTCATCTCCTGGTAGCACTTCACTTATCTATGTTTCGGCGTGTCTGTTTGTGGTCCGTTTTGTCCTCCAGAATTCAAGCCGGGAGGCACGGCAAACGCCCTGAAACAGCCTTGACCTTGTGTTAGTTCTCCCATGTATGTGGTAGCCATCTTCCCACAGTTCACTGCTCCTAGTCATTTACATGCTCCTACCCACTCCAGTGTTCTTGCCTGGAGAATCCCAGGGACAGAGGAGCCTAGTGGGCTGCCGTCTATGGGGTCGCACAGAGTCAGACACGACTGAAGTGACTTAGCAGCAGCATGTAAATGCTCCTAGTCATTTACACCACCTTCTTCCAGTCACTTCTCCACAAATTCATCCTTCTTTTAAGAAAAATGCGTGTAAGTCTTGAACACTTCTTTACGTCTTGATTTTTCCTATGAAAGCTCCTCTGTGCATGCAAAATATTAATTAACATGCGTGTGCTGTAGCCCTGTTAATCTGCCTCATGTCAGTTTAATTCACAGGCTCCCATTTCAGAACCAAAAAGGACGGACGTTTTCTTCTCTTACAATAGCCACCCAGCGGATTGCTATGAGGTTGATCAAAATGACCCAAAATTATTTTCTGAGATGGGAAAATGATTATGATCCACAGTTAAATTAGAAAAAAGTGATCAGTATTAACTCCTTTTTGGAAAGCAAATTGTGTATGCATCTATAATACTAAATGCATGTTATATGCATATTTGGGCTTCCCTTGTGGCTCAGCTGGTAAAGAATCCACCTGCAATGCAGGAGACCAGGGTTCAATCCTTGGACTGGAAAGATGCCCTGGAGCAGGGAAAGGCAACCCACTTCAGTATTCTGGCCTGGAGAATTCACCTTCACTTTCATGCATATTATAATGTACATGTAAATATAGTACATATAAATTTATATTGGTATACACACACAAACATATGGTTTTTGAATATAGTATATATGTAACTGGAACAGGTAGCCTGTTTAGGACATTGGCGATGTGACAATCATTTGTTAAAAGAAGAATTGATGAAGTTTGCTTTGAAGACTCAGTTATATTTTGTTTTTGGTGAGTTTTAGCTTTACTTTTATATGGTTTGCCATACAAGTTTGAGCAACATATATCCAAAATTTGCCTTATATTTGTATGTCATATGAAGTCATATTTATATATTTAGATAGGATATACCTATATACACCTATATCTGTTATCCATCTATCTATAACTATACCTATGTTCCTATCTCTATCATCTGTGTACCAGTTCAGTTCAGTTGCTCAGTCGTGTCTGACTCTTTGTGACCCCACGGACTGCAGCACGCCAGGCTTCCCTGTCCATCACCAACTCCCGGAGCTTGCTCACACTCATGTCCATCAAGTCAGTGATGCCATCCAACCATCTCATCCTCTGTTGTCCCCTTCTCCTCCTGCCTTCAGTCTTTCCCAGCATCTGTCTGTATTAGCATCTCTAGCTAGCAAGCTCGTCTGTCCGTGTGTCTATCTCCGTACCGGTCTGCCTAAACATCTGTGTCTTTGTCACTGCCTCTGGGTATCTGCCCATTTACTATATGCGTGTTGCTTGTCTGTCTATAAATTTGTCCATGGTTATCAGTACATGGTTGAATTATTGACTATATAGATTTTCGCATTTCTCTGTAATCAAGATAAGGTAAGGTTCTCATAAAATGATAAGCTGTTGCAGACTCTAGTCACCTGCCTTATGGCTTTGAAGTGAGAGTTGATCCCTGTGGGACCTTGTTCTTCTCTTTCCCCTCTGGAGGGCTCCTTTATGGCAATATCTTTGGTCCCAGCGTCCCTGACACACAGCCCTTCCTGCATCTAGCTGCCTCCCACTGCTGGCTTCCTCCTGCACCACAAAGGCTATCATCCCGCTAGAGTCTGCCTCATTGTGTGTCTCCGACCAGCTGTTTGAAATGCTGCCCTGTTCCGGGATACTGTGCCTGAGTGGAAAGGACAAAGCTAAACAAGTAACTTTGGCATATCGGTGACTATCATTGTGCTCGTGGCCTGTAAGATACAGCTGAAAAAGCATGATTCCTGGCGAACAAGAGCTTGCATTCTTGGAAAACCCAACCACCCTTTGCTGTTTCTTGCAAAGATCTGATAAAGACTTTCCAATTTGGGGCATCTTACACTTCTGAAGCTTGGGGGGTCCCAACCATCTGGGGCTCCTCCCCAAAGCATCGCTAATACCCTGTACGGTACAAGGGAATTGTGGGTCATCAGGCCCTGTTCCTCTGGTGAAAACCATGCTCCTTGTCCAGCCTACTGCCTGTGGCAGAGAGAGTTGACCTCCTCATCATAGCTGAACGCAAACTACAGAGACTCTCAAAGAAATATGTCTAGTACCATCACCAAGGACTCTTGGCTTACTAGCTTGAGAGCATCCTGAGTTGGGCTGCCCACCCTGCATTTGTAGACAGGGCACAATTATTTGTATGAGCCTGGAAGCAGCTTAGAGATGAGTCAGAGGGCCAGAGTGCTGAATCAGGGCTGCACATGTTGTGGGTTAATCACCTGGAGCTGTGACAACCGGTGGTCAGATGGGTGGGCAGAATGTGTGCTGGGTCGGTCTGAGTCAGCCAGACTCCAGGAGCCGGGCTTGGACTGGAAGCATATTTCCTGGCCTTGGTAGAACATCGAGGGATTGGACAAATAGTTTTGTGCAGTCTGCAAAACGACCCAGCCTTTAATACACAGAGAAGCCTTAACTCTCTTCCTCCAGCCTACAAGCGATGTTTCTATGCAGCAGACGCATAAAAAAAAAAGCAGAGTAACCCGTTCCTTACAACTGGGCAGCTCAGCACATAGCATACTTTTTTCTCTCTGTCATTTATAGTGACCTGGCGTATAAATGCAAAGAAGGCAATGGCACCCCACTCCAGTACTCTTGCCTGGAAAATCCCATGGACAGAGGAGCCTGGTAAGCTGCAGTCCATGGGGGCGCGAAGAGTCGGACACAACTGAGTGATTTCACTTTCACTTTTCACTTTCCTGCATTGGAGAAGGAAATGGCAACCCACTCCAGTGTTCTTGCCTGGAAAATCCCAGGGACAGGGGAGCCTGGTGGGCTGCCGTCTATGGGGTCGCACAGAGTCGGACATGACTGAAGTGACTGAGCAGCAGCAGCAGGTATATAAATAACAAGATATGTGCTGGTTTTAAGATATTTTGAGCAAGGTGGCTTTCAGTGTTTGAGCAACACACAGCAATGACCACGAGGATGGGGGAAAAGGCTGCAAACACACCTTGCTTCTTATGTGCTTCAGATGAAATCAGATCACTAAAGTAATTGTAAGAAAAAAAGGGAACAAGAACTTTGTGCAGATATAAGTGCCTGGTTTTTATGGTGCCATGGATGTGTGGGGGTGATGGAGAAATGGATGACGGATGGGGAGATGGGTGGGTCATGGAGACATGGGGCCATGGATAGATGGGGTGATGGGGGAGTAAATACTTGGGGCGATGGATAGATGGGGAGATAGATTGGGGGGATTGGGAGATAGATAGAGGGGGATGATAGATGGGGAGATGGGGGGATGTGATGAAGGGGAGATAGATAGACGGGGGATGCATAGATGGGGAGATGGATAGATGGGATGATGAATAGATGGGGAGATGGATAGATGGGGGATGCATAGATGGGGAGATGGATACATGAATAGATGGAAAGATGGATAGGTAGATAGATGGGGAGATGGATAGGTGGATAGATGGGGAGATGCATAGGTGGATAGATGGGGAGATGGATAGGTGGATAGATGGGGAGATGGATAGAAGAGTAGATGGGGAGATGGATAGGTGGATAGATGGGAAGATGGATAGGTGGATAGATGGGGAGATGGATAGGTGGATAGATGGGAAGATGGATAGGTGGATAGATGGGGAGATGGATAGGTGGATAGATGGGGAGATGGATAGGTGAGTAGATGGGGAGATGGATAGATAAATAGAGGATATGATGGATACATGGAAAGATGTGAATAGATGTGTAGATGGGGACATGGATGGATGGATAGATGGGGAGATGAAGAAATGGATAGATGCAGAAATTAGATGGATAGATGGGGTGATGGATAGAAGGCTAGGTGGAGGATGGATAAAATGTATAGATAGGATGATGACTAGCTGGGTAGATGGATAATTGGGAGACACATAGATGGGCAGATGGATACATTGGGAGATTGATACATGGAGACAAGTGTAGATGGGGAGATGGATAGATGGCTAGATGGGAAGATGGGGTGATGGCTAGATGGGGAGATGGATAGATCAGAGATGGATAGATGGAAGATGGATAGATGGATAATTGCAAGATGGATAGATGGGGAGATGGTTGGGTTGATGTGGAAACAGATGGTTGGATGTATTACAAGATGGAGAGATGGATAAATGGATAAATGGGAGACAGATGGGGAGATGGATAGATGGGTAGATAGATAAATGGAAAGATGGATAGATGGTGAGATGGATAGGTGGGGAGGTGGATAAATGAATAGATGGATAGATGGGGAGATCCGAGATGGATAGATTGGGACATGGATGACTGGATAATTGGGAGATGGATAGATGGGCAGAAGGATAGATTGATAGATGGGGAGATGGATAGATGGGGAGATAAACAGATGGACGATGGGGAGATGGATACATGAATAGATGTACTGATGGGGAGATATAGATGGATAATATGGAGATGTGTATACAGGGAGATAGACAGATGGGTAGATGGGATAGAACCTGAGCCTCCTTCATGGGAAGCACAGAGTCTTAGTCACTGGACTGCCGGGAAGGTCCTGCCCCATGATTTGAGCCCCGGAATCCGTCATGTTTAGGACTCTATTCATATATAACCCACTCCACCCAAGCAGCCTTTGTTGAGGGCTGCTCATAAGCCAAGCTCTGTGCTGAGCCCAGGGAGTGGAAGCTGATACCTCTGCTGGATGGAACTAATATTTGAGAGGGTGTCAGTGGGTGGCCTACTGGACCAGTGGGGGAAATCACCTTGAGTGAAGCAAACACAGTGGAGTGAAGTATTCCTTTTGTCTCGGGCATCAAGAACCTTTCCAAAGAAGATTGTCGTGGTCCATGAGCAAGGTGGAACAGGACTTCTAGACATGAGACAAAATGAGAGGAGTGAAGTGAAGTCGCTCAGTCATGTCCAACTCTTTGTGACCCCATGGACTGTAGCCTACCAGGCTCCTCTGTCTATGGGATTTTCCAGGCAATAGTACTGGAGTGGGTTGCCATTTCCTTCTCCAGGGGATCTTCCCAACCCAGGGATTGAACCCAGGTCTCCCACGTTGTAGACAGACGCTTTACTGTCTGAGCCACCAGGGAAGTCCCTAAATGAGAGGAGAATAGAGTTTATTAGAGCGGGAGATGCTGGGGGGCAGCAAGTGGGCTCAAGAGAGAGATGACCCTTTTTGCAAGCTCATAGCCAGTTCTTATAGCCTCAGGTCTCCCCCAGTGGCTCAGTTGTAAAGAATCTGCCTGCAGTGGAGGAGAGCCAGTTTCGATCCCTGGGTTGGGAAGATCCCCTGGAGGAGGAAATGGCAACCCACTCCAGTCTTCTTGCTGAGAAATCCCATGAACAGAGGAGCTTCCCAGGCTACAGTCCGTGGGGTTGCACAGAGCTGGACACAACTGAGCACGCAGCATGCTCAATAGCCTCAAGACAGAGAAGGGCTCCCCAGTTGGCGCTAGTGGTAAAAAGATCTACCTGCCAGTGTAAGGAGACACAGGGACAAAGGTTCGATCACTGGGTCGAGAAGATCCCCAGGAGTAGGAAATGGCGTGGGTCACCACGGAGTGGCACAGACTCGGATAAGACGGAGCACAAGATAAAAAATTTCCTACTGGAAGGGTGGCATTAGGTGTTTGGTTAGGATGCTGTAGGGTGGGTCACAGGGTGGATATCTGATCTAATATGGGGTTTGGGAACTGGCCAGTTTCTATCCAGAGGCTCAGTGCAACAATTGCCATGGGGCTTGGTCAGTTCCAGTGAGGAGGGACGGCTCTGAGAGGCAGAGGCCGGGAGAGGCTGAGTGCTGAGCACTTGGGTTTCATTTCCTTGGCTCTGTAGGGTCCCTTGGGCATGTGAGGAGGGAAGTGACATTCCCTAATCCTAGTCTCGTAAGAGGATGATCCTCGCGGGGCCTGGGGAAACACTTTGGAGGATGAGCGTCTATTCCGAGCTCCAGGTCCCTTGAGCCTGGCTCCTCTTTCAGTGTTCGGGGAGAATGGACTCTACTGTCCAGGGCTGTGTCTACCAGGGTTTTCCTGTGCCTGGCAGGGAGGAGGAAGACGGGCTGCATTTGAACGACCCTGTGTCACCGGGTCTGTGTTGTCGCCTTTGGAACTGCAGTAACTAGCCTTGATCCCTCTTTCCTGAGTAGTTTACATGGTGGAACAGGAAGCCAACATCGTCAGGGGGCACCTTGACACAGGTTAAGAACCCCCTGGGTGCCTGGCCCCAGCCGACTCCTGGCGCTGCTGTTTATCCTCAAGTGGCTCTCACACAGGTATCGGGTCGTAGAGGCGATGGCTACAAACTGAGAGTAATCAGAACAAAGGCAGCTAAAGGACCAATGATGTGTTCATCTGCAAAGATCATTTCCTGGAAGGAGAAAGCATCCCAGAAGGATGCAACGGTTTCCTGCCCCGGGTGAAGTCATCCATTTAGCCCGAACCCTGGTACCATGGAGGCTGTGATCCGAATGCCTCTCGTTTCGACATATGCAGGAGTTTTTCTCAAAACCCCAAGGACCGCCTGGAGGTCATCCTACTCATTTCCTCCGCACTTTTAGGAGCTGACAGCCTTGGGGCTGCGGTTTACAGATTAAGGAAACGGGTGGGAGACAGAGAGGGTCTTCCCTCGGGCTGCAGAGTCTATTTGTGTCCTGGCAGAGAGACAAGTCTTATTTTGGAAAACGCTCTCCACACAGTCCTTCTCACACTGCTTGAGGGGAGAGGGGGACAGCGGCTCCCGGAAGGCTCCCATAGACAGTTGGCATTTCAGAAGAATTCTTTCTATGAGGCTGACAAAAAAGAAACAAGAAAAAAAGATGACTCAATTCAGGAATGTGGAAACAAATAGCTCATTGTTTCCTCAAGGCATCTCTGCATGCTTGGTAGCTATTTGAGCTGCTAAACTATTTGAGGAATTCAACTTGTTTTGGTGGGAGGAATGCATTTTCTGGGTCTTTCAGCCACAACTGCTGTAAATCCCATGGGAGTCTCTTGCCTTAGGGTTTCTTGTTGTTCAGGCACTAAGTTATATCTGACTCGTTGAGATCCCATGGACCGAAGCAGGCCAGGCTTCCCTGTCCTCCGTCTCCCGGAGTTTGCTCAAACTCATGTCCATTGAGTTGGTGGTGCCACCCAACCATCTCATCCTCTGCCACTCTCTTCTCCTTTTGCCTTCAATCTTTCCCAGTATCAGGGTCTTTTCCAGTGAGCCGACTCTTGTCATCAGGTGGTCAAAGTATTGGAGCTTCAGCTTCAGCATCAGGCCTTCTAATGAATCATCAGGACTGATCTCCTTAAGGATGGACTAGTTGGATCTTCTTGCAGTCCAAGCGACTCTCAAGAGTCTTCTCCAACACCACAGTTCAAAAGCATCCGTTCTTTGGTACTCAGCCTTCTTTATGGTTCAAGTCTCACATCTGTATGTGACTCCTGGAAAAACCATAGCTTTGATTGTATAGACCTTTGTCAGCAAGGAATAGACATGGCCAAAAATGAATAGTGAGCTGATGAAGTTGGGGTCAAATGTAGAAGATGATATAGATTAGGAAAATGGTGATAAAATGTTTCTCCAGTTATATAGTGAAGCGCCAAGTTCACAGGCTTACGTCAGCCACGTGTCTAACCATGGTTCTTGCTGCTCTGCTACAGTCCATCCTATGGGTGACAGAGACTCAGCCCATCATGGTTCCAGAGTGTGCATGGAGATGAAAGATATGCACGGTGTGAGTTGTGAATTACGTTTCATTTGAGGTAAAGTGAGGACTGCAGTCTGAGAGACAGCACCTCAGATTGCTCTGAGAAACTGCTTCGAGGAGGTGGGGGAGGAGCCGGGTTATATAGTTTAGCAAAAAAGGGCACGCAGTCTGAACGTCAAAAAACTGTTGTGAGTTGAAAGTGGAAGTCACTCAGTTGTGTCTGACTCTTTGCGACCCTGTGGACTATACAGTCCATGGGATTCTCCAGGCCAGAATCCTGGACTGGGTAGCCTTTTCCTTCTCCAGGGGGTCTTCTCAACCCAGGGATCTAACCCAGGTCTCCTGCACTGCAGGTGGATTCTTTGCTGTCTGAGCCACATGGGAAGCCTAAGCATCCTGGAGTGGGTATCCCGTCCCTTCTCCAGCGGATTTTCCTAACCCAGGAATCGAACCAGGGTCTCCTGCACTGCAGGCTCATTCTTTACCAGCTGAGCTATCAGGGAAGCTCATTGGTAATTAAATAAGATCAGATATCCCAAGTTAAGGAATTTAGCATTTCTCTGTGTATGGGGAAACGCAAGAGTCTGGGTGCACTCAAGTTATTCCTTTAATCTGCACCTCAGCAATCGGAGATCTGTATCCTGTGTGTTCACATCCTGAGTGTCCTCAGGCCTTACCATGGGGAGTGGCCGCAGTCTGATGTCTGCTAGAAAGCAGGTGTCCCTTCCTCCTTGAGTTCCCCCGGGGCTCACCATCCATGGCGGCTTCAGGAGCTGGTGACAGTGACATCCTTTGTTTACTGAGATGGCAGGAAAGATTCCATTTCTCAACGGCGCAGAACCTTCTAGAGTCGATTCTACCACCTCACTTTCCCTTTCTTACTCTATCCCACCCCCCTCTCCCCAAAAAGATCATTATACACTATTCCTGATGTTTATTTAGGCCATTATGGTAAAATGCACTTAACATGAGCTTCTCAGGTGACTCAGTGGCAGAGAACTCTCCTGCCAATGCAGGAGGCCCTGGTTTGATTGCTGGGTTGAGAAGATCCCCTAGAGGAGGAAATGGCAACCCACTCTAGTATTCTTGCCTGGGAAATCCCATAGACAGAGGAGCCTGGTGGGCTATAGTCCATGGGGTTGCAGACTTGGACACAATTTAGCAACTAAATAACAACAAATATATATATATATATATATATATATATATGAAATGGGCTATTTTCTGTCATTCTGTTTTTGCAGCATTTGGCTGAGAATCTATGTCTCTAAGGAAGAAGAGTGCTGGGTTGGGAAGATCCCCTGGAGAAGGAAATAGCAACCCACTCCAGTATTCTTGCCTGGGAAATCCCATGGTGCGGTCGCAAAAGAATCGGACACAAATTAGCGACCAAACAGCAGCAACATACATGACTGAATGTTACCAATTTAATCATTTTTTAAGTGTATATAGATCAGTGGCATTTTTCTGACTACTGCTGCTGCTGCTAAGTCGCTTCAGTCGTGTCCGACTCTGTGGGACCCCACAGACGGCAGCCCACTAGGCTCCCCCGACCCTGGGATTCTCCAGGCAAGAACACTGCAGTGGGTTGCCATTTCCTTCTCCAATGCATGAAAGTGAGAAGTGAAAGGGAAGTCACTCAGTCGTATCCGACTCTTAGCAGCCCCGTGGACTGCAGCCTACCAGGCTCCTCCATCCATGGGATTTCCCAGGCAAGAGTACTGGAGTGGGGGTGCCATCGCCTTCTCCGTTTCTGACTACAATCTTTATCGTATGTTGGGGTAGCGGTGATTTCCAATATTGTGTTAGTTTCAGGTATCCAGCACAGTGGTTCAGTTATATATATATATGTATACATGTATGTGAATGTGTGTTATATATATGTTACCAGGCCAGTGCTATGAAATACACTGACATTGTTTTGAAACCATCACTGTTGCTTGTGTCTAGAACTGTTTTCATCTTCCCAATCTGAAACCCCATAGTTATAACCCCACAGTTAACGTATCATGTGTTCATTTCTGCTGTACAGCAGAGTGACTCTTTTATACACAGGAGTACCTTCTTTTTTAATAGACTTTTCCATTACACTGTATCCCAGGGTATTGAATGTAATTCCCCGTGCTATACAGTAAGGACTTTGTTTATCCATCCTGTATATAATAGCTTACAATCCGCTAATTCCAGGCTCGCAGTGCACCCGCCTTGCTTCCTTTTGGTGACTACAAGTCCATTTTCTACTAAGCTGTGGAAACTCTCTCCTCCTTAAACAGTCACTCTTCACGCTCCCTTCATCCTAGCCCCTCCTCTCCCCCAGCCCCTGGAAGCCAGACTTTCTGTAGCTATGGATTCAGACTGTTCCAGGAACCACATATACATCGACTCACGCGGTGTGTATCCTTTGACATCTGTTTTATTTCACTGAGTGTTGAAGAGTAGCCAGGATATGCCAACTCCCAGATACGCTAGTTCTGTTGCGTTGATCTGAAGGTCATTGAGAATAAACGGATAGGAGAAAAGCAAAGCTCCCTGGCCCCCTCGATTTGCCTAAAAGCAGGACATAGCCTTGCAGTGACATTCCTCTTCCCTTCTCTACCAGGAAAGACAAAAGTTACTCACCAGAGACTAGACCCCATGAGCCAAGAATCAACCTAACACTTTCCCAACTGGACTTTATCTGCTGTGAGTCAAATGTCCCACAGTTTGATCTTGGATGCCTAAAACTAGTCTCCTTTGTCCTGTTATTTCTTCTTATGCTTTTAACTTTTGCTGAAGACCTTTGAGAGCCACAGTTCTAAGTCACCTCTAGGAGTTACTCATTTTCCTTGATCTCTCCCAGGTATATACAGGAGGCACCCATGTTAATAACCTTGCTTGTTTTTCTCTTGTTCAGCTGTCTTTTATTACAGGGATCTCAGCCAAGAATTCAGAGGTATAGAGGTGAAATTCGTGTTCCTTCTCTACAGTGTCCTCAAGATTCAGCCCAGGTGTGGAATGAGTTACAGTTTCATTCCTTTTTAAGGCTGAGTAAGATCCCATCGTATGGATAAACCACATATTATTGAGTTCTTAACTCATCTGGAACCATTTTATGGGTTTATTCTAAATGGCAATACTTTATTCCTCCAACATTAAACGTAATGGGATGAGAAAAACACACATCCTATCTAACTAGTGTGTTTGGAGATCGAAGACTTCCCATATGGTGCTAGTTGTAAAGATCTCACCTGCCAACGCAGGAGATGCAAGAGATGTGGGTTCGATCCCTGAGTTGGGATCTGTCCCTTTCCTGGACAATTCCAAGGACACAGAAGCCTGGTGGTCTACAGTCCATATAGTTGCAAAGAGTCAGACCCGAAAGAAACAATTTGGCATGCACAGATACACGGACTTACAATTATCTGATAAATGGTATGTGTGGGTTGGCCAAAAAAGTTCATTTGGGTTTTCCTGTAACGTCTTTTGGAAAAACTCAAACACATTTTTTTGCCAACCTCATAAGTGGTGATATCTATAGGAATATGTTCCTCTGCAGGGGCAAAAGTGTATTTAATGGGATTTAAGGACAGCGCAGAAAAAGCCAAAACCCTTCCATTTTTACCTTCAGAATATTATAACTCAGTTGTTGTACTTGCTTGTGGTTTGAAAGATCATCACATGTACATGTGTGGGCATAATGTAGCTTAGAGTATACCTCTCTTTACAAGGTCAGGTCATTTCCCCATTGAAAAGGTCCAGCGGGAATATCTGCAGATCCCCATGTTGTAATTATCAATAATTTTGCAGTGGTTCAGTACGCATTGCTCAATGAAGGATCCTGCGGGAAATTGAAGCAGAACATGGAATTATTGGAGGGCTGGTTAAACAAGAGAGCTGCCTCTTCACAGTTAGAAAGGAGAGCGCTAAAGTTTATCCTTGCTATGTGAACAAGCAGAGCCCACATAGTGAATTTCCTGGCAGAATGCCTACAGTATTGAAAGGGGAAAAGTAAACTCAAAAAGACCCCACCATACATACCATCACTGGTAGCTTTTCAGAAATGGTGTGTGATCCAGGTCATCATTTTAAAAACTCCCTTTCGACTCTGATGTCCTCTAGGTTGAGAATCTCTGGCTAAACAAAAACTATAAACAAAGGTCTTCTGAATTTTGATTGTGGAAAAGGTAAAAGAAAAAAAAACACATTTAATTTCTCAGCATCCACCAAGAGAAAGATGAATGCTGCTCCTGGTGCTAAGTCACTCCAGTTGTGTCCAACTCTGTGCGACAAAGTAGATGGCAACCCACCAAGCTCCCCCATCCCTGGGATTCTCCAGGCGAGAACACTGGAGTGGGTTACCATTTCCTTCTCCAATGCTTAAAAGTTAAAAGTGAAAGGGAAGTCGCTCAGTCGCGTCCGACTCTTAGCAACCCCATAGACTGTAGCCCGCCAGGCCCCTCCATCCGTGGGATTTTCTAGGCAAGAGTACTGGAGGGGTTTGCCATTGCCTTCTCCAGATGAATGCTAGGGGAAACCAAAGGAAATCTGTGAACCCAAACAGAACAAAGAATGTGTTTGTAAATGTGACTGCTTGTTAAGTATTCATAGAAACTTCCTGTGTGATATGTAAAGGATCAGTTTTATAAAATAGTTCTTAACGGGGAGGGGGGAACCAATGAGAAAAACAGTTTCCACTTCTTGACCTAAAGTCAATTGACTATGGAATTTGCTTCATTCTGGTATGGTTGCTCCAGAAATGTTCTCAACATAAATCAGTGATAAAACTTGTATTTATCTATAAAATGGCATACCTCTTTCCACTCAACTGTAATAACTATATGGAACTTGCAAAGTCTGTAGATTTAAAGGTATCACGATCAGAGCTAGCAAATCAACGTGTTTTTAATGAGTCTTTGCTTCTCTACTGAAGGTTTTTGATATGTGGTTGGCTTTAAAGGATACCTCAGAAATTGGCAAGGTAAAAAAATAAATAAATACACAGTACGAGAGAGAATTATATTACCATAGCTTATTTTTGGAGAAGGCAATGGCACCCCACTCCAGTACTCTTGCCTGAAAAATCCCATGGATGGAGGAGCCTGGTAGGGCTCTCTTCACTCACTCTTCACTTTCATGCACTGGAGAAGGCAATGGCAACCCACTCCAGTGTTCTTGCCTTGAGAATCCCAGGGACGGGGGAGCCTGATGGGCTGCCATCTATGGGGTCGCACAGAGTTGGACACGACTGAAGCGACTTAGCAGCAGCAGCAGCAGCTTATTTTCAGTATGATGGAGTGCTTCTCTTAAGAAGCAGGCAAAATGAAATCTCTGTGGGTTCCATTAATTTGGCATGATATTTATCTGGCTAATTGTGTTTTGTATATGGTTAACTGTGTCCAATAAAAACTAAGAGTATTCTTTGAATACACTTTAAGTATTTTTAAGATATCACCTAAGAATTTGGGGCCACTATTTCACATGCTAAATATGCTTTTGTGGGAAAAAAATAAAGTTCAAGTAATATAGCTTTGTTTAAAGCCCCCAGATTTAATTAACAGATTATTCTGCAAACTGTTACTATGAAGATAAGAGCAAATGGAAAAACGCACAGCTGTATATGTATGCACACACACACACACACACACACACACACAACCCTTTGGAGAAGGGATAGGCTACCCACTCTAGTATTCATGGGATTCCCTGGAGGCTCAGATGGTAAAGAATCCGCCTGCAATGCGGGAGACCTGGGTTCGATCCCTCAGTCGAGACGATTCCGTGGAAGAGGGCATGTCAACCCACCCCAGTATTTTTGCCTAGAGAATCCCATGGACAGAGGAGCCTGGCGGGCTACAGTCTACAGGGTCACAAAGAGTCGGACATGGCTGAGTAACTTAGTACCCATGTAGCGTACACATAACAGATTCATCTTTGTATATGTGATCCATGTGTTAAAAAAGATGGGATCATCCCGTGATTATTGTAACATTTCATTGAGAATTCAGCACAGATATCTATACATAGTGATACATTAGCCCTTATTCTTTCTGAGTCCATCCTGAAATGAAAGAAAGAAAAAATGTAGCAATGAAAATTCTTCGAAAAAAAAAAAAAAAAAAGATACATTGAAGACCACCTTGGAAAACTGAAGATTAACTCTTTGGGGCATAATATAATATGTATTGCTACTGCTGCTGCTGCTGCTAAGTCGCTTCAGTTGTGTCTGACTCTGTGCGACCCCAGAGACGGCAGCCCACCAGGCTCCCCTGTCCCTGGGATTCTCCAGGCAAGAACACATTACATTTGCAGCTAAATTAAGGAGGAAAATATTTTGCGACTTTGGGAAGATGCTTGAATTGCAAAACAGCATGTTTTTTTTTTTCAGTTAAATATATATATACATTTAGCTATTTATTTTATTTTGGTGGTGCTGGGCCTTCCTGGCTGCACATGGCCTTTGTCCAGTTCTGGCAAGCAGGGGGACTTCTCTCTAGATTAGGGTGTACAGCTTTGCCATCGCTGTGGCTTCTCTCGTTTACAGAGCGTGGTCTCTGGAGCCTGCCGGCTCAGTAGTTGTGGCTCCCAGGCTTAGCTGCTCTCTGGCCTGTGGAATCTTCCCAGACGACGGATGGAACCCGTGTCCCCTGCTTTGGAAGGTGGATCCTTAATCACTGGACCACCAGGGAAGTCCCAAGGAGCAGCTCTGATAAAGAACCGTTTTCCTCCCCACAAGCCAGCTTGGGATGAGTAACACAGTAAGTGTGTAGGAGTGACTTTGCCCTTGGGCATCTTACCACCCTTGAGGTCCAGTCGTACAGTAGGCGCTCAGTAAGCATCAGCTCAGGAAGTGAAGATGCTTTAATAGACGACATCCATGAGGAAGCTGCAAGCTGCCAAGGGCAAGCATTCCGAGGCGACCTTGTTTAAACAAGCAGGATCACTGTCCCCCCTGAGTCCAGGGAATAGCAGGCCCAGGGAATAGCAGGCTATCGGCTTCTTTTGCAGCGTCTACTTCATCACAGCCTTGGGCAGTTGCCAGTGGCAACCAGAGCTTCCCAATCCTCATGCTGATGGCATTCCATCCTGAAAATCTCTTTCTGTGACTCACTGGCCCAACGTGCACCTATCATCCTTGGAACAAGGGTTTTGAGATGATCAGACACGGTGCTCTAGGATGGAATAGAGGTTGCCACCACTTGCCCCCCGACTGACTCTGCTGGGCTCTTTCTTCTAGAAAAAAAAACACATAACTTGTTAGATTCACAATGTCTCACTTGGGGGTCGGAGAAGGCAATGGCACCCCACTCCAGTACTCTTGCCTGGAAAATCCCACGGACAGAGGAGCCTGGTAGGCTGCAGTCCATGGGGTCGCTAAGAGTCGGACACGACTGAGTGACTTCACTCTCACTTTTCACTTTCCTGCATTGGAGAAGGAAATGGCAACCCACTCCAGTGTTCTTGCCTGGAGAATCCCAGGGACAGGGGAGCCTGGTGGGCTGCTGTCTGTGGGGTCGCACAGAGTCGGACACGACTGAAGCAACTTAGCAGCAGCAGCAGCAGCATTTGGGGTTAGTGGTCATGTAACAAAGTGGCATGTAGGGAAGTCTGGAGATATAAGAATGTAGAGAGGTTTTCCGAACATGATTGTTAGTTCATTGTGGCCCCGAAAGAAAACTAAGGCAGTTTTTTTTTAATTAATTGTAATTTTTTAAATTTAAGGATCATTGCAGTGTTGTGTTGGTCTCTGCTGTACAATGAAGTAGATCGGCTGTACATATACATATATCCCCTTCCTCTTGAGGGTCCCTCCCACCCCTGATCCACCCCTCTGGGTCATCACGGGGCCCCGCGCTGAGCTCTGTACTGTAGAGCAGCTGCCCACCTGCCGTCTGTTTTATACACGGTCCTGTACATATGTCCGTGAAGAAGGCTGAGCGCCGAAGGATTGATGCTTTTGAGCTGTGGTGTTGGAGAAGACTCTTGAGCATCCCTTGGACTGCAAGGAGATGCAACCAGTCCATGCTGAAGGAGATGATCCCTGGGATTTCTTTGGAAGGAATGATGCTAAAGCTGAAACTCCAGTACTTTGGCCACCTCATGCGAAGAGTTGACTCATTGGAAAAGACTCTGATGCTGGGAGGGATTGGGGGCAGGAGGAGAAGGGGATGACAGAGGATGAGATGGCTGGATGGCATCACTGACTCGATGGACATGACTCTGGGTGAACTCCGGGAGTTGGTGATGCACAGGGAGGCCTGGCGTGCTGTGATTCATGGGGTTGCAGAGTTGGACACGACTGAGCAACTGATCCGATCTGATCTATACATATGTCAGGGCTGCTTTCTCAGTTCATCCCCCCTGCCCTTCTCCCACTGTGTCCGCATGTTCATTGCAGTGCTATCTCTAATAGTCAGGACTTGGAACCAACCTCAGTGTCCATCAACAGGTGAACGCACAAAGAAGATGCCCAGTTCAGTTTAGTCGCTCAGTTGTGTCCCACTCTTTGTGATCCCATCGACTGCAGCACGCCAGGCCTCCCTGTCCATCACCAACTCCCAGAGCTTGCTCAAACTCACGTCCATCGAGTCAGTGATGCCATCCGACCATCTCATCCTCCGTTGTCCCCTTCTCCACCTGCCTTCAATCTTTCCCAGCATCAGGGTCTTTTCCAGTGAGTCAGCTCTTCACATCAGGTGGCCAAAGGATTAGAGCTCCAGCTCCAGCATCAGTCCTTCCAATGACAAGTCACGACTAATCTCCTTTAGGATGTACATACATATGATGGAATATTACTAAGCCACAAAAAAAAAAGAGTGAAATTGGGTCACTCACAGAGATGTGGGTGTCACAAAGGGTGAATTAAGTCCGAAAGAGAAAAACAAATAATGTGTATTCACACACTTACATGGAATCTGAATTCATGGTACATACAGATAGGGCCAGATAGTTTTAATGGCTGGTCCAGAGATGTGTCCTTGTTGAGTTTCTTTCAGGTATCAATCATTTCAGATAAACTTAGCTCCTGGTCTTGTGCTTGAAATGCAGATTCCTGGAGATGCTAAGTCGACTGAACAGAGACTATTCTTAAAGCTGAGACGCCCTGGAATTGAAACTATGTAGGAAGCAGACTTTGTGCTTAAAAGCCCAAAAGACAGCCTTCATTTATAACAGTTAACAGGAATTCAGAGTTTCTCTTCCACCACCATTTCTAGCTGAGTATTAAAAACAGTAGAAAAACGCCTTTACTTGCCACTGGTTTAATCAGTACTGACTCAAAACATTTTTGCCTCAGAATAAAAAATTTTCATAAGTGGAGATCTTTATTCAGAATGAAAAAATATATACAATATGAAAAATCATAATAAATTGTATGGAGTAGATCATAATGGATGTTGAGATACATCCCCTGATTTAGTCCTTAACATAACCCTCTGCGGAAAACAGAACTTGGTGTGCTTCTGTTTATCACTCCTCTGTCCATATGCGTCTGCTCCTCTCTGTCATCCATCCATCTAAACGTGTTTCCCTTTTTCTGTGACCACTCCCCCTGCCCCCTTCTCAACACGTTTCCCCTCCACTGTCTTACAATCTGTTTATAGAAGCTTGTGAATTAAATTGACAAAAGACGGATTAACAGGAGATAGGCAGGTTTCTTTACTGATGCTAATGTTTTTATGTGCACGAGGGTGTCACAGGAAGAAGTGAAAACCCAAAGACTCGATTACATGGGGGTCTGGGGTATGATTTATATACCACCTTAATGGAAGGCGATGAATTAGTGGCTCAGCTGGTTAAAAAAAAAAAACAACAAAACTCAAGACACAAGAGACATGGGTTCGATCAGTGGGTCAGGAAGATTCCCCTGGAGAAGGATATAGCAAGCCACTCCGGTATTCTTGCCTGGAGAATCCCACGGACAGAGGAGCCTGGCGGGCTACAGTCTACAAGGTCACAAAGGCTCAGACACGACTGAGTGCCCAGGCAGGCATGCAGGACTGGACAAAGAAAACGATACTTGGGCTCCCTCCCAGGGCTGGTGAACTGTAGGCTCCCTCCCAGGGCTGGTGAACTGTAGGCAGAGACCTTGGAGTGGTGGTTCTTAGCAGCCAGTGCTCGTGAGTGGTAGCGAAGGGCTCTTTAGGGAGCCTGTTATGCAAGCTAAGAGTCGTTCACCTCTTCTGGTATGGGAGAGGAAAATGCCTTTACAGATGGGACTTTATGTCATCTTCCCAAAGGCAAATTTATGCCCTGCTCTCTTGGTGGCTCAGACGGTGAAGCGTCTGTCTACAATGCGGGAGACCCGGGTTCAATCCCTGGGTTGGGAAGATCCTCTGGAGAAGGAAATAGCAACCCACTCCAGTACTATTGCCTGGAAAATCCCATGGGCAGAGGAGCCTGGTAAGCTAGAGTCCATGGGGTCCTGAAGAGTCGGACACGACTGAGCGACTTCACTTTCACTTTCATGCCCTGCTCTCAGGCAGAAAGGGATCGGGCAGAGACTTCTTCCAGCTTCTGATGCTTGATGCTCTGTTTCTTTCATCTCAAAATTATCCTTATGCCAAAGCGGCATGTTTGGGGGTGCATATAGTTTGATATGGGAAATAGATGGAGAAACAGTGGAAACAGTGTCAGACTTTATTTTTCTGGGCTCCGAAATCACTGCAGATGGTGACTGCAGCCATGAAATTAAAAGACGCTTACTCCTTGGAAGGAAAGTTATGACCAACCTAAATAGCATATTCAAAAGCAGAGACATCACTTTGCCAACAAAGGTTCGCCTAGTCAAGGCTATGGTCTTTCCTGTGGTCATGTATGGATGTGAGAGCTGGACTGTGAAGAAGGCTGAGCGCCGAAGAATTGATGCTTTTGAACTGTGGTGTTGGAGAAGACTCTTGAGAGTCCCTTGGACTGCAAGGAGATCCAACCGGTCCATTCTGAAGGAGATCAGCCCTGGAATTTCTTTGGAAGGAATGATGCTAAAGCTGAAACTCCAGTATTTTGGCCACCTCATGCGAAGAGTTGACTCATTGGAGAAGACTCTGACGCTGGGAGGGATTGAGGGCAGGAGGAGAAGGGGACGACAGAGGATGAGATGGCTGGATGGCATCACTGACTCGATGAATGTGAGTCTGAGTGACCTCCGAGAGCTGGTGATGGATAGGGAGGCCTGGCGTGCTGCAGTTCATGGGGTCGCAAAGAATCGGACACGACTGAGTGACTGATCTGATCTGATAGTTTGATCTGTCTGTCTGCCCATTCATCCATCCATCCGTTCATCCATCTACCCATGCGTCCATATATCTCTCTATCCATCCATCCATCCATCCATCCATCCATCCACTCATCCGTCTGTCTGTCCATCCATCATATCTATTTATCTATCCGTCCATTCACTTACGTTACTCTATCGTCTGTCTGTTTATTTACGTATCCATCTATCCATCTATCTATCTGTGAATTCAAAAGCTTTGGCTCCCACAAAATAGTTATATGCTTACAGATGCAAAATTAGTATGGGGATGCTTGGATCCTGACTCTCACTGGATATAGCGAGACTTATTTCTATCACAAGTGTCTGCAGAACTGAGAACTTAACCCAATAGCGATTAGGTAAAAGAACTTGAAAAGGAAGTCTTATTTGCTGTCTTCTGGTGCAGTGCGTCTTTGGTACATCAGTTTTCCCTGTTATTTTGAATTTTTACAGTTAAGAAAGGTTTGCTTCCTCCGGCTTCAGAGATGCGGTGGCAAGAATCGCTCAGTCGTGTCTGACTCTTTGCAACCCCATGGACGGCACAGTGCATGGAATTCTCCAGGCCAGAATACTGGAGTGGGTAGCCTTTCCCTTCTCCAGTGGATCTCCCCACCAAGGAATCAAACTGGGGTCTCCTGCATTGCAAGCGGATTCTTTACCAGCTGAGCTATCTGGGAAGCCCACAGTGACATGACTGGATCAATATCAACTTCTCATCTTTCACTAGTTCCTAGGCCACAGTTTGGAGAAGGAGCACACGACACATTACATATATTCTACCAAAGTGTGGACCAGAGGAACCGCAGAATTGGTCAGCCATGCCCTTGAGAAATAGCACATAGCTCTAAGAAGCAGCTGTGGGTGCCTGATGTGTTTTAAACCCCCGATTCCTGGAAACCTACTTTTTCCGCTCAGCCTTTACTCTGTGGCTGCTGCTCGGCTCCCTGCGAGCAGAGTATGCAAGTCACCAGGGCACAGCAGCTCGTCCAGCCTCTTCTGCCTTGCCAACTCCCCTGTCTTGACCCACTTCTCGGCCCTGAGGTTGAAAATAGCTCTGCCCCATTTGATGCAGAAGAAAGGCGTGCTGGGCGCTCTGGAGAAGAGGACAATGCTTATGCAATAAGATGTATGTTCCACTTCTTTCTCCATCCATCTTGCAGTGGCATCCCGGGTCACCCAGTGGAATATCAACTTCGTACTCAACATACGTAGCACATTATTGCTGTCTCTGTGAGACACAGTGCTGATGCTCCTTTATGGTGGGCATGACTTGCTCATGTCCTGAGACAAATGTCATCATCACTCTTTGTTGTAAGAACTATTTTTCCCCCCTAAGGGAAATTTCTGGCTAAAGCCCTCGTCTTGGTTTTGAGTGAATAACGAGGTCGGCTGCATCGGGACCCATCACACGTGTTTGTACAGATGGAGGAAAATCGTGACTGTGTTTCCGTGTGGTGGTTGTTAACTTGCTGAGTCCTGCCTGGCTTTTTGGAACTCCATGGACTGTAGCCCTGCCAGGCTCCTCTGTCCATGGGATGCTCCAGGCAAGAATACTGCAGTGGGCTGCCATGCCCTCCTCCAGGGGATCTTCCAGACCCAGGGATCGAACCCATGTCTCCTTCATTGGCAGGGGATTCCTTACCACTTAGCTACCTGACTGTGCTTGCCTGCCTGCTAAGTCACTTGAGTTATGTCTGACTCTTTGCGACCCCGTGGACTGTAGCTTGCCAGGCTTCTCTGTCCATGGGATTCTCCAGGCAAGAATACTTGAGTGGGTTGTCATGCCCTCCTCCAGGAGATCTTCCAGACCCAGGGATCGAACCCACCTCTGTTATGTTTTCTGCATTGTTGGGCGTGTTCTAGCACCACCTGGGAAGCCAACCTGCCTGTGCTTCGGGGAATAAAAAATGATGTAAGGAAAAAAGTCCCAAAGTTAATGATAAGAGTGCAGGAGACATTAATCTCTAGTATGCTTTTTCTGCATCCATCAATACTTAACTTTTCTAAAGTGTCTTTTTAAAAATAAGTATGGACTTCCCTGGTGGTCCAGTGCCTTATAATCTCCTGTTTCTTGAATGTTCCCAGCGCAGGGGACCTGCATTGCATCCTTGGTCAGGAAACTGGATCCCGCATGCCGCAACTAAGAGTTCCCATGCTGTGACTAAAGACCTCGCCACAGAGATCAAAGATTCTGCAGGCCACAAGGAAGACCCAGGACAAGCCACATAAATAAATGTTTAAAAAAAAAAAGAGGTAGAAATAACGTTCATCTTTACTGATTTCACAAAGAGAGTTTGAGCTTGAAAAGAGCATTGGGTGTGAAACCGTTTTCCCATGGTTCAAAAGCACATTGACTTATATTCTTGACACTTGGTGCTGGGTTAGGTGGAAAGCCCCCAGGCATCTTTGCGTTTGAACGTCAGTCTGTTCGGACATCCCGCCGCACTCCACAGGGGCTTCCCTGGTGGCTCAGTTGGTAAAGAATCCGCCTGCAATGAGGGAGGCCTGGCTTCGATCCCAGAGTCAGAAAGATCTCCTGGAGAAGGGCTTGGCAACCCACTCCAGTGGAGAATCCCATGGACAGAGGAGCCTGGCGGGATACTGTCCAGGAGATGGAAAAGTGTCAGACAAGACTGAGCAGCTCAGCATGAGCATGAATGAATACCACGCTCCATGGTTGAAGTCTATTCAGGACAGTCTAGCTACAGAAAGTATGGTCCAAAGATGGACAAGGTTCCAGCATCCCTGGAGAGAGAGCATTGGAGGTGCTCTCAGGCTCTGCCCGAAAGCTGCTGAATCCAAATGCTCCATGTAGTGACATCTCCAGGGACTCAAGGCACAGGAGAATTTGAGAAGCCTAGAACACACTGTCTCTACGGAATGAATTCCTCCCTTGCCTGCACACAGTGCTGACTGTGAGGATATTTCCTGGGCGTTGCAAGGACACAGCAAGTGTTTAAACTTGTTATCACTTCCCCAGGCACTCAGCCTTTTTCGGGGTGTGCGTATGTGTGTTAGTTGCTCAGTCGTGTCCAACTCTTTGTGACCCTGTGGACTACAGCCCACCAGGCTCCTCTGTCCATGGGATTCTCCAGACAAGAATACTAGAGTGGGTTGCCATCCCCTTCCCCAGGGGATCTTCTCAACCCAGGGATCAAACCCAGGTCTCCCGCATTGCAGGCAGATTCTTTACCAGCTGAGCCACCAGGGAAGCCCAAATGGGAGCCCTTGGGACTCTTGTGAAGCCTATGGACTTCCTGGCCATCATTCTCCACGCAAGATTACTGGAGTGGGTTGCCATTCCCTTCTCCAGGGGACCTTCCCGACCCAGCTATGGAACCGGGGTTTCCCACATTGCAGGAAGATTCTTTACTATCTGAGCCATTTAAATGTGATCAATTCAGGACTCATGAGAGTTCCTTGAACAACAAGGATATCAAACCAGTCAGTCTTGAAGGAAATCAATCCTGAATATTCATTGGAAAGACTGATGCTGAAGCGGAAACTCCAATCCTTTGGCCACCTGATGCAAAGAAATGACTCATTGGAAAAGACTCTGATGCTGGGAAAGATTGAGGGCAGGAGCAGAAGGGGACAACAGAGGATGAGATGGTTGGATGGCATCACCGACTCAATGGACATGAGTTTGAGCAAACTCCGGAAGATGGTGAAGGACAGGGAAGCCTTGCAGCCCATGGGGTCACAAAGAGTCAGACACAACTGAGCGACTGCACAGCAGGAACAAATTCAGTTGAATCCTGGGCTTTGTTCTTTGCATCTCAGGGTCAAGTAAGCAAGGTGACAATTTGTATGCTGAATTGAGACTTTTGCTCACTTTCTCGTAAGACTTATCCAAACTGTCAACACTCAGATGGAGTGAGCTGGTGGAATTCTTGAGGGTAGATTTGCAAGCAAAGTGCAAATTGTCAAGAACGCTTAAAAGCATGCAGAGGAAAAAAAAAAAAATAGCATTTTCCCTGAAGGTCTTTGGGCTTGTAGGGGACAAAAATGTCTGTCAGTAAAACCTCACCAAGGTTTAAATGAAAACATAGTCATTTTCAGTATTTATGTGTTTAAAGCAAAAGTTTAAAATTTCCTTTTCAGAACCCATTGCTTTTGTCCTGGGAAAATATAGCCTAATTATACATTACTTAGACATGGTGAATTTGATGACGGCCTATTTGAGCGTTCAGAATCTTTATTCAGAATTCTGGGCCATCACTTTGACAATTCTCTCCCGATGAAGAATCCATTTACAGTAATTTATCTGGGCACCTTAAGCACATCTACTGCCTTGAAAACGAAAGAGAGAATTTATACTTTGCACACGTACATATGCCAGAAATGCCTTCAAGATTAGATAAAAGAGAAATTGCATTAAACCATGGAAGCTTTTTGCAGGGTGTTCCTAAATGAAGTAGGCTAGAGAAAGAAAGTGTGTGACGTCTCCACTGTCTTCCCTTTATTCCTGTTTTTAAATTTTTGTTTTGGATGGCAGTGTAGTTGATTTATAGTGCTGTGTTGGTTTCGGGTGTGTGGCCAAGTGAATCAGTTTATACATATACATACAATCACTCTTTTTAAAGCTTGCTTTCCCATATAGGTCACGACAAAGAGTTGAGTGCCCTGTGCTATACAGGAGATCGTGTTTCTTTTTTTTTTTTAATATTGAATCAAATCATCAACCTAAGTCAAGGACCTCAGATATGCAGATGACACCACCCTTATGGCAGAAAGTGAAGAACTAAAGAGCCTCTTGATGAAAGTGAGAGAGGAGAGTGGAAAAGTTGGATGAAAGTGAAAGTGGAGAGTGAAAAAGTTGGCTTAAAGCTCCACATTCAGAAAACTAAGATCATGGCATCCCGTCCCATCACTTCATGGGAAATAGATGGGGAAACAGTGGAAACAGTGTCAGACTTTATTTTGGGGGCTCCCAAATCACTGCAGATGGTGATTGCAGCCATGAAATTAAAAGACACTTACTCCTTGGAAGGAAAGTTATGACCAACGTAGATAGCATATTCAAAAGCAGAGACATTACTTTGCCAACAAAGGTCCATCTAGTCAAGGCTATGGTTTTTCCAGTGGTCATGTATGGATGTGAGAGCTGGACTGTGAAGAAGGCTGAGCGCCGAAGAATTGATGCTTTTGAACTGTGGTGTTGGAGAAGACTCTTGAGAGTCCCCTGGACTGCAAGGAGATCAAGCCAGTTGATTGTAAAGGAAATTAAGCCTGAATATTAATTGGAAGGACTGATGCTGAAGCTGAAACTCCAATCCTTTGGCCACCTGATGTGAAGAACTGACTCACTGCAAAAGACCCTGCTGCTGGGAAAGACTAAGGGCAGGAGGAGAAGGGGACGGCAGAGGATGAGATGGCTGGATGGCATCACCGACTCAATGGAGTTGAGTCTGAGCAAAATCCAGGGGTTGCAAAGAGTCGGACACGACTGAGCGCCTGAACTGAAGTCAAGGAAGTCAGAAAGAGACAAAGCTGCCATATGATATTTCTTACGTGTGGACACTGAAATATGGCTATTCTCTTTATTCTAAGTGTTAGCAGTGTCAGCCACATGTCCCTCCTTCCAAACATCCTCAAGGCATTTGCCTGTCCTTTCACAAACCAACATGACAGTCCGGAGTCTTGTGAACAGTACAAGATGCCAGGATTCCTGGAGGGGATAAATCCCTATGCCTTTTGATCTATCAAGTTCAGAAAGAAACTGAGCCCCCATTATGGGGTCTAAGTATGCTGTTTCCTTGAAGGCAGAGAAATGGAATGAAACGTGACATGTTAGTCACTCAGTCATGTCCAACTCTTTGCAACCCCATGGACTGTATAGCCCGCCAGGCTCCTCTGTCCATGGGATTCTCCAGGCAAGAATACTGGAGTGGGTTGCCATGCCCTCCTCCAGGGGATCTTCTCGACCCAGCAATCGAACCCAGGTCTCCTGTGTGGCAGGCAGATTCTTTACCATCTGAGCCACCAGGGAAGCCACAAATTAAAATGCCCATGGATCCTCCCAGACTACGTTTCAGTTCAGATCTGTGATTTCCTTCCAATGATGATCTTCACTTTTAAAATACTGACATGAATGAGTTTCTCCTCTGGTTTCTCATCAAGAGGACACAGTTGGGAGATGACGGGGTTTCAGGGCAAGCTGTGATGTTTCTTTTGCACATGGTGGGTATGTGAGCTGTAGGTACCCCTTCTGGGGGCAATGTCATGGTTCATTTACTAAGTGTTTGCAGAGCTCAGCCACTGGGAGCTGCTGGGTGCTGTGAAATTTGGGGGCAGATGAGTTTTCTCTGGCTGCTGCCTTGAGGTCAGCTCTTGGGGTTACGGAGACCTAGGCTAGAGGGTATTCTCTTTCTTGGAGGGCCTTCTCTCCATCACACACACACACACACAGAAGGATCCCTAAAGGAGAAAATACAGCCCGATGATTAATTGAGTGTCTCTGAATACAAAGTAACTTCCAGGATTGTGGTTTTCATAATCTGTATGAAGCCTGATGTGGGTGCGGGCTAAGACTCTCCAGTGGTGTCCGACTCTTTGCGACCCCATGAACTGTAGCCCGCAAGACACTTGCCAGGGATTCTCCAGGCAAGAATGCTGAAGTGGGTGGCCACGCCCTGCTCCAGGGGCTCTTCCCAACCCCAGGGATCAAACCCACGCCTGCTGCATTGGCAGGCGGATTCTTCACCACTCACGCCACCTGGGAAGCCCATGAACCCTGTTAGAAATATTTTATGCACCCACACACATCTGCAGATGTGTGTGTGTAATATGTATAGAAAAATCACCATGATCAGCCCTCATCTAAATCCATACGATGTTGTCCAAGTGCACCTAACATATGCCATGTTGTAATACACATGCACATTACAAAAGAGATACGCTACATGCCTTCGTGTATTCATACACAACAGTTGTACTCTGCTATATATATTTATATATATAAATTACAAAGAGTGTGTTTTACAGGTACTTAATGGCAACCCACTCCAGTACTCTTGCCTGGAAAATTCCATGGACTGAGGAGCCTGGTAGACTACAGTCCATGGGGTTGCAAAGACTAGGACACGACTGAGTGACTTCACTTTACTTTTGATTGCATGAACATTAAAACAATTTGGTATATGTATCCACGCAGACATAATAAATACACCATATAGCATGTGATATGTATTGTAATTATTTTAATCTTTATATCCTTAACTGCATATAAAATGCTCTGTTTGTAGAATGTATAACTGTCCACGGGATTTCCCAGGCGAGAGTACTGCAGGGGATGGCCATTTCCTACTCTAAATATGCCATTTCCGACTCCAACATACAAAGCAGTATAACCTATATATGGGCTTCCCTGGTGGCTCAGATGGCAAAGAATTTGCCTGCAATGCGGGAGACCTGGATTTGATCCCTGGGTCAGGAAGATCCCATGGTTCTGTGGCATGGCAACTCACTCCAGTATTCTGGCCTGAAGAAATCCCATGGACAGAGGAGCCTGGTGGGCTGGTCCTTGGGATCACAAAGAGTCTGCTACAACTGAGTGAATAAACACATTACATATCTATATCTATATCTATATATATATATGCATATATGTAAAAGATTGTATGTTATACTCTGTTATATCCAGTTAGCCCCAAAATTCATTTATTCTGTAACATGTTAGCAGAAAAACACAAACCTTTTGGCCAACCAAATGCATATTGAAAATGTGCAACACTTCTGACATATATAGTCTGTGTTATATGACCTCCGGGAGCTGGTGATGGACAGGGAGGCCTGGCATGCTGCGGTTCATGGGGTCGCAAAGAGTCGGACACGACTGAGCTACTGATCTGATCTGATCTGATATATATGTTACATATATACATTACAAGGATAATTTTTTTAAAGAGAATATTTTTGATGTACTTTTGAAACATTATATGGATTAAAACAATGGTGATATACATTATACATGTGTATATTACATATACATTATATGTATATAATGCATTACATGTGCATTGATATATATCACCATTGCTTAATATACATTATATGTATATAATGCATTACATATGCATTGATATATCTATATCACCATTGCTTAATTCATATACATTATACGTATATAATGCATTAAATATGCATTAATATATATATCGCCATTGCTTAATTCATATACATTATATGTATATAATGCATTACATATGCATTGATATATATATCACCATTGCTTAATTCATATGTTATAAATAAGTACATCTAAAATCCACTCTTTGTTTTACTTATACATATATATGAGAATAGGGCTTCCCAGATGGCTCAGCAGAAAAGAATCCACCTGCCAATGCAGGAGATGTGGATTTGATCCCTGGGTTGGAAAGATCCCCTGGAGGAGGAAATGGCAACCCACTCCAGTATTCTTGCCTGGAGAATCCTGTGGACAGAGGAGCCTGGCGGGCTACAGTCTACAGGCTTCACAGAAGAGTAGGACAAATCTTAGGGACTTAACAACAACAAAATACGTAACTCTCATATATGAATTTATATATATGTATACATACCCTGCCCCACACATAAAGTACAGCTAATATAAACTGCTTTGTAATCTATATGTGTGTTACAGAGCAGCATATATCAGATACAGTTTCATAATATCATAGGGGTTAAAACCATCACCAATCATGATTTTTCTGTAGGTTTATGGTTCTATTTCTTCGTGAGTTCTTTCTGTAACTTGTTTTTTTTTTTTTTTTTTTTTTTGCTAGCTCTGCTGAAACGAATGAATCTCTGAAATGATTCTGACATCTCACCTTTGAACCTGTGTCCCGGAGCAATTCAAAATAGCATGGCAGAGTGTCCACACAGTCCTGATTCTCCTATTCAACACACAGCCTGTTCTCTGCAGCACCAAATCAGAGATGCTTCAAACAAATATTGCCTGTTGAAGAACAGAGAATCAGAAACTTATTGGTATGCGATTACGTGTCAGGGAATAAAATATATTACAGGAGATTTGCAAAGCACGGGGTTTTGTAGACGCGTGCTTGCTGCATTTTAAAAAACCATGAGGCTGTAATGATATGGAATTTATAAAATGTGATACTTATTTCTGGTAAATAATCTACTGCTCTGTTTTTCGTGTGAATATGCTTAAGAGGTGAAAGGCCAATCTCATATTTGTATGGAGCAGTTGCTGTTGGAAAATTTTTTTCCCCCTCTGTGCTTGAAGAGAGAGAGGTTTACTATGTAGAGAAGACACCATACAGCTTAGGGTCAGGCAGATTTGGTATTCAGTTCTCTTTCTTACTCATTGCCTGGGTAATGTTAGGTGATTTATTTGACCTTTGCAATCCCCTTGTGTACCTTAAAAATGGAGACAGGCATATACACCTTCCTGGTCAAGGTATAAATTACTGGCATCACCTTTGTATATCTTTATATATGTAGCATTGCATATATATTAGCTTATATATATATATATATATATATATATATATATACGAACTTCCCTGGTAGCTCAGACAGTAAAGCATCTGTCTACAATGCGGGAGACCTGGGTTCGAGCCCTGGGTTGGGAAGATCCCCTGGAGAAGGAAATGGCAATCCACTCCAGTACTATTGCCTGGAAAATCCCATGGACAGAGGAGCCCAGTAGGCTACAGTCTATAGGGTTGCAAAGAGTTGGACATGACTGAAAAAATATATATGCACATACATATAAATGTATACACATGTTATATGTATATGTACATTTTGTGTGTGTGTAATGTACTATATATAGGGGGTGTATGGCTAAGTGGGCAACACAAATTAGATGTCCTTTAAATTTAATTTCTCTGCCAACAGTGTAAGAGGGTTCCCTTTTCTCCTCACCCTCTCCAGCATTTATTGCTTGTGGACTTTTGGATCGCAGCCATTCTGACTGGCATGTAATGGTACCTCATAGTGGTTTTGATTTGCATTTCTCTGATAATGAGTGATGTTGAGCATCTTTTCATGTATTTGTTAGCCATCTGTATATCTTCTTTGGAGAAATGTCTATTTAGTTCTTTGGCCCATTTTTTGATTGGGTCATTTATTTTTCTGGAATTGAGCTGTAGAAGTTGCTTGTATATTTTTGAGATTAGTTGTTTGTCTGTTGCTTCATTTGCTATTATTTTCTCCCATTCTGAAGGCTGTCTTTTCACCTCGCTTATAGTTTCCTTTGTTGTGCAGAAGCTTTTAAGTTTAATTAGGTCCCATTTGTTGATTTTTGCTTTTATTTCCAATATTCTGGGAGGTGGGTCATAGAGGATCCTGCTGTGATGTAAGTCAGAGAGTGTTTTGCCTATGTTTTCCTCTAGGAGTTTTATGGTTTCTGGTCTTACATTTAGCTCTTTAATCCATTTTGAGTTTATTTTTGTGTATGGTGTTAGAAAGTGTTCTAGTTTCATTCTTTTACAAGTGTTTGACCAGTTTTCCCAGCACCACTTGTTAAAGAGATTGTCTTTAATCCATTGTATATTCTTGCCTCCTTTGTCAAAGACAAGGTGTCCATATGTGCGTGGATTGATCTCTGGGCTTTCTATTTTGTTCCATTGATCTCTATTTCTGTCTTTGTGCCAGTACCATACTGTCTTGATGACTGTGGCTTTGTAGTAGAGCCTGAAGTCAAGCAGGTTGATTCCTCCAGTTCCATTCTTCTTTCTCAAGATAGCTTTGGCTATTCGAGGTTTTTTGTATTTCCATACAAAAGTACAGCCACTATGGAGAACAGTATGGAGATTCCTCAAAAAACTGGGAATAGAACTGCCTTATGATCCAGCAATCCCACTGCTGGGCATACACACTGAGAAAACCAGAATTGAAAGAGACACGTGTACCCCAATGTTCACAGCAGCACTGTTTACAGTAGCCAGGACTTGGAAGCAACCTAGATGTCCATCCACAGATGAATGGATAAGCAAGCTGTGGTACATATACACAATGGAGTATTACTCAGCCATTAAAAAGAATACATTTGAATCAGTTCTAATGAGGTGGATGGAACTGGAGCTTATTATACAGAGTGAAGTAAGCCAGAAAGAAAAACACAAATACAGTATACTAACGCATATATATGGAATTTAGAAAGATGGTAAAAATAACCCTATTTACAAGACAGCAAAAGAGACACTGATGTATAGAACAGACTTTTGGACTCTGGGAACGGGAGAGGGTGAGATGATTTGGGAGAATAGCATTGAAATATGTATAATATCATATCTGAAACGAGTCGCCAGTCCAGGTACGATACCTGATAACGGATGCCTGGGGCTGGTGCACTGGGACGACCCAGAGGGATGGTATGGGGAGGGAGGAGGGAGGAGGGTTCAGGATGGGGAACACATGTATACCTGTGGTGGATTCATTTTGATGAATGGCAAAAGCAATACAATATTGTAAAGTTAAGCAAAATAAAATTTAAAAAAATTTAATTTCTCTGATAAAAGCTAGAGTCATCCACTCAGCAGGTAAAGCGGTTAGTCAGCCAGTTCAGTTGCTCAGTCGTGTCTGACCCTTTGCAACCCCATGGGCGGCAGCACCCCAGGCCTCCTTGTCCATCACCAACTCCTGGAGCTTGCTCAAACTCAGGTCCATCAGGTCGGTGATGCCATCCAGCCATCTCCTCCTCTTGTCTTCTAGGAACTGGAAAGACAAGTGGTCATAGGGCCCCAAGAGTTAAGGATGTGAGCGCCAGACTAGGTGAAGACTGTGGAGACACTACAGGCCGATGCACGGGGCCACCTTGACTTGACATCAGGGCTCACCATGTGGAGAACGACGGCCTATGTCATCTGTTTTCTGCATTTTTCCGCATAGTCACATTTTTTTTCCCGCAAATGTCCCAATTTGCAAATGTTGGCAACTGACTGGGTTAAAGGAGAGCATTTGTATGTGATACCAGCACACGGGGGATTGCAGCAGAAACACCACTCCTTTGAACAAGAGATGGTTCACAAGCTACTCGGTTTTGATTTCTTAATCTTCCTCCACCATTCGGATGGGGGTGGAACCCACCACAGAGCTTGCTAGAAGGGCACTTCTCAGAATGTCCCCTTGTCCCACAGAATGGGGAACTCTGGGGTGGAGGCCCAGCACTGGACTTTTAACAACCCAAAGACCTCAGTGCCAATGCAGGAAGTGTGGGTTCGATCCCTGGTCAGGGAGCTAGGATGCCACATGCTGGGCAGTGTGGCCAAAAGATTTAAAAAGACATAAATTAAAAAAATAAATTTTTAGCAAACGCTGTAGGTCAAAATCTATAACCTAAGCCCAGCGGGCCAGATCTGAACCACCATCTGCCTCTTCACAGCCATAAACTAAAAATGGATTTTCTGTTTTTAAACGCTAGGGAAAACAAATGAAATGAGAAGAATCATATTTTTTTGTAATTATAACAGAATTTATTGCATTGAAATATTTGATAAGGCCAAGAAACAACAAGACTGGAAATGGAAAAACGGTCAGTTCTACTGGATACTGCCAAGGCTCATATTTATAACACCCAGCTCTTCATTTTTTAAACAATGGCTTTACTTCCTGATTGCTTCCTTCCCGAAACACATATGCTCCTTTCTCTATTTCCAATCCAGTGGGTGATATAAATTCCCAAAGTGCAAAGAACCTGGAAAACCCAGAATTTCCAGAGAGAAAACCCTGTAAGTGAGGGATCCGTTGAGAACACACTGGAACAGGATATCCCATATACTGAGTGTTTTTTATTCTCTCTGTCAGATAAAAGTGGGAAATTCCAGCCAACTGCCTGAAAAATCACCTCTGTCGGCCAGCAACCTTGAAACAGGTTTTAAATCGGGTTGATGCACAAAAAGCCCTTGAGATTTAAATGTGTATGATTCTTTGAAAGCTATACATACACCAGAGGAATTTCTCCAGAGTAGGGTGTGACAGATAAGATTCGCGCCAGCATTTCTCTGTTGTATTCTAAAGAGTCTGGCTTGCAGGTACAAACGCAGCCTTACGTGGGAGGCATCTATCAGTCCCATGTGTTCAGCACATCTATAAACATAACCCGGCTTCCCAGGTGGCTCAGTGGTAAAGAATCCGCCTGCCAGTTCAGGAGCCACAGGGGTTGTGGGTTCGATCCCTGAGTCTGGAAGATCCCTCTGAGGAGGAAATGGCGACTCACTCCAGTGTTCTTACCTGGAGAACCCCATGGACAGAGGAGCCTGGCAGGCTACAGTCCGTGGGGTTCCAAAGAGTTGGATACACCTGAGTGGCTGAGAGCAGAGCAGATAAACATAACAGTAACCAATCTTATTAAACTCTCACTTAGAGGGTAGGTCTGAATATACATAAAGGAAGAAAAATCTCTTATCCCACTTCCTCATGTATTGTTTTCCCAGTCACCACAAATCAATTCTCCAGCCTTAATACAGATTTTTATTATTTGTCAGAGCAGAAAGTCGGTCAGTTTCTTTCTGATGGGAAAACTATTTTCAAAAACCTAAGATTGTTTTGCCACTCAATTAAAAAAAAAACACATTTTGGAAGACTTAATGGTTTCGTGGATGGAACCCGGGACTGATGTTGAAAAGCAGCAGTAATCTTGAATTAATAATTTATGTTTTCTTTGCCCTGGTTTATCCCTTTTTATTACATAAAGAATATAATGCTTCTCTTCATCTTGTCTTCTTTAAAAAGCCATCTTGCAACAAAAACCTATGGAAATAATCAGGCTCTGAAAAGAAGGTGGTGTAAGAGATGCCCCAGTTGAATATGTAGAATGTAGAATCATGATTCATTTTGCATTTGCCGGATATAAACCTATGCTGCTGCTAAGTCGCTTCAGTCGTGTCCGACTCCTAGCGACCCCATGGACTGTAGCCTACCAGGCTCCTCCGTCCATGGGATTTTCCAGGCAAGAGTACTGGAGTGGGGTGCCCTTGCCTTCTCTAATAAACCTATGAAGAAGACATATCTTCAGCCTAAAATAAATTCAACTACTTTAACGTTTGTAATGCTGTTCTTCACGAAGTCTTTCTTTGCTTCATTTGTGTGAACAAGGTGGGCTACTATCAAACTCTTTATGGGAGGCTTGTTCACCTTTGGAGGCAGAGTTACTAAGCAGTAATCAAGGAGTTGGAAAGCAATTCATGAATTGCCTGCCAGCAATAACAAAGAACAGTGTTTATTGGGTTGCTGCTGTGTTCACTATTGTGATAGCTCTTATTCATATTATTCAGGCTTTTATAGGATGAATGATAACATCCTTTCCACATAGCAGTGTGTTGCAGGATGTCGCAATCTGCCCATTTTTGAAGTAAACTAAAATTATCTCTCCTTTTCTCCAACTTCTCCTTTTGATGGCTTTTTTTTTTTTTTTTGTATCTTAATAGGTACAAAGTAAAATTTTTGTTACTTTGAAGTATTATTTTATTCCTAATAAAATTTTAAAATGAGGTGAATTTCACAAGTCGATTGTACTAAGTTAACAAGGACAGATATTGGTTCCACTTGTAAAGTAGATTTTAATTTTATTATAGGGCAGAGCCTTGAGAAAAAGGAATTAAATTTGTTTAGTTTAAATGGGAAGCAAAAACAAGACTGATTTAATTAAAAATAAAAGAGTTGAGGGTCATTGTAGTTTAATCAAAATACTATGTGATTGAAGTTTTACTTGCAGCAACATCTGCCTAACTGTCTTCAGACAATCAATCCTGTTGACAACAAAGAGAGACAAGCAAAGAGATCAAATACATCAGAAAACCATCAGGAGTGTCAGAATTTTCAAAGCTGTCTTAAAGGGACACAAAACTCTGCTGATAAAGGAAAAGACAGGTAAACCAGTAAGGTGTTCTGATCATAAAAGACACCATCAAGAGAGTAAAAAGGCAAGCCATGGACTAGGAGATGATATTCACAGCATTTTGAAGTCGTAAATGTGTTGTATCCTCAATATAGAAAATATTCCTAAAAAAATCAATAAATAAAGACTAACAAGGCAGTTGAAAAGTGGGCAAGAGGTTTGAACTAGCAACTCATACTTTGGACATCCAAATGCCTAATGCACCCATGAAAATGATACTCAGGTTCAGTGAAGATCAGGAAAACTTACGTTAAAGCTACAATGAGAGACATCCACCTAGGCACCACAGTGGCTAGCATAGACAGGCTGACATCAGAAAGTGCTGGCGAAGATACAGAGCAACTAGAACTCACTCATAACACTGGTAGGAGGCGGTCTAAATCAATGCAAGCTTTGGGGACACTGGTCGTATCTGTGAAAACTGGCCGCAGATATATACGTGACCCCATTCTTGACATCGATGTGTACTTAACCCCTTTAAAAGATTTGTCTGAGAATGTTCATAGTATCCCTGTTCATTAAAGCCAACACCAGGAAAGAAGCCAAATGCTGTCAACGGTCAAATGAATGAGTGTTTTGTACCGTGCTTAGTCGTTCAGTCATGTTCGACTCTTTGTGACCCCATGGACTGTCGTCCACCAGGCTCCTCTGTCCATGGGATTCTCCAGGCAAGAATCCTGGAGTGGGTTGGCATGCCTTCCTCCAGGAGAATGAATGAATACATTGACGTATATTCATGTAAGATAATGTTATACAGAACTACACGATGAGCGAGCCACTCCATGCAACAACATTAATAGATCTTATAATATTACATGAAATAAGCTAGATGGGCTTCCCTGATGGCTCTGCAGGTAAAGAATCAGTCAGTTCAGTTGCTCAATCATGTCTGACCCTTTGCGACCCTACGGACTGCAGCACGCCAGGCCTCCCTGTCCATCACCAATTCCCAGAGTCTACTCAAACTCATGTCCATTGAGTCAGTGATGCCATCCAACCATCTCATCCTCTGTCGGCCCCCTTCTCCCGCCTTCAGTCTTCCCCAGCATCAGGGTTTTTTCCAATGAGTCAGGTCTTTGCATCAGTGGCCAAAATATTGGAGTTTCATCTTCAGCATCAGTCCTTCCAGTGAATATTCAGGACTGATTTCCTTTAGGATTGACTGGTTGGATCTCCTTGCAGTCCAAGGGACTCTCAAGAGTCTTCTCCAACATCACAATTCAAAAGCATCAATTCTTCAGTGCTCAGTTTTATTTACAGTCCAACTCTCAAATTGATACATGACTACTGAAAAAACCATAGCTTTGACTATAGGCACCTTCATTGGCAATGTAATGTCTCCACTTTTTAATATGCTGTCTAGGTTGGTCATACCTTTTCTTCCAAGGAGCAAGCATCTTTTAATTTCATGGCTGCAGGAGGCGTGGATTTTATCCCTGGGTGGGGAAGATCCTCTGGAAATGGAAATGGCAACCTACTCCAGTATTCTTGCCTGGAAAATTCCATGGCAAAGGAGCCTTGTGGGCTACAGTCCATGGCGTCACAAAGAGTCAGACACTACTGAGCGACTGAACAGGCAGAGTATCCAGGGAAATAAATATTGTACAATTCCATTTACGTAGAGTTTAGAAACAGGCAAAGTGAATGTGTAGTATTAAAATGTAGGGAGCAGTTGTTTTTGGCCTGGGGAGTGGTAATTATCAGGAGGTCTTTGGAAGATGCTTCTCAGATGTAGGTCATGCTTGGTTTTTTAACATCGATGGTGGTGACATGTCTGTGTTCACCTTGGCATCATTCATTCGCCCACACAGGCATGATCTGTTCAGCTTTCTTCAATACATCATCCATCAGCCAGAAGTTTATTGACTTCTTGAAACCCCTTGATAAAGACATCCACATCTTCGATCAAAGGATTGGCTTTGAATGAAATCAACTCATGTCCGTATTGAAACAAAGGTAAACCAAAATCTCTATGAGATTTATTTTCTTTTCATTTTTCCCCTCATCTCTTTCTTTCCTACCCACTGGGGTTTTCTCTTCCCTTTTAGCAGCAGCCAGCATTACGAGGGTACAATGTACCATTTTCCAGAGGCTGTTTGCCATGTTGCCTGATTTTCAGCTCATTTCTGTCCTCATGAAATGGGTTTCACTTGGTGTGCAGAGAGATTTGCAACTAATGTGTGTAGGAGACTTGAGACATGTACACACGCTTTTCTCCCTACGCTTGCTTTAGTAACGGAGATGTTTCTTCATAATTTGGTACTTTAAAAAAATTTTTACTCTTAATCGAGAAGGGTCTCTGAAACTCACTGACTCTTTCCTCGGTATGAACACTAAAGGGACAAAATAAATAAATAAATGGGGCTAGTATTTAAAGTCTTTTCACAGTGTCTGATGCAATTAATTCCCTCTGGGGAGTCCTGATGTTGAAAAGTTGTCACTAAATGGACTCACTCAGACCTCTCTGAGGCTACCTTCTGCACGCTTACTCGCCTCACTCATCAGGTTATTTCTGATTGACATGGTTGTTTGTGAACCCTCCACCATGCACCCCATTCTGTTTATTCCTTCCCCAATGAGTCTTACAATTAACCCCGCATTTTGGCATGGGTTCGAGACCACGTAGGACAAAACACTTTGAAAAGCTATGCTTATGAATATATTTATTTTTCTTAAATAGAGTAAAAATCTAGTCAGTCAGCTACCTTTGGTTTTCTGTATCTTAAATTCTGCCTGTGCTTTTCTCTGAGGTAGTCAGGCTTCTGAAGCCACATATGTCATTTTTCAATAAGAAGATCAATAGTAAGTGTTTATACATTCTAAAACAGTAGCAGAAAGATATTAGAGATAATTTTGTAAAAGAGATTGCCCCAGAAACAGCCATTCACTATAAATAGCCAGCAAAGACTTGAGAAATGGAGGATTTTTTTAATGGTACTTTGCCAGGAACGTGAGAGACAATGGTGTTTTCTTGACTACTGAATGGCTGTATTTTCTAAAAGCTCTTGACACTGGTTTATCAGTTGTAAGTATTAGTCGTTCATTCGGATCTGAAAGTATTAGTTGCTTATTTGTGTCTACTCTTGGTGGCCTCATGGACTGTAGCCCACCAGGCTTCTTTGTCCATGGGATTCTCCAGGCAAGAATAGTGGAATGGGTTGACATTCCCTTCTGCAGGGGATCTTCCCAACCCAGGGATCAAACCTGCATCTCCTGCATTGGCAGGCAGTTTCTTTAACTATCTAAGCCACAGGTGTTGTTAAATCCAAGTGCTGAGAATCATCTGATAAGAAAAAAAAAAAGGGTCATCATTTTCAACTTGCAAACTCAACTGTCTGTAGGAAATAACACCCCACTTCTGACTTCAGTTACAAATAAAAATGCACCCAACTACATATTCTGGAGAAAGCCAAATGTTTTTTAGGGCTCAATTTCCTTATCTTTAAAATAGGGGTTGCAGTACTTGTACCTATAAGACTGTGATCAAAATTAATACAGATGAATGAAAACATCATCTTTATTGCTCAAGTGGCTTGCCTTTCTCCAGTGGTTACGAGAAGATGGGTTTCTCTTAGGCATGCCACCGTCTCCCCAACTCTGTGCACAGTCACTTGGTCATGCCTGACTCTTTGGGACCCCATGGACTGCAGCCCGCGAGATTCCTCTGTCCATGTGATTCTCCAGGCAAGAAGACTGCAGTGGGTTGCCATGCCCTCCTCCAGGGGATCTTCCCTACCCAGGGATCGAATCCTTGTCTCTTGCGCTGGCAGGCTGTTTCTTTACCACTGAGCCGCTTGGGAAGCCTGCACTGCTTCTCCTCTCCACCCCAAACAGGCAGAGTCCCCAAAACGATGGTGGTTTGTCACCTCGTGTTGCCACCTATAGCCGTTTGCCCAGAATGACGAGCAGCATCCTCGTTGGCGGCAGCAAACACTTCCCTACACACCACACGGCACTTTGGGAAAACAGGAAAGTGAGCCAGTGAGATCGGTTGCCAAGAGTGCTGCCAGGCCGAGCATAGTAAGTGAGTCTTATCCAGGGATTTGCGAGAGGTGTAGGCGGCTGCTGCTGGCAGTGGTGTCACAGGAATAAAGCAGCGAACTTGCCAAAAGAGAGTTTTCCAGCAGGGGGAAAAAAAGAAAGGAGATCTGGCACTCAGGGAATTGCAGCAGAGGGGAGGTAACTTGTTCTAGAAAGCAAGGCTTTGTGGCCACAAAAATGACAAGAACAATGCAGAAAATGTGTAGATACCACGGCCTGCGAAGAGACTGTGGGGCTGTGTCTAGCACTGACGGCTCCGTTTACTGTCTTTCCGTTAGGATCACACTCAAGTTTCTGTTTACTTCCTTTCCGTCTGGTGGCTCAGAGGGTAAAGCATCTGCCTGCAATGCAGGAGACCTGGGTTCAATCCCTGGGTCGGGAAGATCCCCTTGGAGAAAGGAATGGCAACCCACTCCAGTATTCTTGCCTGCAGAATCCCGTGTACAGAGTAGCCTGGCGGGCTACAGACTCACAAAGAGTTGGACACAACTGAGAGACTTCACTTTCCCTTTCATCACAGACACACAGAGAGGTCTCTGATACGACGTGATCTGCTTTCCAGGCTCACGTCCTCACGCCAGTATTTCTAGCTCTAGCTCGAATATCATTTCCAATGCCTTGCCGTCAAGTTCTCAGTGACCTGTTTTGTTCTCTTAACTTCTTTCTGCGTGGCAGTCTGCTTGCTCTCTGTGCCCATTCATTCTGTTCGTGAGTGGATTTGCCACAGCATCCCCGTGAAAGATAAGGCACTGACATGAGACAGATGTCTTCATGAGACTCTTGTTTACCGGGTTGAAAAGTAGAAGCCTTCATTCCGTGGAAAGAAGGAAGCCAGAAGAAGGGCTTGTGCAAGTCCCCAGCTGGGGATTTGTGCAGAAGGCATGGATTGCACATGTGCACAAGCCAGGACCCTGCCCCGGGAAGGGCAGGAAGGTACGGTCTGTGGATCAGTGGTGCTGCTCCCTGTCCTGCCTGAGGTCCCCAGGGCTCTCTGTCAGGGTCTGTGCTCAATTGTCCTACTGCATTCAACCCAGCCTGTGGCAAAAGCCTGCCTTCTGCTGCTCAGCCAATCAGTTCAGTCTCTCAGTGTGTCCGACTCTGTGCGACCCCATGGACTGCAGCACATCAAGCTCTCTTGTCCGTCACCATCTCCCGGAGTTTACTCAGATTCATGTCCATTGAGTTGGTGATGTCATTGATCATATCCTCTGTCGTCCCCTTCTCCTCCTGCCTTCAGTGTTTCCCAGCATAAGGGTCTTTTCTAATGAGTTGGTTCTTCGCATCACGTGGCCAAAGTATTGGAGCTTTAGCTTCAGCATCAGTCCTCCCATTGACTATTCAGGACTGACTTCCCTTAACATGGACTGGTTGGCTCTCCTTGCAGCCCAAAGGACTCTCAAGAGTCTTCTCCAACACCACAGTTCAAAAGCATCAATTCTTCGGCACTCAGCTTTCTTTATTGTCCAACTCTCACATCCATATGTGACTGCTGGAAAAACCACAGCCTTGACTAGATGGACCTTTGTTGGCAAAGGAATGTCTCTGCTTTTTAATATGCTATCTAGGTTGGTCATAACTTTTCCTCAAAGGAGCAACTGTCTTTTAATTTTACGGCTGCAGTCACCATCTGCAGTGATTTTGGAGCCCCCTCCCTAAAGAAAGTCTGTCACTGTTTCCACTGTTTCCCTATCTATTTGCAGTGAAGTCATGGGACCAGATGCCATGATCTTAGATTTCTGAAAGTTGAGCTTTAAGTCAACGTTTTCCCTCTACTCTTTCACTTTCATCAAGAGGCGCTTTAGTTGTTCTTCCCTTTCTGCCATAACGGTGGTGTCATCTGCATATCTGAGGTTATTCTGCTGCTCACTCCACCCCAGGAAGCAAGATGAAGTTTCAGGGTTGTCTTCAGAAGGTAGCCATGCCTGGGGCACAAATTCACTTTCAGCTGTAAGGCTTCATGGAAACACTACTTCAGGGCCCCAAACGGCATGGAAGCGGGTTAAAAGGTTCATGTGTTTGCAGTGGGGTGCACCCTACAGGAGGCCTGTTTCTCCTGAAAGCCATGCCCTTGGTAACATTTCCTTTCTACATGCCCCTGCACCATTCCCTAGTTTTCCGTTGGTGGGGCTGCTAATTCTGTATACAGCCCATCTGCATCTTCTTACCCTGAGCTAGGAACCATGTCTGTGCTCCTGGCTATCACTTCTCCAGCATCTAGCACTCACGGTGGATGCTATATAGATATTTTCGGCATCAAGCGAGAAATCAAGGCTAGGATAGCTGATGTGTGTTTTTATGCGTGTGTTTGTTTTTATTTGGTGTCATGTGTCAGTTGTAGGATCTCTAGTTGTGGCATGTGGGATCTAGTTCCCTGACCAGGGATTGAAGCCGGGCCCCCTGAATTGGGAGCATGGAGTCTTAGCCTCTGGACCACCAGGGCTATATGTGTTTTAAAGAATGCTGCCAACAAAGGTCTCTCTAGTCAAAGCTATGATTTTTCCAGTAGTCATGTATGGACATGAGAGTTGGACTGTAAAGAAAGCTGAGCACCGAAGAACTGATGCTTTTGAATTTTGGTGTTGGAGAAGATTCTTGAGAGTCCCTTGGATTGCAAGGAGATGAAACCAATCATTCCTAAAGGAAATCAGTCCTGAATATTCATTGGGAGGAATGATGCTGAAGCTGAAACTCCAATACTTTGGCCACCTGATTTGAAGAAGTGATTCACTGGAAAAGACCATGATGCTGGGAAAGATTGAAGGCAGGAGGAGAAGGGGATGACAGAGGATGAGATGGTTTGATGGCATCACTGACTTGATGGACGTGAGTTTGAGCAAGCTCTGGGAGTTGGTGATGGACAGGGAGGCCTGGCGTGCTGCAGTCCATGGGGTCGCAAAGAGTCAGACACGACTGAGCTACTGAACTGAACTGATGTTTTAAGTATATCATTGGCTCCTTTTGGGGGTGACATCCTCTAATTAGGACCAGGAAGCAGCATGGCAGGCTTCCCAGGCGGCCCTAGTGGTAAAGAATTGCCTGGCAATGTAGGTGACATAAGAGATGAGGGTTTGATCCCTAAGTTGGGAAGATCCCCCGGAGGAGGGCATGGCAACCCACTCCAGTATTCTTGCCCAGAGAATCCCATTAACAGAGGAGCCTGGGGTGCTACAGTCCATGGTGTCTCAAAGAGCTGGACATAACTGAAGTGACTTAGCATGCGTGCACACAAGCAGAAAGGCATCCTGCTCTGCAGAAGATGTCATGGAGGGTGGAACATTTGGGGCAGTTCAGAGTGACTGCCTTCTCTGATGCCACTTGACCTAAAGGGCTTCCAGACGCACCTTTGCCTTCTCTCCCAGTTGACCCCTTGGTTCATAAACTCTGAGGACACCACCCCACCAGCTCAGGAGACCTCTCTTCTCTGAGCTGTCTTCATGACTCCAAGTCAATCTCTGCTCCTGGTGGGTTTAGAGACTCAAGAGAGATAGCCAAAAATTCCCTGACCTGGCAGGAGACCAGGAGAATCATTCCTCTGGTTTGACGTGAGGCCCGGAGCCAACTGGGGGCTGGATGTTCCAGTCGGCCATGTGGGGCCCCAGATCGCTTTCTCACCAAAACCCACATGAGCTCATGGTTCTGCCAGAAGAACACTGACTCTGCTCTACACCTGTGACTTTGTACAACAGATGGTTGACTTTCTAGGGTCAAAGGCGGAAGTTGTTCATTTACTTTACAGATAAAACAACAACAACAACAAATGCCCTCGGTCATACGAGTGAAGCCCCTTGACCAAGTGTCTTTCCTTCTGCTCTCTGATGGGAACAGATGATCAGACAGAAAAGTCTGCACAGCAACATGTACATCCCACCATGAGGGGCCCAGGACAAAGGGGGACCAGCTTTCCCGTGTACTGCTGTGTGCTGGAGGTTGAAACAGGAGCAACAGAAGAATTTGGTAAAACTTTTGCCCGAGGGCTCAGAACTCAGACATATGTCTGCAAATGGACCATATGTCACAGTCTTTCCAGAGCCCAGCATCCCAGGGTGTCCTGGGGTTTCCTTCAGTCAAGATGAAAGTGCAGCAAATACTGTCAACGCTGCTCCACTGACTTCTGCAGCTGGCCAGCCCTCCAGTAAATCAAGCATTTAGCCTCCAATAAATGTGCTTGTCTCTTTTCTTCCTCTCTGTTGCCTACTTGGTTTTCCTGGGAGTTCATGTCTCAGGGAAAACTTTGAGTGTGCGAGCATGCGCGCTAAGTTACTTCAATCATGTCTGACTCCATGTGAACTCCATAGACTATAGCCCGACAGGTTCATCCGTCCATGAGATTGTCTAGGCAAGAATACTAGAGTGGGTTACCATTTCCTCCTCCTGGGTATCTTCTCGAACCAGGGATCAAACCCACATCTCTCACATCTCCGGCATTGCAGGTGGGTTCTTTACCACCGAGACACTGGACAAGCCCAAGTTTAAGTATGCTTGGGGCAAATATTTATTTATAAATAAATATTTATACCCCAGGTCAGAAGAGGTCAGAGAAAAAGAAGTCGTGAGGGTTTCACCGGCAGCTCAGTGGTAAAGAACCTGCTTGCCAATGCAGGAGACGCAGGTTTGATCCTTGATCCAGGAAGATCCCACATGCCTTGGCGCAATTAAGCCCATGTGCCACAACTACAAAGCCCAGGAACTGCAATTACCGAGCCCTCCTGGGTAGAGCTTGAGTTCTGCAACAAGAGAAGCCACTTCAATGAGAAGCCCACACACCGCAAGCAAGAATAGCCCCCTGCTGTCCACAACAAGAGAAAAGCATGCAAATAGGGCCAAAGCCCCAGCATCGCCCAGAAATAAGCAAATGAAGAAAAAGAGGCTGTGATCATTCCATTCCACAACGTAGCATCTCCAAGTCGCTCGTGGCTTGCAAAGATCTGTGCCTCTCTCCCCCTTTCGGTGGTCGTGGACCTCTCCAGGATCTGGGCATCACAGTCAAGACGGAGAAATAAAGTGGACAGAAAGACCATTTGCCTGACGGAATCTTAGAGGGCTCTGTTGGACCCAGAGGCTCCTGCAGGCCACGGGAACACAAACCACGTCCTTTCTGAGGTGCAAGCAGGAGAGAGGGCTTTTTGGAAATCTCCTGTCCCCCACATAAGTCCACGAATTATGGGGAACCCCTGGAGGGTCTACCCCTTTCATCTCCCTGCACCTGGCTCTTTCTATGCAAAGCCACACAAGTGGGGTGGGAGAAACGTCTGAGCTCCTCCTGGATGGGGCGGTCTTCTTCTCGGATGGTGCAGTGGTGGCCGTCTTTCACATGGACAAGCCTTGAGATTGGAGAAGCAAGTTCAAATCACAGTACGGAAACCATCGGAACTTACTGTGCTTTGAGAAAGTCATAGCAACACTGCAGAGCAACGATTTAGGGCAACGGAGAATGAGGACCGTCAAACAGAGACTAACGCATCTCTTCTTCCTGGAGTGTCTTTGCCGGGTAACGAAGCGAGAGATCACAGCTGTGGAGTTTCTGTTATTAGAGGTTGTAATGAACCCTCATGTGCGTTGTCTAAATCGGGGGGTTCCCCAGACCCCCGAGCCATGGACCGGTACCACTCCATGGCCTGTTAGAAACTGGGTCACACAGCAGGACGTGAGCGGTGGGCAAGCAGGAGAAGAAACTTCATGTGTATTTACAGCTGCTCCCCACTGTTCGCATTCACACCTCAGCTCCGCCTCCATCAGATCCCGGACAGCATTAGATTCTCGTGGGAGCTCAAACCCTACTGTGAATGTCTCACTCAAGGGAGCTAAGTTGCACCCCCGCCCCCATTTTAAGAATCATCTCAAAACCATCCCTCCACCACACCATCTATGGAAGAATTTTCCTCTGTGTCACAGGTCCCTGGTGTCCAAATGCTTGGAGACCGCTGGAGGTCTCCAAAAGTTTGGAGGTCTAAACGATGCACGCTATTGCTCAACACAAGCACGGCACGCGTGTCCTGAATCCAGCGTGTACTGTTCATCCTTCTGGTCTCAAGATAGAGCAGACACTGTAGCAACAAGGGCAGGTGGATCTGAGATGGGTGAGCCCGGGAACGTCCATCTGGTAGGAACGCCGACCCTCCAGAATCAAGTCTCCATCATTCATATTTGGCGAACAACCCTTCTGCCTCCCCTCTGAGCCTCCACTGTCTTACCTCTAAATTAAGTACGATAATAGCCATTCTGTCTCATAGGCAGTCTTTTCTGGATTAACAGAGACAAAGAGACCAAAGTGCATACGTACTACAGGGCAACGGAGAAAAGTAGACGAAAGTGCTTTATGAACCGCAGAGCTCTGACACCAGTGAGCCAATACTGTTTTTGAGGACCCCTGGGACTTTGTTCCCAGGTGGTCTCACAAGTAAAACAGCTCTTCCTGCTCGTGACATCTACAGCATCCTTTGATATTAGTCATGATGAACATTGAACTGCTTTGCCTTAGTTGGTGAACTCCGTCATGGCAAGGAGAGACCCACTGCTTCCAAACACTTTACACTTCTGGGGTTGACTAGGGTGCTTTCAAAGAAAGTGATCAAATGAGTCCTTGCGTGTGGGTGATGCCCGGCTTCCTCTGCAGAGTCTAGATCAGCACTTGATAACCTCACCCTCTCCTAATCAGCCAGATCATGTGTAATGTTTCACATTTAACTGTTTTTATAGATGTTGTCACTAGGTGGTCACTGTAACCAGAGTTTGACTCCATTAAAAAAAATATAGAACAAGGTAAAAATATTTTTGTTAAAATTTCAGGGGTGGGAGAGAGAATGACTCCACCTTGGTTCATCATGGAAGGGAATATTTGAATTGGGTTTTGAAGGGTGAGTAGGAGTTTTCCAGGAAAAGGTCAGCAGTGGGACTCCTCCACCTGTCCAGTGGTTCAGACTCTGTGCTTCCAATTCAGGAGGTACCTATCTGATCCCTGGTTGGGAAACTAAGATCCCACATGCCAGGCAGCATGGCTAAAAATATAAAAAATAAATCAACATCTTTTATATATATATATAAAGGTCAGGAGCTAGTTGCCTAGAAGGTGGTAGGGAAATTCAAACCAGGAAAACCCCAACTCTTGAGCATGCAGAAACCGTCTACATGGTCAAAGCCCCTGATACAGTAAAATCAGAGCCTTCTTGCCCCCTTCTTCTCATTTCACTCTGAATCAAATCTGAGCTTTTCTACTCAGGAAATGCTCCGTTTTCTATGTGCATAACAAACTGTTTCAGTCACGTGTGCCTCCATGTCATTGATCCTTCCATCCATCAATCCCTCGGCAGGTGGCTGAGTGGCATCTATCAGAGGTTGCTGGTCTCCTGAACCAGCCTAGCTAGCTGACTAATTGACCATCATTAAATAAGAAAATGTGCAGAATTTCCCAGTGGCTCAGTGGTTAAGAATTCAACTGCCAATGCAGTGGGACACAAGTTCAACCCCTGGTCCAGAAAGATTCCACATCCCATGGAGTAACTCAGCCTGTGCACCCCAACTTCTAAAGCCCACGCACCCTGGAGCCCGCGCTCAACAAGATAAGCCACTGCAATGAGAGGCCTCTGCACAGTTGAGAGTAGCCCCAACTCACCATAACTCGAGAAAACCCGAGTGCAGCAGTGAAGACCCAACACAGCCAGAAATAAATAAACAGACACACTTTTTTTAAAAAGGGAATTTAACATGGAGTAGTAAATAGATCAGCACACAGAGCACAACTCAAGTGCTGTGGAAGATGGTTTTAAAGGACTCAGCTGCAGCTTCCCAACCAATAAACCCTGTGATCTCCCTACACAATTAGTCAGACACAACCACTTGCAAATGTAACTTTCAAATCTGCTTCAGATCCATGGCAGTGTTTTCAAGTGCTGTGAGAACAAACCCACAGGCTCTGCTCTTCATGTGTGTCCATATCTTGGGTCTCATGGTTTCAGATCAAGGTGTTTGAACTCCTCGTCTTAGTGATTTACCAGACAACTGTCAGCTTTGAAGAATACACTTTTATCATCGCGTGTGTTCTTATCCATCAGGGTTGGGGCTCCGGGTGTGGCCAAGCTGAGACTCTCAAGCTTGCACTGAATGTGTCAGCCAGTATGGCCGAGTAGTATTCCACTTGTATATATGTACCACATCTTCTTTATCCATTCTCAGTTCAGTTCAGTCACTCAGTCGTGTCCGACTCTTTGTGACCCTATGAATCGCAGCACCCCAGTCTTCCCTGTCCATCACCAACTTCCAGAGTTCACCCAAACTCAAGTGCGTCAAGTCGGTGATGCCATCCAGCCATCTCATCCTCTGTCGTCCCCTTCTCCTCCCACCCCCAAACCCTCCCAGCATCAGGGTCTTATCTAATGAGTCAACTCTTCGCATCAGGTGGCCAAAGTATTGAAGTTTCAGCCTCAGCATCAGTCCTTTCAATGAACACCCAGGACTGGCCTCCTTCAGAATGGATTGGTTGGATCTCCTTGCAGTCCAAGGGACTCTCAAGAGTCTTCTCCAACACCACAGGTCAAAAGCATCAATTCTTCAGTGCTCAGCTTTCTTCACAGTCCAACTCTTACATCCATACATGACCACTAGAAAAACCATAGCCTTGACTAGATGAACCTTTGTTGGCAAAGATCTCTGCTTTTTAATATGCTGTCTAGATGGGTCATAGTCTTCCTGCCAAGGAGTAAGCATCTTTTAATTTCATGGCTGCAATCACCATCTGCAGTGATTTTGGAGCCCCCCAAAATAAAGTCTGACACTGTTTTCACTGTTTCCCCATCTATTTGCCATGTAGTGATGGGACCAGATGCCACGATCTTACTTTTCTGAATGTTGAGCTTTAAGCCAACTTTTTCACTCTTCTCTTTCACTTGCATCAAGAGGCTTTTTAGTTCCTCTTCACTTTCTGCCATAAGGGTGGTGTCATCTGCATATCTGAGGTTCTTGATATTTCTCCCGGCAATCTTGATTCCAGCTTGTGCTTCTTCCAGCCCAGCGTTTCTCATGATGTACTCTGCATATAAGTTAAATAAGCAGAGTGACAATATACAGCCTTGACGTACTCTTTTTCCTATTTGGAACCAGTCTATTGTTTCATGTCTAGTTCTAACTGTTGTTTCCTGACCTGGTTTCTCAAGAGACAGGTCAAGTGCTCTGGTATTCCCATCTCTTTCAGAAGTTTCCACAGTTTATTGTGATCCACACAGTCAAAGGCTTTGGCATAGTCAATAAGGCAGAAATAGATGTTTTTTTGGAACTCTCTTGCTTTTTTGACGATCCAGGGGATATTGGCAATTTGATCTCTGGTTCCTCTGCCTTTTCCAAAACCAGCTTGAACACCTGGAAGTTCATGGTTCACATATTGCTGAAGCCTGGTTTGGAGAATCTTGAGCATTACTTTACTAGCGTGTGAGATGGGTGCAATTGTGCGGTAGTTTGAGCATTCTTTGGCCTTGCCTTTCTTTGGGAGATTTGTGTATGTCTTTGTGTGTGTCTGTCTTAGCTGCTGGGAATAGCTGTCAGTCTTTTTTCATGATTGGACACTAAGGTACTTTTTCACACATATGTTCCTAATTCTGTGAAGTTTTCACCATGCACTGCTTCCCCGTTCTGTATTTGTGAACTCTGTGCATAAAATGAGTATGATTATTTTCACCTCCCAATAAAGAATTTTCACCCACTTGGGACGATACTGACCGTGAGAGAATGCATGCTCTAGAGTCAGAGGGCCTAGGTTTGTGATCATTCTTCAACTCTCTCTTCGAACTTTGTTGACTGCAAGTGAGAATCACAGCAATACCGACCCGTTGGAATTGTTGTGGGGATGAATTGACACAGTACATAGGAAACACTCGTGACAGAGTGGCCGGGGGCACATAGTGAATGCTAGCGTCTGTTATCGCCACACTCAGAACACCACGTGCGGCACTTGCGGATACCAAGACGAGATGGAAACAAGAGTCTCCAGGAGATCTCACTGTTGGTCACAAGAGACAGAAAGATGGCAAAGGGCATGGTGTGTGCTGTGAGGAAGCTACATTCAGGGTGATCTGGACATAGAAAGAAAGGGCTGCCTCGTCTCTTGAAAGAGTGAGGGGAACAAAGGAGGACTCTCTCAGAGGAAAGAGAGTTGAAGAAGGAGAATTGATTTGAGAGGTGATGAAGAGTTAAACTAAAGCCACGGCACTGTTAACGATGGGGAGGAAGAAAAGGATGGGACAGACCACCGTGTGGTAGAGAAGGATGTTTCCCCAAAAGGGTCGCTGACATAAGTGTGTTCCTTCAGCTTTCTTTTTGTTCATTCATGCATACACTCATCTACCCATTTATCCACATGCTATGAATCCATCTACCCACATATCAATCGATATACGCATCTAGGTTTTTTCCATCCATCTGTTCATTCATCTGTCCACTCCTCTGTTTATCTATACATTCTTCCACCTCATCCTTACATCCATCCCCAAATCCATCTTTCCTTTTTGTTCATCCATCCATCACACCCTCCTTTTCATCCACCCACAAGTCTACCCATTCACCCATTTATGTACTCCCCCTGCATCCACCTACTTATTGACCCATCCATCTCTACATCTATCCATCCATCCATCCACAAATCCATGTTTCTATTCATTCACCCATCCATCCATCCATCCATCCATCTCAACCTCTGTTCATCTATCCATCCACTTACCTATTGACCCATCCATCTCTACATCCATCCATCCATCCATCCATCCATCTATCCATCTATCCATCTCTTCACCCATCTGTAAATCCATTTTTCCATTCATTCATCCATCCATTCATCCCATCCTTCTGCTCATACATCCGTCCATACATCCATTCACCTACTCACCCATTCATCCACTTACCTATGGACCCATCTGTCTCCCCATCCACCCATCCATCCATTCAAAAATTTTCCATCCATTCATCCATTCCATCCATTTATCCTTCCACCCACCTGTTTATCCATTCACAAATCCATCCACAAATCCATGCATCCATTTATTTACCCATCCTCCCCTCCTCTCCATCTAACCATCCACCCATCCATACATCCATTGATTATCTCTCATTTTACACAAACGTTTTCCACACTTGTTTCCACATTATCTCTCATTTTCCACATATGTTTTCATGTGGCTTAGAAAGACACGTAAAGTATATAAGCAAAATAAACAAAGCAAGAGAAGGATGAACAAACCAGACGGAAGTCAGCTGAGAATGAAAAGGACAGGACTCAGATGGGGACATGGAGAAGGCAATGGCACCCCACTCCAGTACTCTTGCCTTGAAAATCCCACGGACGGAGGAGCCTGGTAGGCTGTAGTCCATGGGATCGCTAAGAGTCGGACATGACTGAGCGACTTCACTTTCTCTTTTCACTTTCATGCATTGGAGAGGGAAATGGCAACCCACTCCAGTGTTCTTGCCTGGAGAATCCCAGGGACGGGGGAGCCTGGTGGGCTGCCGTCTATGGGGTCACACAGAGTCGGACGCGACTGAAGCGACTTAGCATAGCAGATAGGGACATAAAGTAGAACCGGGGAGTCCGTTTATCCAAGCATGACTTCCCGTGACCCTTCATACCTACCACGTTAGGCTTTCACAGGGCGCATCTTAACATGTTGGGTTACTTGTGCTCCCAAGTTGGCCCCGGTCTGTACAGGAATTTCTGTTTTCCTGCAGTCTAAATGGGGATCTCTCCTAAAGTGTTCATTGTGGTCGCCATCAGGTATTGATGGCATTTGAATAGACATTGACAAATACAGTCCGTCTCTCCATTTATCCTTCATCAGCATCTAAAGTGAGTTGGGGATCGGAGATGAGATGAAACTGATTAAAATCCAGTCAGGTTTCAGATACTTTCTCCTGAAAATTTGTTTCACTTCTTTGCTGTTAGCAGCATTTTCTACAGGGGGAAAAAAAAAGTACACTTAAACATTTAGCCAAAAAAAAAAAAAAAAAAACCCACCTCTGCAAAATACCTAAATATAGATTGCTTCATTACCTTCAAATCAGCCCGAAAAGAATGCAGAGGCTGGTGCTCAGAGTGAACGGAGTGGCAGGGGAACCGCAGTGCAGTCTGCAATCAGGAGGAATTAACAATTACAGCGCCCAGCACAAACCCTGGAAAATCAAAACACAGTTAGGCAGACGCTAAAATCCCATTATAAACTATCATAATCATTATTAAGCCTTTTTCTCCCCTAGAAAATGAAGAATTGGAGACATTATGTCGTCTCTTTACCATTTTCGGTGGAGGGGTCATTATTCTTTATGACGCTCCTAAATACACTCATCACTTTACAAATCCCAAGTTCACCTTCCAGATACACGATCTCGTCCTTCTGTGTAAAGTTAATCAAAGTTGTAAAAGTGCTTTATTCCATATCTTTATTTTTCCCCGCGGGGATGGGGAAGTAAAACCGTGATGCATCGGAGAATCACACAAGTCGGCCAAGGAACCTTGAGATGTTATTGTCTCCTGTCACTGCTCACAAACGACACATTCTGAAATTAACCCTCTCCTGGAAAAATGCACATCTTAAGTGTTCTTGGAGAAGAGTTGTTTTTGTTGTTACAAAGTTCTTTTTTTTTCTGTTCAGCCTGAGTTCTTCATGCTGTACTAATTTTTGTATCCTCAACTGAAACTTAGAAACTCAGTAATATCTTCTAGGACTTCCCTGGTGGCTCAGTGATAAAGAATCTGCCTGCCAGCGCAGGAGGCATGGGTTTGATCCCTGAGTCAGGTAGACCCCCTGGAGAAAGAAATGGCAACACACTCCAGAATTCTTGCCTGGAGAATCCCACGGACAGAGGAGCCTGGCGGGCTACAGTCCATGGGGTCATGAGGAGTCGGACACGACTTTACAACTAAACAGCAACAGCAGCAACCCTGTCTTCTAGGGCTCTTAAAATCCTCTGAGACCACAGCACTGGTATCTAGAAAGGTGCTCATTTTCTCAAGATTATCACCTTTTCTAGAACATGCCAGAATCAGACCACACTGAAAATTTTCTTTAGGGCCGAGACTGTGTTGTATCCTGTTTTGAACCGACACAGTATATAGCCCATTCGTGGACACACAATGAATATTCATAGATCTCTCTCGAAAGAATGAGTAAATCAGTGAATCAATACTACCTAAATTCAGTATAAACCACTTCAGACAATGAGACCAAAATACCTATTATTCATCTCTCACAATGTCCATTCTTAAAAAAGGAAGGACAATGTAAAAGGCGAGTTCTCAGTAAGTTATTTCTAGGTTGGACCACATGAAATTGATATATATATATATTTTTTTTTTGTAAGTAAGAAACAGCTGAGTATCTGCAGCATGCTAATATTTGCATTCTTCCGCTGATATTTGGGACTTTTTTCTTTAATGACAGCAGAGAAGTAGTTTCAGATGAATCTGGGATATATAAATAGCATCTCACCTTGGGAAAACAGTCAAGTAAAGATCCAGTAAAAAGCTAAAATGTTCAGTTTGGGAATGCACTCTTTTGATTAAGGGATAAAACTTTGGTCACTGGTAGATGCTTCTTTTGGGAGAAGGCAATGGCACCCCACTGCAGTACTATTGCCTGGAAAATCCCATGGACAGAGGAGCCTGGTAGATTGCAGTCCATGGGGTCGCTAAGAGTCGGGCACGACTGAACGACTTCACTTTCCCTTTCCACTTTCATGCATTGGAGAAGGAAATGGCAACCCACTCCAGTGTTCTTGCCTGGAGAATCCCATGGACAGAGAAGCCTGGTAGGCTGCAGTCCATGGGGTCGCACAGAGTCAGAACCGACTGAAGTGACTTAGCAGCAGCAGATGCTTCTTTTAGCATTTGTTCATCAAGATGAGACTTTTAGACCAATAACAAAATGACTTCCATCTTCTCGTGCCATAGTTTGAAGAACTAAGGAATCAGTTAAAAATGAATGTCATAGGACAATCTGAAAAGACACTTTTCCAAAGAAGACATACAGATGCCCAAGAGGTACATTGAAAAGGTGTTCAGCATCACCAGTCATCGGGAGAATGCAAGTCAGAATCATGGTTAACATCTCTCATCACGGGCTTAGAGAGATCAGAGAGCCTTTTATCAAAAAGATAAGAGATAACAAGCGCTGGCAAGGATGTGAAGAAAAGCGAACCCTTGTGCACTCTTAGTGAGGAGAGTAAACTGGTACAGCCACCACAGAAAACAGTCTGGAGGTTCCTTAAGAAATTGAAAAAACAGAGTTACCATATGATCTAGCCATCCAACTCCTGGTCACATATCCAGATAAAAGTCTCATTCAGAAAGACAGAAACACCCCAGTGTTCACTGCAGCACTATTTACAATGGCCAAGACAAGGAAGTACCCTAAATGTCCATCTGCAGTAGAATGGATGAAGAAGTTGTGATACCTATATTCAATGGAATATTATGCAGCCACGAAAAAGAAGTAAACCATGACATTTGCAGCAACATGGATGCAACTGGAGATTACTAAGTTAGTATTCAATAGTAACTGAATACTTGAATACTTAGCAATTACTAATATTCATACTAAGTGAATAAGTCAGGAAGAGAAAGACAAATACTGGAGTCGGTTGCCATACACTTCTCTAGGGGATCTTCCTGAGCCAGGAAACATATATCATATATTACACATATATATAAAATATATTATATATATATGCATACAGAGAAAGAACTTGTGATAAACTTTCAAAGAGAAAGACCAATATGGTATCACTCATATGTGGAATCTAAAAACTGATGCAAATGAACTTAACTACCAAAAACAGACTCACAGACATAGAGAAGAGGTTTGTGGTTGCCGGGGGAAGGGGGAGGGAAGGATTGGGAGTTTGGGATTAGCAGGTGCAAATTATTATATATAGGATGGAGAAACAAGGTCCTATGTCAAGCACCAGAAACTACAGTCAGTATCCTATGACGAACCATAATGAAAAAGAATATGAAAAAGAAAGTGTATATATGTATGTGTGTGTGTATCTAAATGAGCCACTTTTCTGTACAGGAGAAATTAACACAGCACTGTAAATTATACTTGAAAACCATGTTTTTAATTATTCATTTGTTCAGAAAATGTGTCAAGTATCTGTCACAGTTTAATCTGGTATTGAGGATAGAAAATGATGATACAAGCTACTGTCAAGAAATATATTACCTATTGGAAATAACATATATATTACATATATATCATATATTACATATACCTGCTCAGTTGCTTCAGTCATGTCAGACTCTGTAACCCCATGGACTGTGGCCCAACAGACTCCTCTGTCTGTGGGATTTCCCACAAGAGTATTGGAGTGGGTTGCCATACCCTTCTCTAGGGGATCTTCCTGATCCAGGGAACATATATCATATATTACATACATATATATATATATATATATATATATATATATATATATATATATATATATTCTTTCTATAAAGAAAGCTGAGCACTGAAGAATTGATGCTTTTGAACTGTGGTGTTGGAGAAGACTCTTGAGAGTCCCTTGGACTGCAAGGAGATCCAACCAGTCCATTCTAAAGGAAATCAGTCCTGAATATTCATTGGAAGGACTGATGTTGAAGCTGAAACTCCAATCCTTTGGCCACCTGATGCAAAGAGCTGACTCATTTGAAAAGACCTTGATGCTGGGAAAGATTGAAGGTGGGAAGAGAAGGGGACGACAGAGGATGAGATGGTTGGATGGCATCACTGACTCAGTGGACATGAGTTTGAGTGAACTCTGGGAGTTGGTGATGGACAGGGAGGCCTAGTGTGCTGCAGGCCATGGGTTGCAAAGAGTTGTACACGACTGAGTGACTGAAGTGAACTGAACGGACAAATATATATCATAATATGCATACAGAGAGAGAACTTATGATAAACTTTTAAAAAACAGCTTCAAGTCTGTTTGTTTTTCATGCAAGATGGTTGGGTGATATCCTTATTTGTCTTGGATCACTCCGTGGGCTCTTAAGACACAATGAGGGTACTATGAAAATAGATCAAAAGTAGGATGTTGAAACAGTTGTGCTCCCATACTTAAATAGGACATTTTGCTCTGGTGACTTATTGGGTTCATTCGGGGCGGCAGAAGGGAAAGAAAACCCCACAGCACGGCATTGGGAACGTGCAGTTTTGCTGAGTAAGAGATGCAGTTTGTGAGCCTTTTAATGGCTTCATCCAGTTTCTAGAGGGACAAAATTAGGTTAAGAAGTAGCATTTTCCGGTTCTGTTTCATCACTTCTTCCTGCATCATTTCAAAGGAGAGTTAGCCAGTCCGAATGTCTCTGCTCTTTGGGTGGAGGGCCGGTTGCATGGGTGTTGACACACCAGCCCACACGTTCCCTCATTCAGTCATTGAATGCCTTTCTCATGAGGGAGTCCTTTCTCCCTGCTGTATCCTTCTTTGCTGACAAAGGCCCATACAGTCAAAGCTGTAGATTTTCCAGTAGTCATGTATGGATGTGAGGGTTGGGCCATAAAAAGGGCTGAGCGCTGAAGAATTGATGCTTTGAACTGTGGTGTTGGAGAAGACTCTTGAGAGTCCCTTGGACTGCAAGAAGATCCAACCAGTCCATCCTAAAGGAAATCAGTCCTGAATATTCATTGGAAGAACTGATGCTGAAGCTGAAACTCCAATTCTTTGGCCACCTGATGCAAAGAGCCAACTCATTGGAACAGACCCTGATGCTGGGAAAGATTGAAGGCCGGAGGAGAAGGAAATGACAGACGATGAGACGGTTGGATGGCATCACGACTTGATGGGCATGAGTTTGAACAACTCCGGGAGATGGTGATGGACAGGGAAGACTGGCGTGCTGCAGTCCATGGGGTCACAAAGAGTCAGACATAGCTGAGCAACTGAACTGAAACAATGCTGCTTTCAGCACAAAGTTCTAAAGTGCCATTGATGTAATTAACTTGAGGTGCTTCACCTGTTGTATTTCCCTGTGTAAATACATTTAGGAACTCTGATGATGAGTGGGTAGGGTCCGTTTTAACGTACAATGGCCACGAGTTGAAGGGTGGCCCAGAAAATCCCAGTTATGACAGCTTCCATAAAGGACAGTTTGGCAGCCAGCACAGTCGGAAACCACACGTGACTCACCCTGCCCCGCAGCTTTCAGGCCCAGGGCCACGTGGGGAGATGAGGTAGGTGATTAAGCTCTACGTAGCTCCACCTGCCAATCACTGAAAGCTGCTAGAGAAACTGGGTCCCGCTCCAGCCAATCAGTGAAAGCTGCTAAAGAAACTGGGTCCCACTCCAGCCAATCAGTGAAAGCTGCTAAAGAGACTCTGTCCCGCTCCAGCCAATCAGTGAAAGCTGCTAAAGAAACTGGGTCCTGCTCCAAACGGTGGCTCTGCACTTCACCAGCGCAGACAGACGTTGGCTGATGGATGGAAGGTGGTCTCATGAGGATGTGCTGAAGTCCGTGCTTTCAAAACTGCTGATCCCTCGGTCCTGATCTCGATTCTGGTGCACCGCCCCCAGAGCCACTGCTTTTAGGAGTGTCGGGAACAAGTGGGAAGAAGAAACGGAACGGACATTTGTCAGAAGCCAGATTCTGAGAGAATTGACCTCTGTTTGACATGACAATACCAAAGTCGCTCAGTCGTGCCTGACTCTTTGAGACCCCCATGGACTGCAGCCTGCCAGCCTCCTCTCTGCATGGAATTCTGCAGGCGAGAATACTAGAGTGGGTTGCCACCTCTTCCTCCAGGGGAATCTTCCCGACCCAGGGGTGGAACCCGCGTCTCCTGCTTTGTAGGCAGATTCTTTTACATTGTAGGAAGCTTCCCTGGTGGCTCAGACGGGAAAGCGTCTTCCTGCAGTGCGGGAGACTGGGGTTTGATCCCTGGGTTGGGAAGATGCCCTGGAGAAGGAAATGGCAACCTACTCCAGTATTCTTGACTGGAAATCTCATGAACGGAGGAGGAGGCCGGTGGGCTCACAAAGAGGTCACAAAGAGTCCATGGGGTCTCAAAGAGTCAGACACGACTGAGCGATTTCACTTTCACTTTACTGAACCACCAGAGGAAGAAGGTAGAAGAGACTCGGCTGGCTTCGCATTTGCCTTTGTAAGCTCTGTGTAGCTCCAAGCCAGGTTTCCTCTTTGCTGGGACAGAACTAATGCTTCTGGCATTAACAGCATCAGAGGCAGGAGTCTGGGTGGGGGCGGGGGGAAAGGCGTGTGCTTACCTACCAGGACCACTTGGAGAAGGTTAGCTCGTTCGATTGATGCTGGCAAAGGGGATGCTGGAAAAAAACAAAACAAAACCAAACCAAACCAGGAGATTGAAACCACAGAGATCAGACAGCAGAAATGATAACCTGTGACGTCACGTTGCCTTGTCGCCTCCTGTCCACCCACCTCCCCACTTCGAGGTTCCTGAGCCTCTGCCCCACCACCTCCTGGGACCCCCTTAGACCTTCAGACCCTCAGGACCAAGCTGAACGTCCTCAGACAGGTACTTGGGGTGGGGTAGGTCGGGCGGAAGGAACGGATTCATCCAGGAGCGTTTTAATTATTATTTTTTTTAATTTAAAAAAAGTCTTCGTGTTGAAGTGCAGTTGCTGTACTAATCCCGTGTAGTGAAGTGAAGTCGCTCAGTCATGTCAGACTCTTTGCGACCCCATGGGACTGTAGCCCACCAGGCTCCATGGGATTTTCCAGGCAAGAATGCTGGAGTGGGGTTGCCATTTCCTTCTCCAGGGGATTTTCCTGACCTGGGGATTGACCCCGGGTCTCCTGAGTTGCAGACAGATGCTTTACTGTCTAAGCCACCAGGGAAGCCTAGATATAGGATTTTCCAGGCAAGGATACTGGAGTGGGGTTGCCATTTCCTCCTCCAGGGGATCTTCCTGACCCAGGAATCAAACCAGTGTCTCCTGCCTTGCAGGCAGATTCTTTACCACTGCACCATCTGGATGCCCTCATGTAAGTTACAGGTATTCCACAGAGCGACTTGGTGTTTCAAAGTTATATTGCATTTGTAGTTATTGTAAAATAGCGGCCATCTCCTCTTGAGCTGTGCTATGCTTCCCTGCAGCTTAGTTTATACCCAAGAGCTTCTCACTCTTACTCCCTCTGCCGTATTGCCCCTCTGCCCTTTTCCTCTCTGCACTGGTGACCACTGCTTTGCTCTCCGTATCTGTGAGCCTGCTTCTTGTAACTCTTATTCACACTTTTGTGGCCTTTTTTAGATTCCACATAGAAGTTATCACAGTGTCGTTGTCTTTCTCTGTCTCATTTCACTCAGTGTAATACCTTCCAAGTCCATCCACGCCACTGCAAAGCAGTTTGGTTGGTTTCCCTAACGAGTGCTCCGAGGGGATTCCAATACATGGTCAAGTCTGATCACCAGGGCTTAGAAGGAGCTTTTTTTCTTTTCTAATTTGCAAGACAAGCACAGGCCAAGTTTTGGAGGAATTTGGGGAGTAAGAGGATCTGCAAGACAGTGTTTGAGGCATGAGGAAGGAGACAGAGCTAGCATTGTTAACACAAGTGTGTGAGATGGTGTAGAAAGGGGAACTGGGTTCACAAACAAGACAGGGTCCCCATGACGGCTCTGAAACACACTTCCAGTAGAGCTGGGTGGAAGGCTGCCCCGGCCCAGGGGAAGGACTTAATGTTCCTCGATCCCTTGCTAGGGCTGGACCGAATGGAGTGAGAGGGCCATGGCAACCCTGTCTGCGTTCTCCATCCACCTAGACCAGAGGAACCCAACCCTTTTAGGATATCCCTATGTGATACCCTAGCTTCCCTGGGAGCTCAGTTGGTAAAGAATCCACCTGCAGTGCATGAGACCCAGGTTCGATTCCTGGGTCAGGAAGATCTGCTGGAGAAGGGATAGGCTACCCATTCCAGTATTCTCAGGCTTCCCTTGTGGCTCAGTTGGTAAAGAATCCGCCTGCAATGTGGCAGACCTGGGTTCAATCCCTGGCTTGGGAGGATCCCCGGAGAAGGGAAAGGCTACCCACTGCAGTCTTCTCTGGCCTGGAGAATTCCAGGGTCTGTATAGTCCATGGGGTCACAAAGAGTCGGACGCTTTCACTATCATTTTATGATACCCTCAGGCACCTTCCTTTTATGTATCATTTTACTGGATGATGGTTGCTTTGCAATACTGCATCAGTTTCTACTGTACAGCAAAGTGAATAAGCCATGCATATACATGTATCCCTTCTTTTTGGATTTGCTTTCCAATTAGGTCATCACAGAGTATCGAGCACAGTTCCCTGTGCGATACAGTAGGTTCTCCTTGGTTATCTATTTTATGTACAGTATCTATACTGTAGATATGTCAGCCCCAATCTCCCAGTTCCTCCCACACCCCCTTCAACCCTTGGTGTCCATATGTGTGCCCTCTATGTCTGCGTCTGTATTTCTGCTTTGCACATGGGTTCGTCTGTCCCGTTTTTCGAGATTCTCTATCTATGTGTTAATGTATGTTTGTCTCTTTCTGACCTACCTCAGTCTGTTTTGACAGTCTCTGGGTCCATCCACATCCTCTGCAAATGGCACAAGTCTGTTCCTTTTTAACGACTGAGTAATACTCCATTGCCTCTTTGTACCACATTCTCTTTAGCCGTTGCTCTCTTGGAGGACGCTTAGGATGTTGCCGTGTCTCGGCTATTGCAAATAGTGCTGCTGTGAATGGAGGGCTGCATGTATGTTTTTAAATGACGGTTTTCTCCCGGTTCATGCCCAGGACTGGGATGGTAGCATCATTCGGTAGCTCTGTCTGCCCACCTTCCTTCTGGGACGGTAGCATCATTCGGTAGCTCTGTCTGCCCGCCTTCCTTCTGCTTTAGGTGCGCTGGTATAGTTCGACTTGGATCTTCTTATAAAGTTGTTACGGTCATCAGTGTTGTTTGTCGTTGACCTGGGGTTCATGTTCAGGTGTCGGCATCCTGGTGGGGTCCAAAGGCTAGAACTGTGCTCAGAGAACTCCAAGGACAGCAATGCTGTATTTTCATTGGAAGATTGGATTCTGTTGGTTTCCAGCACTGATGCCCAGCACTTCCTGTGTGCGCAGACCTTCTGCTGTATGGGGTCATCATCCGTAAATGACAGAGGACAGACGTAGATGGGGCTAGGATTCTGAGACCCAGGGTCTTGACCCACTTGCAAACCCACTCCTTCTGTGATCACTGGAAAAATCCCCATCCTGTCGATCCTAAAGGAAATCAACCCTGAACATCCATTGGAAGAGCTGATGCTGAAGCTCTAATCCTTTGGCCACCTGATGTGAAGAAAGGACTCATTGGAAAAGACCCCGATGCTGGGAAAGATTGAAGGCGGGAGGAGAAGGGGATGACAGAGGATCAGATGGTTGGATGGCATCACCCACTTCATGGACATGAGTTTGAGTAAGTTCCATGTAGTTGGTGATGGACAGGGAAGACTGGCATGCTGCAGTCCATGGGGCTGCAAAGAGTCAGACAGAATTGAGGGGCTAAACAACAACAAAAGAGCTTCGAGTTCTTCATCACTGAATGAAGGCCCTGGAGTTGAAAAGTACTCATTCCTCCTCAGATCTCCAATCCCACCATCTGTTCCGTCGGTTCCCCTTTCTGAGTCATCCCTAGTACCAAAGCTTCACTCTGAATCTCAGATGAGAGAGTTCTCTGGCAGTCCAGTGGTTAGGACTACCCACTGTCACTGCTGAGGGGCTGGGGTTCAACTCCCTGGTGGCAGAGGGCAACAAATCCCACAAGCCACATGTCACAGCCAACAAAATTTAAAAAGTTCTCAAATGATGGCTAAACATCTCAGCCATAAATCCAAGCAGTTCATGGTGTTCTTTTATTCAACTATTTCGTACAAGTGCTGTGTCCCACCCTCCAAGAGTCCCCTCCTGAGATTGGACATCTCAGTTTGGGCCACTGTAACAAAATTTCGACAGATGGGATGGCTTGCACGTCAGACGTTTTTTTTTCCCTCATATTTCTGGAGTCTGGGAAGTCCAAGATCACGGCGCCAGCAGATTCACTGTGTCGTGAGGTCAGGCGTGCTGGTTCACAGAAAGCCGTCTTCCCACGGGGATGCCCAGGGGGTCCCAGGGTGACGGAGATATCTGTGCTGTGCTCAGTTGCTTCAGTTGTGTCTGACTCTTTGTGACCCATGGACCGTAGCCCACCAGGCTCCTCTGTCCGTGGGGATTATCCAGGCAAGGATACTGGAGTAGGTTGCTATGCCTTCCTCCAGGGGATCTTCCTGCCCCAGGGATCAAACCCACATCTCTTACATCTCCTGCATTAGCAGGCATATTCTTTACCGCTGGCATCATCTGGGAAACACACAGAGCTCTCTAGAGTATCCTTTATAAAGTCCAATCCCATTCAAGGGGCTCACGACCTGATCACCTCCTAGAGACCCCACCCCTTCATTCTATTCACGTGAGTCAGGACCCCACATGTGAATTTGAGGGGCGGGCACAGACATTCTCTCTGTTGCCCTGAATGCCTGACTTAACTATACAGGGAATAAAGCAAAGGGGGCCCTTGGCATAATTAAAAAAAAAAAAATGAACCGAGGAACACGGTTATTCCATGCTCCTCATTTCTCAGTAGCCAGCAAAATCTCTCATTAGAGGTATCCACAGCTTAATTAAGTCTTTGGGGTGAAGGGAAAAAGAAAGATGACCTTTAAAACCAAATTGGCATTGTCTAAGTCGTAGACAAATGAGTTTTCTCAGCCTTGTTACAGTTATATCTGTGGGAGAAGATCTGATTTTTTTTTTCATTAAAAAAAGGGAATTACACAGATGCCCCGAAGATCCCCACCACCCCTGGTCTGTGCATCCCATAAAATTCCTGCCTTTCAACGTCACCCTGGTCCTTGCATCGCATGGATGTCAGTCCAGTGATGAGGCTGCAGAGATGAGCTTCCCTGGTGGCTCAGTGGTAAAGAATCCAGCTGCCAATGCAGGAGACCTGGGTTCCATCCCTGGTCCAGGAAGATCCCCTGAAATGGCAACCCACTCCAGTATTCTGGCTTGGAGAGCCTGGTGGGCTACAGTCCATGGGGTCACAAAGAGTCAGACACGACTGAGTGACTCAGCACTCACCCAGGCCTAGCAGAAGTTTTGAAGGATTTTTAGGAAAGATGACACTTTTTAATTCAGGATTAGGGTTCCCTAACCCAAGCACAGACTTTAAGCTGTCACTCAGGAAGAAATTGTTGTTGACAAATCTGACCACCTCCATGAGCCTTTCCAAAGAAGGTTTACAGACAAGACTCTCAACACAGCAGCATCTCTCTGAAGCCACCCATTCTGAGTTTGATAGCCCTGAAAGAATGAATGCTTCCAACAGCCAGAGAGCTCAGAGGAGAATTCACTTCTGTAGATGAGGACTCAGCCTCTGGCTCTTTGTCTGGTAAATTTTAGAGCAAGACAAGGGCTCCCAAGAGCCAGGACCCACGGGTGTTAACATATAACAGTCCTCTCCAGAGCTTGTGTTAATCGATCAGCTGTGCCCGGCTCTTTGTGACCCCATGGACTGCAGCCTGCCAGGCTCCCCTGTCCATGGGATTTTCCAGCCAAGGATCCAGGAGTGGGTTGCCTTTTCCTTCTCCAGGGGATCTTCCAGACTGGAGACACCTTCCCAACTCCAGGGCTTGGCACCTCCTTAAATCAGTTCCCAGCTGGTCCCCTGTAAACAGTCTGGGTCTGCAGTCAGCCACCCACCTAGCCCGTGGTCCATGGCCATTCATGGCCAGATTTCTTACCGATCCTTTGGAGGGCAAGACAGGAGAATGACCTCATGATGGCCAGAGTTCTGACTTCTCAGAATATTTCTATTATGACGTCAGGGGGCAAAAATTCTCCTCCACCATTTTTTTTTTTGAATTTGGAGCTGAGTCTGACAAGGAAGGAGATGCAAGAGAGCAATAGGAAAAGAAGCGTACATGTTTTATTAAAAGTTCACCTGGGATCCTTAACAAGGGGATGGAAATAGAAGAAAGGGACCCCAGCAGGGAACTTTTGTACTTTTCAGACAGTGAATCTGTACAGAAATGACAAGACTATAAGGATTTGGGGCTTCATACAGTGAATGGGTGAGGGCACGTTTGAGTTCAGTTCAATCGCTCACTCATGCCTGACTCTGCGACCCCATGGAGCACAGCACGCCAGGCCTCCCTGTCCATCACCGACTCCCGAAGTCCACCCAAACTCATGTCCATGGAGTCAGTGATGCCAAGTTTAACAAGGTATATCGTCTAGAGATTTCTCAGTGCCCCCCAAACCCCCACCTCTGGTGGTAAGAAGAGATGCTGTCTCCTCCTGATGCTGGGAGGGTATGTCTCACATGCCAGTTTCATGACTGGTTGTAAGGACCAAGGGCAAGCTCGCTGGGCGGGCTAGGACGAGGCGTCCGTGTGTCCTTCCTGTTTGTGTTTGTCCTTCCCTCTGACTCATTCAGCTCCAAATACTCAGGATGCCAGGCTGTCCTGCTGGAGGGTAGCTCGCCCTGAACCCCATCAACAGGGAGACAGGGCCCACAGCCTCACACAGAATGAAAACACTCTGGCTGACAAGCATTATCCGTTTTTTTAAAGAAGGATTTACCACAAGCTTGACAATATTCAAGCTCCATCTGGAGCTGGCATCATAAGGAGAAAAGGTCAGGAAGCCAGCTAACTTCTTCCAAGACAGAGACGGACGAATCATAAGATGGAGTTTTATCTTGTAATTGTTTTCTCAGTGGAAATTTGAAATACGTCTCTAGGCAGAACTAGGTAGGTGGAACTTTGTCAATAAATCTTCCTTGGGAAGGTTTTGCTGTGCTTTTTTTTTCTTCGCCCCCCAAAACAAGTCTGTTCTGTGAAGGGGAATAAAAAACCTCTTTTAAAGGACAGTTTGCAAAGAAGAGGTAAAACCATGACTCTCGGGCAGATATTATGTGAACAAATGTTCCAGATGGTATTTAACACATCACTGCTGAGTGAAATAATGGTGGGCTATGAAAGCTGCATCCTAGAATAAAACAGAGAGCTGTGTGTACATTAATAACAATATGGATATTGGGATATCCCTGGTGGTCCCGTGGCTAAGACTGACTTCCTTTTCTGGCAGGCAGAGAAGTCAATCGACTTTCCGGATGAAGAATCTTCATCTCTGCTGCTGACAACTGTTTTGCATCCCTCTCAGTCATCAAGTACCTCCTGAGTTGTAAAATTACTCAAAGGTGAGGCAAGCAATGAAGGGAACCAGGATGGTTTGGCGGCAACAGCGTGGTCTGAACACGGCATCGTTTACTGAGGAAACACACATGTTGTGCCGTGCGTTCTAAGTCGCTTCAGTCTCTCTTTGTGACCCCCTGCTGGGGACTGTAGCCTGCCAGGCTCCTCTGTCCATGGGATTCTCTAGACAAGAACACTGGAGTGGGTTGCTGCTTCCTCCTCCAGGGGATCTTCCCAACCCAGGGATCAAACCCACATCTCTTACATCTCTGCATTGGCAGGTGGGTTCTTTACCACCAGCACGACCTGGGAAGCCCTGTCTTGCCCCGTACATACTTTAATTTACAGACTGTGGTGCTCAGACCTCAGCGAGTATAATTTTTTTTTAGTTTACTGGCAGTCCTGTGTAAGCCTTCAGTTTGAGGGGAAATATTACCAGTAGGCGTGGTTCAGAAGGCATCAGCCCAGTGTAAGCTCCCCTGACAGTTTTCCCTGCTTTTAAATTCAGTGTGTTCCTCTTCACCTGGGAGTTCCCCTTTGTTTTTGTTTTTAATGAAGTATAGTTGATAAAGTTCAATAAGTATAATATAGTTGGTTTACAATCTTTCAGGTGTATAGCAAAGTGCTTCAGTTATGCAAACACATGTACACATACATATATATATATATATATATGATGTGATATAGACCAATTATTGACTAGACCTCCCTTTGCTATACAGTAGGTCTTTGCTCTTTATTTTATATCTAGCCGTGTGTATCTGATGGGCTTCCTTAGTCACTCAGTGGTAAACAATCCATCTGCAATGCAGAGAGCTGGATTCGATCTCTGGGTCCGGAAGATGCCCTGGAGGAGGGCATGGCAATCCCATCCACTATTCGTGCCTGGAGAATCCCACGGACAGAGGAGCCTGACAGGCTACAGTCCATAGAGTCACAAAGAGTCAGACACAACTGAGCGACTTTGAGAGAGTGTGTGTAACTGTTTAATCCCAAAGTCCTAATTTATCCCTTGCCTGGTTTTCCCCTTTGATAACCATTAGTATGTATTCTATGTCTGCAAGTCTATTTCTATTTTGTAAATAGGTTCATTTTTATCCTTTTTTTTTAGATTTCACATATAAGCGATATCATCTGCTATATATTTCTTTCCATGTCTCACTTCCTTAACTCACTATGATGATCTCAAGGTCCATCCACGCCACCTGTTTTTTTTAAACTACCCATCAATGGCTTCTGATTGTTCCTGAAAATAGAACACGAGGGAAGTGAATTTGCCATCAATGAGGTTATTCAAAAGTTCTTTGTGGGGTGAGTTCTAAGGATATTCCTGAACAAAGACTTCAAAATCTATCTTGAGCATTCACAATGCTCTTAAGAGCTGCAAAGGCTGATTGCCATTTTTTTTGTTTTTGGAGGTGATGTACATTTGTGTATTTATGGTCTGTGTCATTTACTAAAAATATGGGAGTTTAACTTGAGAGTCACATGGCGTTCAGATGGAAAATAGCTTGAGACTTAACACAAATCAAATCTGAAGCAATGAGGTTCCCAGGGAAGTCTGTTTAGGGATACAGAATCAGTTCAGTTCAGTTCAGTTGCTCACTCGTGTCTGACTCTTTGCGACCCTATGGAGTGTAGCATGGCAGGCCTCCCTGTCCGTCACCAACTCCCGGAGTTCACTCAAACTCATGTCCATCGAGTCCATGATGCCATCCAGCCAGCTCATCCTCTGTCAGCCCCTTCTCCTCCCGCCTTCAATCTTTCCCAGCATCAGGGTCTTTTCAAATGAGTCAGTTTCCTGAGTTACCCGAACTATTTTACAAACTCGCAAAATTGTAGATGACAGATAGCAACTGAAAGTCCATCTTAGAGATCGGAAAATTCTCTCTTTTGCCCTTTGGGCTTAATCAGGTTGGTTAGCTGTGCCCTATGCCCTGAGGACAAACCAGGTGACTTTCCATTGCATCTGTATAATATATACCTTACTGAGTGGCTCAGTCACGCCTGACTCTTTGCGACCCCAAGAACTGTAGCCTGCCAGGCTCCTCGTCCATGGGATTTCCCGGACAAGAATACTGGAGTGGGTTGCCATTCTCTCCTGCAGGGCATCTTCCAGACCCAGGGATTGAAAATCTGCATCTTCTGCATTGCCCGTGGATTCTTTAACACAATCCCACTAGATATATATGTATGATGCATACTATGGAAACATGTTTGTGTGTATATGCATGTATCGACATATACACACAAGTGTATATATACACACATGTATGTATGTTATTGCATTAGTCACTCGGTGATGCCTGACTCTGACCCGCATGGACTGTAGCCCCGCCAGGCTCCTCTGTCTGTGGGATTCTCCAGGCAAGAACACTGGAGTGGGTTGCCATGCCCTCCTTCAGGGGATCTTCCTGATGCAGGGATCAAACCTGAATCCCCTGCGTTGGCAGGTGGATTCTTTACCCCTGACCCCCTGGGAAGCCATATCTGTACATTCTTTTCCGTATTCTTTTCCATTCTGGTTTTATCACAGGATACAGGATAGAAGTTCGCTGTGCTCTACAGTAGGACCTTGTAGTCGATTCATTCTCTGAACAAGAGTTTGCATCTGCCAGTCCCAGACTCCCACTCTGCATCTCCCGTGCTCCCACCCCCTTGACAACCACAAATCTTTTCTCTAGGTCTGTGAGTCTGTTTCCTAGGAAGTTTGTGATTTTTTTAACATCCTTCCTCGGGACCAGTGATAACATCAGCTTTTGTTTCCCTCAGTCACTGAGTTAAATAAAATTGTTAAAATGTTGATTAAACGGTTAGATAGCGTCACCGCCTCTGTGGTCATGAATTTGAGCAAACTCTGGGAGATGGTGAGGGACAGGGAAGCCTGGCCTGCTGCAGTCCACGTGGTCGCAAAGAGTAGGGCACGACGCAGCGACTTAAGAACAACAGCAACAAAAACGTGTTCATTTGTACAAATTTTCACGTGAGCCTGATGATTTCTCCTTTTGTGAGCTTAACTACTTCAAGCACAGTTGTTTCCTTGGAAGAGGACTCCACATTGGTGCTTGTTGATAAGATCATAGTTGGTATTGGCCATGAAGTGGGTTTGGAGCCGATGGCTGCCCATTAACCTCCAGCGGGAAATATTTTTCTAGGAGTCATCCCTCCAGCAAGCAGTACCCACTCCCTGACCACACACACACACACACACACACACACACACACACACACACACACACACACACACACAATTGCCCAGCATCCAGGAGTTCTGAAACGTGCTGAGGATGTAAACCAGAGGTCCCCTTCTTGGGCTGTAAAGGAATCTTCTGCAAGGTGGTGTGGGGAGTTGGTATTTTCTCCTCTCCTTTCTGTTTCTTGTTGTTTTAAATATATATATTTTTAATTTGGCAGCATCTGGTCTTAGTTGCCTTGTACGCCATGACCTCTCTAGTTGTGGCTCAAGGGCACGGTTGCTGTGAAGCATGTGGAATCTTAGTTTGCCAACCAGGGATGCAAACCAGGTCCCCTGCGTTGCAAGGTCTGCAGACTCTAACCTGCTGAACTCCCAGCAGAGTCCTTCCACTTCCTGTTCCTAACGAACTTTCTTTTCCCATTTCAACTGCTTGGCTCCTGAACCACACTTCCCTCTGATTTTGGTTTGCCCCTTATACCTTATATCCTTCCTAGCTGAGGTTTTGAGATAAGCGTAGTGTCTCCTGTTGGGAAGAATGACACGTTCCCCTTTAAGCTCATCGGCTGGGGGCAGAGCAGGCTAGTGACTGGCCTGAAAAGTCGCCCTAGTGGGGTAGTTTATCCACTGTGGTCAGGACACTTTCCCTTTGCACTTGACTGTCTAGTATCGCCTTAATACTAGACCTTGGTCCAGGTGATATCACGGAGGGCAGAGCATTTAGGGGACCCAGAAACGAAGGGTGTTGGGAACACATGTCACGTGGATGTGCGTGTCCACAGTCACACGTTCCGTTCAGCTCGCTCTCCTGCTGTGTGGTGGTCTGGCTTCTAGAAATGCCCGTCCCACCTTGGGTCCTGCCTCACGTGACCTTGCGGCTCTAAAGGATGAGCCTATAGATCCCGTGGGGATGTGGAAACATCCGCCGAGACCAGCATTGCCAGGGGAGGGTTACAAGGAGAATAAAAAGCCTTCACAAAGACAGAGACAGAAGTCATTTGAGGTGGGGGCGCTTTTACCCCAAATTGTTGTTGTTCAGTTGCTAAGCTGTCTCCGAGTCTTTGCAACCTCGTGGACTGCAGCACGCCAGGCTTCCCTGTCCTGCACCATCTCCCTGAGTTTGCTCAAACTCATGTCCATCGAGTCGGTAATGCCATCCAACCATCTCATCCTCTGTGGCGTGCTTCTTCTTCCCTCAATCTCTCACAGCATCATGGTCTCTATCAGATATGTGATCTTATTTTTTTCATTTCTTAAATTTTTTTTTTTAATGTTTTGGTCACATGGGACTAGGGATCTTTGTTCCCTAACCAGGGATCCTGCAGCGGCAGCATGGAGACCCAGCCACTAGAAGGGAAGTTCCGGGTGTGTAATCTTACAAGAAGACATTTCAGCTCCTATAGTGCCTGGGGAAACGGGAAGTTCTACGCAGTTAGGTATATACTGCATCGGGTCACACACTGCCATGTAAACACACAGCAGCTGGTTTTGGTTTTGAGGCAATGCAGGGGGGTCAGTTGCTGTATCTGTAAAGCAACCGTCCACTGCAGTCGGACAAAAAGTTGGCACAGACATCTCGAACAGCTCACGTACAGGGAAATCTTGAAAGCTGTAAACAGTATATGGAGTCTCATCATATTTGTGCTTCAGTGAGTGGCCTGTTTCACTGGGTGTGAGAGCCTCAGAGTGCATCTCTCTTGTCCCACCTGTATGGTCTCCTTCCTTTTAAAGGATGAACACTGTTCTACTTTTCGCCTTTTCATACTGTTCATGAGGCTCATGGGATTTGAACTGTGGCTTTGGAGATGCAAAGGACTTGGACTGCAAGGAGATCCAACCAGTCCATCCTAAAGGAAATCAGTCCTGAGTATTCATTGCAAGGACTGATGTTGAAGCTGAAACTTCAAAACTTTGGCCACCTGATGCAAAGAGCTGACTCATTGGAAAAGACCCTGATGCTGGGAAAGATTGAGAGCAGGAGCAGAAGCGGGTGACAGAGGATGAGATGGTTGGATGGCATCACTGACTCGATGGACATGAGTTTGAGTAAACTCTGGGAGTTGGTGATGGACAGGGAAACCTGGTGTGCTGCAGTTCATGGGGTCACAAAGAGTCAGACACGACCTAGCCACTGAACTGACTATTCTACGTTGTATATATATGGTATTTTGATTATCCATTGATTCATTTACAGAAATTTCTGTGGCTTATACCTCCTGGCTGGGATTTCCAGGTGGCACTGGAGGTAGAGAACCCTCCTGCCAATACAGGAGACATAAGAGATCTGGAATTTGATCCCTGGGTCTGGACTATCCCCTGGAGTAGGGAACAGCAACCCACTCCAGTATTCTTGCCTGGAGAATCCCATGGACAGAGGAGACTGGCGGGCTATGGTTCATAGGATTGCAAAGAGTCCGACACCACCGAAGCAAGTTAGCATGTACCTACACCTCTCGGCTACGCTGAATAATGCTTCAGGGGAACACAGGAGTGCAAGTATACCTCTCTGAGACCCTGCTTACAAGCTGGGTGGATATATGCTCATAAGTGAAGTTGGATATTGTCTCTTTTTTTTTTTTTTAAAGGAAAACGGGCAACAAAGAGTTAAAATTCCCTTCAGCAAATGAAATTGCTGACACTCAAACAGATTTGGGTAAGATTAGGATCCCTGGATAAGAGGCTTCCGTGCACTGATTTCCCCAGAGCTTTGTAAACAGAAAGAGCTCTGAGCGTTGATTACAGACAGCTATTTGAGTAGATGAAGCCCCTGGAAGCCACACAAACTCTGTATTTATTGCACCTCCTATGACTTCACCTCCATACTTTTTTTTTAATGTGAATAGTGTTTCCACTGAATGGGCTTTTGTTTATTTGGTTTGTTTGTACTTCTATTATTGCACATGAGAAATGGTATGCCAGCTTGTATCTTATGTGGCTTATAATACTGTACCGAGGAGCAAACAGTCGTCTGTAATACTCATTTGAAGCCAGTCATTATGATAAGGAAGGAAAGTTTGGATAAAGCACAGCCAACCAGAAGCCTCAGTGTGTTACTTCATTAAGGGCTTCAACTTTGAAAACGGTTGTCCAAAGAACTGTAGTTTGTTTTTTTTCCAAAGACTAAGATTCATCCTGCCTCGAAAAGAGCAGAATGATACATTTATTGTATTTATTAATTTTACTGAAGTATATTTGGTTTACAATTTTGTGGTAATTTCTGCTGTATAGCAAACTTATACATATATGTACTTTTAAAAATTATTCTTTTCTATAATGGTTCTATAATTGACGCTTTTGAACTGTGGTGTTGGAGAAGACTTGAGAGTCTCTTGAGAGCCCTTAGATTGCAAGGAGCTCCAACCAGTCCACCCTAAAGGAGATCAGTCCTGGGTGTTCATTGGAAGGACTGATATTGAAGCTGAAACTCCAATACTTTGGCCACCTGATGTGAAGAGCTGACTCATTGGAAAAGACCCTGATGCTGGGAAAGATTGAAGGTGAAAGGAGAAGCAGACGACAGAGGATGAGATGGTTGGATGGCATCACCGACTCAATGGACATGAGTTTGAGTAAACTCCAGGAGTTGATGATGGACAGGGAGGCCTGGCGTGCTGCAGTCCATGGGGTCGCAGAGTCGGACACAACTGAGCAACTGAACTGAATTGAACTGATACTGGTTTATCGTAGAACATTTTTTTAACCTATTTTTCCTTGCATCAGAGAATATATCTCATTTCAGTCTATCCTTTTATGGTTCCTGGTTCATCACAGAGGTTATATTTAAGTGATGTTATGGACAAAACTCTTTAAACTTTTTATGTTGTATTGGGGTATAGCCAGTTAACAGGTCATGATAAGTTTCAGGTTGATAGCAGAGGGACTCAGTTATGCATATACATGTATCCACGAAACTGCCCTCCCATCCAGGCTGCCACATGACACTGAGCAGAGTTCCCTGTGCTGGACAGCATGTCCTTGTTGGTCCTCCATGTTAAATACAGCAGTGTGTCCATGTCCATCCCAAACTCCCTAATTATCCCTTCTCCCATCCTTCCCCCTCGGGAGCCATAAGGTTACTATAGAGTATTGAGCAGAGTTCCCTGTGCTGGACAGCAGGTCCTTGCGGGTCCTCCATGTTAAATAAGCAGTGTGTCCATGTCCGTCCCAAACTTCCTCTGTCTCTCTTTCCCCATGCTTCCTCCCAGCAACAATAAGTTCATTCTCTAAGTCTATTGCTGTTCAGTAAGTAAATTCACTTGCATCATGTCTTTTGCTTTGTAGATTCCACATATGAGGAATGTCACACAGTGCTTCTTCTTCTCTATCTAACTTCCTTTACTCAGTAGGACAATCTCTGCTGCTGCTGCCAAGTCACTTCAGTCGTGTCCGACTCTGTGTGACCCCATAGACGGCAGCCCACCAGGCTCCCCCATCCCTGGGATTCTCCAGGCAAGAACACTGGAGTGGGTTGCCATTTCCTCCTCCAATGCATGAAAGTGAAAAGTGAAAATGAAGTCGCTCAGCCATGTCCGACTCTTAGCGACCCCATGGACTGCAACCCCTCCATCCATGGGATTTTCTAGGCAAGAGTACTGGAGTGGGGTGCCATTGCCTTCAAATGGCATTATCGCATTCTTTTTAGGGACCCAGTAATATCCCATTGTGTATATGTACCACATCTATATCAGTTCATCTATGGACGGACATCTAGGTTGCCTCCATGTCTGGACTATGGTAAACAGTGCTGCAATGAACATTGGGGTGCACGAATCCTTCTGAAGTTTGGTTTTCTCTGGATATCTGCCCGGGAGTGGGATTGCTGGACATGTGGTAGCCATATTTTCAGCTTTCATAGGACACTGAATATAGTTCTCTGTGCCATACGGGAGGACCCTGTTGTTTATCTCTGCTACAGATCAGAGCTCACGTCCACGAACCCCGAGTTCCCCCTCCTTGCCTCCATCTCAGTTCCTTCCCCCTTGACAATCACCAGTCTGTTTTCTAAAGGACCCTAAGCTGAGATGATGAGACCCAAGGCAAGGGGAGACAAATGTCAGCCTAAAAAATGCACAATGTGAGCGTTGCCAGTTACGCTTTATTTGGGGGCAAAAATGAGGGCTGCAGCTCAGGAGTAGTGGTTTAGTCGCTCAGTCCTGTCCGACTCTCTGTGACCCCACGCACTGTAGCCCACCAGGCTCCTCTGTCCATGGAATGCTCCAGGTAAGAACACTGGAGTGGGATCTTCCCGATGCAGGGATCGAACCCCTGCATTGCAGAAGTAACTCATTACCTACTGGGCTACCAGGGAAGCCGAGCCACACCCCAGATAGCTCCCAGAAAGTGCTCCAAAGAGACAGGGTTAAGGTCAATATAAGTGATTTTGGTGAAGGGAGAGTTTGTGCAATCAAGCACATATATTTTGCAGAAGGTTTCACTGATGACAAGGAGCAAACATCTCCATGAAGGATGTTCGTGCTTTTCTAGGCATGAAGAGATTCAGGGATCAGCTTCATAAAATCAGGTCCTGAAAATATCTATCTGAAGGCCTCTCCCGCCAGTTTTTCTCAGCACACAGAGGCCTCATTTCTGCTCTTCACCCTGAAGTCCTTTCAGGAGGCGTTGAAGGTCAGCCGCTTCAGCAGCTCAGGATTTAATCCTTGTCGAGCCGGATACCAGGGGCCCATGGCAAGTGCTAGTGTGTGGTGGACACAGGACAGACACCGCATCTGGCTGCTTCCAGCTGGGTAGGAGGAGCAGGAATTAGCCAATGGGGAAACTTCTCTCTTTTGTGTCCAAAGTGGGCACAGTTCACATCCCATGACTGTTTGTATCCCTGTGGTATAATAATAATAATGATCATGAAGCTTGATCCTTGCATGCTGGCGTAGAGCTCCCCAAACCCTTGGAATTTCCAAGTGATCAGACTGTCTTTTGTTATTTATAACAAAGGCTTTGGACCACACCTGAGTTTATGCTAATGCATCACTATAGATTTCTCAGACAGGCTTGACTTTTTCTCCTCTCCAAGGAGGTGTCTGTGTCTGAAGACATCTTTAATTTTCAGAGGTGGGAAAGGTGTCCTGCTGACATCCATGGGGTGAAGGTCGGGGAGGCCGCTCAAGACCCTACAACACAGAGGCTGGCCCCACAGCAGAGCGTTGTCTGGCCCCAAACGTCCATAGCTCTGAGCTGGACAGCAGCAAAGAACTTGACTGCCAATGCAGGAGACTTCAGAGATGTGGGTTTCCATCCCTGGGTTGGGAAGATCCCCTGGAGGAAGGCAGGGCAGCCCACTCCAGGATTCTTGCCTGGAGAATCCTATGCACAGAGGAGCCTGGAGGGCTGCAGTCCACGGGGTCACAAAGAGACGGACGCGACTGAAGCGACTTAGCATGTACGCGTGCATGTCAGCTTCTGAGACACTTGAGAAGCAGCAGATTCCAGGATCCTGGTTTCTCCCTCGCCTCGTTTCTCTCAACATTTCACTACGTTGTTTATTTTTTTCTAAAACATTAACTATTGGAATAGAGTTAACTTACACCATTGTGTTACTTTCAATGATGGAGGGAAGTGACTCAGAGTTATACATATGCAGAGAGCTAAGTGATTCAGTTATACATATGCATGGTGTTCTGTTTCAGATTCTTTTCCCATGTGGGTCATGACACAATATTGACTACAGTTCTCTGTGCTATGCAGTAGGTCCTGGTTGGTCATCTGTATTCCATACAGTAGTGTGTGTGTGTGTTAGCGCCAAGCGGGGCTCTCCCTTAGAAGAATTATGTCAGTACTTCCAGTCGGCAGGTCAGCCTGCATTGGGTGCGCTTCCCTAGGTGGATTCCGATTCACCAGAACTGAGATCAGACACATCTGGTGGGAGAGGGCACCTCCCCTTACGCGATTATGCATTCGAGGGTTTACAGTGGAGACTTTGCTCAGCGCTGTGCAATCTGGTATATAAAAGGAGTTCTGATCGGTCGCAAAGGGTCGGACACGACTGAGCGACTGAACTGAACTGATCAGGTAGGAAGGCTGGAATAAAGCCAGCGCTCAAGTTTAGAAAGCAGAACAGTCACGCACGTCGTGACAGGTTTCCTAGGAAGGTCATTCCCGTTCTATTTATATTTTCCAAATGGAGATCATAATGATTAATCTCTGCGTAGGCTGTTTGAAGTAATGTGACTGCAGGAGAATTCCACTTGGACATTTAAGGTCAGATAATGCGTGAGCGATTTACCCTAGAAGTGGTGTGCTTTCAGATGATCAATAGCATGAAGAAGGGGACTGATGGTGTGGGATCCACATGCCTGCCTTTCATGTCTGCTCAATTTATTCATCATATCCTGATTCCTGGACTAGACATCACTATAGCATCATTTGTGTGTGTGTGTGTGTGTGTGTGTGTGTGTGTACTCAGATGCTCAGTCGTGTCTGACTCTTTGTGACCCCATGGACTGTAGCCCACCAGGCTCCTCTGTCCATGGGATTCTCCAGGCAAGAATACTGGAGTGGGTTGACATTTCCTTCTCCGGGGGATCTTCCCAACCCAGGAATCGAACCCGCATCTGCTGTAGCTCCTGCATTGGCAGGCAGGTTCTTTACCCACTGAGCCTTCTGTGTAGATTCGTTAACTGACTCACGCACCTTCACTGAGGCTCGTTCTTGACACTATCCAAGCCGTGTTGCGTTTCCACATTTGGCTGGGGTAGAATCGGCTGGAGGACTCATGTTACAAGGCATCATTATTAATTCCGCACATGCTCACTGTTGTTTGAAGAGGCAAGCTCTTGTTTTGATTCCGTTCAAGCCAAGTGTTTGAGTAGGTACATTTGCATCCTTGAGAGTCTGTTATTTGAATATGTGCCTTTTTACTTGATGGAAAAGGTTTAATAAAGAAAAATGAATTGCAGTTCATATCAGATCAGATCAGATCAGATCAGTCGCTCAGTCGTGTCCGACTCTTTGCGACCCCATGAACTGCAGCACGCCAGGCCTCCCTGTCCATCACCAGCTCCCGGAGGTCACCCAGACTCGCATCCATCGAGTCAGTGATGCCATCCAGCCATCTCATCCTCTGTCGTCCCCTTCTCCTCCTGCCCTCAATCCCTCCCAGCATCAGAGTCTTCTCCAATGAGTCAACTCTTCGCATGAGGTGGCCAAAATACTGGAGTTTCAGCTTTAGCATCATTCCTTCCAAAGAAATCCCAAGATTCATCTCCTTCAGAATGGACTGGTTGGATCTTCTTGCAGTCCAAGGGACTCTCAAGAGTCTTCTCCAACACCACAGTTCAAAAGCATCAATTCTTCAGCGCTCAGCCTTCTTCACAGTCCAGCTCTCACATCCATACATGACCACAGGAAAGACCATAGCCGTTCATATAGGATGCTAAAAATAAAGAGATACACAGGTACATTTTTAGTTCTTTTTTTTTTTTTTAATGGTCTAGGTTTCTCTCACACTTACAGGTATTTTTTTTTTTAATTTTACTGGAGTATAGTTGCTTTACATGTTGTGTTAGTTTCTGCATCAGAGCTATAGAATTCACAAACATAAAACATCTGTTTATCCCAAAATTATGTAGTTTGTGTCTACTTTTTAGTTACGGTAGCAATGAGTTAGGTGCTGCAGATAAATTCCCCCATGTAAGATAAATGTATTTCCTATCTTGTGTGTTCCAGACACAAACCTAACTCAAAATGGGTCATAAACCTAAATGTGAGAGCTAAATTATAAAATTCTCAGAAGACAGCATGAATATTTCTTCATGACCTTGGGTTAGGCGATGATGTCTTAGATATGACATTAAAAGCACCAGTGACAAAAAAAGAGAAGAATTGGAATTCATCAAAATTTAAAATGTGTGCTCTTCAAGAGACACCATCGAGAAAGTGAAAAGAATTTAAAAATGGAGAGAAAATATTGCCAAGTCATGTATCTGGTAAGGGACTTTATTCAGAGTATATAAATAAGTTTGTAACAAAACAGAGACTAACCGAGTTACCAACACAAAGGGACTTAACAGGCATTTCTTTAAAAAAAAAAAAGATACACGAAAGGCTGATACTCATATTTAAAAATGTTCAACTTGATTAGCCTTCAAATGAAGCTGTAATGAAATCACAGATCACACCCACTGGGATGGTACAGTGCAAAACCACAGTCAATAACAAATGTAGATGAACTGAAACTCTCATGTATCCTTGGGAATGTTAAATGGTATAGTTATTTTGATAGAACAGGCTGGCAGTTTTTCCCCATGTTAAACAGAGTTGATTATCTGACCCAACAGTTCCCCTCAGAGGTAACTAGCTCAGTTCAGTTCAGTTGCTCAGTCCTGTCTGACTCTTTGTGACCCCATGGACTGCAGCACGCCAGGCTTCCTTGTCCATCACCAACTTCAGGAGCTTACTCAAACTCCCGTCCATCGAGTCGGTGATGCCATCCAACCATCTCATCCTCTGTCATCCCCTTCTCCTCCTGCCTTCAATCTTTCCCAGCATCAAGGTCTTTTCCAATGAGTCAGCTCTTAGCCACAGGTAGCCAAAGTATTGGAGCTTCAGCTTCAGCATCAGTCCTTCCAATGAATATGCAGGACTGATCTCCTTTAGGATGGACTGGTTTGATCTCATTACACTCCAAGGGACTCTCAAGAGTCTTCTCCAACACCACCGTTCCAAAGCATCAATTCTTCGGTGCTCAGCTTTCTTTATAGTCCAACTCTCACATCCATCTCCATGCATCACAATGGGTGAATCTTGAAAAAAAAAATCCCATTCACCAAAAAAGCATACATGACAAGGGGAGAAGATAGAGTTATTGTTTAGTAGGTTCAGAGTTTCAACCTTGCAGGATGAAATAAGTTATGGAGATGGTTGGTGGGGATGGTTGCAGAACATTGTGAATGTCCCTAATGACACTTAGCTGTTGACTTTATTTTTGTTTTTAAATCCATTTTTAACATTAATTAATTTATTTTAATTGGAGGCTAATTACTTTACAATATTGTGGTGTTTTTTTTGCCATACATCTACATGAATCAGCCACGGGTGTACATGTGTCCCCCTGAACCCTCTTCCTAAACCCCCTTCCCACCTCCCATCCCACCCCATCCCTCTGGGTTGTCCCAGAACAACCAGCTTTGAGTGCCCTGCTTCCTGCATCGAATTTGCATGATCATCTATTTTACATAGGGATTTTTTTTTTTTTAATATATGGACCATTTTGAAAGTCTTAATTGAATGTGTTGCCTCTGTTTTATGTTTTCTGAGCGTGAGGCATATGGGATCTGAGTTCCCTGAAAAGGGTTGAACTCTCAACCCCTGAGCTAGAAGGTAGACTCTTAACCCCTGGACAACCAGGGGAGTCCTGTTCGCTGTTAAACCCAACAGTGTTTAACACGGTAAATTTTTACAATAAATGGATTTTGATGGCAGAGGAGTTATTCTCGCTGCAAAGATCTCCTCCTTCCCACTGAGTCAGTCTCAACATTCAGAGAGCCATGTAAAGACTACTCGTGACTCCCTGAAATAATTAGTTCTGGGACTTTACATCAGGACACTTGGAGGAGGGTGGCCAAAAGCTACCGACCCTACAGTCATCTTGTCTACCAGCCACATAACTCCATTTGGCTTCTCTCCCTGGTCCAGCACAGTGTTCAGTGGTCCCTGCTTCTCTCCCGTTGAGGAGCCTGATGCTCTCCTCAGCAAAGACCAAGCAAACAGTCATAACTGTGTAGACTGGGGCTGATAATGACTGATGACTGTGGCTTTACGCAAAGATGTGGGTCCTTGGGCTGCGCTTGAGTCCCGCAATGGAATTGTTAAGTGTGGGTTTAAATACCGGCTCCAACACTTGTTAACCACAGACACAATGTGATGCTTAATCTCTTTAAACCTTAAAATCACAGAAAAATGAAGATAATGGGTTGCTGTGTGTGTGTGAGTGTGTGTAAGATGATTGTGAGAACTCAATGAACTTAAGTTCAATAAGTGCCACGGCACCTGCTGGTCGATGTTCAGTGAACGTTACTTCCACTCTCCTTCTGTTTATCGTAAATGTGGACTCACCCTGCAGATTTAGGTGCTGTTCCAGATTGTTTTGGATGACGTTTCTCATCCCAGTAGGACTTTCATGGCATCCTAGAATCCATCCTGTCTATATCCATCTTTGCCTGAGGTCACTGTTAACAATCAGCCACTGTTACCATCTCAGAAGTCACATGGGGTGTAGCGATTGGTACTGCAACTTCTTTACCTTGAAACCTATAATTTGACGGTTACTCCCTGTGATTGCAATTACTCTTCTGATTCTGAAACGCCTCTCTGGCTTAATTTGAACAATCATTATCTTTCCTCAAGCATTCTTAACAACGTATTGACGATGCGTTTTGTTGTTGTTACTTGGCAGGGTCTTCCACTCTCAAAGACCTTTTCGAAGCCCTAAGACATTTTCATTCTAGAATTAGATTCAGAATCTTATGATGTCTTTTTCCATGCCAAAGGGGGAAAATGATCCCACCAAAGAAAATTATGCATTTGGGGTTGTGTTTGATTACTTGAAGGTTGTTTGCATAATAACAGGATTTTGTTTGTCAAGAGTCGAGGGCGCTGGCTGTTTATTCCCCACTTGAAGTCATAATCTTGTGTGTGACCTTGCCATCATCTCCACGGCAACCAACTGTGCTTCAGCAAATTGAGGATTACGGCAGGGATCAAGTAGGAACAAACAGGTGGTCCAGGTGGAGCAGATAAACTTCCCCAAAATAAAGATTTTGTGTTGTGGTTAAGTACAGTACTTTCTTTAAAATATAAAGACATCCTGCTGAAAGTATCCGTTCCATCTTGGTTCTCATCAGCCATCAGCTGAGTCCTCCCGGGGCTCGCAGAGAGAGACTAACTTGAATCGCAGTAACTAACCTGCTGAGACAGGTAACAAGTGTCATTTTGACTTGTCGAGATCTTGCTCATAAAAATTCATAAGTGGTGGTGGAGAGGCTTTACGATTCCCCAAACTGGCATTTCTCTGTCAGGCTCTTATAAACTGACAAAGGCCACGGTCTCTAGACTTCTCTGAGGGGTAGAGATTATTTAAATCTATATTTAGCTCCTTTTCTAATCACACTGAACAGGTAGATGGCCTCCCCAAAGTCATCTGTTTGGAAATAATAACACAGCCCTGATTTTCATTTTGATCTTGTGACTCCACACTAATCGTCTTTCTGGTCCCCTGTGGTTGGCTATGAGACGGGCAAGAGAAAGTCCAGACATCTAAAGGAAATATATTTTTTCTGATCCTTGTGTAAAACTTTTCTTCTGAAACATGGTTAGATTTTTTTTTTTTTATTCTTGGTTTTGTTTAATATGTTGACCAGAGACTTGGGTTTGGCGAAACTAATTTTCACATATGTAACGTGTTCTCATTCAGCGTTCTGCAACCCAGGAGATAAGACTGGCAACCCAGTCTACCCAGCAGTCATTGAGATTCTATTCAACACCCTCAAAACACATGCATCCAGCCTGGCTTGTTACTTTCAGAACGCTCAGAAGCCAGGATTACTCATCCCCACGCACTCATAGGAATTCGGGTTGCTCACTTTCGTCCTCCAAGCTTGCCATATGAATCAAAAGATCAATACATGGGCACCGTCATTTATCAGACGCTCTCATGCTGAGTGGCCGGGTGTAAGGGAAAGCGTGACGGAATGCCGCCTACATTTAAAGTGGTTCTTCAGGGCTGAATTGTCCCCTGCAGCGCTGAAGAACCCGCCTGCCAGTGCAGGAGACATAAGAGATGCAGACTCCATCCCTGGGTCGGGAGGATCCCCTGGAGGAGGGCATGGCAATCCGCTCCAGTACTCTTGCCAGGAGAATCCCCATGGACAGAGGAGCCTGGAGGGCTACAGTCCACAGGGTCGCAAACAGTCGGGCATGACTGAAGAGACTTAGCATGCGTGCAGCACCCAAGTTTATGTGTTGAAGCTCTAGGCCCCCAAAACATTAGAATATGCCTGTATTTGGAGACAGGGCCTTTAAAGGCATAAGTATACACACACACACACACACACACACACACACACACACCCCTATGCACACACTTGCAGATGAATGTGGATATTACAGTCAATAGAACTTACTGACTGTAGCTCAGAGGTGATGAAAAGGGAGAGGAATGCTGGGCAGATGAGCAAACAGTTTCATCGTGAACATGACCTAGTCTCCGGCCATCTCCAGTGCCTGCGAGACACAGGTCACGTGCTCAGTTGTCAGGGCTGGTTCTCTGAAGTCTTGAGTGGAAACTCGTCCTCCCAGTCTGGAGGTGAGAATCATGGATCTGAGTCGAGGAGAGAGTTGAAGGCTGAGGACAGGATGTGACTGAGAGGAAGGGAGGAGTCAGGAGTTGGGTGGATAAGTACTGGAAGGAATGACATGGACATCACACATCTCAGGAATGGACGTACAACCTGGGGACCTGGGTATCCTCCAGGCTGGCGTGTGACCCAGATCAGCTGGTAGGCTTTTAAGGCTGTTTATACTTCTTTATAAATTATGCTTGCTCCTTGGAAGAAAAGCGATGAGCAACCTAGACAGCATATTAAAAAGCAGAGACCTTACTTTGCCAACAAAGGTCTGTCTAGTCAGGGCTATGGTTTTTCCAGTGGTCATGTATGGATGTGAGAATCGGACCGTAAAGGAACCAGAGTGCTGAGGAATTAATGCTTTTGAACTGTGGTGTTGAAGAAGACTCTTGAGAGTCCCTTGGACTGCAAGGAGATCCAACCAGTCCATTCTGAAGGAGATCAGCCCTGGGTGTTCTTTGGAAGGACTGATGTTGAAGCTGAAACTCCAATACTTTGGCCACCTAATGTGAAGAATTGACTCATTGGAAAAGACCCTGATGCTGGGAAAGATTGAAGGTGGGAGGAGAAGGGACGACAGAGGATGAGATGGCTGGATGGGATCACCGACTCGATGGAAATGAGTTTGAGTAGGCTCGGGGAGTTGGTGATGGACAGGGAGGCCTGGCATGCTGCAGTCCATGGGGTCACAAAGAGTTGGCAACAAAAGAGTCCGAAATGCAGTACTTGGATGCAATCTCAAAAACGACAGAATGATCTCTGTTCGTTTCCAAGGCAAACCATTCAATGTCACAGTAATCCAAATCTATGCCCCAACCAGTAACGCTGAAGAAGCTGAAGTTGAACGGTTCTATGAAGACCTACAAGACCTTTTAGAACTAACACCCAAAAAAGATGTCCTTTTCATTATAGGGGACTGGAATGCAAAAGTAGGAAGTCAAGAAACACCTGGAGTGACAGGCAAATTTGGCCTTGGAATACGGAATGAAGCAGGGCAAAGACTAACAGAGTTTTGCCAAGAAAATGCACTGGTTATAGCAAATACCCTCTTCCAACAACACAAGAGAAGACTCTATACATGGACATCACCAGATGGTCAACACCGAAATCAGATCGATTATATTCTTTGCAGCCAAAGATGGAGAAGCTCTATACAATCAGCAAAAACAAGACCAGGAGCTGACTGTGGCTCGGACCATGAACTCCTTATTGCCAAATTCAGACTTAAATTGAAGAAAGTAGGCAAAACCACTAGACCATTCAGGTATGACCTAAATCAAATCCCTTATGATTATACAGTGGAAGTGAGAAATAGATTTAAGGGCCTAGATCTGATAGATAGAGTGCCTGATGAACTATGGAATGAGGTTCGTGACATTGTACAGGAGACAGGGATCAAGACCATCCCCATGGAAAAGAAATGCAAAAAAGCAAAATGGCTGTCTGGGGAGGCCTTGCAAATAGCTGTGAAAAGAAGAGAAGTGAAAAGCAAAGGAGAAAAGGACAGACATAAACATCTGAATGCAGAGTTCCAAAGAATAGCAAGAAGAGATAAGAAAGCCTTCTTCAGCGATCAATGCAAAGAAATAGAGGAAAATAACAGAATGGGAAAGACTAAGGATCTATTCAAGAAAATCAGAGATACCAAAGGAACATTTCATGCAAAAATGGGCTCGATAAAGGACAGAAATGGTATGGACCTAACGGAAGCAGAAGATATTAAGAAGAGGTGGCAAGAATACACAGAAGAACTGTACAAAAAAGAGCTTCACGACCCAGATAATCATGATGGTGTGATCACTGACCTAGAGCCAGACATCCTGGAATGTGAAGTCAAGTGGGCCTTAGAAAGCATCACTACGAACAAAGCTAGTGGAGGTGATGGAATTCCAGTGGAGCTATTCCAAATCCTGAAAGATGATGCTGTGAAAGTGCTGCACTCAATATGCCAGCACATTTGGAAAACTCAGCAGTGGCCACAAGATTGGAAAAGGTCAGTTTTCATCCCAATCCCAAAGAAAGGCAATACCAAAGAGTGCTCAAACTACCGCACAATTGCACTCATCTCACACGCTAGTAAAGTAATGCTCAAAATTCTCCAAGCCAGGCTTCAGCAATATGTGAACCGTGAACTTCCTGATGTTCAAGCTGGATTTAGAAAAGGCAGAGGAACCAGAGATCAAATTGCCAACATTCTCTGGATCATGGAAAAAGCAAGAGAGTTCCAGAAAAACATCTATTTCTGCTTTATTGACTATATCAAAGCCTTTGACTGTGTGGACCACAATAAACTGTGGAAAATTCTGAGAGAGATGGGAATACCAGACCACCTGATCTGCCTCTTGAGAAATCTGTATGCAGGTCAGGAAGCAACAGTTAGAACTGATCATGGAACAACAGACTGGTTCCAAATAGGAAAAGGAGTACGTCAAGGCTGTATATTGTCACCATGTTTAACTTATATGCAGAGTACATCATGAGAAATGCTGGACTGGAGGAAACACAAGCTGGAATCAAGATTGCCGGGAGAAATATCAATAACCTCAGATATGCAGATGACACCACTCTTATGGCAGAAAGTGAAGAGGAACTAAAAATCCTCTTGATGAAAGTGAAAGTGGAGAGTGAAAAGGTTGGCTTAAAGATCAACATTCAGAAAACGAAGATCATGGCATCTGGTCCCATCACTGCATGGGAAATAGATGGGGAAACAGTGGAAACAGTGTCAGACTTTCTTTTTCTGGGCTCCCAAATCACTGCAGATGGTGACTGCAGCCATGAAATTAAAAGACGCTTGCTCCTTGGAAGGAAAGTTATGACCAACCTAGATAGCATATTCAAAAGCAGAGACATCACTTTGCCAACAAAGGTTCGCCTAGTCAAGGCTATGGTCTTTCCTGTGGTCATGTATGGATGTGAGAGCTGGACTGTGAAGAAGGCTGAGCGCTGAAGAATTGATGCTTTTGAACTGTGGTGTTGGAGAAGACTCTTGAGAGTCCCTTGGACTGCAAGGAGATCCAACCAGTCCATTCTGAAGGAGATCGGCCCTGGGATTTCTTTGGAAGGAATGATGCTAAAGCTGAAACTCCAGTATTTTGGCCACCTCATGCGACGAGTTGACTCATTGGAGAAGACTCTGATGCTGGGAGGGATTGAGGGCAGGAGGAGAAGGGGACGACAGAGGATGAGATGGCTGGATGGCATCACCACTTGATGGGTGTGAGTCTGAGTGACCTCCGGGAGTTGGTGATGGACAGGGAGGCCTGGCGTGCTGCGGTTCATGGGGTCGCAAAGAGTCGGACGCGACTAAGAGGCTTTCAGTTTCACTTTTTCACTTTCATACGTTCGGGAAACGGTGTGTATATATATTGCATATATATTCAGTTCAGTTCAATTTAGTCACTCAGTCATGTCTGACTCTTTGAGACCCCATGAATAGCAGCACGCCAGGCCTCCCTGTCCATCACCAACTCCTGGAGTTCACCCAGACTCACGTCCATTGAGTCAGTGATGCCATCCAGCCATCTCATCCTCTGTCATCCCCTTCTCCTCTTGCCCTCAATCCCTCCCAGCATCAGAGTCTTCTCCAATGAGTCAACTCTTCGCATGAGGTGGCCAAAGTACTGGAGTTTCAGCTTTAGCATCATTCCTTCCAATATACTAACGCATATATATGGAATTTAGAAAGATGGTAACAATAACCCTGTTTACAAGACAGCAAAAGACACACTGATGTATAGAACAGTCTTATGGACTCTGGGAGAGGGAGACGGTGGGATGATTTGAGAGAATAGCATTGAAATATGTATAATATAATTTCTGAAACAAGTCGCCAGTCCAGGTTCGATGCCTGATAAAACGGATGCCTGGGGCTGGTGCACTGGGATGACCCAGAGGGATGGTATGGGGAGGGAGGAGGGAGGAGGGTTCAGGATGGGGAATACATATATACTTGTGGCGGATTCATTTTGATGAATGGCAAAAGCAATACAATATTGTAAAGTTAAACAAAATAAAATTAAAAAAAAAAGAAATCCCAGGGCTGATCTCTTTCAGAATGGACTGGTTGGATCTCCTTGCAGTCCAAGGGACTCTCAGAATACATATATATACATAGTGTATCTGTGTATTATAAAATAGTTCCCCCTTATCCACAGGACGTACTTTCAAAGCCCTCCAGTGGATGCCTGAAATCACGGATAATACCAAACCCTCTGTGCGTTATGGTTTTTTCCTATATGTGCACACCTATGATAAAGTTTCAGTTATAAGTTAGGCACAGTAGGAATGTTCGAACTGGCAGCATCGCTGTCTTGTGGTTTGGGGCCATTATTACGTGAAGTAAGGGCTTGTTGAACATAAGCACTAGGGTACATTACAGGCTGAAACAAGTCAGCTGCTAAGTGAGTAACAGGCAGGAGACGGGTGATTCGTGTGGACCAGGGGGACCACACTAGTAAGGAAAAACACTGATGTGTGAATACTTTTCACACATCGATTTGTTCCAGCACATCCCCAGTTAGAACTGTCTTATGAAAATCGAATATAGTACTTTTATTCCGAACTGCTTTCAATGACAGTTTTAGGATAATGATTTCAAAGAGCACATTTTATCTGAAATGTGTCATATTTTATACACAAGCTGGTCCCTCTCACACGTATATGCTCAGTCATGTCCGAATCTTTGCAACCCTATGGACGGTAACCCACCAGGCTTCTCGGTCCATGGGATGCTCCAGGCAAGAATACTGGAGTGAGCTGCCCTTTCCTTCTCCAGGAATCTTCCTGACCCACACGTTTCCTGTGTATCCAGCATTAGCAGGTAGATTCTTTACCTCTAGTGCCACATGGAACCCTATACAAACTGGTGAAGGATCTCAATTCTGGGGGAAAAAAAAAACAGGTCCAAAAAGCCCTTCAGGAAGACAATAAACCGACTGTAAATATTTAATCTAAATATTTAAATATTGTGAGCATTTGCACTTCTTTTTCACGTCTCTTGCATAAGTATCTTGGAGAGGAATTCCTGGCACATAGCAGCATCGTACGTTTGACCTTGCAAAGAATACTCCAGAGTTTCCCAAGGAAGGGTTCCAGTCACTGACCCTCAAGGGATGTATTAGTGAGTTTCACTTAGGGAGTATTCTACCAGAGTTGTCATCCTCTGTCCCTGCAATTTTTGTTGCCGTGTCCTCTTTCTGGATTAATTAACCTTATTTTGGATTAATCGCATCCTTTTCATATTCTATTTTATCTCGTCCCTTGATTACATAAATGATCTTTTCAGTATTCTGTTTTATCTCCTCTCTTGATTACATAGATGATAAATAGATAGGGTTCCTGGGTAGCTCAAATGGTAAACAGTCTGCAATGTGAGAGACCTGGGTTCGATCCCTGGGTCAGGAAGATTCCCTGGGGAAGGGCACGGTAACCCACTCTGGTGTTCTTGCCTGGAGAATCCCATGGTCAGAAGAGCCTGGTAGGCTACAGTCTATATATACAGAATTTATTGACCTCCGTCTGCCGACAATGCGGGAGACCCACGTTCAATCCTAGGGTCGGGAATATCCTCTGGAGAAGAAAATGCACTCTAGTACTCTTGCCTGGAAAATCCCACAGACGGAAGAGCCTGGCGGGCTACAGTCCACGGGGTCGCAAAGAGTCGGACAACAGTGAGCGACTTCACTTTCACTTTATATATGTAATCCATGGGGTCACAGAGTCTGACGTGACTGACTTTCACTTCACCTTACAGATGGTAGGTAGATAAATAGGTACATACGGATGATAGATGGTAGGCAGGTAGACGAAAGATAAATGGGAAGATGATAGATAGATATGGATAGATGATAAAGAGGTAGATACATAGACAGATGGCTCTGTTTTAACTGGAGGATAATTGCTTTGCAATGTTGTATTAATTTTTGCAGTGCAGCAAAGTGAATCAGATATACATATATGTCCCCTCCCTCCTGAGCCTCCCTCTCCTCCCCACATCCCACCCTCCTAGGTCATCACAGAGCCCAGCGCTGGGCTTCCTGTGCTGTAGAGAGTGTCCCACTCGCTGTCTATTTTACACACGGTCGTGTATATTTGTCAGCGCTGCTCTCTCAGTTTCATCCCACCCTCTCCTTCCCTCCCTGTATCCCTACATATATCCTATATGTGGGTCTGATCTCTACATCTCTGTCTCTATTCCTGCCCTGCAAATAGCAGGATAGGTTTATTTTTCTTTCACTGCTTTGTGGTAGAGATCAAATTCTGAAAGAGATGGGAATACCAGACCACCTGACCTGCCTCTTGAGAAATCTGTATGCAGGTCAGGAAGCAACAGTTAGAACTGGACATGGAACAACAGATTGGTTTCAAAGAGGAAAAGGAGTATGTCAAGGCTGTATATTGTCACCGTGCTTATTTAACTTCTATGCAGAGTGCATCATGAGAAATGCTGGGCTGGAGGAAGCACAAGCTGGAATCAAGATTGCCTGGAGAAATATCAATAACTTCAGATATGCAGATGATACCACCCTTATGGCAGAAAGTGAAGAAGAACTAAAGAGCCTCTTGATGCAAGTGAAAGTAGAGAGTGAAAAAGTTGGCTTAAAGCTCAACATGCAGAAAACGAAGATCATGGCATCCGGTCCCATCACTTCATGGCAAATAGATGGGGAAACAGTGTCAGACTTTATTTTTCTGGGCTCCAAAATCACTGCAGGTGGTAACTGCAGCCATGAAATTAAAAGATGCTTGCTCCTTGGCAGGAAGACTATGACCAACCTAGATAGCATATTAAAAACCAGAGACATTACTTTGCCAACAAAGGTCTGTCTAGTCAAGGCTATGGTTTTTCCAGTAGTCTTGTATGGATGTGAGATTTGGACTATAAAGAAAGCTGAGCACCAAAGAATTGATGCTTTGGAACTGTGGTGTTGGAGAAGACTCTTGAGAGTCCCTTGAACTGCAAGGAGATCCAACCAGTCCATCATAAAGGAAATCAATCCTGACTATTCATTGGAAGGACTGATGTTAAAGCTAAAACTCCAATACTTTGGCCACCTGATGCAAAGAGCTGATTCATTGGAAAAGACCCTGATTGAAAGAATGGAAAGTGGGAGAAGAAGGGGACGACAGAGGATGGGATGGTTGGATGGCATCACCAACACAACGGACATGAGTTTGGGTAAACTCTGGGAGTTAGTGATGGACAGGGAGGCCTGGCGTGCTGCAGTCCATGGGGTCACAAAGAGTCAGACATGACGGAGCAACTGAACTGAACTGAACTGATGGTAGAGATCTGGCCCATCACTTATTTTTATAGGATCTACTCGTTAAGAATGGTTATTTCATTTTTAAATTGTCACATGTTAAATACTAGTTATATATGCACCTGTATAACCTCCTCCCTCTTTCCTCTTGGTCTCAGATCAGATCAGATCAGTCGCTCAGTCGTGTCCGACTCTTTGCAACTCCATGAACCACAGCACGCCAGGCCTCCCTGTCCATCACCAACTCCCGGAGGTCACTCAGACTCACATCCATCGAGTCAGTGATGCCATCCAGCCATCTCATCCTCTGTCGTCCCCTTCTCCTCCTGCCCCCAATCCCTCCCAGCATCAGAGTCTTCTCCAATGAGTCAACTCTTCGCATGAGGTGGCCAAAAGCCAAATTACATCCTACCTGATCATTGACAGAAATAGTCACCATGTCTTCCCTAGATACTCTATTAATAGAACTATACTGTTTTGTACAGTAATCATTTGTTACCTCTGGCTACAGAAATAAATTTAAATTCAATAAAGGTAAAAATTCACTTCCTCCCTCACACTTGTCTCATTTCAGACACCCAATATGTGTGTGTGGCTAATGGCTACCATCTTAGATAATACAGAAAGTACACCCATCATGTCAGAAAGTTCTACTGAAAAGCTGTTCCTAGGCAACTGGATACTTAACCTTAACATAGCAGAATCTACCTTACAAAATTATACTGCCTTCAGAAATCTGCACAAACACCATAAGAAACTTACACTAGAATAATTGCAGTAAACACCTCTCTTTCCTTTTCCTTCTCATCATTTTGCGGTCCACTTTGACAGGCTTGCATCTCACACCACATTCTTGTCATTTTTGTTTTAAACAGTGAATATTTGTTAAAAGACACTCGGACAATGTAGATACTTTCCTTTAAAAAAAGGTGTTTTATATGTGTTTATCCAGATAGTTACAGCTTTGCTTGCAATTCTTTTTGCATAACTGGGCTCTTACGTGCTATTTTTTTTCTCCTTCTTCCTGAAGACCTTTTATTTCTGTATTTTTTAGCGTGTCTTGTGCAGTGGGTCTCCTGACAAGGAAGGCCTCAGCTTTCATCATACCTGAAAACGCCTCTCTGTTCTACTTTTTGTTCTGAAGGGTATTTTCACTAGACCGCTAATTCCAAGTTGACGCTGTTCTTTCATCACCTTAGAGATACCTTTCCATTTTTCCTGACCCCCGCTTTGTTTCTTGTGGTGAACAGCGAGCCATAGCTCAGAACGTCATCCACTTATGTGTATTATGTCTCTCTGTTCCCCAGCTGCTGTCAAGGTTCACTCTCTTGTCTTTGGTGTCCAGGGTCATCTGCGAAATCGCCAGCTGTCTTTTCCTTCCACGTTTCTCCTGTTTGTGGTCTGCTGAACACCATCGGTCTGTGTACCAGTATGGTTCATTGGTTCTGGAAAGTTCCTGGTTATTATATCTTTGAAACTTCCTCTTAGGGACTTCGCTGGAAGTCCAGTGGTGAAGACCGTGTGATCCCAATGCACAAGGTCCAGGTTCCATGCCTGGTCAGGGAACCAAGTTCCCGCATGCTGCGCACAGTACAGACAGAAAAGAAAAAGAAAATTAGAGAGGAAATAAAAATGGAGAACCTCTGTACTCAGTCTATGACTCCCTTGCTCCATTGAATCCTCCTCCCACCCCTACTTTTTTGTTCTTTCTCTTCTGACTTCAATAGAAGGCCTGCAAACTAAAGTAGGGAAAACAGAGAGCTTGGGAAAGCAAGGAAGAGACTGTCCAAGATCTTTGAGAGACCACGCCGGCTTCCCTGCGACTCACATCACTGTGGACTTAAGAATATTTTCTAATTGACTTATTTTTGGGTGGAAGACAATTTCTTTTACAATATTGTGTTGGTTTCTGCATACATCCACATGAATCAGCCATAGGCATATATATGTCCCCTCCCTCTTGAACCAACCCCCCCTCAACCTTTTCTTCCATCCCACCCCTCTAGGTTGTCACAGAAAACCAGTTTGAGTTTGCTGCCTCACACAGCAAATCCCCACTGGCTGTCTGTTTTACATGGTGGTTTAGTTGCTATAAGTCTGACTTTTGCAAGCCCATGGACTGTAGCCTGGCTGGGGACCTGGCAGTGGGAAATTGCCCCTCGTCTCTCTCTCTCTCTCTCTCCATTTTCTGTGAAGCCCCCAGTTCTGTAAAGCGTGAGAACTTTCCCCTCACACCTGGATATCCCGTGTCTGCTTGCTATGATCTGTCACATCAGAGCAGTCACCTCACCCCGGGACACTACCTTTGTCTCTGGAGGAGTGTTGTCTCCGTGAAACTCAGGGACATCTGTGTATAGCTGCCATCAGATCCACCGCTCTGATCCCTACCTTCTATAAGAGGCTGCCTCCAACATGGGCGAGAGCTCCTGGAGTTTATTATCTCTTCCTCCTTCCCTGACATGGGCCAGGCCATCTCCTTCCTTAGTGAAGATTCTTTTTTTGTTTCCCTAACTTTTATTGGAGTAGAGTTGTTTTACTGTACCGAGTTTGCTTCTGCTGTACAGTGAAGTGAATCAGCTATGCATTGTTCAGTTGCTCAGTCATGTCCAACTCTCTGCGACCCCATGGACTGCAGCATGCCAGGCTTCGCTGTCCTTCACCATCTCCCGGAGCTTGCTCAAACTCATGTCCATCCAGTCAGTGACGCCATCCAACCATCTCATCCTTTGTCGCCCTTTTCTCCTCCTGCCTTCAGTCTGTCCCAGCATCAGGATACATATATACCCTCTTTTTCTGGGTTTCCTTCCCATTTAGGTCACCACAGAGCAGTGAGTACAGTTCTTTGTGCTAACGCACCCCCCGTGTTCACCAGCACTCCTAGTTACAATAGCCAGGACATGGAAATAACTTAAATGTCCGTGGAGAGACGCAGGAATAGAGAAGATGTGGTGTACGTGGACAATGCAATATTCCGCAGCCATAAAAGAAGGAATGAAATTGGGTCATTTGGAGGAGTGACTGGCCACCCACTCCAGTGTTCCAGCCTGCGAGAATCCCATGAACAGAGGAGCCTGGCAGTCTGCAGTCCACCGGGTTGCAGTTAGATACGACTGAAGCGACTTAGCATGCAAGCATGCATAGATGGAACTAGAGACTGTCGTTCAAGGTGGAGTAAATCAGAAAAGGACAAACAAATATATCAAGGCAGGCATGTGGAATCTGCTGCAAAGATTCTCGGGAGATAGTTGGCCAGTGGTCAAAGCATCTGCTGAGACTAAGACTCCCTCATATTTCTAATGAAACTGGCCCACCTGGGTTTTAAAAGTTCACTCCATCCTCCTCCTGACCCTTAAACCTACAACAGGGTCCTCCCACCCAGACCACTTCCATGGAGATCAAAGTTGACACCAGTCTTTTCCTTCCTGAAAGGAGCTTGCTGCTCTTTTTTTTTTTTTCCCATAGAAATAACACTGTTGTTTCTTTCTGTCCATATTACAGTGTTGCTGTCTTCCTTCAGATAGTATCTTCCTTTGTCTAAAGAATCAGGTAATTGCCTCCTGGTCTCCACTCTTTTTTATTTTTTTTACTGTAGCACTATGTAGGGGAGGAAACATAATTGTCCTCTACTCTTCTACCTCCTTGGTGGAGACCCACTGGAATAAAAGGTGGGCTGTCATTGTTGATGTTGGTTAGCTATTTGGTCGTGTCCAACTCTGTGGTGTTGGAGAAGACTCTTGAGAGTCCCTTGGACTGCAAGGAGATCCAACCAGTCCATTCTGAAGGAGATCAGCCCTGGGATTTCTTTGGAAGGAATGATGCTAAAGCTGAAACTCCAGTACTTTGGCCACCTCATGCGAAGAGTTGACTCATTGGAGGAGACTCTGATGCTGGGAGGAATTGGGGGCAAGAGGAGAAGGGGACGATAGAGGATGAGATGGCTGGATGGCATCACTGACTCAATGGATGTGAGTCTCAGTGAAGTCCAGGAGTTGGTGATGGACAAGGAGGCCTGGCGTGCTGCGATTCATGGGGTTGAAAAGAGTCAGACACGACTGAGCGACTGATCTGATCTGACTCTGTGACCCCAGGAGTGTAGCCCACCAGTGTCCTCTGTTCGTGGGATTCCCCAGGCAAGAATACTGGAGTGGGTTGCCATTCCCTTCTCCAGGAGGTCTTCCTGACCCAGGGATCGTACCTGCATCTCCTGCATTTGGTAGGTGGATACTTTACCATGCTGCTGCTGCTGCTAAGTAGAGTCACCAGTAAAGTCCAAAAGACAGATCGACAGGAGAAGAAAAACAGGCAGAAGTTGAGTAACGTGTGTACTTTCTGTATACGTGGGAAATAGCCAAGTGAACAGAAATTCCCTGAAATGCCCCAAGCCATCAGCTCAAAGACCACCTAATTATCACCTTAAATACCATCTGCAACTAAAGACAAAAGAAAGTGTTCAAGCTAGGGGGAGGGGAGCCACTCATGGGGGAGGTTATCAAAGGAGCTTGCCCCTCTTTTACATTAGGTTGATTCTGTTTCTCTGTGTCCTGCGGTTTTCAGGAATCTTTTTTTTTTCTTAATTATGATTTAAAAAAAAATATGCTTCCAACATAGGTTGTGAGGCTTCCCTGGTGGCTCAGATGGTAAAGCATCTGTCTGGAATGCAGGAGACCTGGGTTTGATCCCTGGGTCAGGGAGATCCCCTGGGGAAGGAAATGACAACCCACTCCAGTACTGATGCCTGGAAAAAGTCCCTGGATGGAGGTGCCTGGTAGGCAATGGGACCACAAAGAGTCGTACACAACTGAGCAACTTCACTTCTTCTATAGGTTTTGATCCGAATGATGAGAGTGATGTTGTGTCCTGCAGTAAAAGTGGGCATCTTCACAACGATATTTAATTCTGGTGCTTAATTGTGGAGGAAATGAAATTTATGGTTCCCTAAGTAGCCAACCCAAACACTCATTACTGTGCACCAGGTCGTCTAAAACACTCGGGCCTTCGTGTGCCTCCGTTGCTGTGCCTCTCTCGTTTTGCTAATCAGTCTCCACGAGGCTGTTCTGACATCATGCTGGTTTAATAATTGCAGACTTAAACTCGGGATCCTTCCTTCTCCCACTCCCTTTGTCCACCACTCCCCTTCCTCAAACTGCCGAGACTGTTTTTATTCTTCCAGACGGCTAGAAGGATGATCTTGTTACCCCAAAAAACCCCCAAAATTCCTTAGTGACGTTCATTCGCTTTGTACCTAACATACGTTCACCTTGGGGTGAGGGTGAAAAAATAAAAGAATACTGAAGCGTCATCTCATCCAGAAACATGCTGCATTTGTTCATTTATTTTCGTTTCTTTCCTACACCCTTCATTGCATCTTGTATTTTTCATCATAAAGAGTTTATTTTTTGAGAGAACAAGGGAGGGCAGAGAACTGTATTAGGTGAGGAAGCGATTGGACACGTCTATATTCTTAAGGCTGTGCTGGGTGTTAGTCACTGAGTCATGTCTGAGTCTTTGTGACCCCGTGGACTGCAGCCCGCCAGGCTCCTCTGTCCATGGGGATCCTCCAGGCACGAATACTAGGGTGGGTTGGCATGCCCTCTTCCAGGGGATCTTCCCCACCCAGGTCTCCCGCATTGCGGGCAGATTCTTTACCATCTGAGCCACCAGGGAAGCCCAAGAATACTGGAGTGGGTAGTCTTCCCCTTCTCCAGGGGATCATCCGCAGGCAGGAGTCGAACCCAGGTCTCCCGCGTTGCAGACAGATTCTTTACCCTCTGAGCCACCAGGGGAAGCCCAAGAATACTGGAGTGGGTTGCCATATTCTTCTACAAGGGATCTTCTTGACCCAGGAATCGAACCGGGGTCTCCTGCATTGCAGGCAGTTTCTTTACCAGCTGAGCTACCAGGGAGTGTGACAAAGACTCATCTCTGGTCTGTGTTAACTATTTCCTGTACCCTGTTTAACTTGGTGGCACCTTGGGCATATTTTTTTTTTTTAAAAAGTATCTGTTAATTAATGTGATTGTGCCAAGTCTCGGTTGTGGCATGTGGAGTTTTTAGTTGTGGCACGTGAACTCTTAGTTCCAACATGGGGAGCTACTTTCCTGACCAGGGCTGGAGGCCAGGCCCCTTGCATTGGGAGCTCAGAGTCTTATCCTCTAGGGGACCACCAGGAAGTCTCCCGTGGACACATCCAGTTCCTTTTCCCCCTCTTAACCCCAATCCCAGAGCTCTCAGGCACGTTTGTCAATGACCGCTTTCTTCTTTTCATTGACTAAATGGGATTTTTTTTTCTCCTCTCACATTAGCATCGAATAACGAATCCCAATGGTGCATTTTCTAGAAATAGGAGAAAAAAAAATTTACCCCATTATGCTTTGAATATTAAATATTCTAATATGCATTTTAATAGGAAAATGTGGATGGCCCGATAATATACAACAGTTAGAACGTTCAAGACAAATGAAGAAAAATGGACGTGACGATTAAACTCTGTGACCTTGTAAAATGTTGAAAGTGTAATTCTGGCTCAATTCGGAGCTAAAGATTACAGTTGTTAAGGTCTGGCGCTGAGGAAGAGCTATTGTACCGTTTCGCATTGTTGAAGGGTATTATCATGCAGAAAGCAGAAGCTGAAAGAATGCAAAAAAAAAAAAAAAATGACATCACCCAAGTTCTGTGAGCTGACATTCACGTCTCAGGACTGACGGAACATATACTTTTCATGGATATCAATTAGAAAGCGCTGCGGAAATGTATTCAGTGGATGTTAACGAATTACCAGCATGTTAATTCACCCAATTTTGTAGGTATGACCCACCATCAATATGGAAATCTTTTCCATGCTGCATATGCCCCAGAATGTTACATGTGCCTCGTAGCAGACCATTTTCACAGCAAGGCTGGAGTGGGCCAGGTTAAAACACAGAATCACATTTTAGACGAATCACATTTAAAAATCACATCTTTAAATTGCTGCTGGAGAGTCAGACAATTAACACCACACCGTAGGAGAATATATTATCAATGTTTTCAGATGAGAATTCATATATATATATATATATTTTTTTTTTTTTTCCCAGCCTGAAAGCTCCCGTGAGCTGTTGTTAGACATACTTAAAACAATATTCTTTTCCAACAACTGCAAAGGCATTAGGCTTAATTAGCATCATATCACTGAGAAAAGATATCAGGGAGAGAAACTGGAGTCCGGATGGTGACATAAATCCTGAGCACACTGGTCATATCTCAAGCTAAGGAGAAGTCTCTAACTGTCTAGGCAGACACGTTGTAGGGAGGGAGGAGATTTGCCCTACGGAAGTGAGTATTTGTTTCTCAGCATTCTGTCCTTCTTTAGGGTAGAACTTGGGCTTCCCTGGTGGCTCAGCTGATAAAGAATCCACCTACAATGCGGGAGACCTGGGTTTGATCCCTGGGTTGGGAAGATTCCCTGGAGAAGGAAATGTCAACCCACTCCAGCACTGTTGCCTGGAGAATCCCATAGACAGAGGAGCCTGGTGGACTACAGTCCGTGGGGTCACAAAGAGTTGGCCACAACTGAGCCACTAACGCTTTCCACTTCTAGGCTATGAAGTCACTCAGGGGAAGATAGGCATATGATCTGACATTTTTGTTCCTTTTCTTTTAGTATTTCCTTATTTATTTATTTTTGGTTGCTGTCGTTTTTTCAGCCCGCTGACCATGGTATGTCTTGTTATTTATTTGTCCCTTTCCACTCCTAGACTAGAGAGTCATTACCAGGAAAGGCTGGCCTATGATTTGACTGTTTGTTTGTTTGTTTGTTGTTGATTATTTATTTGTTTTTTTGTTTGTTTGTTGTGTTGTTGTTTATTTTTGGTTGCTATCCAGTCTTAATTGCCATATGTGGGATCTTTCATCACAACGCACAGGCTTTTCATGGAAGTGCCTAGGTTTTTCTCTAATTGACGGTACACAGGCTCTGTACTTATAGCATGAGGCTTAGCTGCCCCCCTGCATGTGAGATCATAGTTCCCCAATGGAGGATGGACCCCTGTATCCCCTGCATTGGAAGCGTGGGGTCTGAACCACTGGACCGCCAAGAAAGTCCACTGACTGTTTATTTTTTACTTCTTTTGAAAGCCTCACACAGTGCTTGGGTGCCAGGTAATAGCTTATTCGGGTATCGTGCAGAGACAAATTCTGCGACACAGCGGCACGAAACCAGAAATTAACCGCAGAGAAAGAAATGAGAATCACGAGCTCCTGAATACCGAGTCCATGCAGTCATCAGTTAATTTATGAGTGCACTTTCATCCTTGCTTCTCAGCCTCACCAGGAATGCAACCCACAGTGGAGAAACGTGCTCGATCAAACTCCACGTTCGCTTTCGTCCCTTCTTTCAGCAGCCAGTTGGTGGATACGCCAATGGTCTGGGTGTTGGATTTTTCTGACTAGCGTCCTCCCTTCCGTAGGCTGGTATCTGAGAGCAGAGTTGTCCCACACCCACGTTCCTCACGTTGGTAAAAAAGCACAGCCGTGATTGCTCCAGCTAGAAAGGTCAGGGTGTTTCCTTAACTCTCCTGTCTTCGCTGGAGAAGGATTCAACGCCAGGGTAGGATCAATGTCTTAGGACCATTTCTCCATCTCCTGAAAGTTCTTCAGTCCACCCACCTTCCTCTGTTCCCGTGGTCACTACTCCCAACCTGTTCATTCTCATGGAGACAGTGTTTTCAGCTGATGTGACATATTCTGAGATGTGAAGTCATACACCTCTTCTCTGATCTTCTTATTCTTTTTTTTTAAATTAATTTTAATTGGAGGCTAATTACTTTACAACACTGTGGTGGTTTTTGCCACACATTGACATGAATCAGCCATGGGTGTACAGGTATCCCCACCCCTGTTCCGAACCCCACCTCCCTGTTCCTCTTATTCTTAAAGCACTCTTCACATAGCCTTTGCTTGCTTGCTTAATCACTCAGTCATGTCCAGCTCTGTGAAACCCCATGGACTGCAGCACGCCAGGCTTCCCTGTCCTTCACTATTGCTCAGACTTAGCTCAAACTCATGTCCATCGAGTCAGTGATGCCATCCACCCATCCCATCCTGTTATCCCCTGTCCTACACTATTACTAAGAGTTTGCTCAAACTCACGTCCATCCAGTCAGTGATGCCATCCAGCCATCTCATCCTCTGTCATCCCCTTCTCCTCTCGCCTTCAATGTTTCCCAGCATCAGGGTCTTTTCCAGTGAGCCGGCTCTTTGCATCAGGTGGCTAAAGTTTTAGAGCTTCAGCTTCAGTACCAATCCTTCTAATGAATATTTAGTGTTAGTGTTTACAAGTTTGAATTGTGTCCTACCCAAAAAGAGATGTTGGAATCCCAACCTCTGGTACTCATGAAAGTGATCTCATTTGGAAATAGGTGGTGAAAGTAGCTTCTGTAAATGTTCAGTTTCTCAGAGGCATGTGCACAGAAGATAACGATTGTATGGATACAGGAATGAGTAAGGGAATAAAACACGGTGACTCTGTGACCAGAAAGATCCCCTGGAGAATAAAATGTCAACCCACTCCAATACTCTTGCCTGGAAAATCCCGTGGATGGGATGCTGGAACACTAAATATTCATTGGAAGGACTTCTGTTGAAGCTGAAGCTCCAACACTTTAGCTACCTGATGCAAAGAGTTGACTCACTGGAAAAGACCCTGATGTTGGGAAGGATTGAAGACACAAGGAGAAGGGGACGACAGAGGATGAGATGGTTGGATGGCATCACCGACTTGATGGACATGAGTTTAAGCAAGTACCAGCAGGTGGTGATGGACAGGGAAGCCTGCCGTGCTGCAGTCCATGGGGTCGCAAAGAGTTGGACATGACTGAGTGATTAAGCAAGCAAGCAGGGGCCTCATGAAGAGTGCTTTAAGAAGAAGAGGAACAGAGAAGAGGCTGGTTGTCTACAGTCAACGGGATAGCAAAGAGTCGGACACGACTGAGCAACTTCACTTCTCTCTATGATCTATGCACACGTCAGTTCACATCCAAGAGTGGAGATTAGAGACTGCACCATCCAATCAGCACCTCCCAGGTCACATCAGCTATCCATCCTGATCACAGGAGGACCTCTGCAGGTATGGAATTCTGAAGGAGGAGGCCCCAGAGAGGAGAAATCAAAGGTTGCCTTCCCTCTAAGCTGAGGGGAGGCAGGGACGTGGAACTTCTGTTAATTCTCTTGTTGTGTAGCTGTTAAGTCATGTCCGACTCTTTGTGACCCCACAGACTGTAGCCTGCCAGGATCCTCTGTCTATGGGATTCTCCAGGCAAGGACACTGGAGTGGGATATCATTCCCTTCTCCAGGGGATCTTTCCGACTCTGGGATGGAACCCAGGTCTCCAGCACTGCGAGCAGATTCTTCACCAGCTAAGCCACCAGGGAAGCCCAAGAATACTGGAGTGGGTAGCCTATCTCTTCTCCAGAGGATCTTCCCAACCCAGGAATCGAACCAGGGTCTCATGCATTGCAGGTGGATTCTTTACCAGCGGAGCTATCAGGGAAGCCCTGTCCATTTCCAAAAAGGCAGGTGGATGTTTTTTCATCCTTCCCTCCATCACCGCAATGGCTGCCTGCCTGCCTGAGTGTGGTCTCGCTTGGCTGGAATCCATACCCCGAGAGGAGATGAAATAGGCAGTGATGTTGCCCCAGCTCTGCACAAATCAGTCTGAATCACTCCTCGTCAGCCAACGCTGGATCCCTCTGTGCCTTTTGCTAAGACCAGCATGTCACCTCCTTCCCCGCCGGCCGTGAGATCTCATGACACCCTTGACACGTTTCTTTGGGGGCATAGCAGTGTCCCCCAAAATGCAGATAATCCAGCCTGAATGTGAGCTGAGCACCAGAACGACACCCGCCTTGGGCTTGGCTGACAGCCACGCCCCCCCGCATCCCTGTGATGGACAAGCTCTGTGTTCCCAAAAAGGAACTCGGCGGGGGGAGGCAGGAGGGGCCCTGCTGAAGATCCTTCCAAACCGGGAGGGTGAAAAACACAAATGAGAAGGGAAGGAACTGGGTCGGAGCTCCCGGCAGAGCTGCTGAAGTGTGCAAGGGCAGAGCCATGCCCAGTGATGGGGACTAAAGACCTGCTGTCTCGCAGTCGCCTAATTAATCAGAGGAGGACCACCCCGTACCATGGTGGTGGTTCCACGCCCCCCCCACCCCGGTCCCCTTTGCTGCGGGTGTTTGATTTCTGTCCTCTCATCTGCGGCACCCCCGGCCAGCTCGGACTGTGAATCCTGGAGCTCGGCGGGGCGGGCCTGCGATCCGCCCCCCCCGGGGCAGCATCACTCTATAAATAACAGGCTGAGCCCAGAATAGCAGAGTCCCTCATTACCCACCCCCTGCCAGAGGAGACGGCTTCCCAGAGCTCCTTGGAGGTCAGGACAAGAAGGTGAGAGGCCTGGCAGAGGTGACAGGTGGAAGGAACCATCCTGTCCTGGATGGAAGACAAATCTCTCCATCTCCCATATGGATCCCTCCCAGAAATCTCAGAACAGGACCTGAGTCGCAAAGAGGGTGTCTGCAGATGTTTAGGGATGGATCTCCGTTGGAAATCATCCTTGGTTTAGGGTGCGCTGGGCCTCCAGTGAGGCAATGGCAACCCACTCCAGCTGCCTCGCCTGGAAAAGTACCATGGACAGAGGAGCCTGGTGAGCTAGCTTCCTTGGGGTTGCAAAGAGTCGGACACAACTCAGCGAGTAAGCACATCACTCTCACAAACACACACACACACTCTCCATCGTTGACTGGAGTCCTTATACAAGGAAGGAGAGGGAGATTTGGCCAGAGAGACATGCAGAGAAGAAGGCCAAGAAAAGATGGAAGTGGAGGTTAGAGGGACTTGCTGACCAGCCTGCCAACACTGAGGCTGCAGCCTCCACCAGAAATAAGAAAGGGACCCTCCCCTAGAGACTTCACAGGAAGAGCAACCCCCCTGACACCTTGGGTTTGGAACTTCTGGCCACCAGAACCGGGAGAAGATACAGACGTCTTGTGTCCAGACCCCCAGGTGGTGGTAATCAGATACAGCAGCCACAGTAAATGCACCCAAAACCTCCATCCTGGCTTCTCAGGTGACGCCAACACATCTTTCCCAGGTTGTGGCCACAGGCTGGCTTCCAAACTCAAGGTTCGCCAAGAGCCCCAGAGTTGGTTTCCTGTCTTGCTGAACTCGGTTTTCCTAGAAAATCACATATATAACTGGGATCCCACAGACGGATGCTGGATGCTGCTAGAGGCCCTTGAAACCTTCAACCGTCAGCGCAAGGACGGGGAAACAGAATCAGGGGTTGGCAAACCCAGGGAGGCTGAACTGCTCCTTGTCCTTTTTCTCTGCACCAGGGAGAAAGAAATCAAGTGATCCCAGGCAGGACCCCGGGGGTGCGAGCAGGTGATTCATAGCACAGAGTCAAAAATAAGCCCGTGTCTCACACCACCCTCCCGTATTTATTCTTTTCGCATAGAACCACGTTGTGACAAAAACAAGTTTAATGACTTCACACCCTGCACCTCAAGGTACGTGATGGCTTTGGGAGGTAAAAAAAGATATATATTGAAAATCAGCCATGCCCTGCACCCTGGATTTGCTGCTTGCTTTTTACAAAGTGGCATCTATGTTCTTGGAGAAGGAAGTGGCAACCCATTCCAGTGTTGTTGCCTGGAGAAATCCCATGGACAGAGGAGCCTGGCCCGCTACAGTCCATGGGGGTCACAAAGAGTCGGACACTGCTGAAGCTCTCTAGTGTTCCTGCTACTGGTATCGATGCTCTTAGGAGGTGAGGTTATCGAGGTTCTTGTTATTAAGGTGGTCCAGGCACACGGGACATGGGCCAGGACACAGGGGATGCTATGGAGGAAAGAGGTGCAGCTGTGTGCTGCTCTTTCCTTTCACCTTCCCAGGATCCACACTTGTCCTTGCCAGGGGGCTTCCCTGAAGCTTAGTGTGAGGTGTGGTGACTGGGGAGACCCTGGTTCTAAGTAGGAGCCTTCTGCACCACCAGCCTCCCCGGGGAAGAGTCGGTAATCACGGCAGTCAGTGGGGAGAGCGATTATGACCTCTGATATCAGACAGTCCCAGTCACACCGTCCAAAGCAGTGTAGACAGCAATCGTATGTGTAGAGATGTCTGAGAAACTCCCTACCATTCAGGGCAACCGTTTTCTGCAAAGCATGAGCATTCTCTTCTCCAGGGGATCTCCCCGACCCAGGGAATCCAACCTAGGTCTCCCGCACTGCGGGCAGATTATTTACCATTTGAGCCACCAGGGAAGCCCTGTGAATTGCGCAACCAAGGTTAAAACCAGGCACTTCCCTGGTGGCTCAGACAGTCAAGATTAGGTTCAGTCCCTGAGTTGGCAAGATCCCCTGGAGAAGGAAATGGCAACCCACCCCACTAGTCTTGCCTGGAGGAATCCCCACGGACTGAAGAGCCTGGCGGGCTACAGTCCAGGCAGCTGCAAAGAGTTGGAGATGACTGAATAGACTAACACATCAGAAGGTTAAAAAACCAGAAACGTTTTGCCCGGGGAGCACTCTTAGCTCTCAGAGGCCGCTGCAGTCCTTACCATATGACCCCAAGCATTTGTTTTTTAAAAATTTTTTTTTCTTTTGGCTGTGCTGGGTCTTTATTGTTCGTCACGGGCTTTCTCTACTTTCAGTAAACAGGCGACTCTTTAGTTGTGCTGTGCGGGTTTCTCGTGGCCGTTTGGTCTCTTCCAGGCCTGTCTTTCTGACCCTACCTTCTTCTGATTAGATCAGGCCCACCCAGGTTTGTTGACCGACTCAAACGTCAAGTGGTGAGGAACCCAGTCGAGATGGTGGCATTGAGCACGTTCACAGGTCCCCCTGTTCTCCAGAGGCCAAGACTCTGTACCCAGAGACAGGGATCTCAGGGGGTACACCTTAGACTTCAGCCCTCCCACACCAGTGTGTGTGTTCACGAGGGTCTACCCCTGGGGGTCCACACAATCTCAGCAGGACTGCAGAGTTCCCAGGAGACTGTGTGGTAGCCACATAGGGGCCCCCTCCCATCCTTTTCAGGGGAGAGGAAGCTGACTGAATCTCCTCAGCCAGTGAGGGTGATGTCTAGGGTATCTGCTTTCCAGGTTTGCAGAGCAAGCACCCCCCAGCCTAGCTCTAACCCCCTGCACTTCATGCAGAGTTGTTGTTCACCCACTCGGTTGCATCTGACTCTGTGACCCCAAGGTCTGCAGCACGCCAGGCTTCCCTGTCCTGCCCCATCTCCCAGATTTTGCTCAAACTCATGTCCGTCGAGTTGGTGATGCCATCCAGCAGTCTCATCCTCTGTTGCCTCCTTCTCCTCCTGCCCCCAATCTTTCCCAGCATAAGGATCCCCTGTATTGAGGCTGGCGGCCTGTCTCTTGGAGTTGATTTACCGCTGGGATGCAAACACTCCATCTCCATCGCTGGGGGCACTTGGCAGTGTGGTTCCAAGTCTTTGGTCAAGGTGAGGGCTGTGGGGTTCAGGACACCCTCCTGCAATCCAGAACTCCTCTGGAGACCCCCATAGCTGGTGTTTTCACCCATGGTTTGCAGTCAAGCTAAGCTGTTAAGACAGGTTGCCTAGTGACTCAGTGGGAGGACCAAAAACGCTTGCTATAAACTTCTTCTTTGAGCTCTCACAGAGAAGAGAGTGTTTGGCATGGACCTTGATGGTTTAATCTTGGGACAGAACCCAGAACCCATAGGTTGGGGAACCCCCGATCTAGTAGAATGAGATGCAGAGAAATCTTTTCCTTCTCAGGAAAGCAAAAAATCCCTGTACCCTCTCCCATACTACTTGTTTGCAAAAAAAAAAAAAAAATGTAACTCTTGTCTGAGAAAAATCACAGGGAGAAATCTGAAGAAACCTTCAGAGCTTGAAATTTCACAGGAAGGAGCAAAACTGAGAAGCAATAAAACTCATTTTTTAAAAAATTGCTTAAGTACAATGTGGGAAAAAGCATGAGCGATTATTTAAACTTGTGTGCTACACGTGTAAAAATCTTTACAAGCGAGAACGACCTAATGGTGTTTTTTTTTTTTTTTAATGTAATTTGACGTATACTTTATTGGGAGAGAATCACACTATTTGGCAATTACCAAAATTACCACTTGTCAGATTCTCCTAATTATTTCATGTAAAACATGTCAGTCTGGCCCCATTTTTCTTTTCTTTTCTTTTTTTTGAGCAGAGATCTTTAAATGTTTCCATAGCACAACTGTGCAGAGAGGATCGTGGTTCCCAGCGTGCAATTATGGGAGGGTTCGAGGGAACAGCATCGTTACAGAACGTGGATCCGTCTCCCGGGGACTGAGAGGGCTTGTCAGCTCTGTCTCCTGCCTCGGTACCTCTCTGCACGTTACAGCTGCTTGTGTTTGCCTTCTCAGCGTCCTCTGCTAGGCTGACGCACAGGCAGCGAGCATTTCTCATTTTCACACCTTTGTGGCAGGATTTGTGCAAGGTGGGGAGGCGGGGAGTACCCAACCCAACTCCACTGTAATGCCGGGTGAGCATAACGTTTCTATGGTAACAACTGACCTACCCTCCAGAGTCTGGTAAACAGTGGTCATCTTCATGGAAATTGGTTGGGATGGAGGATTCGGGGGTGGGAGAGAGCAGTTGGTCCCCTGCCTGGCAGCTGGTCACTACATCGGCCTTTGGTGTCCCATCAACAAGATACTGAAAACAAATATGTGTTTTCTTTTTTTAAAGTTTTTAATTGGAGCAGCGCTGATTTACAATGGGGGTGTTAGTTTCAGGCATACGGGAAAGTGATTCAATTATACATATACATATATCTATTCCTTTTCTGATGCTTTTCCCATACAGGTCATTACAGAGTGCTGAGCAGAGTTCCCCGTGCAATACAGTAGGTCCTTGTTGGCTTCTATTTTATATATGAAAGCAAGATGAACGTGTTAGTCATCCAGTCGGGTCCAACTCTCTGCGACCCCGTGGACTGTAGCCCGCCAGACTCCTCTGCCCATGGGATTCTCCAGGCAAGAATACTGGAGTGGGTTGCCGTGCCCTCCTCCAGGGCATCGTCCAAACCCCAGAATCGAACCGAAGTCTCCTGCCTTGCAGGAAGATTCTTTATTATCTGAGTCACCATATACTGGTGTATATATGTGAATCATAATCTCCCAGCTTATGCCTCCTTCCCGCTTACTCCTTGGTAACCATAAGTTTATTTTCTTACAGCTGTGGCTCTATTTCTGCTTTGTACATAAGTTCATTTGTACCTTTTTTTTAATTTTTCAGATTTCCCATAGAAGTGATATCGTACGGTATTTGTCTTTGTCAGACTTAACTTCACGCAGTGTGACACTCTCTAGATCCATCTATGTTACTGCAGATGGCATCATTTCATTTTTTATGGCTGGGTAATAGTCTGATTGCATGCTGTTCGTGGGGTTCTCAAGGCAGGAATAGTGAAGTGGGTCGCCATCGCCTTCTCCAATGGACCACATTTGTTAGAACTCTGCACCGTGACCCGTCTATCTTGGGAGGCCCTGCATGGCATCGATTATAGTTTCATTGGGTTAGAGGATGCTGTGATCCCTGTGATCATTTTGGTTAGCTTTATTGTGACTGTGATGTTCGTTCTGGAGGCCATGGGATTGTAGCTCTTGCTTCTTCCGTCTGCCCTCCGATGGATGAGAGTAAGAGGCTTGTGCGAGCTTCCTGATGGGAAGGACTGGCAATGGAGACAGGTAGGTCTTGCTCTGGTGGGCAGGCCCACGCTCAGCAAATCTTTAATCCAATTTTCTGCTGAAGGGTGGGGCACTGACAAACACATCTCTCGACTCCTGCTAGGAACTGGACGAGACTCCAGGTCCTAGGAATATCGTGGTCAACGAGAGAACCACTGCACGACACAGGGGAGTGGACTCAAGGGTCCGGAAGAGAACTCAGCAAGTGAAACAGTAGGGTGTTGGGTGATGGGCCCGACCCACAGGGAAAATAAGAGAAGAAAGGATATGCTGAAGGCAGGAAGAATGAGCAGAAATTTTGCAAAACATGGGCGTTGGAGGTGCGTGTGAGAGTGGGATGACGCTGAGTGTTTTTCAGGCTACATGAGCCTCCTGGCAGGAGCCCAGTAATCTCAGAGGCCACGGGGCATTCAGGACCCAGAAATAAATGCTGTGGGGCTGGCAGGACCATGAACAGGCCATGGGAGGGAGCCTGGGCAGTCGCAGGGACCAGATTCCTCAAGTCATGGTATGAGATTCAGAGCTCATGTGAAAAGATTCGGGATGCTGTCGAAGTCACGGTCCGTGTCCAAGAGTGTCATGATCAGATTCTCTTTGGCAGGATTTCTCTGACTGTTTCTGGAGGACAGAAGGGAAAAGCTCAAGATTGAAGATACATGAAACTCCGTAGGAACGGGAGGCTCAAGTGCAAAGTCACTAGAGAACCTTGCTGTTATCTGACACAGAGTATTCTCACTTGGCAAAGAGAACCATGCATCTGATTCTATCCCTCAAGTACCATCTCCTGTCATGGTTTTAATCCCCGGTTAGAGTCTCTGTTTCGGAGAAGGCAATGGCAACCCACTCAAGTACTCTTGCCTGGAAAATCCCATGGACGGAGGAGCCTGGTAGGCTGCAGTCCGTGGGGTCGCTAAGAGTCGGACACAACTGAGTGACTTCACTTTCACTTTTCACTTTCATGCATTGGAGAAGGAAATGGCAACCCACTCCAGTGTTCTTGACTGGAGAATCCCAGGGATGGGGGAGCCTGGTGGGCTGCCGTCTCTGGGGTCGCACAGAGTCGGACACGACTGAATCGACTTAGCAGCAGCAGCAGCGGCGGCAGATCCTTTGTTTAATCCCTTGTGTTTCAGAACTGAAACATGGAAACCAGCACTCATGTTGACTTCGCACCTTGATTCCAAACTTTAATCCAAATCGTCCAACAGCCGTCTTCATGCTGAAACTTACTTGGGGCCAACTTCAAAGCTGCCCTTTTTAAAAGTTTTAGGATTTCATCCGGTCTGGTGTTGAACGTGCCCAATTTTTAAAATGACACGGAGACGCTTAATTCCTTGCCAACCCTGACTTTACACTCAGGCTTTACGAATGAGACTTATATCCATGAGGTGAATTATATGCAAGAGTTTCCGGTATTTGACCTTTTCCAACTGGTTGAGTCTGTATCCGTTTCGGTTTTGAATAAAAGCAAATGAAGCTCGTTTTGGAACTCGGTAGAAAGATAAATCTACCAAGGAGGATGAGATGGCTGGATGGCATCACCGAGGCCATGGCCATCAAGTTGGGCAAACTCTTGGAGATGGTAGGGGCACAGGGAGGCCTGGCATGCTGCAGTCCGTGGGATCGTGAAGAATCAGACACGACTAGGGGACTGAACAACAGCAGAAAGATTATCAGGGGAAGGTTCGTGAAATCCATGTGAGGTTGGAGGTCAACACTTGGATTGAGGTACTGAGAGATCTCTGGAGGCCCCTAGAAGCGTCTGGTCGGCAGGCTGCTCTGCATTCTCATTCTGTGCATCACTGTGCTTCCATTCGTCATTTCACCTTCGTTACGTGCCCAAAAGCTCATGCCCTGAAACCCCACCAGGGAGCAGGTACTTCTGTCCCATGTGGTTTCCTAAAAGGGACGTGATCCACCACTTGATACACCTTCACGGCCAGCTCACACACAACGGGAGAAAGGAAGCTCCCTCAAAGGGACATTCAGATGCTGCTGTGAACTGAAGGTCTTTCTCCCCACCCCAGAGTCATCTGTTGAGACCCTGGTCCCCAGTGTGGTGGGTTTGAGGGGTGAGCACCTTTAGGAGGTAATTAGGTCACAGGGCGGTGAGAGCTTGCATGATGGAATTAGCTCCCATCTCAGGGGGGTGACTTAGGTGGTAAAGCGTCTGCCTACAGTGCAGATCTGGGTTCAATTCCTGGGTTGGGAAGATCCCCTGGAGAATGAAATGGCAACCCACTCCAGTATTTTTGCCTGGAAAATCCCACGGATGAAGGAGCCTGGTGGGCTACAGTCCATGGGGTCGCAAAGAGTCAGACACGACTAAGCGACTTCACTTTCACTTTCAGAGAAGTCAATGAGAGAACTTGCCCTCTCTCTCTGTCTCTGTCTGTCTTTGTGTCTCTCTCTCTGCTGTGTGAGGATGCAGAAGAGGGAATCACTCATCAGACTCTGGAACCCAACCGTGCTGACCCTTGTGGGAACATCAGGAGGGACTGCCCTGGCCGCCCACTGGTTGAGACTCCACCTTCCATCTAGAAAGAGGGTACCAGTCTACAGGGCAGCAAGGGAGATGCAGACGTAGAGAACAGACTTTTGGACACAATGGGGAAGGAGAGGGTGGGAGGAATAGAGAGATTAGCACTGAAATATACACACGACCCCATGGACAGCAGCACGCCGGGCCTCCTTGTCCATCACCAACACCTGGAGCTTGCTCAAACTCACGTCCATCCAGTCGGTGATGCCATCCAACCATCTCATCCTCTGTCATCCCCTTCTCCTCCCGCCTTCAATCTTTCCCAGCATCAGGGTCTTTTCAAAATAACAATAATAATAATAAGAAAGACTTTCCCTCTTTCAATGGCTTCGATCCCTGGTTGGGAAACTAGGACCCAAGTTATCACGGCCCCAAAAAAACCAAGACATAAAGCAGAAATAATATTGTAACTAATTCCATAAAGACTTTAAGAAAAACGATCCTTATTAAAAAACCAAACAAACTAAGCTTTAAACTATGGAAAATTCTGAAAGAGATGGGAATACCAGACCACCTGATCTGCCTCTTGAGAAATTTGTATGCAGGTCAGGAAGCAACAGTTACAACTGGACATGGAACAACAGACTGGTTCCAAATAGGAAAAGGAGTATGTCAGGGCTGTATATTGTCACCATGTTTATTTAACTTATATGCAGAGTACATCATGAGAAATGCTGGACTGGAAGAAACACAAGTTGGAATCAAGATTGCTGGGAGAAATATCAATAACCTCAGACATGTAGATGACACCACCCTTATGGCAGAAAGTGAAGAGGAACTAAAAAGCCTCTTGATGAAAGTGAAAGTGGGGAGGAAAAGTTGGCTTAAAGCTCAACATTCAGAAAACGAAGATCATGGCATCTGGTCCCATCACTTCATGGGAAATAGATGGGGAAAGAGTGGAAACAGTGTCAGACTTTATTTTTCTGGGCTCCCAAATCACTGCAGATGGAGACCGCAGCCATGAAATTAAAAGACGCTTACTCCTTGGAAGGAAAGTTATGACCAACCTACATAGCATATTCAAAAGCAGAGACATTATTTTGCCAACAAAGGTCTGTCTAGTCCAGGCTATGGTTTTTCCTGTGGTCATGTATGGATGTGAGAGCTGGACTGTGAAGAAGGCTGAGCACTGAAGA